>CAOLHI010000164.1:0-600000 GCA_948474755.1 Ctenosaura bakeri
GCCTGGAGAAGTGTAGGCTAAGGGGTGACATGATAGCATTTTTTTCAATATCTAAAGGGCTGTCACAGAGAGGAGGGTGCAGGGCTGGTTGTTGCCCCACAGGAAAGGACCAGGTCTAATGGTTTGAAGTTTCGGGAGGACAGAATGCAATTAGAACATTAGAAGGAACTTCTTGTCAGGAAGAGCAGTAGCTGAAAATAGAGTCGGAAGTGCCAAACAACCTGGATCCAGCAGGGATCCTGGTGGTAGCATGATCTTAGAAAGAGTGTAGAAAGATCTTAGAAACTGTGGTTACTGCAGAGGTGAGTAGCAGTGTGGTCACCACCATGGTGTTACCCTGTTCTCTGGGGGTCCCGGGAGGGGCGCCCAAATAAATACAAAGTTGGGGAAATTAACTGGAACACTCACTAAAGCTAGCGAGAGGCAGGGTAACTTAGCAGGGATCTTGTAACAGGGTCAGGTCAGTCAAGCAGTCAGACAGTTTTAAAATAGCAAAAATGATGTTTTTATTAACAGACAGACAAACAAACAGTAAAGACACCACAACCACACAGCTAGCAGAAAAATTAGAAATAAGGATTTTTGGGGGAAATGGGTGATACGACACCTTTTCTTGTAGTCCTGAAGAAGGGGAAGGTAGTAGGGAAGAAACTCAGCGTGGAGGCCGAGGGCAGCAAGGCGGGATGGAAGTCTGGAGCGATCTGAGTTGCTCTCGGAATCGGGGGCTTTTTATAGGGTGAATTGTGCCCGCAGGCCATGCCATACTCGGTGAGAACAATGCGAGTTTGGAGCGGGACAAAGCTTTGGAAAAGGTCAAGTTTAACATGATGAACTTAGTGCAGATGTAACAATCGTATAGCCAGTATGCAAATGCAAGGTGCTTAGCTTGGCTTTGTAAGACTATCGGCTCGAGGCCGGGTGTTTTTGTTTGGAGTTGCGCTTAAGCAAGAGGGTGTTTGCAGGAGAGGTCCTTGAAGCAACGGAGTGTCTCTGTTCTGCCTGCCTAGGTGAAGAATAGAAGGTCCAACAATTACCGGGCGTGCCTGTGTATGTGCTTGTCCGGAGGCCTCGCAAACACGTGGAGCAGAGTGGCAGAGGAAGGCTGAATGATTTGATATCAAAAGAGATATCTAGAGCTATCACCTGGTACGCCTGAACCACAGTAACAGTGGGATTTGTGACATTCTCTGGATGTGCAGGACCACAGCTCCCACCATACTCAGAAAGTGTGTTCAGTCACTGTGATGAGGATTGCAATCAAAAGTATTGAAGAGTATGAGGGTTAGAGAAAACTTATGTATGTTATTTTACAAGAGAGAGAATATTATAACTAAGACTAAGATATTCATGGGGGGCTTTGCCCCAACTCATGTTTTACACTGTGTGATGTGACTGTCTTCCAAGAGATTTATCCCTAGGACATGAGTCCCTGCAGATATTGTTGCACTGTGAACCTCATTGGCCCCAGCCACCACTGTTGCCGCAGCCACCACTGTTGCCGCAAAACTGCTTGCCCCTGAGCTGTGCCAAATAAAACCAAAAATTTGATTGAAATGAGAAGACAGGATTTTAATTAAGACAATTAAAGATTACAATTGCGCCATTCCCAACCGAGCTCTCACTCTGAAATGAGTCAGTGCTGAATATGATTTTCATCTGAAATTTATATCTCCTTAGCAATTTTTCATACATGTTTATAATTTCCGTTGAATAAAACCCACATTGACAAAAACTACAGATTAAACTTTAAAAAAATAAAAGTTTGCTTATCTTCTGCCATGAAATCTTGTTTTTCAATTTTGTGTTGTACCAGGGAAAAAGTCACTTTGCCGAACTCTTGTTCCTAGCTAGGATCCCCCTTCCTGGAGATCTTTTTTTTTACTTGAATCTTTTTTAACAAGCAATGTCCAAATCAGCTATGATTCTTAATTGGCTAAAGACAAGTGTCCATTTCACTTCTCCACCTGCTAAATAATTATCAATTACTAAAAACAATTTCTTAAAATAATTTCTGTCTCTATAAGATGCGCTATCACAGAAGCTGGAGAACATTTGTGTGTGGGGGGCACACATTCCATTCCTAGCCCATGGCAAATCTCTCTCAGACCCTTTTCGCATGGCATTTTCAATGCGAAAGGGCCCCTGAGTGTCATGCACATGTGAGGAGCGGCCCACATGATGCACTCACATTTGTGCAACGCTCCAGGGCCCAGCAGGGACTGCTCATGCATTTTTTCATTTTCAGCTTGAAGCTGAAAATGCTGCATGGTTGCACATCACTCCAGGGCCCCACGTGCACTTACCTTGCATGCAGAGCCTTGGGAGCTGGGCCGGTTGTGCTTCCTGTCCAGTGCAGCCTGGGAAGGTCCCAGGCTGCACTGCGAAAGGAAGAGGCAGGGCTCTTGTGCAAGCAGGAAGCTCGTGCAGAGCTGAAGAAGCAGGGAAGCAAGAACCTCTCTCCGGAGGCTGCTTGCATGAGCACCACACCCCAGCACTGAAAATAGATGAGTTGCGGAAAGGTCCTCAGTTTTTTTCCTTCCAAGTAAAAAGATATCCCAAATAAAGCATAGCAAAATTTCCCAAGGAGGGAGATCCATTCATTCTAAGGCCTTTGCCCATTTTTGCATGTGAAAGTGAAAAGCTGAACTCCGTTTTCAGTGATGAGCTAGATCTCTGTTAGCAAGAAGTATGATTAAGAGGCAAAAGTGTTAACAATGGGATTATCTCATCTCTGGTCTGAAGGGATATTGCACACTCTCTTGGGACTCCACTATCAATCAAATTTGGTTTCTTACATGTCAATTCCCCCACCCCACCCATTTTAATCCATACCACCCCAGAAATTTTCACTGAAAGTGGAGTCCTTTACTTACATTTGTCCTAAAATATGCATTGTTAGGGAATTTTGCTTTTTTTAAAAAAACAAAAAACAAATTTGCCTACCATAATAACATATTCTGCACTTTTAAAATTAATACATACATTTCAACAAATACAGGTACTTGCACAATTTCTGGAATAGTGAATTGTATCTCAAAATATTCAGAGAAGTGTACATACTCATTGCATTATGTTGTATACTGTTCTGGAAAGTGTAAATGAGGTAAGTACGTATTACAATGCGATCCAAATGATTGTTTACCTGTCCGTTAGGTCAGGGTGGGTGAAGTATAGTCTGTGAGCCAGATGTGACCCCAAAGTCCCTTTTTTTAAAATTATTTTTATTCCAAAGTCCCTTTTTGTGGCTCTCAGGAACCCTTCCAGTGGACAAATATTTTTTTTCAAAAATAAGACTTTTTTGTAAAAAAAAATGCTCCTGAATGCTCCCAAATGCTCTTTTGTGGGTGTGGGATGTATTCCTACCATGCTTGGAGCTCCCTTAGACCTCCCAGGGGTTCAAAAACAACTTTTGATTTTTTTTCCAAAATAATTATCCCCAAATGCTCCAAAATGCTCATGAATGTCTGCTAGGTGGTGTGAGGTGCATTTCCCCCACATTTTGCAGCTCCCCCCCAAGCTGCTTAGGTCCAGAAAAAGCTTTTTATGAAACCTAAAAATGGTAAAAATGCTCCTGGACCCCCTAGAGTCAGTTGGAACAATTTTCTTCTTGCAGGAGTGGGTGTGGCCCTGGAAGTTCTCCTGTGGGGCTAATGCAACCACCTAGCTTTCCACAGTAACCTACCTCTGCTCTAGTTTAGTACTTTGCATTTCTCTTGCAACAAAGACCAACCTGGAAAATCTTTTTGACCAGTGAGTTAATGGAAGAAGAAGCAACCAATATTTCCATGTAACAAGCTCCTCCAAGTTTACCTTCACTCGACTATGTTCAAACGCTTCCCAGAGTCATAATGCTTTCCATCCTCCCACACTTAATTTCGTGTTGGCCAAAGGTGCCAAGCTGACAGCACTGATAAATGAGGTTCTCATTGCATAGAACAAGAAAGGGATGGGGAGGCATCACACACATTTCACCCCCTTCTTCGAGAATTGTTGACACTGACCCAGGAGACACCTGTCAGAGCAGAAATCCACCTCTGAGTCTACTTGGTTTGTGGATTTTTTTGCTAATATACTATGATAGCATCTGTGATAGCTCTTTGAATCAGATCTGCAGAGTTTTCTTTATATAGGAATACAAAGACAAGATTGACTGAATGCATTGCGTCAGTTTACAGGCAGGACTCAGCTGAAATGACACATTCCATTTTGTGTTTTCACGAGCATTGAAAAGCACGTCCTTCTGGGGCAGACTCTGTGAGGAGCACACTTGCAAAGTATTTGTGGTCTTCATTGCTCCATTTCCTGTTTTCGTAGACCATTCTTATCTTGGCAATATGCCTCTAAGGTAGGAGTGGTCAAAGTGCACTCTGAGACTGTTAATGCTGTCCATAATCCTTCAGATCCTCCTTGACCTTTTTCTGGCTACAAAAAGGGTTCAATTGCCTCTGCTGATGCTAGAGCTAGCAATTGTTGCATGCCTATATTAGTTATTAGTCTGCATATTTGCTCTCTTTCTGATTGTTTGCTTTTAACACATCTGTTCTCATCCTGCATAACTCTAAACTGCAGCCACTTTCTTCTTTTGTAAATAACTCTCTCTCTCTCTCTCTCTCTCTCTCTCTCTCTCAATCTCTCTCTCTCTTCTTTGCTAGATCCTATATATACATGTGGAACCAGTTATTGTTCACCTTCTGCCTTCCCAATCTCTTTCTGCTAGAGAGATCCACTACAAACACCCACATTTCCCAATGTTACTTCCGGTATGGCACCCCGGGTGAGGACCCCCAGATATCATTTTGATATTATCTAATTCGGCCTTAGCTGGACTGGCTTTCAGTTACCACACTCCATGCGTTTGCGAGGTCTTCCGGACAAGCATGGACATGAGTGCGGCCACTAATGGTTTTGCATTCCAGACCCTATTGAGGCCAGCAGATTAAACTCCACTCCCAGCTTCAGGGGACTTCCCGCCGCAAACTCCACAATAGCCACGCAGCTCTCAGCCAAGCTATTCTTTTATGCTGGGCCATCAACGTCCCAGCCACGCTATTGTCTTCAAACGCAAATCCAATCATGTTAAACTTGACCTTTCCAAATCCTTTGTCCAGCACCAAAACTCCTTTTGTTCTCACGTGGCTCGCCATTGCCAGCAGGCACAAACTCCCTTATAAAAAGCCCTCACTTTCAAACAGTCTTCGGATCACTTTGGACTGCCATCCCGCCTTGCTGTCGGTTGTCTAAGGGACTCCGCTCAGCTCCCCACACTGAGCTTTCTCTCCCATAACCCCTCTCCTCTCCAGGACTACGAGACAGGTCGTATTGCCTTTCCCGAACAAGCCTCCTTTCTCTTTCTTAGCTAGTTACGGTAGTTTATGTGTTGTCCTTCATGTTTTTGCCTTTAATAAAGAATTGTCTGTATTTGGAAAACCTTATCTAGCTGCTCTCTGACCCGCCGCTGTATACATTGGGTTCAGATGTCGCAACGTTACCCTGCCTCTTGCTAGCCAAAACAGTGTTCCAGCTAATTTTCCCCAATTCCGTATTTTAATTGGCAACCAGGGCGCCCCTCACGGGACCCCCCAATTCTCAGGGTAACACCAAAACCTGGAAGCACCCAGGAAGGGCTATTCATTTTTTAAAAATAGGTTGCAGTATACGGTGACCGTTTTTCAAACAATAAACAAGATAAATATTTGAAAACCAGGAAAAGTCACCTGACCACTTCAGTTTTTTTTCTTTGCCAGCAGTCTGTGCAACCCCTGGAAGGGCAAAGAGCTGCCCCCCAAGACCCAGTTCAGTAACCCACCCCTGCACTACAACCTCATTTACTCATACTTACACTCATGACTTCCACAATCTCAATGATATCATCACAAATATGATGCCATATGCATTGAACACAAAGAGGCAGCAATGCTTGCATAAAGTGAGAGAATGGAGTCTAGATAATGTCTGTTCTGTGTTTAACCTCTCTGTATCTTTCTTTGATCTATATAGTGAAGTCTTTTACCTTCTTCTTACCTGTTGAGGTCACTCCCTCCTTCAAGAAGTTAGTCTCTGTGTTCCCTGGAAAGGAGTATTCATGAGGACCCAAACTCAGTAGTGGCTTGTGGCTTACATCCACACATGACAGCCGGTTTTCAGTGGTTCTTGTAACCAAGTATGGATCAACTTCATTTGCCTGTCTCCTTTCCTATCCTAAGATGGGTTTTGTGAGACAATAAATATAACTTTTTTAATCTTACAAGAGCATCTAGAGTAATTACCAAAAGCCTATATTGCACTACTCTGGCTGCACTTTGCTTTATATAGATATCAAATATTCCTACCATACGAACAGGTGCATGTGCCTCTAAGCAGTAGCAATGTTTTCCAATCCTATACCAAAAGGACTAAATAGCAGGGTTGGCAGTTGAGGCCAAGGCGAATGAATGCAGAGGAGAAAAATGGTGCCAAGTAGGAGCACAGAAATAATTCAGATTTTTGGCAAGGTGGGCATTTCCCCTTTTCTAAGCAAAACCAACAGGGGAAACTTGCAGCACTCTGCAGGCTAACATTTTGACATAAGCTTTCATGCAATGCAGCCTCCTTCATCAGATGCATGTGGGCTGCTTATTCCAGATTCAATTTGTTAATCTTTAAGTTGCCACAAGACTCTTTGCTGTTCTGGCTGAATGAGCCTCTTTCAGTTGCATTGAATGTGCTACTTTTGAACAAAGTTGTGAAGTCAGAACACTCAGCACAGTCCAATTTATCAGCCAGCTTTGTTAGCTAGACAAAAATGAATTGTGCAGCAAAGCTATATTCAGAAAAGCAAATTTTTATTCTGAGTGATTAAATCTGAAATTATAGAATGCTAGTCTAACTTCCTTCTTGTGTAGAAACTTACCATTAAAGTACTTCTGGGAGCTGCCCATCTAACCTCAGTTTAAACATCTCCAATGAAAGAGACTGTGTTCTGAGATGGTCTGTTCCACTCCTGGACAGCTATCTCCATTAGGAAATTCTTCTCAGTGTTTACTTGGAATCTCTTTGTTCTGTAATTTGAAGTCATTACATTCTACCGTCTGGGTACAAACCAACTTCTTCCACATGATAGCCTTTTAAGTACCTTAAAGATGGCTATCATCTCAAGCTTCTCTTCTCTAGACTAAATGTATCCATCTCCTTCAATCATTTCTCACAAGACTAGGTTCACAAACTCTTCTGCCATATTCATTGACCTCCTCTTGACATGTTCCAGTTGCTGACATCCCTTGTACATATATGTGTCTTGTTCTGATGATGCATAATGTATACATCTCTTGCGATCCCAAGGAAAACAGACTTGATGTCAGGTGTTAGGAGAAAAGTACTAAGGTCAGGGCCTATCTTCAATTTTTAATACTCTAATGACTTGCAAATGTTACCCTGATTTCTGGGGTTCCTTGGAGGACACCTCAATGTGCTCCACATGATGGGGAATGGAAACTAGCCAGAGCATGAGCAATAGCAATGCGAGAGGCAGGGTAACCTAGCGGGGTCTTTTTACCCAGTTTTTACAGGGTCAAGCCAAGCCAAAAAACAAACCAAAATGTCCAATAAATTATTTTATTGAATGCAAGTCTCACACACCAACGCAGCCACGCACACATGCACCCAAGAGCTATTGGGAAGTGAAAAAGAGGAAATTGGACAGAGAGAGTATTGAAAGGGTGTTGTTGGGGTAATACTGCACCTTGTCCTGAAGTCCTGGGTCTGAGAAGGCAGCAAAGAAATGGGGCTCAGCAGGGAGAGGGCTGAGGGGATCACTCAATGGGTGGAGAAATGGTCTGCTGGGATGACTGAGAGTGATCCAAAGAACTGCTCAAAAACGGAGGCTATTTGTAGGGGAAAAAGTACCTGGAGGACTAATCCTTTCCTGGGGAGAACAATGGGTGTTGGAGCGATAATGAAGCTCCACTATGGTAATTTCCTTCATGTGATGGGATTGCAAGGTGTTGCCAAAGTCTCAGGATCTTTGACTGTGTTAGTTTGTGGTGTGATTTCATGTAAATGGTCCTCGTCTGATGGAATATTTGCTCAGCTTGGGGCAGACATGCTAATCCCCTCAAGTCATCTTCTCAGGGGCTGAGGACCCTTTGTTTATTGTGGGTTTACACCTCTTGAGGTCTCCTGGGGCTACGTGATGGGGGATTTTACTGGCCTGACCTGGTTTTCAGTCTTTCGACTGCACCTGCCTACGTGCCCTTTTGGGAGACCTCTCTGGCACACGGCGCTATAATTTAATATTAAAATTGTAGACTCCAGGATAGGGTTTCTCCCTCGAAGTAACACAAAGATGGAACAGATATGGAATAGCTGGGTAGTTTCACATGGGAGAAGGTAGTCCTTAAAATAGGTGAGTCTGAAATCATTTATAGTTTTAGTTGTCATGGTTTATTGCTATTGATAGATCTAGGGACCCCCCCCCCGGCACTGATTTGGTTCTCTTCTGAAGCCATCAAAAGCAGTGACTGATTCTACATTTTGTGTCAAGGAATTCTATTAATAAATTATACACTATGTGAATAAATTGATTGAATTAGTATGTATATACCTTAAGAAGTCTCTGCTGTAGAGTGGATTAACCCTGCTTCTCCATTCAGATTACTTTACACATAACCCATATAAAGAGAAATCAGGATTCAGTTGAGGCAGCCTTTCACTTTTCAAGAAACACTTGAATAGATTGCTTTCCCTCCAACAGAATAGTGACTCATACAGACATACGCAGAGTGGGTTCAGAAAGAGTGTAGCTGTGATTAATTGAACCCAAGTTGGTTTCAACTTATGGTGGCCCTATGAATGAGAGATCTCCAAGACACCCTGACAGCCCTGCTGAAGTCTTGTAGATCTTTGTAATATATTATTCCTTTTCTATCAGATAAGGAAAGCCTAGGAACTCCCAACATCATTCTGACCTAAAGGTTAATTTTGAGGAGCTTGCTAAAAGGGCTTACAAGAGGTTGAAACTGGAATTTGTGCACATAAGAGCTATTCTCTAAACAGCCAATATTTTATTGGAGATGCTGTTTGCTAAAGCAAGACGATCTCAGTTGTTCTTGTAAAAACTATCGCTCTGAAGAAAGAAACTGTCCACCTTCTCCAGGTCATAAGGTTATATTTGAGGAAAGACATTGTGAAACATGCATATTCCCCTAATGTCAGAATTTTATCTAGCGGAGTAGTTCAGGATTCTTCCAGTGAATCCTCAACTTAATATGTAATGTCACCACTCATCAAAAAGCATGCTTCAATTGTCTTGTTCAAGAAAATGAAGTTGTTTCTTAAACCTTGTTACACATAAAGAAAAGAAAAGCCTGCCAGAGGAAGTTTGAATTAGGTGAAATGACTGTTATCTCACCTTTGGATACTTGATTTCTTTTTACAGAGCACTTTCTATACAGAAGTGTGGGATCAATAACAGACTGGATGGAAGCCAAGGAAGAGAAGCTCAGTCTAGACAAGTTGGAGGTCCTGTTAGGCTATGTTTTGTTGAGCTAAGAAGATGCATATGTCAGAAATGAAAAGCAGAATGCATGGGGTCAAGCAACATTAGATTGTGGTCAAGATGGCAAAGCTTATCAATGAGGAAGAACACATAGGATAGGAGAGGATGCAGCAGTTTGCTTTTGCCTGAGCCTACTGGGAAGGGTAGTGTCGGCGGCTGGGCGGGGCCGGGCAGGCTTGGGTCTGGCTCAGGCCGAGGCTGGCGTCCCGGAAGCCTCAGCCAGCAGAGTCACCGCAAAACTAAAGCAAGTCTTACTTCAGGCGGTAAACAGGAACGAAAAGAAAGGGTTTTCCTCACCCGGGCAACGAAGGGTTAAGCTGGCTGGCAAGGCTTCCGAGCAGAGTCTCGGCAGGAACAAGGCGGGACCACAGCAGGGGCAAGGCAGGCAGGAACAAAGCAGGAACAAGGCAGCAGCACTGACGGGCAACACACGGAGAGCCGTTGGTTGTTGCTCCGTGCTGAACTTGGCTCCCTCTGGCTCTAAAGTAGGAGCCTGGAACCGGCGCCGGCCAATCCTGAAGCTGCTGCACAGCTGGGAGCCCTCAGCCGGGCTCACAGCTGAGCGTCCTTAGCCAGCTGCAAGCCCTCAGCCTGCCGCTGACGCTCCAGCAACCGGCGGGAGCGACGGGCAGCCTCCTTGGCCTGCCGCCGCTGCGAGAACGTGGGAGGGAGGCCATCAGGCTCCTCCGGATCGGGCCCGCGGGTGAGCGGCAGCCCAGCGACCTCCGGGCGACTCTCTTCCGCAGCGCCGGCTCCGTCGGTGTCTTCAGTGGCGTCAGGGCAGGCAGGCTCGGGACGACCTCCCGTAGCGGCAGGTGGCTCCATAGCCTCCTCTGCGGCGGCGGTGGCCTCGACGGCGTCCGGGCAGCTGTTCCCGGCGCCGGAGGCCTCCCCCCTCTTGCGAGGAGACCTCCCCGCTACTCGGAGGAGACCTCCGCCGCTACTCGCGGGAGCCCGGATCGTCCTCCTCCTCGGGTGCTGCGTCTGGGACCGCGGAGGTCCCCGCATCACTCCCCTCCCCAGGGATGCTCCTCCCCCCGGGCGGCCGGGGCTTGGCGGGATAGGGCGGTGGAAGGCCTCCCCAGCCGGGGCGCGTGGACGTCGGCGGCGTTTCCCCAGTCCGCTCCTCGGACCTGGCCGCACCAGTCGACCAGGTACTGGAGGGGGCCCACGGCGGCGGCGGGAGTCCAGAATATCAGCCACCTCGTACTCCTCCTGTCCGTCGACCGTGACAGGACCGGGGGGGCCCCGGCCCCGTCGGGCCGCCCCCCCCTTTCCGGTTGGAGCAGCGAACGGGGGAAACCGGGGGGGATCCGGAGCGATCGTGGAAGCTGCAGGCGGAAGGCGACAGGGTTGACCTGGGCCGTGATGGTGAAGGGGCCGATGAAGCGGGCGTCTAACTTCCGGTTTGGGCGAGCGGAGGGGAGGTGCGGGTGGACAGCCACACTCTTTCCGACCTGTAGCGGACCCCCCGGCTGACGGTGTGCGTCCGCCGTCCGCTTGTACTGCTCCTTGGCCTCCTCCAGCTGGGATCGCAGAACGGCTTGCAGGGCACGCAGTTCCTGCAGCCTTTGGGTGGCTGCCGGCACAGCCGACGGAGCTGACGGGCGGGCCATCTCGGGTGGTAGCCATAGGTGGCCATAAACGGCGACTCCCGCGTGGAGGCGTGTAGGGCGTTTTGTATGGAACTCGGCCAACGGAAGGATTCGCTCCAGGTGTCCTGCTGGTAGCAGCTGTAGCAGCGCAGGTACTGTTTCAGGGTGCGTTGGTCCACTCGGTCTGGCCGTCCGTCTGCGGGTGGTGCGCCGAGGACAGGTGTGGCTTGACGTCTAGGAGCTGCAGGAGGTTCTGCCAGAAGCAGCGGTGAACTGCCCCCCGATCAGTCACCACACCTTCTGGCAGGCCGTGTACCAAAGACATGCTGCAGGACGAGACGAGCTGTCTCCTTGGCGGAGGGTAGAGCCGGGCATGGCACGAAGTGGGCCATTTTGGGGAAACAGATCCACTACCACCAGGATGGTGGTGTGGCCTGGGGACGGGGCACCCCTCACAAAGTCCATGGAGTTTGCCGCCAGGGCCCTGCAGGAGTCGGCAGAGGCTGAGAGCCCGGCGGGTTTCCCCCAGGGGGGTCTTTGGCCCGGCGACACACTGGACAGGACCGGACGTAGGATACGTCGCTCCGCACCCACGGCCACCAAAACTCTCGCAGGATCAGATGAAGAGTCTTGAAGAGGCCAAAGTGCCCGGTCGGCCTCCCGTCATGGCAGAGACGAAGGACTTCCTCCCGGCGGGCCCCCCCGGGACGAACAGCCTGCCCCGGTGGTCCCGGCCCTTCGGGGGCCGGGGGGGACCGGGGCCTCCGCTTGCAACCGCTGCGGGAAACGGCTCCCCGGCCGAGCCGCGCGGATGCCCCGCGACAGGTCCCCCACATCGAGGGCGGCGGCGAAGTTCTGGGTGGGAGGATCGGGACCGGACGTCAGCCTCGGCCGTGGCGGCGTACTCCGGCTTCCGCGACAAGCGTCCGCGCGTCGGTTGCGGGCCCGGGGGAAGTATTGCAGCTGGAAGTCAAAGCGGGGGGAAAAACTGAGCCCAGCGCATCTGCCGCGGGTCGGGCGGTCTGCAAAAACTCCAGGTTGCGGTGGTCCGTCCGCACCTGGACCGGATGCTGGGCCCCTTCCAGGAGGTGGCGCCACGCCTCAAACGCCACCTGCCCCCAGGAGCTCCTTCTCCCAGATGGGTTCTGTTGGGGGGGTAGCTGCCGGGAGTGGTACGCGCATGGCAAGAGCTGGCCCCCCGGGTCCGGACCCGGGAGCAGGACCGTGCCGACCGCCACATCTGACGCGTCCGTCTCCAGCACAAACGGACGCTTGGGGTCCGGAAGCTGCGGATCGGCTGGGAGACGAACCGGGCCTTGAGGCGCTCGAAGGCCTGCTGCGCCTCGGGAGTCCACCGGAACGGCGCCTTGCCTCGGAGGACGCTAGTGATGGGCGCCGCCAGCTCTGCGTCCCGGGTAACTTCCGGTAAAAGTTCGCGAATCCCAGGAAGCGCTGCACGTCCTTGCGGCACCCCGGGGGCCCGCCATGACACTATCGCCTCCACTTTGGCCGGGTCCATCCAATCCCCCTTTGCGTCCCCCGGTAGCCCAAGAAGTCGATTTCGCGGAGGTCGAAGGCGCACTTCTCGAGCTTGGCGAGAGGCGGTGCTCCCGCAGCCGCTGCAGGACGGTCCGGACGTGGGCTTCGTGTACTCGCTGGGGCGAGTAGATAAAAAACATCTAGATAGATGATACGAAGCGATCGAGCAGGTCCCCAAACACGTCGTTGACGAAATGCTGGAAGACGGCCGGGGGGGTTTCACAGACCGAACGGCATCACGGTGTACTCGTAGTGCCCGTATCGCGTCTGGAATGCCGCTTTCCCCTGTCCCCCGCCCCCTACGCACCAGGTTGTAAACCCCCCCCAGGTCCAACTTGGTGAACACCCTCGCTGCCGTAAACCTCCAAAAGTTCCGGGATTAACGGCAGCGGATCCGGTTCCGGGTGTGATCCGGTTTAGGGGGCGGTAGTTTCAGAGCCGGAGTTTGCCCGATTTTTTGCGCACAAACAGCACGGGGGCCCTGGCAGGGGATGTGGAGGGCCGCACAAACCCCCGGCGCAGGTTTTTTTCCAAGAACTCTCGCAAGGCCGCCGCTCCGGCTCAGACAAGGCGTGATCCGTCCTGCGGGATGGGGGGCCCCGGGGCCAGGTCTATGGCGCAGTCGTAAACCCGGTGTGGCGGAGGCGGCCGCCTCCTTTATCAAAGACATTTGCATAAACCCGGGCTTTTCGGCAGCTCCACTGTGGAGTCGGGCCCCGGGGCTCCAATGCAGCCATCAGCCGCTCCAGCCAACAGTGTTCTTGGCAGTAGTGGGAAGCGAACAGCACCTCGCCCGTGACCAAGAGATGTGCGGGTCATGGCGCGGACCATGGCATTCCCAAAACCACTGGGAAGTAGGGCACCGCCGTCACCAGGAACCGGATCCGCTCGACGTGCCCCTGGATCTCTAGCACCACCTCGGCTTTGGTAGTGACAGGCCCTGACCGCAGCAGACGCCCCTCAATGGTCTCCACTGGTCGGGACTCGGGCAGCGGCTCCAGAGGAATCAGTGGTCTCGGGCGAAATGGGCGTAGGAATTTTAGATGCCCCAGAATCAATCATCGCCCCCGGGGCGGGGGCCCGCATTGCCTGGCTCACCGTCGCGGCAACCAACAGTGGGTCACGTTTTGGGGGGAATCCTGGCCCCTTTGGGCCCCCGGCTCCCCCAGGCCTCGCAGGCCATCTAGGTCTGGGGGGTGGCGTTTCCCGGTCTCCCAGCCGGGGCGGACTTGGGGGACACCCCGGGCAAAATGTCCACCGAGGCCACAATACAAACAGAGTCCACCGCGCCGGGGGCCCCTCTCCCTCCGGAGTCAGCCGAGGACGGGCCCCTCCAGCTGCATCGGCTCCTCCATGTCCGTAGCGCCACCGGACGCGCTGCCGGGGGGCCGAGCCGCAGGCGAGTCTCATGGAGCAGCTGTCCCGGAGCGCGCTCCCACCACTGGCCGTGGGCCAGGGGGCCCCGCCCGACGGCCTGCCTACGGGCTTCCAGGCGCCCGTCGATGCGGAGGGCCAGCGTATCAGCCACTCCAGGGTGGGGGCGGCGAGCTGCGGGCCAGCTGTCCAGGATCTCGGCGACAGCCCGGCCCGGAACTGGTCTCGGAGGGCGGCATATTTTACCCAGGTCTTTGGGGGAGCAAACGGAAAGCAGTGGTGTATTCCCGCCGGAACCTCGCCCTTCCTGCAGCTGCCGAAGCTGCTGGCTCGCTGTTTCCACACACACCGGGTCCCCCGCCTCCCGGAAGGCCTGCAGGAACGCCGCCATACTGTCCAGGACCGCGCTGTTCTGTTGCAGCAACGGCGTGGCCCACTTCGGGGGACCCGACAACAGGCTGATGATAAAGCCACCTGGGCCCGCTCAGTAGGAAAGTCCTGGCCGCGTACCTGTATGTAGAGGCGGCAGTTTGTAGGAAAGTCTCTAGGTCCGCCGGTCCCCCGAAAAAAGCCGGGACAAAAGGGGATTTTAGCTGCAGGGGCCCGGGCTGCCTGCAGCTGTCCCACCTGGAATTGCAAATTTTCAGGGCCTGGGTATCTGGTCCGTTTGGGGTCGCAGACTCTGATTTTCCTGCGCTGGGGTGCTACCTGAGCCCTGGGGGGCGTTCCCCCCTCCATCCTGCCCGGCAGGGACGAGCAACAATCTGTCGGCGGGGGGGGTGGGGCCGGGCAGGCTTGGGTTCTTCCTCCCCCCCAGGGCCAAAAGGCTGGCGTCCCGGAAGCCCTCAGCCGGGGGCTCACAGCTGAGCGTCCTTAGCCAGCTGCAAGCCCTCAGCCTGCCCCTGACGCTCCAGCAACCGGCGGGGGCGACGGGAGCCCCCTTGGCCTGCCGCCGCTGCGAGAACGTGGGAGGGAGGCCCAGGCTCCTCCGGATCGGGCCCGCGGGTGAGCGGCAGCCCAGTGACCTCCGGGCGACTCTCTTCCGCAGCGCCGGGTCCGTCGGTGTCTTCAGTGGCGTCAGGGCAGGGAGGCTCGGGACGACCTCCCGTAGCGGCAGGTGGCTCCATAGCCTCCTCTGCGGCGGCGGTGGCCTCGACGGCGTCCGGGCAGCTGTTCCCGGCGCCGGAGGCCTCCGCCGCTACTCGCGAGGAGACCTCTGCCGCTACTTGCGAGGAGACCTCCACCGCTACTCGCGAGGAGACCTCCGCCGCTACTCACGAGGAGACCGGATCGTCCTCCTCCTCGGGTGCTGCGCTGGCCGCGGAGGTCCCGACAGGTAGGATTCTGCCCCACCTCTCCTTTCTCCCTGTTGAGTTAGTGGAGCACAAACTTTCAAGGTTTTTAAGCAGAGGCTAAATGGCCATCTGTCAGGAGTGCTTTGATGTGTGTTCCTGATAGCAGGGGGTTGGACTTGATGGCCTCTGGGGTCTCTTCCAACTCTATGACTCTATGAAATTCCTTTTGCATTTTGAACTCAGTTTGAAGCAACTGAAGTTAGCTGAGGACAGAGGGGGAAAGTGTGAGGAGGAGAAAGAAACTGGGACATTATCAAAGCAGCTGAAAAAAATGGAATATTTAGGATTAGGACAGTTTCTTCCAAACAGGGAGAGTTGGAGACCATGAGAAAATACTGTTTAGCTTCTTCTGGATGGACTTGGACCCATAGCAGGTATGGGCAGCTGTTGAAGGCGGTGAACTGTGTTAGTCTCTTGAAATTTTGCTGTATTCTCCTGCACACACACACACACACACACACACACAAATCAATTCCACTCCCAAACAACTCCAGGCATCGTCTATGGGTTGTGAAAGGCATTTTTGCAATATTTTAGGGCATCCTTGGACATTTTAGGCACAGGAGAATTCTTTATTTTACCACAGGAAGTGACCCAGAAATTACTTCTTATTCACTTCCCGTATTTTTTAAGACAAGTCTTCTCTTGAACCTAAAATGGCCCAGAGGGGCATAAATAAGGCAAAAAATCCCCCTATGCTTCCCTAAATGGGATTTCGGAGCATTTGGAGGCATTTTCTTTTCTTAAAAAAATGAATCTGATTGCGGGGCACAAAATGGCCCTGGGGCCCCATATAGCCTGTGAGCCATTATTTTCCTCATCCCAGGTTAAATAATCAAATTTAAAATGCATCTTAGGTAGCAACTATGGTTTGCAGTGGCCTGCAGCATCTAAGACTAGAGTATCAGTTGCTATCATTCTTAGGACAGAAACGGACTAGCCATCCACTTTACATTGGACTAGCCATCATTTCTCATGCCCTCATGATATCCAGCCCACCCTGCTGCAGTGTGCGACTGAATGAGGATGCCTTGGAATATTTTTCAGCCCTGGAAAAATCATTTCAAACTGCAGGTATCAGATTACTGCTTAGATTGTGTGACTGATTGAATTTATATCCCGCTTTTCTCCCAAGATGAAATTCAATGCAACTTACAATAATTTAAAGAAAAGATCAAGCTAAGATATTAATTTACAAAAGCTGAAAAAGAATTAAATGACAATTTTTTTAAAAAAAAACATGGTTAAAAACAGTGAAGGAATGTTTAAAACATTTTGAACCAACAACAGGGACCTGACTAAGGCCCTTTTCGCACAGCATTTTATATGCGAAAGGGCCCCTTGAGCATCGTGCACATGTGAGGAGTGGTCCACATGATGCACTCACACTTGTGCAATGCTCCAGGGTCCAGCAGGGACTGTTCATGCATTTTTTTCATTTTCAGATTGAAGTCAAAAATGCTGTGTGGTTGCGCATTGCTCCGGGGCCCCCCGCGCATTTATGCGATGCTCCAGGGCCCAGCAGGGACCACTCATGCATTTTTTTCATTTTCAACTTGAAGCTGAAAATGCTGCATGGTTGTGCATCACTCCAGGGCCCCCGGTGCACTTACCTTGCATGCAGAGCCTCGGGACCTGGGCCGGCTGTGCTTCCTACCCAGAGCAGCGTGGGAAGGTCCCAGGCTGCACTGCAAAAGGAAGAGGTGGCGCTCTCGCGCGAGCAGGAAGCTCATGTGGAGCCAAAGAAGCAGGGAAGCAAGAGCCTCTCTCCGGAGGCTGCTCGCATGAGCACCGCACCCCAGCGCCAAAAATAGGTGAGTTGCGGAAAGGGCTTAAGAGAAGGACTCAGAAAAATTGCCTGAACTTGCAATGGGAAGCTCTGGGCCTTTGTGTGTGTGCGCGTGTGTGGTGGTAGAGCACCAGATTATGTTGACACATCCACTCAGGCATCTTGATGTTCTCACACTAGTGTAGAGCATTGTGGTCACCTGATCCGCTTGGACTGGGAAGTGTTTTAAAAGTCCAATTTTACCTAGTTAGTGTTGCTCAGATAATGAAGTCTTCCTGAATTCTGACAGGTTTCTTAATTTGTTGGTTATTGGGGTTGTCATTCTTCACCAAGTTTCATCTTGAAGGTATCCATAAACAATGTCAGTGTTTTTCTTCAGAAATTTTCAAGGCTATTTTTAATTTGAGATTTAGTCTGTGAAAAACTTGCATCTGGTTGACTTGCCAGAAAATAGCATTTCTGTGTAGAAAACACTATTTTCTACATAAAAAATATTTCAAAGAAGAAATGCCAATTGCTGCACAGGAAGCGAAGTTTCAAATCAACCCTTTGTGAATGTTCTGCAGAATAAACCCCCAATTATAATATTTTCTTTGCAGAAAACTAGATTTTCTGCACAGGAATGGATAGTTCTGTGCTGAAATACCATCTTCCACACAGAAAATGTTGTTTCCTGCACAGAAAATGCTGTTTTCTGTGCAAAACAACCACATGTGAATTTTGCACAGAATAAGTACCAAACTGTGAAAGTTTTCATCAATCCAGGATTCATTTCTAAATATTAAAAAAAAACTTCATTTATGAGCCCTTTTGAATGTTTTCGAGTATTCTTTTCATTCTTATTCATTAGTCTTTCTTACTGACTCCAACACACATGACTGCAAGTTCACTTGAGACTAATTGCAACAGTTTAATCCTGACATCCATTTCTACCATATGGCTCAACCTACACTGCCCAACTTACACTGATCATCAGAGGACCACTGCACATATAGCTCCACTGTTTTCTGAGGTCAGGTGATGGGAGAAAGGGTTGTTTGGTTGTGGGAATTTTGTTTACTTAACCTTTATACATGATCCCAAACAGAAGCTGAAGTACAGTAGTCCTCCCTCCACATGTACTGGTTTGACCTTTGTGAATTTGGTTATTTGCATGTGTGCATGCCTCTCCCCTGTTCTCGTCCCCCCATTCCTTTGTGTTTGGCAAGGTGCAGAGAAGGAAGGCAAGAGCTCAGACAAAAGGGAAGGGTGGGGAGGCATATGCATGCCTTCTTTCTCCCTCCATGGCTCCCCCTCCCATTCCCTTGCCTTTGGCCCCAGCACTAAGAACTTGCACCAAGGCAAGGGAATGGGGGAAAGATCCTGCAAGCCTTCCTTTTTCCCTCTGGAGCTCCCCCTCCCATTCTCTTGCATCTGACCCCAGCAATCAAAAGGCAAGGGAATGGAAGGGAGAATCACAGGAGGGTTATTATTTTTAGTTTTTCTCCTTTCATGAGGATTCTGAGCCCCAAACCCTCAAGAAAGTGGAGGAGCTGCTGCTGGTTTCCATGACCAATTTGTACCACCTATATTAACACTTCATCAGGGCATTGCGATGCCTATGGTGCTGTTCACAGGCAGTCTGTTGTTTTGAAGAATGTCTTGTTCAGAGCTAAAAATGAAACACTAAGCAGATGCTGTTTGGAGTGGTAAAGCCTTTGAAAAGGTAGGTGTGTGTGTGTGTGTTTGCACAGCTACAGATTGGGTTGTTTATTGTTGTGAAGGAGCAATGAACACATTCCCTCTCCCCCAAGAATGAGAAACAGAAATAAGATGTACTTTTCAAAGCAACATGCTGCATGATCTCCAAATAACCATGGGCTCAGTGAAAACAGTGGTTTCCTCAACAATCTGCAAGATATTCTATTCTGAGCTAAGGCAGAACCAGGCTCAAAATTGGAGAAGAGACAGGTATACAGAAGCAATCAAAGAGACCAGGAAGCAGTTTGGAGCCCTAGCAAGAAGGCGTTCATGGACTTGACAGACAGCCCAGAACATCAATCAGGAGGTATTTGGCTATTTGGATTGCTTTCTGCAATGGTATTTGGATTAGGTATTTAGGTGTTTGGATTCTTTTTTTGCCATGCACTTAACCCAAGAGATCAGGAGCACATCAAGGTTCTGATATCATCAAATGCCATTGGCAGTTAACAAAGATTCCCTTTCAAGCTAAGCTTCTGATTTGTGGGAGGTTTAACACTGCTTCCATTTTTTCTCCCCAGTATTCCTACCTTTCAGTATCAACAAAATGTAATTTTGACAAAATGACGCTGAGAGTCCGTGAAGATCCTTTGCCTCAAAATTGCTATTTCTTAACCAGTCAAATGTGCACATCTGTCCATGCCAAGGAAAACCAAACATTCTTTGAAAACTTCAAAGCACCACTGTTTCCCATAATGAGTTGTTTCCTCTCCCTCATTTCAACAGAGGACAGTCTCATTTTCTTCACATAGATTTTGCTGAGCACTTTTAACTCATGATATACACTCAGCCAATTATGGGGCTATCAGAACATCTCTTTCTCTTTGGTCTTTCCCTCCTTCAATTTGCTTAGCTTTTCCATCTTCTCCTTTATATGATGTCAAAGCCTTGGTCAAGGAGAATAGGGAGTTGCTGATGGAGTGAGGAGAAAAAGAGAGGAAAGAGAGTGGGGAGGGAAAGGAGGGAGCCCATGTAAATCTAAGGTTAGGAAGGAGAACCTGAAGTAGGAGAGATGAAGAACTGCACCTATGGACGGGAAAGGAAGAAAGGGTAATGGAGGCACAAAGGGGGAAGAGAAGGTGACAGGGCCAGATAAGTAGTAGTTATTTCTAGTTTCCTGCCGATAGCCTGAAATTTGTCACCCCTCCCATGAAAAAGTTTAAAATTTAAGAGAAATACTATGGCAGAGGTGGGCAACGATGGGAGGCTACGGGGTGTAAAGAGCCTCCTAGGAGAACTTGGTGGGCCACTCCCCACTGCACTCCTCATATATCCTCCAACTGCCCTGATATGGCAGAAATGTCCCATTTTTTTCTAGTTGATATTGAAACGTCCCAGTTTCTCCTGCTCTTCTTCCCATTTTCCTTCATTTGTCCTCAAATTCCTTCAATTGCTGCAAATGGAATTGAAAGTGAACATGTAGTTTACACACAATTTACTCAGCATGGATTGGAGAGAAGGGGGCAGGATCTTTTCCTTCCCAAAAGGCTTCAGAGGGCTTCACCTTCTCTCCCATATCTAGCTTAGCCACCATTTTGCTGTAATTCCTTCACAATTGCATTCCCTTTGACGTTTGAGTGATTGGAGGGGACAGTTGGTTGGAGGATGGGAACCAAGGTCATTCAAGAGACTGGTACAAGAGAGAGCATGAGAATGATTTGTGCATGGGAAAAAGCTGGGAGGAGCAAGAAAGGTTCTAAAAAATGAAACTGTTTGCTAAACCCTCATTCTGGCAAGGATGCTGTTTGTGCTCTGAACTTAAACTTTTAAGAAGTGCTTTCTGAACTCTTTTGTGTAGAATGCTTATTGAGTTGAGTCAAGACCATTAGAGGCTCAGACAAAAGTAAATTGTGGCAGTCTCCTATGTATGTTCTTCCTCATTAATAACCCTTGGCATTTTGACTACATTCTGAGGCTGCTTGGCTACCTGGGGCCTGGTTTCCATTTGTGAAATGTTGTAGGGTATTCCCTCATAAAAAGATTTCCACTTCCTGGCAAACATGGCCAAATTAATCTACAGTTTTCCCTCCACATTTGCGGGTTTCCACCCTCGCAGTTTTGATTATTCACGGTGCCTTGCCTCTCTCCACATTCTCTCCCTCCCATTCCCTGGTGGGGGTGCCAGAGGGGGTTTCTTCCCCCTCATGATCTTTGCCAGCCACTGCAGGTGTGATTGGCCCAGTGGGAGGTGGGAGGGTGAAGGGGAGGACAGATCTCTTCCTCCTGGAGGCCATCTCCACGCCCCCTCCCCCACTGCAGGCATGGTTGCTCCAATGGTAGGAGGGAGATAGCAATAAGGAGGAAAAGGTCTTTCCTTCCCATCACCATCTGCCCACCCACAGCTCCTGCAGCCATTGCTCCAGCGGTGGTGGTGAGGGAGATGGCAAGCAGGGAGGAAAAGACCTTTCCTCCCTGTTCACCATCTGCCCACCCGCAGCTCTTGGGGTAATCGCCTTAGCAGTGGTGGTGGGGAGTTATTTGTGGTTATTTCACTTTCGTGGGAGTTCTCTGCACATATCCCCCACGAATGTATTTAGCTACTGTATTTAGCTTAAAGGGGAGAAAATAGCAACATTAACACTAACAACTAGCCCCATCTCAACCCATTCAATCCTAGGATAAAGCTTGGGTGGAGCTAGCATGGTGTAGTGGTTTGAGCCTTGGACTATGGCTCTGGAGAGCAGGCTTCAACCTTCTATTCTCCAGGCTAAAGATATCTTGCTCCCTAAGCCTCTCCTCAGCCTAAAAGTCTTTTCCCTGCTAAATTCTGAGTGTGAAAGCCTTAAAATTAGGAAAGAGCTGATGATGACACCACTGTTTTTACCTACAGCCCACCATCTAAATATTAAACTGTTCTCCATGATCACCAGACCTGCACATTCATACTGCACAGTTAAAGTGCTATTTCTCCTCTTTCCATCCTAGGGAATCTTGGGTTTTGTATTTTAGTAAGACATTGGAGTGCTCTGGCTAAAAATTCTAAATGCACCTCCCTAGACTGCCAAGGCCATGGCAGTTATGATGGAATAATAATGCTAGAATTCTGTAGTGTGAATGGGCCCTTATTCAGGATTTCCCTACCGGTGGCCCTTTCGCACGCAGTTTCTTTTGCGAGAGGGCCCCTTGAGTGTCACGTAAATGGGAGCGGTGGTCCATACGACGCATTCCCATTTACACGATGCTCATGAGCCTAACGCGAACTGCACACGCACCTTTTCATTTTTGGCTTCAAGTTGAAAATGGTGTGTGGTCGTGCAAGGCTCCCAGGGCCTGTGTGCACTTATCTGCGCTGTGGTACGTCGTCCCAGGCGTGCCAGTCACGCTTCCTCCCCCAGCACAGCCTACAGCTCCCAGGCTACACTGCGGAAGGAAGGGGAGGGACAGTCGCACGACCAGCAAGCCAGCTGCAGGACGAAGGAGCAGCAAAGAGAGCACCTCACACAAGAACCTGCTTGCGCGAATGGCACCCCCCACCTCTGCGATAAGGTAACGTGCAGAAAAGGCCGGTGTCTCTGCTTTTGCTGCAGACCTGTTCAAGGTTGGCTATTCACTACCATTTTCCTTGCCTTCTCCCTATCTATTATATGCACACATTGTGGAAAAATAAAATGGTTAGCACTGTCCATCTTCCAAAACCAGACAGCTATCAAAATCAGTCCTGTGCAGTGGGGAAAAAGAGGTAAAAATTAGAAAAAAAATAAGGAAGGCTTTGTAAAATACAGAAAATGTAGATTCATGCGACCAAGAGAAACCACTTTTATTTTAATAAATGGAAAAATGAAAGGCAGTAGGGAAAGAGGAAGACTACAATACGGATGGATTAAGTCAACCAAGTAAGCCAAAACCCTGAATCTGCAACAGCTAAGCAGGCCTGTTGTTGACCAGATCTCTTTGAGTTTCTCATTCAGAGGTTTGCCATAAGTCAAAGTCAACTTGATGGCAAAGAGCCATGACAGCAACAAAATGAAATCAGTGATTTGAATAATGACACAAACACACTAACAAGAAAGCTCCCTGCTTGCATCTCTTCATATATTCCAAGGTTCACCATAGTTTAGGACAGTATTTATAGTTTCAGTTGGCCTACTAGATTTTTATTTTAGTCCATTTCCACCCTACACAGTTATTGTGCTATTATTCCACTTTCAACATCCTGTGGAATTCTGGAGTTTGTAGTTTCCTGAGGCCAAAGAGTTCTCTAGCTGGGAATTCTAAAGGCCTCTTCCTAAACTGCAAACCCCAGGATTCCATGAGATGTTGAGATTGGAATAATAGCACTATAAGAGTGTAGTGCAGAAATAGCCAAAGTCAGAACTTTGCTTCAGAATTTGGGTTCATTGCTAGGCCCAATCCTGGATCATATCAATGAAAACTAGGGAAGCCTCTGGGACACATCTGATCTAAAGAGTACCAACCGTCTCACCTATTGCCAGTCTGTAAACAAAGGGAAGGTACCAAGGTTGCTTGTTCGTAGCAACAGGACTTGTCAGCAGGCCACCATATCCAGTTCTCAAAGTGGTCCTTCATGAAAAATCATTGTTAACTGAAGTCAGGAGCTTAGGAGAGAGTTACAGGAGAGCTAATGATAGCTCCACAGCTGTGAAATCAGAGGCTAAGAGATATTGCTTCTGCAGAAGTTTTGGACTCAAAGATTCCCACTTTTGCAACTAACCATCATATTTTGCTCTGTGTTCAGTCACCAAGCTCAGTGGTAAAACCTGCATAAAGGGTCTAAAGTGCAGTTCACAGCACCCACAGCTTGAAGGAACTCAGGTAGCGGGTCTGGGAAAGGCTCTGATGGAGATCTCAGAGAACCAAGGGAAAGACCATCACTCATGGGCTGAGTACAAACTTTGCATAAAGAAGATCTCAAGTTCATTCCCTGGCACAGGTATGGGGGTGGGTGAAGGAGGCAAAATTGTCCCCCAGTAAGAATTCTGTCTCCCCAAAATGATTTTTTTCCTTCAGTCTCCAAATTTCTAGCACTGTAGAGAGTGAGGCACTGAAAATCATTCACACCTAAAGCTCTTAGATATGCTGTGTTTCTGCTCCCTTGGTCACTTTGGCTGCCACTTTTCTTAGGATGCCTAAACTGTTAGTTCCAGGTGATCAGGTTTTAAGTTACTGCAATGCTTGAAATCTGGGGGGCAAAATTTTACAGGGGGGGGGTTTGATGTCCTGATCCCCCCGCCCCCATAGCCTCTTCTGATTCCCTGGCATTTCTACTCAGGTCTCAGAAAATATGAAATCCTGGATAACTTTTGCTGCTGAGCTAGAAAGACCAATGATCTGACTCTGCAGATGGCATCCTTCCATATAATGTTTGCCAGGTAGGGTAAAGCCCAGTGCTTATATTAGACTTACTGGACCAGTGTTCCAGTTCAGTGGTAACCCCAGATTTGTGGATAGGAACAGTGGCTTTGTTAAAAACTCATTGTGTAGTCTGCAAAGCCTAGTTTTTCTACTGCCATTCTCAGTTTGTTCTCAGGCATGAATGCTTTATTTCCATTTGAGAGACCTAATCTCACTGCTTTCTTATGATTTATCACTCTGGCTAGCCCAACAATAATTGTTCTATTTCTGTTAAGGACATTTTTATCTCCGGTAACATCAAGAGAATGGAAGTGAAGGCTCCATTTTTTAAAATATGTACAGGGTGGATATGTAATGAATATTTATAGAACTCTAAAATATTTAGAATGTTTAAAAATATATATTTATGTTTTCTACTCAGTGTAATTGCATTTGGATAGCAAATTCATGTTTTTATAGCTGAACATTTTTTGCTCCATTATAACGTTTGTCTTGGAGAGTTCCCTCTTCTTCCCTCCCCTTCTCCATTTTCCTCTGACAAAGGAGGCTAAACAATATGCTCACATTGTGCTAGGCACTGTATGCAACACAAACGCCAATGTCTACACCTAGAGGGCTTCTGATCTAACAAGGCCATCCAAAAGAAGAAACTATTGGAGTTCATTAACCTAGCTGTTCAGACCCATCACTTAGCAAACTGGATAAACACTTCCAATCCAAGGTTGTTTCCTGTCCAAAGTGAAGGACAAGATGGTACCCACTCTATTTCCTGTATGGAAGCCAATTAAAGTTACAGTTCCACCTTAACTCAACATAGAGACTGGATTCCTATTTATGAGATAATGTAGACATAAACTTCCGTTCTGTGAATTTAGGGGGGGTTGTGCAAGGAGTTATTCTGTAGCTCCTTGTGTAAGGACCCCTGCACATATGCAATTGACCTGTCTGATGATGGAGTGCACAGTAACGGCTGATTAGTGGCTGGGGGATGGTGTATGAAAGGATGGCTTCTGGCTGCATTTCTACGGCTGGGAGCACACAGAACATGCCATCATCCAATCAAATATGGGAACCGTGTAGAGGTCAGGATCCACTCCCTTCCCCAGTTCCCCATGGGCTATATTTCCCATCACCACAGTAAGCCCAGATACCCCTGGTTCCTTTACAGTCCCTCTCAAAATGGCATCCAGAAATAACATTGTGTCAATCATCATTTTGAAAGGGGCTATAATGGAACAGGGGAAATTTCTTGAGTGTGTCTTAGATTCAGATCTAGCACTGCCTGTATGAAGTTCTTCTCATAACACAAAGGCCTTTTCCACACCGGGCTATCAAAACGGTGCAGAGCGACCTCTGACGGAGGTCTTCTGCACCATGGAGTGGACTGGGTCGGACTACTTTTCATGGTCCCGCACCTGAGTCTGCTCCGGAGTGACCGGAACTGGTCTTTTAAGAGATTTTTCAAAAGCATGGAGTGCGCGACCCCATGTTGCTCCGTCGCCACGCTCCGGTGCAGATTTGCAGGCCTGCACTAGTGCACTCCTGTAGATCTGCCAGGGGCGGGCTTTAGGCTGGCAAGCTTCTCCGGTTGGTGGAGAGCCTCCACCAACCGGAACCCACCATTTTGGACACTGGAGCAGTGCGGAGCGACAAGTTTGCACTGCTCCTCGTCCCAATGGACTCGGTTGGACGGGGAAGAAATCTGGTGAGTCCCGTTTCTGCCTGATTCATGCTCCACGTGTGGAAAGGGCCATAGAGTCTGTTAGCCTGGGTCATAACATCATCACAATTTGTGTATCCCTGTGTGTGTTTACAACCACATTCCATGTTTTTCTCTGTTGGAGAAACTGACGGTGTATTGACATTGAGAACAGAGAGTTTCTAAGAACATCAGAAGAACCACACTGAATCGGACAATCAACCTTTGGCCCGTTAGAAGTTTTGAACCTCATTTTCCAGAAATCCTAACCATTGGCCATGCTAGCTGTGGCTTCTGGGAGCTGAAGTCCAAAAGATCTGGAGGACCAATGGTTGAGAACCACATGTAAACTAACATTCTGCTAACACAGGGAGCAACCACCTGCTCATGGAAAGCCTGCTTAACAGGGCATGAGTGAACCTGCACCCTTCATCTCATGATCCTCATCAGTTGATATACAAAAGCACTCTGCCTCTCATATTGGAGGTGATATGTATCTATCATAATTAGTAGCCATGAATGATGTTAACCCACATGAATTTATCTAATCTTCTAAAGCCACCCAAGCTGGCAACTCTGACTGCATCTTGCAGTGGTGAATGCCACAGCTGACATCCATGCTAATGCTAAAATAAATTAGTTTAGATTCCTTCTCTTTCTCTTATCTCTATGTAGAATAGATACAGTCATAGTTAAAGGAGTCAGGTTGCACTCTGGCATTGAACTCAAACTGTCCTCCAGACACACAACAGTGTCATGCTGTACAATTTTGTCGCTCGCAAATTGACAGGCAGTATGAACTCTATTGATTGGCCAGAGGTGGTATGGAGTGTGGCCTTCTGCATTCGCTTGGTCGATAAAGCAGACCGTGATATTGAATCTCTAGTGCAAATTCTGTATCCGGAAACTGACTTCAGGAAACCTGGGCTGGGAAACAGACATATCCAATCTGTTTCAGAAGGCACTTTCCATATTCTGATAGCAAAGAAAAACAGACAGATATAGGGAGAGTTAGCAGTTTTGGAAGCCAGTGCAATTTTAAGGCCACACAGTATTCCAAATAAGGCCTAACCAATGCAGAATAGAGTGGTACCATTACCTCCCTCGGTCTAGACACCATACTCCTATTGATGCAACCAAGAATCACGTTGGCTTTCTTGCCTGCCGCATCACACTGCTGACTCACGTTCAGCTTGTGATACCAAGACTCCTAGATCCCTTTCACATGTACTGCTATCCAGACACGTATCCCCCAACCTATATTTGTCCATTCCATTTTTTCTGCCTAAGTGCAGGACTTTACATTTCTCTCTGTTGAAATACATTTTGTTAGCTTTTGCCCAGCTTTCCAATCAGTCCAGGTCATTTTGAATTTTGATTCTGTCTTTTGGTGTATTAGCAACCCCTTCCAATTTGGTATCATCTACAAATTTGATCAGCATGCCCTCCGCTCTTTCATCCAAGTCATTGATGAAGATGTTGAATAGCCCTGGGCCCAGGACAGAACCCTGTGGCACCCCACTTAGTCACTTCTTCTCTCCAGGATGAAAAGCAGCTATTCATGATCACCTTTTGGGTTTGGTCAGTCAACCAATTACAAATCCACCTAACAGCAGCCCTGTCCAGCCCACATTTTACTAGTTTCTTTGTAAGAATGTCAGAGGAAATTTGTCAAAGGCCTTACTGAGGTCAAGATATGCTATGTCTACAGCATTCCCTTCATCTATCAAGCTTGTAACCCTATCATAAAAAGAGATATGATTAGTCTGGCATGACTTATTTCTGGCTTTTAGTGATTATGGCATTGCTTTCTAAGTAATTACGAACTAAGTAATTACAAACAGTTTTGGGCACCTCAATTTAAGAAGGATATCGACAAGCTGGAACGTGTCCAGAGGAGGGTGACCAAAATGGTGAAGGGTCTGGAAGTCATGCCCTATGAAGAATGGCTTAGGGAGCTGGGTATGTTTACTCTGCAGAAGAGAAGGTTAGGAGGGGACATGATAGCCATGTTTAAATAGTTAAAGGGATGTCATGTTGGGGAGGGCGTGGACTTGTTCTCTGTCTCTCCAGACACTAGGACAAGGAGCAATGGATTCAAGCTGCAAGAAAGGAGATTCCACCTGAACCTCAAGAAGAACTTCTTGACAGTTAGAGCTGTCCAGCAGTGGAATATGCTGCCTTGGAGTGTGGTTGAGTCTCCTTCTTTGAAGGTTTTTAAGCAGAGGCTGGATGGCCATCTGTTGGGAGTGCTTTGATGGGTGTTCCTGCATAGCAGGGGGTTGGACTCAATGGCTCCTGGGGTCTCTTCCAACTCTATGATTCTATGTTCCTCAAGATATCCATTTGCTTCTCATGTGATGATAACCTCCTGTTTTCTACTTTTAATTCATGATACTAGGAATTAGTATCAATTTTAACACTTGATGACTGATATCAGGCATGGAACTCAGCTTCCACTGAACTCAAAGAACAAGAATCAGAGGGTTACGACAGCAAGCTCAGACATTAGCCAGAAGTAATTACTTATACAAAATATAGACTCCAGAACATCGACTAGCCTGCAGTGAAATATTGCCATAAATAATTCAGACTAAACTGTGCTTGTCAGTAATAAACAAACAAGAAACATGCGGAGCCTGATTTTTATAAATCGTGTTTGTTTCTTTACTTACCGATATTAACATTCAGTAACTGCAGAACGCCTCTTCCAGTCATTAGTGCCAATTTGGCTGTCTGAGTTATGATTTCATCAGGCACATTTCAATTGGTGCTGGGGCACCCTTTTTTGCACAGAATGTAAATATTGCTCACAGGGTTTTATGACATGCCAAGAACTCTGACTTACATGGCATACCATTGTTTCAGTTTGAATTCAAAGAGGGAGATTTTTGGCTTCACCATGGCATTGTTGTTGTGTGCCTTCATGCTGTTTCTGACTTACAGTCGCCCTATCATGGGATTTTCTTGTCAACATTTGTTTAGAGGGGTGATACCACTGGCTTCCTCTGAGGCTGAGAGAGAGTGACTAGACCAAGGTCACCCATTGATGTTACCAGGCTGTACACCTCCACTCCATGATATGGTATAATTGGCAAATATAATTTAATGGGCATGAAATATAAATTATACATTACTATGGTTGAAAAGCTATGCTGGTGAAGAAGACTGGCTGAACACGTGTGACACAAAGGTAGGTTAGATGTGACCTTGGGGTATGGCCAGGTCATAATCAGGGAAGCTCCAATGATAATGAGCATGAAAATGCCACTCAATGATTCGAACTCTAGAAACAATAGCACCCCAAATTGCCTTCAAAGAGCAACTGATTGTCTTCAACTCACTTCCTTCTTCCCACTGAAATTCTCCTTTGTTTCCTCACCTGCCCAGCCATTAAGGAGCTATCACGATTTCCATCCATGCTTTGTCACCTAATGCCAAAATCATTACCCTGTTCTGGACCCCATGTTTTGCTCTGCCAGAGAACCATTAATACCTTCCTCCCTCATGACAGAAACAGGGTATTTAAACATTGACTCTGAGACAGATAATTCACAGTACTCTGGATATATGCTGTCACTTTACTGCTCTGATACCTGTTCTTGTACTATCCTTGGAGCCACATCGCTTCTTATCTTCTCTCTGGATAGGTAAATCTTACCCATTCCACCCTAACTTCTCACTATCCAATTTTCCTCCCCTTTCTTTTGGTTAGCCTTCTGCGATTGTGAGACTGCTTGGATCTTGTGTGTGTGTGTGTGAATGTTAATTCCCCCAATAAATCAAAACATTCTTCAGATTTCTGACTGGTACTTCTGCATTGGTACTGGTATACACAAGTGTAAAAGATCTTGCTAGCTTACCCATCTCTTGCAAGCCTTTCCTCTGAGCTAATATTCCCTACTGTTACATGGAGGCACCAGCATCGCAGGTGGACCTTTGAGTCACCCACCATTTGGGGAATGGTGAGTTTCCATGGGAAAAACAAACAAGCAAACAAACAAAGTTTGAACCATTTTGCCTTGCAGAGTCCTAGTCCAACATTTAAACCATTAGACCACACTGGTTCCTGTGCTCACCATGGTATGGCAAATGTATTAATTTCATTTTTATTCCAGCTATTCTCCAGTTTTCATAGGGAGTCTTCATGTCATCCATCCTGGAGTTTTAATTTTCATAACATATCTTATGGGGCTTTCTTAGTGACTGCTCCTGGGCATTGGAATTCCTTCCCTGGGAATATCAATAAAAGGCATGTAGAGGAGGGTGTACAACATGGTGAGTTACCAAGCCCTATTAGGAATGGCTTAGAGGGCTGGGTATGTTTAGCTTGGAGAAGAGAAGATTGCAAAGTGATATGACAGCCATCTTTAAACTTTCGAAGCAATGCCATGTAGGAGATGGAGCAAGCTTGTTTTCTGCTGCTCCTGAGGCTAGGACATGAACCAGTGGATTGGCATTACAAGAAAACAGATTCCACCTAAACATTGGAAAGAACTTCCTGACCATAAGAATCATTTGATAGTGAAAGAGGCAACGTTGGAGGGTGGCAGTCTTTGAGAAGAACTGGGTGGGCCCCTCTCAGAAGTGCTTAGTTGTACATTACTGCATGGCCAGGGGTTGGACTAGAAGGTCTTTGGAATCCTTTCCAACTCTATGAATTTATAATTTTATTTGGAAATGTTGGTATGCATTCAGGTTTAATTGTGCTACAATCCTTACCCCTTCTGGAGTGAGGACAATGCAATACGAGTATACGCACAATCAACAAACTCCTGGGTCCCTTGTCTATGTGAGGCTGCTAGGCATAGCCTATTTTTTTCTAAACACATCCACAACTGTCCACTAAACAAAGGATTTCAGACCATCAGTAGTGGCCACCTGGCAAACAGCTGAGAAGCATAGACCCAAACAAACTCATGAAAGGTCATACTGAAGGTATATACCTCATGCATCTCTAGGAGGGGTGGAAATACTTCATGCTTCTTCATAACCCCTCACTCCACATCATGGTAAGCAAAGTTACTATATGCTGTACAACATAGTGGTATAAATTAGCCATGTGTCTTTCACATGTCTAATTTAAATGGATCTCACTTTAGAAAGACTATGGAGAGAACAAGAATGTTTATGTCCTTGTGTGTATACATAGACTACAGAGTGAAGAGCTCTGCTTACATCTGATCAATCCTTTAAACTGGTTGTTTAATAAAGTTACAATTCAAAATGGTGGTCCACGGATCAGTGCTGGTCCACAAGCCATCAGCTGCTGTTTCCTGGAGAATTTCCAGGGAAGAAAGAAACAATTACAACCAGGGGACACAAATGTGGTACTGGTACCCGGCTCACTGGAAGAAAATGCCAGTCCTCCACGATTGCTTGAGAAACAGTGGTTTAGTACCTGTTTTCAGGGTCATGCTCCCCACCTGGAACCATGATGGTAGGACTGCAGAACAGATACTGCAATTTCTTCTCCTTCTTTTTGCACCTTTGGCTGGGTTTGTATGCCCGACAGTACAGTTCCATTAACTTTCTCATTTGCACTTCTGTTGCTGATGATACACTCTGTTATACTATTTTACACTTCTGTTGCTGATGATACATTGTTGTCTTGTACATGATCCATGACTGCACTTGATCTATCTATCTATCTATCTATCTATCTATCTATCTATCTATCTATCTATCTATCTAATCTCAGGTGCAGTTTATTTATAAATGTATAATATATATATTCTGATATGGTTGTTGAAAACATGCCTCAGCTGTCACTGTGTCAACCCAGTTATCTTTGGCTGATGAGCACTTCTCTCCTCTGAAGAGCAGAGAGCACCTCTACAGCAACCAGCCCAGCAATGTCTTACATGACTGTTTCCTTCTGCTTCCTACTCAGATTTTGCTTTGAAGACCACAGCCAGCCCTGGAACTTGGCAAGGTTGCTGTTGATTTAGGAATTTATTGCTAGTGACAGTGAGGCTGCAATTTACAGGGATGCTGAGAGGGTGCTCTCATTTTACAACAATCCTAGTCCTGAGGCAACATGCACATCTTCCCCCCCATATGTCTTCAAGGCAATCTGTCAATGTGAAGATGCTAGAGTGCTAATTGCATCCAATCTATATATAATTTGGGAAGTGCAGATCAAAAAGCTTGTAGAATCTTGGAACTGGTTTCCTCATAGATACTTACAGAATAATTAATTTTGGAACGATCTTAGGGAAATCAAAATTCAGGAAGACTACAACCCAGGACAGAGGAGAAAAATAGCGAAGGAAAAGGAGCAAATAGTTCCACTTCTACCTACTTTCAATACTTGTAACTTTCATCTGGCCACTGACCACTTCCTGTTGGACACTTACTACTTCCTGGACAATTTACTTCTGAATTTTTCCTTGCTCTTTCATCCTGGACACTTATGCATTTTCTTCTGGACATTTACTTCCTGTTTGACATTTGCTAATTTCTGCCAGATACTTCCTTACCATTTTCTTTTGGGCACTTCCCATGTTCTTCTGGAAACTTCCTTACCACTTCCTGCTGAACATATATTATTTTCTGTTGGGTATTTTTTACTTCCTGCTGGATACTTCTTTATCAGTATATCTGGATACTTATCACTACCTTCTGGACACTCATCACTTCCTGCCGCACACTAACTGACCACTTCCCCCTCAGCACTTTCTGCTTCCTGCAGGCATTTCCTGTTGTACAACCTCCTTCTCCAAAGGCACCTATTGGCCATTTCCGCACTAGCCTGTTATAGCGCGATGATTCCACTTTCAACATCCTCTGGAATCCTGGGGTTTGCAGTTTTGGGAGGGGCCAAGTGGCCCCTCCCGAAACTACAAACCCCAGGATTCCAGAGGATGTCTGAAAGTGGAATCATCGCGCTATAGCAGGCTAGTGTGGAAATGGCCATTGTCTTTTACATACTGTTCGGTGCTCCAAGCATTCAGGGCCTGGTGGAAATAGGGTAATCACTGGCTAAATAAGTGTCTTCCTTCTTCTCCCAGTTTCATCATATCCCCTGGAAGTTTGTTTGCTGAACTTGTGGTTACTCTAATTCTAAAACATCATTTACATTCAGAATGTTCCAGACAGGTGATTGCTAATGCCCCAGTTGAGAAAAATTCAAGGAATTATAAATGGAGATGACAAAAACCCTCTTCCCTGGAGGATTAAAGTCCTTGTTCAACTTTAACTTCATTTGAAGAAAAAAAAAAATCCAGCCGTGATCCTCTTAACATATTTGCGTTGTGAATGGAGGATGTAAAGCAAGACGGAAGGCATGGTCACAGGGCTTTTCTTTAGGGGAAGCAGCTTGACCAATTTACATATTTATTAAATATTTTATATTTAAATGGATCGTATGCACTCCAAAATGTCATGTCTTATTTTCAGCCTGAGCACCAAGTAGTGTCAGGGAGAAAAACAAAATCTGCATTTCATTCAGATTTGGCCAATTCTCAAAGAAATTTTCTCTGTGTGCCCATGGATTTGAGCCTCTTGAAACAAGCCTGCCCTGTAATCTGTTCAAATGGACATGAATTTTGATTAGTTTACAAAAGTTTATGGCTCTTGCTGAGGAGTTGCTGGAGCAGTGTGGTGCAGCTTGGGAACTGCCCTCCCACTTTTCCAAGGACTTTAGTCCTCCAAAGAAGAAATTTAACATTGATGACTGGTGACTTCCACATCAGTTGAGGAACGGAATCTATTCTGGTTTTCAGTATGAATGGTAGAGAAGCACTCTAAGGTCATTTCCGCACTAGATTGTTATAGTGCTCGTATTCCACTTTCAACATCCCATGGAATCCTGGGGTTTGCAGTTTAGGGAGGGGTCTTTGAAGTGCCTGGGTGCTGAACCTCCTCTTGGGATAAGGCTAGTCATCTTGGACATCACTGAAGTTCTGACTAAAACCCAAAATAGATCTACTCCCTCACTGGCATGGAACTGAAGTGGAACTGCTGCTTTTAGCCACCCCAGGAAAAACCAGAAGACCATGCTGGTGAAACAAGGATACAGCTTCACTGGAAAAAAATGCATTTTTGATCAACAATCTGGCCAGAATCTAAACAGAATCTGCCCTACCTTCAGGGAGAGATAGAGCATAGGATGCAGGCACAGGTTCATTCTGTCTAGCTCCAGAAGCAGAGGAAGGTCCCTCTCTCCATCCCAACTGCCCTTGCCCTGGCCTTGGAAAGAGAGGCAAGGAGGCAAGCCCAGCTCCATCAGGCCTAGGCCCAAAAACAGATGAAAGACAGTCCCAACACTCCCTCAGTCCCAACGGCCACTGTCCTGGCCTCAGAGGGAGAGAAGAAGAGTCAAGCCCAGCTTCATCATCCTAGGCCTAGAGGCAGATGAAAAGCCCTTCCTCAATCCCAGCGGCCCCTGCCCTGGCTGTGGAGGGATAGAAGAAGAAGCAGGCACAGCTCCATCATGCCTCGAACCAGAAGAAGATGGAAGTCCCTCCCTCTATCCCAACTGCCACTACTCTGGCTATGTACAAAGAGGAGGCAGTATCTGTTGGACTTAAGCTCCTATCACATTGCTGTCCTCTTTTCCTTTTGAGTCATGTCTTAATTAGATTGCAAGTCTGAGGGCTGAGAACTGTTTGGTTGTTCTTTTACTTGTAAAGTACCATGTACAGCGATGGCGCTACATAAATAAAAGACAACAACCACAACCACAGCAACAACAACAACAGCTGAATGTGGCCCTGACCTCAGAGCTTGTACATACTAATATAATATCCTAAAATTTGCAAAATCACTCATACATTGGTTCTTGTGGGTTTTCTGGGCTTTGAGGCCGTGTTCTATTAGCATTTTCTCCTGATGTTTCACCTGCATCTGTGGCTGGCATCTTCAGAGGATTGTAAGGTGAAACATCAGGAGAAAATACTAATAGAATACGGCCACAAAGCCCGGAAAACCCACAACAACCTATGGATTCTGGTCGTGAAAACCTTCAATTTTACATCACTCATACGTTGCATATAGGCTGAGGTAACTTTCCACCCAACTAACATTCCTAGCAGATGTTTAGGTTACCCTAGCAGATGTTTAGGCTGGGCATCAAACTGACCTTCTACAAACTCCTTCCATGAAAACAACCCAGTCTTCATTCCTTGTTATCACAAAGCTCTTACTACTCCTAGACAGCACAATCACTTCTGCTATTATTTATATCAATATCACATTTCTAATGCAACCCAGAATAAAATACTATCATTGTCTAACCTCTCAGAAAGTGCAGCTGCTTGTTTAATAGGATTAACACCTGTATGAAGCCACAACAGGATGCTGATTACTGTTTTTGGCACACAGTATTGGTCAAGATCCTAGACTGAGAGGATGGAGAGTAACTTAACATGGAGTCATGCAATGCTACCTCATGAGTGAATTGCAACACCAAATATGCATGTGCATCTGTGTTCCTAATGTTCCATGTGCATTCATGCACATCCATGCTCACCCATGTCCAATACACAATATTCATCCATGCACAATGGTACCACATGTGCAACTCTGATTCTCTAACCTTGAACTGAACACGGCCATTCCTCATCAGACCAAAAAATGTTCAACTGCTATTGCAGAAGAACTTAAAGCATGCAAAAGGCACCAAATGGATGCCAACCATTGTCTCTTTTGCACCAAAACAAATTACCCAGTAATCATTGTATAAACCATTTTTCACCAAAACTTCCCAGAGGTGAAAAATCTTCCAAAAATGTGCAAAAACTTTCATAAGCTTATCATTGAGAACAGAAAGTTTTGAAATTCTTTGTTCTTGCATATGAGAATGAAATAGCTGAAGATTTATATCCTGTTACTTCACTGGAAAAACCCTATCCCGGGGTCTACAATTTTGATACTAAAATATGATTCCATGTGCCCGAGAGGTCACCTGGATGGGCACGTAGGCAGCAACGGTCATATGATCTAAACCAGGTCAGGCCAGTAAAATCCCCAGTAATGTAGCCCCAGGAGATCTCAAGCTATGCAAACCCATAATAAACAAAAGGTCCTCAGCCCCAAGAAGCCGGCTTGAAAGGATTAGCGTGTTTGCCCCAAGTTGAGCAAATATCTTATCAAGTGAGGACCTTTAACATGAAGTTACACCACAAACAAACACAGCCGAAGAGCCGGAGACTTTGGCAACACCTTGTAATCCCATCACGCAAAGGAAGTTACCATTGTAGAACTTCATTCTCGTTGCAACACCCATTGTTCTCCCTGGGAAAGGATTAGTCCTCCAGGTACGTTTCCCCCTACAAATAGTCCTGGTTTTTGAGCATTTCTTCGGATTGCTCCTGGTCATCCCAGCAGACTGTTGCTCCGTCTGTTAAGTAATCCCCTCAGCCCTCTCCATACTGAGCCCCACTTCTCTGCTGTTTTCCCGGACCCAGGACTTCAGGAAAAGGTGCAGTATTACCCCAGCTGCAACTCCTTCAATTCTCCCCTATCCAGTCTCCTCTCTTTTCCTTCTTAATAGGTCTTGAGTGAGTATGTGAGTGATTGCATTGGTGTGTGAGACTCTCATTCAATAAAATCATTTAGTGGACATTTTCATTTGGTTTTTGGCTTGGCCTGACCCCATAAAAACTGGGTAAAAAGACCCCGCTAGGTTACTTTGCCTCTCACGTTGCTATTGCTCATGCTCTGACTAGTTTCCATTCCCCATCACATGGAGCACAGTGAGGTGTCCCCCAAGGGACCCCAGAAATCAGGATAACAATCTCTAGTTGTGTTTTCCAGTAGTAGAAGAGATGGAACATTCTCAGATAACATGTTCAGGGGTGGCAGTTTTGGCCATGCAGCAAAAATCTCAGAGAGCTTGCTCCCTAGGAAGAGAATCTGGAGAAAGGAACTCTTCTTGTCCAATAGGCGCAGAAAGAAAAAAGTGGGGTGGAGCAGCAATGAGCCCCTTTTCTGGAAAATGCTTCCTCTTAACAGATTACCAAAGGCTCAATCCATCAGTAAAGCCTTCTGGTTTTTCTCTTAAAACTAGTAATCCCACTAAGAGGCAGTCAAGAGCCACCTTAAAGTTTCTATCAGAAACATAAAGTATTCACTTCATCCCAAGCAAGATGACTTATAAATATCACAGGGGAAACAGTGTCCTGCAGCTACCCGCCCATATTAAAAGTGCTCCCTCTGGGTGAGAAGAAAGAATATTGGTTTAAGTGCTTGCCATTCTGCTATTGGAAACAGAGTTTCCCCACTTGCTGTTGTTGTTTTAACTGAAAGATGGCTCTTTGTACCTGCAGCCATAAATACCATTTTTACATGTTCCTTTACTTTTGAAATTTAATTTCATTGCACTCTCGTAATTTTAAAAAAAAAAAAGGAATGAGAAGTATGGTTCTTGTAACATGCTGCTAATATTGGTATAATGTCCGTGTAGTTGCTGCTGCTGTCATTTTTCTAGTGGTTGTTGTTATTAATTTATTCATATCTCATTTGTTCTCCTGTGTTAGGACTCAAGTTTCCCAATACTGGACTCAAGGTTTATAAAAGTTGAAACAAATATAATTAAAAACAGTTACAGAAAGAGAGAGAAAACGTGTACAAAGTTATTATTAAAATACAATCAAACAGTGCCTAGAATTAGAAACATTTAAAAGGGATCCATTAAAAACAGAGGATAAAAATCAGCAGAACACACCATGAATTGCATACCACTAAAAGGCTTTGCAGGCAATTCTTATAAGCCACTTGGAATAGGAAAGTTTTAACTTGCTGGCAGGAAGAGAGTAAAGAGTGAGCCATCTTAGCCTCCCTAGGAAGGGAGTGCCAAAGCCTGAGAGCAGCCGCCAAGAAAGATCTCTCCTGCATTGCCACTTAATGGACCTGCTGGGGTGATGGGACTGAGGGAAGGTCATCTCCTGAAGATTTTAGAGACCAAGCAGGCTCATAGATGGAGATACAGTCTTTCAGGCAATCTAGGGTAACTTCCATGAGTCTTGTAATGAAATCAATGCCTGTGTGCCATTTTCTCTGAAATTATTAGCACAAATATGATGCTGTTACACCACCAGATAGAGTAATTATTACTGCATGACAGATATAATTTCTGTATCTCTAGGTTTTGTATAACCATGGATATGAAGCAGAAAGAAGACTGTCATCAAGTTCTTGACCAAAGATGTACTGCTGCAGACATCCATAGAAGGCTCAGACGTGTATGGTGAGGTGATAACTGATGATAGAACAATTAATAAAGAAAATCGAGGCAGAAAGTACAAGGGCAGGGTTATAGCTGAACATTAAGAAAACAAAAATAATGATCACAGATGATTTACATATTTCACTGTCTTAGATGATGAAGACATTGAAAGAGTTCAAGATTTTCCCTACCTTGGCTCAATCATTAATCAGAATGGAGACTACAGTCAAGAAATCAAAAGAAGACTGGGAGTTGGAAGGGCAGCTATGAAGGAACTAGACAAGATCCTGAAGTGTTAAGATATATCATTGGATACTGAAGTTAGGATTGTCTATGCGATTGTATTTCCAGTTTCTATGTATGGTTGTGAAAGCTGGACAGGTAAGAAATCTGATAGGAAGAAAATTGAGTCACTGGAAATGTGGTGCTGGAGAAGAGTTCTACAAATACCCTGGACTACTAAAAAGAAAAATGAATAGGTTCTAAACAAAATGAAGCTCGAACTCTCCCTAGAAGCCAAAATGACCAAACTGAGGCTGTCATACTTTGGCCATATTGTGAGAAGATATGACTCAATAGAAAAGACAATAATGCTTGGTAAGGTAAAAGGTGGTAGGAAAAGAGGGTGACCTCATGACAGATGGATGGACTCGATCAAGGAAGATATGTTCCTGAATCTGCAAGACCTGAGCAGGGTGGTTGAGGATGGGGTGACTTGGTGGAATCTCATCTATAAGATCATTATAAGTCAAAGTTGACTTGAAGGCAGTTAACAACAAAATGTGCAAAGATGGGTGAAAAAGTTTAAAGAAGGCAAAACCAGTACTGAAGACAAGCCATATAGTGGAACGCCATTGATACCAGTCACCACTGAAAACCAAAACAGGTTGGATGATATAACTTGCGCAGAATGGTGTATGACTGTCCAAAGGATTGTTGAGAAGCTTGGCTGTGGTCACAGTGCTGTCGAGCAGGTTATGATTAACCTTGGATACAGGATATATCCATTAACAGCTGATTTGAAAGAGAAGAGTCTGCTTTGACTTGTGCCCAGAAATGGACTGGCAGCCAGTGGAGTTGTTGCCACAAGGTGGTTGTACGATTATGACCACTTCAGTTCAGATTTCTTGATGCTGTCATCTTAAAATCCGAGCCATTTTAAAGTGCCAATGGGGCAATCCTTGTAGATCTTTTGCAGGATGCTCCTCTCACCATCCCAAGTGCCAGAAAACTGAACTGGTGGTGTAAATTCTTTCCAATCATTGACAAACTAGTGACCTCCAATCCCTTGCTTCATGCTCTTCCTGTTTGAATTATTGCGGCTTCTTTCGGTCTCCCGTGCAAAATACTTTCTGCATAAGATTATATGGTGTTAGGGGAGTGGGGAGCATAAAGCCATCATGGCCTGGGAAATGAATGTCCTATAAATTTAAAATTTAATCTGCAGTCCCGTTTCCCAAAATAGAATGCTTTGCTTGGAAGGCACGGCTCAAGGTAATGCTTCTGGGTTCCCAGAAGACTTGCTCATTATCCAAATCATGTTTAGACTCCCTGAGTCTGGTGGTGAGTCTAGAGAGTGGGAAATTAAAAAGAAAAAAAGAAAAAAGAAAAAAAATGTCTCACCAAGAGGAAGAAAGCTCAGCTGTCATCTCACCACAATAAAGAGTTTATCACCTTAGAAAATGATGGGGTGCGCTTGATACCTGTTTCAATGGTGAGGGAGCTTAAGCTGGTGGCAATTAATTCTTTATTGGCTAGAAAGGACGTCTGAAGGTAAGGGCATCTATTTTTATAGTACTCCCCTCACAGAATGTCCTCAGTTGCATGGCTGCTGTGGAGGCCAAAGAAAGAACTTTTTTTTGTAGGATCAGAAGGTAGAGCAAGTCCTATGATACTCTCTGGTGAAAAAGCTAAGGCATATTTTCTGGGGCTGTGTGGAACACGTTTCATTACTTGCTCCTCACTTTATGTTGCCTTTATGGGTTCATTAATTAAGGATTTCATCTCAAACCCTCTTCTGCAGTCTCCCTTCATCAAAAGTTTTGTAAATGGCTACCACGGGGAAACAGCCTTTTCAGTGTTGGCACCCTTACTGGAGAATGTACTTTCCAGGGAGGCTCAAGTGGAGAAATAAACCTCCAAGTGTGGGGGTGCAACTTGACCCAAAGAACAGCAGGATCAGAATCTGGAAATATTACTTGCTAGGGGACTTGGGGAGCTGTAGTATGAAAATGTAACTTTTTCAAGCTCTGAGCATGATATGATTACCCAAACGGAAACTGCATATTCAGAGGCAGTATACCTCATCACGATCAATACAGGTTGCTGCACAAGGAATGGGGAAAGAGTTAATGTCTTCCTGCTGCTGGGAGCTTCCTAGAATCTTGTTGCTGACCATTGATGGAAACATGTGGCCAAACTGTTTCCACCAAGGACGATATTCCTGCCCACTGCATCAACACTACAACCACTACTGTGGCTGTTGTTCCTACTGTTTCTTCTTTCTTTCTTCATACCCTGCCTTTGACATCAATACTGGGACTCCAGGCAGCCTATAAAAGTTTAACCTATACAGTTAGAAACACCTAGGAAATTGTGATGAGAAACCGATAAACAGTTATTGCTCAAATACAACTGAATTGCCCATAGAATTAAAATCTGTTTAAAGTAAATCAATCAGAAACAAAAGGAGGAAGAGGAAGTGGGAGAAGATGAGGAAGAGCAGATGGAAGAAGAGGAGGGAAGTGGAGGAAGAAAAGAAGGAGGTGGAAAAGGAGAGGAGGAGAAAGGGAATGAGGAGGAAGAAGAGGAAGAGAAGAAGGAAGAGGGAACTGCAGGAAGGAAAACAAGAGAGGAAAAAGGAGAAGGGGAGAAGAAGAGGAGAAAGAGGAGGAAGAAGGGAAGAAAGACAAGGAGAACAGGGAAGAGGAAGAGAAGGTGTCTGCAGCTTTGAAATACTGAAAACTGGAAACACCATAGCCAGAGGGTGTCCTCATAGGATAACATTGTGGCCATCACTGAAGGAAGCTGTTGGAGACCCAGGTTTTGATCCATGGAGAACATGTAATCATACATATCGATACAGGTGAAATATTTTTAGGGATATTTGCCAAGTAACAGACTCAATGCACATCCATGATGAGACCAACGTAAAACATCGGAATAGCTTTACTGGGCCACATCAAAGATTCATTCAGTTAGTGAAGCTGGTGGCTTCCATATCAATTTTCTAGTGAATTGTCCCTGGTTTTTAGTCTGAACATTAAAGGAGTTATTCAAAGGACTGCACTCTATCCCCCAAACAAGCTCAGTGCCTTGGACAACCCCGGGAGTGGATTCAGTGACCCACTGACACAGAGTCTGTGCCTTCCCAGCATTTCACAGGTGAAATGTTCTGGCCAAACAACTACAGAATGTGATCAAGATGGCTAATGTTATAAATGAGTAAGAGCACACAAGCTATGAGAAGTTGAAGCGGTTTGCTTTTGCCTAAATCTATTGGGAAGAACATAATTCTGCTCTTCCTCTCCTCTTCCTCCTGCTGACTTAGTGGAGTGAGGGCTAATTTTGCACTTTGTGCCAAGTTTGCAGCAATTGAAGTGAGCTGAGAATGAAGGGGGTGGAATGGGAGGAGGAAATAGAAGCTGGGACATTTTAAAAGCTGCTGAAAAAGTGGGATGACGGAGGATTAATTGGGACTCTCCCTGCCAAATTGGGACAGTTAGAGGGTATGGAAGCCAACAGCTTCCGCTGTGTCTTAGTCGACTGTGATATATGGACATAGAAGCTTTTAGATTTCCACCTCAAGTACCAAAGAAATATCCTAAGCCTTCTCAAGATAATGCAGAGAGAAAAGCTGCTATTTCCAGTGTGCATTTTCTGGGGCCCTCAGAGATAGCTGAACAGCTTGGAAATTTAAAGCCATGGAAGGATTAGTCCCTTCTGTTTTAATTTTTAGGCCTTTCCACTGGACCCAGGAGGGCAGTGGGAGCAGCCATTATCTGATAGCTCAAGATGTGGTCTAACAGCCAGCCTGAGTCTTTGCACCTCCACAGGGGAGCTGCAGAGGCTCTTAAGATCCTGGTTGTTTGCTTTGGTACCTTCTGTCTCTTCTTTTAAACTCTCTAAGTGGCTGGAACCACTGACTCACAGCCAAAGCCATCAGGATATGCACACAGCTTCTTCAAGGCCTGGTTCCTACAGCTTTTTCCCCGTCGTTCCCCCAACTCCTTGGCCTGCCTGCTGATTCTTCTGCCGCCTGCTGCTTTTCTCTCTGTAAAGGAAGCTGTCCCCAGGTACTGAGAGTAATTAAGCCTCCAGCCACCAGCCTTGCAAGCACATCAACATCCCATCAATCTCAGCTCCTGGCTTGTGACACATGGTGTCAGGCTGCTGTCTCTCTCAGCCCAGCAAAGGTGCTGTAGCTTCTTCTTACCCCATCCCTCATGCTATGCTTTTTTTCCTCTTTAAGTATCTACATTGCTCAGGAACAATGGAACAAAAACTCAAATCCACAAGACAGTGGTACCTTTATTGGGACAACTAAGCAGCACAAAGTACATGCAGGGGTAACATAGCCACCCTGGAATATGCTCAGTCATGTGAATATGATATAGACACAGAGGGCTACGGTTTTATATGTCAATTCTTTGAGTGGCAACCTGGAATATTGCAAGAAACATATGCAAGAGACTCATGATTATGACTGCTTCTAGTCTATGGTATGAGATGGCTAGTGTAGCAAAGTGCTGAAAAACTGAGCTACAAATATGAAGATCCCCTTCCCGTCCTTTTGAATCCCCTGTCTGTCATGGCCTTGGACACACAGACATACCAATGCATTCTTTCTCTTTCTCTCTTTCCACTACATGTGAAAAAGAACTTGGGATTATTCTTGATAACTAGACCATGAGCCAGCAGTGTGATGCTGCAGCAAATTAACCTTAATTTATAGAAGTATAACTTCTAATCAGAGGGAAGTAATAGTTCTCCTATATTCTTCGCTGGTTCGGTTCCATCTGGTCTAGTCTCATCTGGATTACTGTGTTCATTTCTGGGTTCCTCATTTTAAAAAGGATATCAGCAAGCTGGAACAAGTTCACAGATGGGCAATGAGGATGATAAGAGGTACGGAGAAAAGTACACATGAGGAGAGGATGAAGGATAAGGTTGAAAGAACTGGGCAGGCTCATATTGATGAAGAGAGGATCGGGGTGATATAATCACTCTCTTTAAAAACCTCAAGGGCTGACACAAAAAGAAGGATGCCGACTTTCTTTTGCTGCTTAGAAGAGGAAGTGTGAAGAGGAGGAAGAAGGTCAAATCTTGCCATAGTTTGGAAGAAATTCCCTTTGCCTGTTTAGAAGGGCTGTGTAAGGGGAATGAAGCAACTTAGATCTGGAATACTGTGTTCAGTTTTGGGCACCCCAATTCAGGAAGGATTTTGACAAGCTGGAACATGTCCAGAGGAGGATGACCAAAATGGTAGAATGCCTGGAAAACATGCCTTATGAGGAGCATCTCAGGGAGCCGGGTATGTTTAGCCTGGAGAAGAGAAGGTTAATAGCTATGTTAAAATATATGAAAGGATGTAATATAGAGGATGAAGCAAGCCTGTTTTCTGCTGCTCCAGAGACTAGGACATAGATCAATGCCTTCAAACTACACAAAAAGAGATTCCATCCCAACATTAGGAAAAACTTTCTGACAGTAAGAGCAGTTTGACAATGCAATAAACTGCCCTGCAGTGTGGTGGAGTCTACTTCTTTGGAGGTTTCTAAACAGAGGCTGGATGGTCATCTGTCAGGAATGTTTTTTTTCCTGCATGGCAGAGGGTTGGACTGGATGTCCTTTGTGGTGTTTCCCAACTCTATGATTCTATGATTCTATGATTCTATCTTAGAATTGAAGGAGAGACTCTTACCAGTGGAAGGAGCCAAGACATACCAGAGCTCTGCCTAGCTGCTCTTCTCTTCCTCAGAGCTCATAAGAATGGTAATTGGAATAGAGAGAGGGACCTCTCACCAGCCTTCGGGGTCAAGCATGATGGAATTGTTCCTGACTGTTCTTCTCTCCCTAAGAAGTTAAATCAATGTCAATTGGAATATGCAGTGAAAGCCTCTCACTAGCCACTGGAACCAAAACATGAAGGAAATTACTTTGCCTTCAGTGGGATGCACTCCACTCCACTATCCATGACAATTTTTCCTGTTGGCACTGGGATAATCTGGACAGAACATATAGGGGCCCAGTTCTACCACATTACTGAGGAGTGTGTGTGCTAGACCCCATCTGCTAAAGGGCTGTGATGATTTCCTCTTCTGATAGTGGAGTAGTGGAGTAGTGGAGTCTCCTTCCTTGGAGGTTTTTAAGCAAAGGTTTGATGGTCATCTGTCGGGAGTGCTTTGAGGGTGTTCCTGCATGGCAGGGAATTGGACTGGATGGCCCCTGTGGTCTCTTCCAACTCTACATTTCTATGATTCTGTGATGTCCATTTGCCATGTCCATTTACTATCAATAAATGCAGTCTTATAACAGTGATGTGCATCACTGTTGACACTAAAATAAAATCTTGGAGAGGGTCAGAACTGCAACTCAATTCAATGGAGTTCAACATGGAAAAGCACTTCTCAACCAATTAAGTGAGCTGGGGGTAGAGGTGAAGAGAGGAAAGGGTAGAATCTTGCCCTTCCCAGACTTAGGCAAAGAGAAAATGCTATAGCCTCACCTAGCTTGTGCCTTCTTCCTCATTTATACCTTTGGCCATGTTGACCACATTCTAATGATGCTTGGCCCATGCATGTTCTGGCTTTCCTCTGTGTTACCCTGTTTACTGGGGGTCCCGGGAGGGACACCTAAATAACCTTACAATTACACAAGATGGGGGAAATTAGTCAAGAGCACTGGTTGACACTACGAGATGCAGGGTAACGCAGCAGGATCTTGTAACCCAATGTTTACGGGGTCAGGCCAAGTCAAGAAGCAAACTGGGTTGGAAATAACAAATGATCTTTATTAAATACAGGCACACAATGTAAGCAACATACGAACACAGATAACTAAGGAAAATAAAGGTGTGAGTATGATAGCGGGATTTTCAGAGGGATAGTTGATTCGGGTGATATGAAACCTGTTCCTGAAGCCCGGAAAGAAGATAGAGAGCAATGCTGGGGTTCGATGTATCTCAGCACGTGGAGCTGAGGGGAAGCTCACCAAGCAAAGTGGCAGCAAGGCGGTCTGGAACTCGGGAGCTATCTGAGGACGGTCTTGGAATCAGGGGTTTTTATAGAGGGAAATGTGACTGCAGGCTATGCCTTACTCAGGGAAAACAATGTGTTTTGGGTGCGGGACAAAGCTTTGGAAAGGTCAGAATTTAGCATGATTAAGTTAAGTCCGAATTGACAAAGAGTTAGCCAGTATGCAAATGCAGAGTGCTTGGCAGTTGAGTGTTCAGCTTGCCAAGTTACCTGCTCAGGGCAGGAAGTTCTTTGTAAACAGCGTGCATACATAATAAGGGTGTTTGCAGAGAGGTCTCCTAAAGCTGTGGTCTGGCTATTTCTGGCCTGCCTGGGTGGAGAATGGAATGTCCAGCACTTAGTGGCTGAGCCTAGTTCTGTGCTTGTCCAGGGGCCGTACAAACACGTGGAGAGGGGTGGTGGAAGAGAGCCAAATTATGATATCAAAACGATATCTTGGGGTGTCTCCAAGGGGCCTAAACTGCAGTAACATCTGTGAATGTTGGAAGCTTATGGATTCACAAACCTTAAAGAGTAAAATTCCCTTTTGAATCCAAACCTTGCATTTTTAAAATAATTGTTACTATTTCCAAAACTAAAAATATAGAAAACCTGCCAGGATTAGTCACGGATTTACAAACGGGATTTTGGACTGAGGTTCCCTCCATCTCTGCCTGCAACTTTTATTCTTTTGATGGAACACATCAACATATTTTCCCCTCTCTCCCACATTCTATCCTTCTCTCCTTTCTCAATATTTTTGTACTGTGGCAGGAAATACAGTGTGCAGGCTTTTTCCTTCTTTTTGGGAAAAAAAATCCATTTACTTTAACATCCATATCTCTGAGAAGCAGACTTGAAGGAAAGCTTTTAAACAGGAAATTGAAAGCTTTCTGCTGCCCAACTTCTCACAGCATCTCCTCCTCCCCTTAATGTTCTCCCTCTCTTTTGCTGAGTTTTCTGTTTAATTTTTTTTTTTCTTTTTTGGTGGAAGGGAGGAGAAAAAGGTGATTGTGACATCAAGTCAAAAGCATAATCTCTTTGCGAGTTTGCAAAGAAGGATCTTAATCTTCTGAGCACGTCCCTAATCCCCTCCTCGTCTCTAACAATGAAGTCTCTTTCTCAAGAGCTCAGAGTTAAGAATAGTAATTTCAGCATAACTATTGAAATTGAAAAGCACCATTGCATCATTGTTTACTTCCATCATGGGAGAACAGACTTGAACCCGAGTGACTGTTTTCATGCCAAGTAGCTCTTCTGAAATCTATCTAAGGAGTAGGAAAGAAAGCAGTCTGCTTGATCATGTGTAGAGGGTCCTTTCCCCTTAAAATCCAGGAACTGCACAAACATGAGCAATACATTTAACATTATCCAAAGCGCTGGGCATGAGCAATATGCTTAACACTGTCCAAAGCACATATTGCTTGGATAGCTTTGTTAGGTCAACCCAGAGGTGTAAGATTCCTCACATTAGCTTCTAAAGTCCATTTGCTTCTTTGCCAAGTAGAGACGGCTAAAAAAGGATGTGATGAAGGATGGTGTTGGAGTCAGAGCATCTATATGTTGCTGAGATGTTAGAAAGCAGAAGCAAGGAAAATGTGGTCCACAGACCCCTCTTGATCCTCAAAATCTCTTCCAATACATTCAAATATACCACACAAAAAAACCTGCCAATGATAAAACATCCTCCACAAAAGCACAGAGAACCCACCCATTCCTTCTTCTTTGGCCATATCCTGTTCAAATGGCAAGCAGTAGTGGTATGATGTCACGTCTGGTTGTCATTTTCACTAGGGTATCATCTGTGGAGCAGGTAAATATTGTTGGGAAAAGGTGTGGCCCGCAAGGTGTTGGCCTCCATGAAGTTGCCCACTCTAATGTAGAGGAAGGATCTGGGGAGCCAAAAGGGAAAACCACACCTGCTCAAGGTCACAAGCTCTCTAGGGGCAAAGGCAGTACAAGAAAAGTTAGTGATACTTTTCCTATTTGAAGTGGCACAGCACTTCCTCTTGAATGTTATGTTTCTCTCTCTCGAGAGAGAGAGTGAGGCTTGAGGCCTCTTTATTGAAAGAGAAGAGCAATTCCCTTTAGAAATCACTAACATTCAACATGACATGGCAAAGTCTGGGGGCCTTTCTGCACCATACTGTTATAGTGCCATTATTCCACTTTCAACCTCCTATGGAATCCTGGGGTTTACAGTTTAGAGAGGTGCATTGAAAATTCTCAGCCAGAGAGCTCTTTGGCCTCCATAAACTACAAACCTCAGAATTCCACAGGGTGTTCAAAGTGGAATAATAGTGCTATAACAGTGTTGTGCGGAAATGCCCTGGCTTTCCTAAGGATGGATTATGGTCCGATCAGCATGGGCAGGACCCACTGGAGGCCTCATGGGCTTCAAAAAATGTGGTAGGAAGTCCACTTTTTTCATAAATGAGTATATTTTGAAAGTAAGCAGAACAATTAACATGAAGCCCTCAAGTTGCACATTGCCTATCCCTGGTTTAGACCAATGCAGAGCCAGTGTGGTGCAAAGATACAAGTGCTGGCAATGATTCTGGAGACCCGGATTCAAACCTCCACTTGCCTATGAAAACCCACTGGATGACCTTGACCAAGAAACACTCTCTCGGTCTCAAAGGAAGGCCAAGGCAACCTCTGTCTGTACCAATATTGCCAAGAAAACCCTGTGATAAGGTCTCCATAAGCCAGAAATGAGTTGAAGGCATACAAAAACAACAAGTCATGACCACATATGATGTCATAAGATTGTTGATGCTAATGAGTGCAGAAGAAGAATATGTCAAGGGCATGAAGGCCAGGAGACTCTTCTCCAGGGAAAAAAAATGCAAATATGGAATTATAAAATCATGGCGTGGAAGGGGCACCATAGGCCATTGAATCCAACTACTTGTTCATGGCAGCAACTCCAGCATCCCCCACTGGCAGCTGTCCAGCCTCTTTTTAGAGATATCTAGAGAAAAAGATAGTACCACCTCTACAGGTAACTAGTCCCACTGCCACATTCTTCTGTGAAGAAGTTCCTTTGAATGTTCAACCTAATTTTTTGTCGTCATGTGCCTTCAAGTCATTTCTGACTTATAGACACCCTAAGGTCACAGGGTGGGTTCTTGGTAGAATTTATTCAGAGAGGGTTTGCCATTGCCTTTCTTTATGCTGAGAAAGTGTGACTTGCCCAAGGCCAGCCAGTAGGTTTCCATGACCAAGTGGGGATTCAAGTCCTGGTCTTCCAGTGTCCAACACTCAAACCTCTACACCATGCTGAACTCTCCAATCTAAATCTACCCTCTTGTAAATTAAAACTATTTAACCTGATCCTACCCCAGGGCAGCAGAGAACAGGGTTTTCCCCTTCCATCCATGACAGCCCTTTAGGTATTTACAGAGTGCAATCATGTTGCCTCTCGGTCTTTTCTTCACCAGGTTGAACATGCCGAGCTCCTTCAACCTTTTCTCATATGTTGTGTTATCCATACCACTTTTCCTCCTTGTTGTCCCTTTCTGAACCTGCTTCAACTTGTCTATATCCTTCTTAAAGTGAGTTACCTTAAATAAATCAGTTTTGCACGTAGAAGTAGATGCTTAAATTGTAACAGATTCTGTTGGGAAAAGACACCAATTTAGTCACCTGCTCGTGCTATGTCCTTGTTGTTGCTTTTAACTTGTAGTTAACCCTAAAGAACTTCTAATTCTTAGAAACAATAAGAGTAATTCTTTCTATGCCCAGGGTGATAATTACAGTCAAGTGCAAATGGTCAAGAGCCAGTGTGATGTATTGGTTTGAGCACCGAACTACAACCTTGGAGACCAGGCTTCAATTCCCTGCTTTGCCTTAGAAATACACTGGCTGAACTTGGGCATACCACACATTCTCAATCCCAGATAACCCTCTGATAGGTTCACCTTAGGGTTGCCATACGTTGCAAACAACTTGAATGCATGCAACCATAAGCAAATGGTCTCCCACAATACTCCACCCTTATTGGAGCTGAAGTTGGGTATGGAGAGGAAGTTGTGGAATAATCTCTGAACAAAAGGAACTCTTTCAGCAGTTTAGGGAAAATTTGGAAAAAAAAAAAACTGAAAAAGAAAATTGGCAGAGAACTTCTCAGATCATTCCCCACCCTGAAAAAGCCCCATCTCTAAATGAAGAATCCATTAACTGCTTAGGACTAAGGCCCTTTCTGCAGGATGACACTTTTCGATGTTGTCCTGTTGCAATCCTGGTAATGCCTCTGCTGGGATTGGGGGTATGTCCTCAATGCTCCCATCTGCAGCTGTCCGGCTGCCTGTGGAAAAGAGTGTGAGGGACACGCCCTTTCCTTCCCATGCTGCAGTGGGGAAGGAAGTGCATCATTGCACTTCTAGCCCTTCCGCATGGCCAGCTATGATGGAGGCTTACATGATTGGGGGCCATTGATGGAGTTTTGCTGTCAATGATATATCCCGCAATTGCACCAGCTGGTGATGCAAGAAGGGCAGGACTACAACAACTTCATGTGGAGGCATCAACACAGTCCCACTCCTCTTGCATCCCCATGCTGGGAGGGCACTGTCCTGTGGAAAGGGCCTAAGAGATATGCTATGGCAATTCTGTCACTTGGAATCAATAGGGACTGTGCAAGAGAACTACTGTTATTTCCATAGGGTGCTTGAACAAAAGAATATCCTGGTGGATCGTGCCTCAGGGCCTCTGAGACTTGGGTTCTGTTTCAAAATGTCTTTTCTAGAAGATGGAATAATAATGTAGGCAGGCTAAAAAAAAAAAGGAAGGAAGCAAGAATAAAAATCAAAGGCCAACTTAATCTCTGAAAAGTGATGGGTTTTGCAAATCCTGCTTTGAAATGGTAATTTGTTAACTTCTTTTAAAGATAAAAATGCAATTAGCTCATTCTTTCATTCCTCCTTTCCCATGTGGAAAAATGCATACATCGAGTGGCATCACATCTTTGGCTCCAGTGTATAAATCTCTGTCATCTCCACCTCGATAAAAAAATTGCCTTGCTTTGTTGAAATCATGGGATACAGCAAGGGTTTCCTCCCCTCACTGTTCTAGCAGGGGTTGCAAAGTGTAGATTTCTGGAGCAGAGGAATTTCTACACTCCAAATCATCCTCTTTCTCACTCTGGCTCTCTCTCCTTCTCTCTCAGACACACACATTTGATCACTAGAAGCCAAATCAAAGTGGGGTGTCTGTGAATACAAACAAATGCATATGCTTCCCATGTGCTTGAAAGCAACACATATAAAACAGGATCTATAGTAGACTATAAGTTAAACAGGAGCCATCAGTGGGATGCAGCAGCCAAAAAAACCAATGCAGTTCTGAGCAGCATCAATAGGCGTCTAGTTTCCAAACTGAGAGAATTAGTGGTCCCACTCTATTCTGCTTTGGTCAGACCTGACCCAGAAACAGCTGGGGTGCTTTTGTCTCAGCAGGGTTTGAATAGATGCTGAAGAGACACCCTCATCTTTTGAAGTACAGGGAAGAGAGAAAGAGAAGCTTGGTAGGAATCAACATCTATTAAATAAGAAACACTGACTCATCAAGCACCTGGCATCCCGAGGCAACCAACTATAAATCTCCCAGCAGCTGCTCTGAGGCTATGTTCCTTGCAACTGCTCAGTCTCTTTGAATGGCAATGTTCTTGGTGTCCCTGACCTTTGGACTTCATGTAACCACTTCTGGACTGGCTGAGACCTTGCCCCTGCACCTATCATCTTCCTGGAATACCTGTGCATGAGTTACACTAGATGAACTTCCCTACAGCTGCTTCCCTGCTTCCCTTACAAGGCAATCTGTCTCTCTGAACTCTTTCATCCTGTAAGGACATCAAGCTACTTCCCAAAGTGCTTTGCAACTTTCCCCCGTAGTATTCAAAGACACAGTCATGTTAGTCTATATCAGCATGCAAAAAGATCCTGTAGCACCTTTGAGACTAAGGGGAGGAAAGACGTTTGCCTTCTTACCCTAAAAGGTGGGGGACTTTGGGATCCACCCACAATGTCAGCATCTCCTTAGAAATAGATGGAATTATAGCTCAAAGGAGGCCTGCATGAAGAGAGTAACCATAGGATCTTTTCACCTGTGTATACAGTACTAACTGCAGAGATGACTCCAGTTAAGTTAAACAGAGTATTTTATTTGGAGTTAACAAACACATAATCAAACACTCTCAAGAACCATACAAGGCTATTGGACAGTGATGCAGGAAAGGTTGGAGAAAGAGAGATTGGGTGATAGTTACTAGTCCTGAAGGTCGAAACAGAGTGGCTCAGATAGCAAATTTTAGGGTAGCACAGAGGAAAAGAGTTCTGGATTGTACAATTTACTGGGGCTGGACTTGCAGTTTAAATGCCCTATTTCCTGCCCTGAAGGAGGGTGCATGGACAAAGCGATAATGGCTTTCCCACAGGGTTGACAAAGGAGTCCAGAATGGTCTGATTGCTGATTGTCTTAACTTTAGGTGACAAAACATTGATGGGAGTCTTGACAATCTCTTAAGGTTTTGGTCAGGTATAGTGAACGGGGAAGGTTTCTATAGGATATGTGCACTGTAGGGGTCCTGACTGCTTCACTTGGGCAATTTTGCCTGTTATTGCTTTTGGGAGTGCTTGCAACCTACAGTTTTTGAAAGGATTATCCCAATCCTGTTAACTTTGGGCTTTCTCTCCTAATCCTCTCTGAACTTATGATTTGATCATGTTTGAGGTCATCCTGATCTGGCATATGTGTGCAGCCAGTGCACTTTCAAACATGTGTTTCAACCATAAAATATGTCCAATTATGAAAATAGCATATCCCACAGAGTGGAGGCGAACGGTGTGGTAACAGCAGCATAAGATAATGCTGCAAAATCTTTCTCCCAGTTGGTCTCAAAGGTGTGACAAGAATCCTTTTATCTTCCTTACACATATACAGCCTTCCCATTTGCAGTAGCTCAAAACTTTCAGAGAGCAGGTTCGTTTATACCAGGGGTTCACGCATCCCAACATGAAAGCAAGCCATGTCTCGCTACTGTGGAAGTGACATATTGAGTATGCAACAAGTCACAGACAGCTTCCACAGTCTTAAAAAAACCCCAAAAAGCATGAGAAAGCTACCCTTGATGATCTGTGCAAACAGTACAAAGAGTGATGCTAAAGAGAGAGAATTAAGTGGCATTTCTGGGTGAGACATTTGATTGCTCAGGTATTTGCAATGCTATAATCCCTTTGGAAACAATTATTTTCAATGTGTTCCTTTATTGTTTTTCCTTTGGAGCCATTTCAGTTATTTATTTTGCTATCCTCAAAAGGTGAAAAAATAACGGGAGCCAGCTCATTATTCCTTGTTATACGGGAACTTCATGTTCCTACCCACAGGCACATAATTTGAAAGACGTTGTAGTAAAATCTCCACATGCCCATAGAGATGACAGAGGATCAGCAGGAAAGGTTTCTAATGATCTGGATAGGAATGTCGCCCCTTCCATCATAGGATACGGTCCAGAACACCTAGAAGTCCCTATGAAGGACAGGGTGCCTTTGAGCATATTGAGAGCCTTTTTCCTCCCTTCATCAATGTAATTAAATAAAACCATTTCCCATATTTGCATTTAAATGTCAGTGCTTTGGTACAGAGAGATGATATAAAGCTAGATATGTAACCAGACGTCGGCCTCAATCGAGCCTCCCCTTAGTATAATGTACATATCTGCATAAGGACCTACTGTATGCTTAGCCATGTGCCCTCCCACTAACTTACTGTCAAGCCCTTAAAGCTACCCTGTATGGCCATTCCATGCTTTGCAAAAAATCAGATGGGATTGGAGAAGTGGTTGACTTCTTCCCCATACCTAGATAAGTAGCACTAAGACCCCTGGAGGATCTCAGCAAATCTCTGCACTGATGTCATCATTTGGCTATGGAGAGGTAGCCAGACACTTTTCTAATCCTGCATGCCTGTTGTGAAGCACAGAATGGCTTCAAGTGGTTACAGTAAATTACTTGGGGATCTGCAGAGGGAGGAAAGGAATGCCAACCCCTGAAGTGCCTGAAAAAAAGGACATCCACATGCACAAGGGTCATTTACCTGAGCATATGTCCCTATCTAAATTCCATGACCTAGTTACCACTGATACCTATGGTGGACTGATGGACTTGAACATGTTTTTGACTATCTAAATCTGTTTTCAGGCTGGAGGGAAAGATGTTTCTTCTATTATGGAGGGATTTAAATATCACCAGTGCCTTGAATTTAGACTAAAAGTATATTGGCATCAAGTGCAATTCCTTTGTGTGATAAAGTAGTTTGAATGTTGGATGAGGACAGTGGGAGACCAGTGTTCAAATCCCTGCTTGGATATGGAAACCTTCTGGGTGAGCTTGTGTGAGTCACACTCTTTCCACCTCGAAGGAAGGGAAGGGGAAACCCACTCTGAACAAATTCTGACAAACACACTCTGGGATAGGGTCACCTTAGGGTCACTATAAGTTAGAAATGAGTTGAAGGCATGTGACAAACAACAAGAAAGATTTAGATTGAATGTTAGAAGGAAATTCTTGACAGCAAGAGCAGATCAGCTGTGGAACCAGTTGCCCAGAGAAGTGGTGGGTTCTTGTTCTCTCAACCGATCATTCTCAACTTATGTTCCTCCAGATGTTTTGGACTCTTCAGGGCCCAGAATTCCTGAACATTGGCCATACTTGCTTGTACTTCTGGGTGTTGAAGTCTAAACCATCTGAACTTAAGGATGATAATCACAAAAAAAGAAGCTGAACAGCTACTTTTAGGGGATGTTCTAGCTGGTATTCCTGCAATGAGTGAGGGGGTTGGATGTGATGTCCTATGAGATCCCTTCCAACTCCATGATTTTATAATTCTATATCTTGTGTTTCTTCCCTGGAGTGGAGTCTCCTGTCCTTGACACACTCTCCCTCTGCACTCATTAGCATCAATAATGTTGTGATATCATGTGTGCTCACAGCAAAAGGAGAGGAAGCAATGCCAGCAGCTATACAAAAATCTGCCTGCCCTCCACAAGCCGTGCACAGAGAATGGTTGCAGAATGTCCCCTGGGGCCTTTGCTGATAACTGGAGGATTCTTGAGGTCCTTTTCTCAGAAGACAGTACGATTCTCCCTCTACTGGATCCTTTATTGGTGCAGGAGCCAAAAGGCAGACTCCATGCGAATCAGAGAGGGGACGACTTCTCTCTCTTCTTTGGAGCTGCTATTTGGGAATTCCATCTCTTGGATGGGCCATTTCATCTGTCAGTTTTGTAGCAATGACTACTTTCTCAGAACGGAACAGCCTGTTCTCAACCTTGGTTTATGTGATGGTTTACTACTGTCTTGGATTCTATGGGGTTACGGTGTAAATGAATATCGCAAACATGATTACAATTTTAACAGATTTGCACATTTAAATCAGGCACATACCCAGCACCAATACGGTACACTGTGTAACTAAATGCAGTACCTGCCAAAGGAATATGAGCTCAATAAGGCTTCAGTGCAGGAGTTGCTTGCAGAGAAAGTTCAGTATATGAAATTCATAGTTCTCAAAGGAAAACCTTCCCTTCCCCTCAAAAGATACATACATAAAGACGCTACAAGGACTTCAGCATTCCATTCCCTCCTACACTCATAAATTAGCTCTCTCTCCAACACAGCAATGCTAAATAATTACTGACCATTCTCCACAATCCCATTCTTCGGCCAGGTGCTAGAGCTTACAGTGGCCTCCCATCTCTAAGTGTTCCTGGTTGAGATGGATTATCTATATCCATTTCAGTGGCTTCAAATCTGTTGATGGGATGCAGAGGGCTTTGGCCATCTTGATAAAGGATTTACTTTGGGAGTTGGAGGGGGGCAGGGTGCCCTGGTTGGTTTTGCTGGATCTCTTGATAACTTTTGATACCATCAGCCATGGTCTCCTTTTGGGCTGCCTCCTGTGGATCGGAGCTGGAGGCACCATTTTACAGTGTCTTTGGTCCTCCCTGGAGGAGCAAACACAGAAGGTAGGGTTGCAGAATTCCTATTCATTTTACTAGCTGTTGGTCTGTGGTGTTCCTTATGGTTCAACATCACTGTGTGCGTTCAAGTCATTTCAACTTACGGTGACCTTATCATGCAGTTTTCTTGGCAAGATTTGTTCAGAGAGGGTTTTCCGTTGCCTACTCTGAGACTGTGAAAATTTCCGCATGACACTCTTATAGCGTGATGATTCCACTTTCAACCTCCTATGGAATCCTGGGGTTTGCAGTTCCAGGAGGGGCTTACCATGGGTTACCATGTCCAAACAGGGATGTGAACCCTGGTCTCTACAGTCATAGTCTAACACCTAAACCAACAACACCACACTGGCTCTTACTTCAATCTTGATTCCATGTTATTCCATGTTATGTGAAGCCCCAGGGAAAGTTAAGCTGGAGTTTTGAGTTTCAAATTCCACATCATACCCAATTTTCTCTCTCCTTTATATCCAATTCTAAGGAAGTCATTTTGGTAACAAACAAAATTTCTGGTCTCAGTAATGTATGGGATGAGGGTGAGTAAATTAAAGCTTAATTCAGAAAAAACAAATGTGCTTGCAGTGAGTTGAAAGCTGGACTGAGGATTTTCCCATGAAATCTCAGGAATGCAGCTTAAATATACTCCTGGATTCAGCCATGAGCTTTGTTGCTGAGATTTTGGTGGTTATATACATTTGCATAATTAAAAATTATGTGCCAGCTACACTCATTCCTGGGGATGACCCAACCACACTGGTGTAATTCAGCCACCGTAACAAATGTTTTGATTACCTTGTATTTAGATGACTCTAATGTGCTCTCTATTGGGCTGCCTTTGGAAATGTTTGGAAACTTTCAGCAGGTCTAGAATGCTGCGTTCAGATTGTTGACCACGGTTGGACACAAGGAACATATAACTTTCTTGTTATAGCAGCTTCATTGACTACCAGTTAATTTCCAGGAAAAATCCCAAGATTTGGCTGTACCCGACATGGGCCCTTTCCGCACATTACCTGCTCGCAGAGGTGGGGGGTGCCGTTCACGCAAGCAGCCTCTTCTGCGAGGCACTTGCATCGCTCCTCCATTCTCCTACAGCTGGGTTGCCGCTTGCGCGGCCGTCGTGCAAACGCCCCACCCCTTCCTTCCGCAGTGCAGCCTGGGAGCTGTAGTCTGTGCTGGGGGAGGAAGCGTGACCGACCTGGCTTGCCCAATGCACCGCAGGGCAGGTAAGTGCGCGAGGGCCCTGGGAGCATTGTGTGACTGTGCAGCATTTTCAGCTTAGAGCCAAAAATAAAAAAATCTGTGCGCGGCCCACTTTAGGCTTGTGAGCATCACGTAAATGGGAGTGTGTCATATGGACCGCCACTCCCATTTATCAAGGGGCCCTCCTGCAGAAGAAACTGCATGTGAAAAGGGCCATGGTTTAAGTCCAGACTCTCTGAGAGACTGCATCTCCTCCTATGAGCCTGCCAAAGTTTTGAAAACCTGAAGGATAGGGAAGGTTTTCTTTTGGTTCCAGCACCATCACCATCATGGCAGGTAAAGGTATGCAAAAGAACCAGCTTGGTTTTGCTTCCTGGCTGTGGAACTACATTCCATGGGAGGATACACAGAGCTTCGTCTCTGTTATACTTTTCTGCTGGCAAAGATCTTTTTTATTTAGAGATGCTTTGGGCCATTAACCGGTTGTTGCATAATGGCTTCTAATAGGGGAAGGCTCTATGTTTTTCTCATCTCTTATATTTTAAAGGTTTTTAAATTATTCTTAATTCAGTAGTGTTTAAATCTGGAAGCTATGATTTTTTAAATTGGTTTTTAGCTGCTATCCTTTTTAATTTATGCTGTGAGCCCTCCCTTGGCTGCTGATCTTTGAGAAAGGTGGGATAGTAATTAATCTAAAACCTCTTTGGGCAGGGAATATTTGTGTGTTTTCTAAAAAGGAGGACTTCCAGTTGAATTAGCCCACAGTCTAAGCAATCTGAGCAACCTAATACTTTGGTTTAGGGAAGATTCACCTTTCCTCAGTCAACAATATTAGGTCAACCTATTTTGCTTTGCTTTGAACCGCCTGCCCTTAGAAGAGTTCTCTGTGATTCATAATTGTGTAGCTAGCAGCACAAGCTAAGCGATACTGCAGAGCACCATCGCTGCCTTCTGTTTCTCCCCTGCAAAGTTGACTCAGCGTGCTGAAAGAGAATAAGGCCATATTTTACTCCAAGTATACCCCGGGGATCATTAGCTTTCCAATTCAGCCTGATCAGATGGCTACTCAGGAGGGGGCTTCCTTCTTTGTCACTGAGCACTTGCCTCTTAATGGCCCTAAGCTTCATGGGCTTGGGAAAGAACAACATTGCATATGTACCCCACATTTTTTGGAAACTATGACAGATTGCTTTGGCATACAAGGGAAGCCTGTGTGCATGTCAATGGATTCAAAGCAGGTGGGTGGGGAAAGTGGGGCAAATCAGCCATGTATGGTCCCCGGGGCTGTCTTTATATCCTTAGGCCTGATCTCAATTGTCTTGATCTTTTGAGAGAAGAGAGGAATGCTCCCCACTGCCCCCTAGGACAGGGAAGGACAAAATGTTCTGTACAGGTCTCTGGGCTCCATTTTTGCAGCCACTGAAGCCTCTCACTATCTCCTCAATCCTGCTAACATCCCATATTTTTTCAGAAAAATATTAAGTGCGATTTTCAGGGTTTTTGTGCTCTGAAACCATGCAGAAAACACCCCCTAGACATCAAAGCATGCAAAAGTGTCACCACCCTTTTACACACAAGCACGTCAGAGCCCCTTACTATTTCAAATACCTCTGTTTTCCTCTGCAACTTCTCTCAAGAAGACATCAGGGAGAGGTGTGCCTTCACTTCCTGTCACTATTTTAAGAAATAAATACCTCCATTTCCTCCTGCAGTGCCTCTTAAAATGCTGACATGAAAGCACATCTCTTCTGGTTACCATTTTGAAAGTGGCTGTAGAAAAAAAAACAGAGGTATTTGGGCTTGGGGTGTGGGGTGTGCGGAGTGGAATTGGTCCCTGGCCCCCACACAATTGCCGACCCCTGTCCTAGGGATTATGGAGGATATTTCACTATAAGTCTTTCTCCCATGCTGTTTAAGTCCAGGAGAAAACCCAGAAGATAAATTAGATATACTCATCTACAGAGGGAAGCTAAGAGATCTTTGTGGGTATGGTATTGAATGGCATTGGGTGTTGGGGGTGGGTAGCCTGTTCACCTGAAGCACAGAAGACTCCTGGATGCAAAAGTTTCATCTCATCTCATCTTAGTTGTCTTCCCAGGGGGCCCTTCTTTGTTTCATGGTCCAAACAGGAGGACTCATGGTTCAAAGCTCTTGTAGTCCAAGCCATAGAGGTGAGGGGCTCATCCCAATATTTTAGGTTATACTGCCCTTCTGCTTGGACCATAGATTGTCCCTTCAGAAAGCTGCCTTGTTGACCAAGCACCCCCTTCTAAATCTGTTCAGTTTCATCAAAAACTGCAAGTCAGCTGGAAGCCATCTTTTTAAGTCATGGGTATGGACAGAATGAGTAATCATTTCTTTTGGAAATACCCTGATATTATGTGGCTGTAGTACTGCACAGTGCTCCGAACCTTCGTGAATGTGGACGAGCTACTGTACTTGTCTTTTGTTGCCCTTTGTCCTGGGTCCTCACATGGTCAAAAAGGGGAACAGCCTTTGCCTTCATTGAGCTCCCTCCAGAATGACTGAACTACAACAGAAACAACATCTGATACAAAATGGAAGCCTGTGACTCTACCATTGTAACTTTCCTTCTCTTGTATGATTTTTAAAACATCTTTTGCCTGGATGAGGAATCCAGTAGAGCTTCAAAACCTTGCATGATATATTTTCTAGCTGGCCGATAAAGGTATTACTCTTTTGTGGAATGTGGCTGTTGCACAATTCCCTGGTCAGTGATCAAGCTAGTTGGAGAATTCAGGATACTTTCATCGGCGGGGGTAGGGGAACTTTTCCAAGATTTGAGGGATCCTGATTTAGGGGAAGGAGTTATAAGTTAAACACTGCAGTCCCACCAACTTCAAAAGTCAACTAATTCTTTTACACCGTTTTTTTCCTTAAAAAAATATGTGCAACTATAAACTTAACTTTGTTCCTGGCTTTATTAACCACTGTATTTAATTGCTGCATTTTACACCTTCTCAAAGGCTGCCAAATGAAACTCAATTAAGCTTCAAAGCCAGTCCTGTTCTCCTTCCCCACTCCTCCCTCTCCTTTTTTCCTGCGGCAATTAGCATTGCTGTGTTTTGTCTCCGCTGGGTTAATTCAATTTGTATCTTCTTGGGTAGGGGAGCTATCAAGCGAGGAGAAACAGTTCAGGAAGCCACATCACAGCTTCAGAGAACTGCATCCTAGCACATCTTACTGAAAGTCTTTCTTTAGGAAAGGGAACTTAGGTGGAATTGGTAGGTCTCAGGTCCCCACAAGGCAAAATACAGCTGGAAAGAAAAGAAAGGTCCCCAGCCTTGAATTTTTCATCATCACAAAGTGGCTTTGTGCGTATTTCGGGAGAAGCGATCAGCAAGGTACTCTGACATGGTAATTAAAAGTTTCCTTATGTCAAGGCAATCAGAGAATGGGGCAAGGGAAGGACACGGCATAGTCTCTCCGTAGGCACTGTGTCAGAACACACGGAGGCATTCTTGAGCTGTGTATTGAGCAAGGAATGCTAAGTCCTTGGAAATAAAGGGGAGAGGAAGGGATGGGGTGGAGAGAAGGAATGTGTCAATATTTATGAGGCCTTCCGACATCTCGCTAAATCAGTTTGGGGAGTTGAATCCCAGACAAATTCAGCTTTGATTTCATTTTAAATGGAGGCCCCTTCTTGATGTATTCATAAGGGAAATGCAACCAGTATATATTATATATATGTCAAGAGCCTAATGCTAAGAATTGGGTTGTGCTGGCATAATAAGAGAGAGCTAACATAACCCCCAGAGCTCTCTGCTTGCCAATCAAACATGGGTGCTGCACTGCAAGCCAAGGGTGGAGAATCCAGGCCAAGGAGGTAGAGGACATCCAGGAGAAATGTCCTTTGCTCATTGAAACATTTCTATTTCTCTAGAAGTTCCTCAAAGAATCTTAAGAGCAACCTCTGTATTCACCTTACAAGTTACTTGATGGCTTTGGTGATGATATCTTTCAGATCTTGGTACCACAAGGGGCTACCTAATCCAGCAATCTCCAACAGGGGGAAATTTCTGAAAAGCTCACAAACAGGATAAGATATATTAACCATGTCTAACTTCTTCCTTCCGCTGTGTTCACAGGTACACTGCTACTAACCGTGGAGGTTCAATTTGGCTAATCATAGCTAATGTTCTTTGATAGAAATTGTCATTAGCCTCAATCAATTTGCTGAAGTCAGATTCAAAACCATAAGTGCTAGGATCCAGCATAGTAATGTTGGGTGCTGTAGTCAACATTAGCACTTTGACTGTTGGACTGTGACTCTGGAAACCAGGGTTCAGTTCCCTCCTCAGTCATGGAAACCCACTGAGTGACCTTGGGCATGTCACACACTCTCAGTGGCTGAAAACCCCATGATAGGTTTGACTTAGGGTCACCATAAGTTGGAAACGACTTGAAGGCACACAACAATGACAGCTTTGTACCAGTTCTTAGTCTGTCTAGCATAGTATTGTCCGCTCTAGGCAATGGGAAGCTCCATTTCCTGGACCAAATGTGGTCTCTAGAAATTCCAGCCTACAGATGGTTTTGGGAACTCATATGAGTTCCTGCCCTTAATTGAAGCCCAATCCCTTAATTGTGGGGACTCCACCCCTGATCACACACATTCCTGACTGGAACCATAAGATGAATGTGGGGAGATCCCACTGTTGCCTCTAATCACAGATTTGAGATAATGGATGGCTTTCCCCAGGCATTGTGTGTTTTCCCAGTTGCAATCAACATGGAAACTGCCCTGTTTTTGCAGTCAGTTAATGGAGATAATGGGTGTTGACTGGAGCTGGGGTCAAGGTTTCTCCCCTGATGTTATTCAATGCATCAGTTCAGTCCTAGGAAGATCACCCAGTTCCCAGAACCAAAAGGTTTCCTTGGCCTTGATCATCAAAAGGTCTGGGAGCAGCCTGTAAGGGCTTCAGGCAAAGATTATCCTCTGAGCCCTTTGTGGGGATGCCAGGGACTGAATCCAGGACCTTTTGCACACAAGACATTAGGGTTGTAATTCATCACTATTTTTTCTTCCCTTGAAGTTAAACGATGAGAAATTTTAGCATTTTCTCCCCCACTGCCTGAAGTTTGAAATTTCTATTTGCAATTTGGGATGTATTCTGTACATTTGGTTGTTTTGCACAGAAAACAGGATTCTTCTTTGCAGAAATATTTCCTGGGCAGAAAAGAATGTGCTCTGAGCAGAAAATGTTACCTGTGTGCAAAACAACCAGATGCATTTCTTTTTGGTAGAATAAATCCTGAACTGTAAAGATTTTCATTCAGTTTGGAACTCTTTTCTTCAGGGATGAACCTGGTGGAGAAACAGAGACAAGAGATGTTTTTTAAAAGGTAAGTCTTTGATTTGGGCTTTGGTCTATGACCCTGGAGACCAGACTTCAGTTCACTACTTGACCATGGAAATCTGCTGGGTGCCCTTGGATACATCATACACTCTGAGCCCCAGAAAAGCCCATGATAAGTTTGCCTTAGGATCACCATAATGACAGAAATGACTTGAAGGGACACAACAACAAGTATATTTGTCTTAGTCTTGGGAGTCAGGGGAGTCCTTTGCTTAAGGCTTCCAGCCATCTGGCTACTGCTGCACACAGGGATGAGGGCATCTGTCTGAGCTTCACCTAGGTTAGGGTGGGACTTTACTCCTTGTGTATAGCTGTTCTTCTCTTCCCTGGTCCACTGCCCATAGGGCCTTCTCAGCTGGCTTCCAACCATATTTCTTGGGCACAGATCTCCCCCAACCCCAGCTTAGCCCCAGCTACATGACTGGGAGGGAGAAGAGGACTGCTGTGCCAAAAATACCCTAACTGTTTCCTGCCCTTCACTCTGGTGCTACGAGTGGCTTGGGATGGATAGGCCACGATTTTCAATTTTTGCAGAGGAGTTTTTAAGGCACTTTTGGGGAGGACATACCAATTATTGCTTTCTTGTGCATTTTTTTTTTTTAAAAGCCTCAAATCCCCCTCCTCAGATTCTCACAAAAAAGGTCATCAAATGCAAAAGATCCTGGAAAAAAAATGTGTGAAGCCTCTCATAATCTCCTCCCAACAGGGAAGAACGTTTGATATCTTTCATTCTTTCTTGTGAGAATGAAATAAGCAAAACTTGACATCCCTTGCAGGGGAGCAGCTGCTCTCTATTGAAGCTGATAAGGATATTTTTTGAAGACTTGGCCTGCTGCCGACTTAGTGCTGACGTCTGCTTTGTAGGCTGATTTCTGTTGGGCCATTTCAAGCCGCCTTAACCTAAATGAAGCTCGTTGGACATCTAGCCAAGTACAGCTGATTCCAAAGCTAGAGATCTTCCTGTACTGGGGGGGGGGGCACACTGATTCTTCCCCAACTCTCATGGTCCAAGCAATAGGGGTGGGATAAGGTTCCCCCTCCACCTGGACCACAGTAAACTTGTGGATGTCACCCTGATGCTGCTACCACATCACCAAATTTTGGTGGCACTGTGGTAGCTGCAAAATCACTTGACCCTTGAAACCCAGCGTTGACAGTGTGGTCATGGCAATCAAACCTTGAAAAGGCATGTGCTCATTTGCTTTCAAAAGAAGGCATCTTTTTTGCTTCTATACTGCCAAGTAGGACAAGGTAAAGTCATAAAAGAGAGCCAATGTGGTGTAGTGGTTTGGGCAATTGGACTACGGCCCTGGAGACCAGGGTTTGATTCTCTGCTGATACCCACAGTGGACTAATGAGTATGAACATGTTACATCTGTCATCAGGCTGTCATATAGAGGGAGAGATGCTCCTTCTAGTATTGAGGGATTGAAATATCACCAGCACTTTCAATTCAGACTAAAAATGTATTGGAAGCAAGTGAAATTCCTTTGGTTTGAATATTGGACTAGGACAATAGAAGACCAAGATTCAAATCCTCACTCAGCCATGGAAAGCCAGTGGATGACCCTAAACCTCAGAAAACCCCATAATAGGTTCACCTTAGGGTCACCACAAGTCACAAATAGCTTGAAGACACCCAACAACAACAACAACAAGGTCATAAAAAGGAGCAGAAGGGTCATATACTGGTCTACACTATGTGACAGTGGCTCTCTAGGACATGTATAGGAATCGTGCTGTCTTCCAGATGTTGCCAAACTGCAAGTCCCAGCAGCCCTGGCCAGCATAGCCAATGGTGAGGAATGCTAGGAGCTTAAGTTCAACAACACATGGAGATCTTCATGGTTCCCATCTCTGATTTAGAGTTTCAGCAAAGAAGAGTCTCTCCCTTTGTCAGCCTTTCTATGACCCCAATCCTTTTCCTTGAAGATGTGAGGGATTGAATCTGGGCCTTACCACCTGAAACAAACTGGCTCCACTTCTGTGCTGGGGTCCATTCTGTAACATTCAGTGATGCAGAGGAAAAAATAAACCATTGTGGAAAATCATTATGTGAAAGGGAACCAGCATGGTACAGTGGTTGAGTGCTCTGGGAGGCCAGGGTTCCAATTTCCACACAGGCATTGAAACCTAATGAGTGACTTTGGGCAATTCCTATTCTTTTAGCCATAGAGAAAGTCAATGACAAACCTTCCTGGAATAAATCTTGCCAAGAAAACCCTATGATAGAATTGCCATAAGGTGGAATTGACTTGAAGTCACACAATAGCGGCAGCAAAAACTGACATGGATCTTGAATTTTCTTCCTATCCCTGATGAGTCTAGCCCCTGAGAATAACACAGTCATCTTTTGGATTAACCCTAGCCTGAATCTTCTTAATTATGCTGCAGTGTCATGGAGCCAATGTTGAGCATGTATGTGTGTATCTCCACTACGCCATACCAGTCAGCCAGCATTAGAAACGGTATGCATAACTGAATGCAATGGCCCTTGGTAGCTAGTGGCATGTTCATTCCACTCTGGGTTTTAGCATGAACTATGAAGACCTTAGGGTTCAGTTCCTTGATCATCCATGGAAACCAACTCATTGACCTTGGGTGTGTCACACACTTTCAGCTCCAGAAAACCCTATGATAGGTTTGCTTTAGCATCACCAGTAATCAGAACTGACTTGAAGGCATACAAAAACTGTCCTTTGCTGGCAGCCAGCCAAGGTGTACAGCTCTCTAATTAAAGTTTTTTATCAGCAGCCAGGAGCAAAGCTTAAAGCAGTTTGTTAGCCAATTACTTGTCATTGTTTTGCAGTCTGAGTTTGTAGTAAATTCAGAGCAACAGTCCAGTAGTGAAGCCTGTACACAATACAAGGGTCAAGGTTTGCAGGAACATGAGCAAGGGGTCTGAATGTGAGGTGCGCTGCTTCCACTGATAAGATCAGTTGTCTGCAATGGCTTCTTCCCTTGCCTTTCCCAGTTTATATAGGCTAACAGTTTCCTCCAGCTGTTTACCTAACTGATACATCCTCACTATATAAACACTTCAAGTCTCCTGGGCTCTCCCGTTTCCACCTACACTGTTCCACATATTGTCCCTTTCATGTCTCTGTGTTGTGGCTGTTAGGAAGGTCTTGTCTGGATCTTGGGATTGGGTTATGACAACAACAATGAGGACCTTGTCCATGATATTGGAGTTAAGGTCAGATCCTGAAGTTTCAGACTAAAAACTAGAGTGGATTCACCAGCCCATTCACCTGGCAGCCACCAGCTGCTCTCGATCGGATGAATCGTTAGTCTGGTTCAGTAAAGATGTTCTGACATTCTTGCATTTGTGTCATCACAGCAGAGAGTTGAGTGCCATCTTCTGTGACTATCCCTACAATATTGCAGCTGTTTTGATACTCAGCTTGTTCTTATCATCCCACAATTCATTCCTTGTAGCAAGGATTCATACTCCGATCAGACGCCACCTGCCTCCCCCGTGTGAGCAATCATCCCACCATTGACTATGGAGCACTTCTTTCTCCTAGTTCCCTTTGGCAAGCATGCAGCCAATCCTTTTTCTGTTTTATCATGAAAGAGCTTGCCGAATCAGCTCGTAGCAAGCCTTGCACTTCAGTGGCCAATTAGAATAACAAAACAAATCATTTTGCTAACTCCTCGGTCTTTTACGGGTTACAAAATTCCGGCACGGTTCTGGTGCGTTAAGCCTCTGCCGGCAAACAGCTTCCTTTAGCATCGCAAATGAGCACGATAATGCCTCCTGCCTCGGAGTGTGCTGGTTAATAAACAGCTGCTAAGACAGGTGCTGTGTTTAATCAACCAGAAAAAGCTATTTATTGTGTGGCAAGAGTGAAATTATGCAAAGATTTTCTTTCGGGACGCACGTACAGAAACGAGCGATACAATTGCTGGTCAAATTGCACCAGTGGTTTTTTTTTCCTGATGTCTGTGTCATCTACAGCATTAGTCCCCACACTTGGACTGATGCTGGAATAGAATGGAATTACAGTGTCAGACCCTCCTCCCATGTTGGGAATACAGTGTAAGAAGGGAGAAATAAATGTTTTTGCAGTTGAAAGACTACAAATCCAGTGAAATAGGGTAAGGAAGGGATAAATTGAGGTCGGCAGGTATGACAGGTACAGGAACCTGAACATCACATCTTCCTTCCTTGATAAGCTTGTGGTTAGAATGGAGGTGCTTCCATGTTGCAGGGAACTAAATGACTGCACAGTCAAAAGACTACAAACCCAATGATTCAGTGTAATAAAGAGAAAGACTCAAGGATGGACAGCAACAGTAGGGGAAAGAACCTCAGCATTACACCATCCTTTTGTGCTAATTTTGTGGTTAGACAGGAGATGTTCCCATGGTTTAAACAAAAGGTAAGAAGGGAAGATTGGGGTCATGAAACTGAAAGACTACAGATCCAATGAGGCAGTGTAATAAAGGGATAACTCAGTGGTGGGCAAGTGTCACAGACTCAGAACCAATTTTATGCCCCTGAAACATTCTTGGGGCCACACACATGGCCAAGAAATGTTCTCCAAAACCTCAGCCAAAAACAATGAGTGACAGTGGTTTGCAATCCACTCCCAAGATTTGGAAAAATGGATATTCTTCTTGTTAAAAACTGCAAAGGAAGCAATTTAAAAAGTGGAATTCCAGGAGACGTTTCCAGGAGAGTTAAGTCATCAGGGAGTGGCAGAAAATCTGGGGAGTATAGAATGGTTTAGGGTCACCAAAGCAACCTGAGGGCTACATGTGCCCCCTGGACCTGACTTTGCTCTTCCTTGGGCTAAACATTATGTTTGAGAATGACAAAGGTATTTGAAATTAATATTTGCCAAAGGTATTTTAAATTAATAGTTGAAAATAGTTTAAAACATTTTTATGTGAGAGCTGAATCACGTTGTATTAATTTTCTTCAGAAAGACAACTACATTAGCCAGTGGTCTAAAGGTATTAGAGACAAATTGCAGAGAATGACAACTTCCTTTCTACCCAAGATTTTGTAAGGCAAAATTGATCCTTGCTTGCTGGATTAAAGATATAGATATGGAATATTCTCTATCTGCTGCTCATACTACCAGCTTCCCAATTAATCTAGCCCTGTCATTTAATACCAATAGGGAATGCAAACTATCTTAAAAATTTGGCTATATCTAAATACTGTATGATTTTGACTAAACCTAGGCTTAATGTCATTCTTTCTGCTGTGCTGGATGGTCATTTGTAGGTAATTCCTTGCAAAGAGTGTATTTGTCCATGTGGAGATGGATTAGTAGCATCTCTATGCCATAATTTTTTTTCTGTATTTTTTTTACAGAGATGAGAGATTAAGTTTAATCACACCCCTCTTAAATAAATTCCTTGGAAAACCCTCTGATTGGTACTTGGTTTTAGCAGATACTTAAAAAAAAAGTGCAACAGAAATTGTTGTAAAGTTCCTTTTCTCTGCTGCTATGTTACCCCAAAAGGCAAGTGACTCAGAGGTCCACCTATGATACCAATGCCTCCATGAAAACAGTGGGGAATTATTAGCTCAAAAGGAAACTTGTGAGAGGGAGGTAACCTTACAGGATCTTCTACCTATGTATACTGGTACTAATGCAGGGGCACCAGTTGGAGATTTAAGATATGTTTTATTGGAGAAATATCACAATCACATGCAAGATTCAAGCAATCTTACAACCACATAAGGATAACTGAAGGAAAGGAAGGAAAAAAATTGGATAGTGAGAAATTAGGGTGAAGTGAGTGATATTTACCTATCCTGCAGAGCAGAGACAAAGAGATGTGCCTCAGACTAAGGGCCTGAGGGTAATGCAAGATTGGGAATCTGAGCAGCAGAGTGATAACTTATGTCCAGAGTACTATGAATTGTCTCACTGAGAACCAGAGTTTAAATACCCTGTTTCTGTCCTGAGGGGGAAGGTGTTAATGGCTCTCTGGCAGAACAAACAACAGGGGCTGGAATGAATTAATGGACTTAGCATAAGGTGACAAAGTATCTAGGAGAATCACGATACCTCCTTAATGACTAGGCAGGTGAAGAGATAAAGGAGAATTTTGGCAGGAAAAGGGAGTGGGTTGAAGACAATCAATTGTTCTGTTGAGGTAGTTTTGGGTGCTATTGTTTTTGAAGGTTGAACTGCTGAGGGAATTATTGCAAGCAAGTTAACACCAGAGCTTCCTGACTGGTTCCTTGATTATGACCTGGCCCTGCCCTGAGGTCCCATCTGACCTACTTTTACACATGTTCAGCCAGTCCTCTTGGCCAGCATGGCTTTTCAGCCATAACAGTGTATAATTCATATTTTCTGCCAATCATATAATGTTCATTGCCAATCATATTTTGGAAAGGGGAAATACAGCATGGTAACAGCTAAGATTTGTAAAATTAGGATTCAGATATGTTTGTAATGCTTGGGGTTTGTTTCTGTTTTTAAATTGCACTAAATGATTCTAAGCCTATTATGTTTAATAAAAAATAATTTTTGAATTGATATTACCCTTGTCTGTTTAAGTTTTCTGTCATGTTTTATATGATGGATACCTTGTGTTTTAATGGTCTGGGGCTGTACAATAAAGACTGAATTGAAAGTAGTAATGCTTGCTTCTGAGTACATGTGTTAAGGACCAGGCTGTAAGCATTGCCATAGCTTTAAGTAATAAAATCCATGATTCACTGCTATTAAGAAACAAGAATAAGATTTACAATGGCATTGAGAGCTTAGATTGCATTGAACAATTGAAGAAAAAAAAATCCCACCGGGTTCTAGGAGTGCCCATAAAGCAGGCGACTTTTGATTTAGGGAACAGATTTGAGGAGAGATCCATTATCGGGGGCTGATGGAGTAAAAACTGGAATTGCACTATTCTGGCATTCTGGAAAGATTTGCAATAAGATTCAAATTGTCAAAGTGACTGTGTTGAGTATATCTGCCTTTTTGCCTTTCCCTGTGGTAGGATCTGAAAGAATGAGGAAATGTCAGGGTTTGAGAATGTAAATTGACTTGTCTTTGAGAAGCTGCTGTTAAGAGTAGAAGAGGTGATGCAGTAAAAGATAGGCTCCTCAACCAGCTATTGGTTCTTATTCTTACTAGAGTGAGATGACAGCAGCCATTTTCGCAAGGAACATTCTAAACTTTTTAAACATCAGGACTAAATCCAAGGATTGGCCTTAGCTAGGGTAAACTCATTCAATTCACAAGACTTATATAAACATTGACTTCGCCAGTCCCGCTCATTCAATGAGTCTAACTTGATCTGGAAATGACAGTTCCACTGATCCCATAGAGTTGTTCTGGGGCTTCTTTCCAGTTCTGGACACCACAGTTCAAGAAGGATAGTGACAACTTGAAACACAGAATCATAGAATCATAGAAATGTAGAGTTGGAAGAGACCCCAGGGGCCATCCAGTCCAACCCCCTGCCATGCAGGAACACCCTCAAAGCAATCCCGACAGATGGCCATCCAGCCTCTGCTTAAAAACCTCCAAGGAAGGAGACTCCACTACACTCCGAGGCAGCAGATTCCACTGCCAGACAGCCCTGACTGTCAGGAAGTTCCTCCTGAGGTTCAGGTGGAATCTCCTTTCCTGCAGCTTGAATCCATTGCTCCTTGTCCTGGTCTCTGAAGCAGCAGAAAACAAGCCCTCTCCTTCTTCTACATGGCATCCCTTCAAATATTTAAGCATGGCATGTCCAGAGAAGGATGACCAAGACGGTAAAAAGTCTTGACACCAAAGCCTATGAGGAATGACTAAGGGAGCTGGGTCTGTTTAGCTTGGAGAAAAGAAGAATGACAGGATATATGATACATCTTTAAATATCTGAAGGGATGTCCTGTAGAACAGTGCTACTCAATATGATGTTCTGTTCTGCAAGCCATTGGCTGACAGTTTATAGTAATTTTCCTGGGAGAGAAAGAAAAATACTGTAGCCAATGTGCATAAAGATGTTAATAATTCCTGGCACACTAGAAAAAGAAAACTGCTGGTCTCCCTCATCAGATAGACTGAGAAGCAATGATGTAGAATATGGAATGAGCATGTTTTCTGCTGCTCCAGAGACTAGAACATGAACTAATGGATGCAAATTACAGGAACATAGATTCCCCCTGAACACGAGGAAGAACATCCTGGCTGTAAGAGCAATTCAACAGTAGAATAGACTGCTTTGGATGGTAACGGTCTCTTTTTTGCATGTTCTTAAACAGAGGTTCGGTGAGCATCTCAGAGGAGTGCTTTAGCTGTAGACTTCTGTATGGCAGGTGGATTGATTAGCTGCCCCTTGGAGTATCTTCCAACTCTGTGATTCTATGAGGTAGTAAAAAAAATTAGAACACCACCCCCATCAGTTCAATTGTAAATGAATTCTTAAATTCTGACCAGCACTCAAAGAAGACATTTTGGTTAGCCTTAAGTAGAATATCAACAAAGAAGGGGAGAGAGGTACACCAACACCTTTTCTCATCATTATTGGAACAGTTCAGCTATCTTGGTTTGGTAACACACTGTACTCCTCTAAATGTTCCCAGCTGTGCCAGGTTGATCAGCTACAGATATAACATTGCTGCTAATGAAAAACAGCTGCTCGTTAGCCAGGAGGAAACCATGTCGAATGTTTAGAGATATAATTATTTTCACTGTTCTCGTCCTTTCTGCCATTATAAGCAAATTATATTATTACCAAATCATGTTCGATGCCATCTCCGATTGCACATTTTAAAAATGAATGTGGTTCATTAACAACATGATGAATATTTAAGCAGGTTCATGGTGCATAATGAACTCCCTTTTATTTATTTATTTTAAGTATAGAACCTCCCCTGCTCTACCTCTGATATATTGGTTAATAATTCACAGGGATATACAGCAATTAGGAAAACTGCAACTTCTACCTTGTGTTTGAAGATGTCTTTCTTTTCCTTCCTTCCTTCCTTCCTTCCTTCCTTCCTTCCTTCCTTCCTTCCTTCCTTCCTTCCTTCCTTCCTTCCTTCCTTTTTTTTAATCTTAAAATTCTGCCCGGGGTTTGAGAGGCAAATTACAGGACCACACATAACTTTCCAGTTTTGATGTCCAGATTTCTGAACAGCTTCTCCATAGGCTAACCACAAGTTTGAAACCTTAAATAAATGTCCAATGTGGCTAGAGTCATATTCACATAGTTGACAATCTGTGCTTATGAATAATACTTCAGATTTCCTCACAATGAGTACAGTGCAGTCTTGACTATGTTGCCCTTCCCTGCCTGTTCATCAAGAGATTTGCCTTGTTAATCTGCCACAGCTGCAGCTTCTGGGTTGTCTTCAAGGGCTGCCCAAGTGAAGTCCATTGTGGTAGTCAATCCTTGAGGTTTAACACAAGCGTGATTAGGGGTATAGTAGAGAAAAACCTTCATTAAGAATTTCTTTTCACTGCAGCTGCTACCACTGGGTCATGAAAAAGGGAAGAAGGTAATGAGGCAAGCAACAAATACGGAAGGGAGAATATTAGAGGCTGGTGGGAAAGTTAAGGGAGGAACTGAACCCATCATGCTCCACATTATGTTCTTTCTGAAAGAAAGAAAGAAAGAGAGAGAGAGAGAGAGAGAGAAAGAGAGAGAGAGAGAGAGAGAGAGAGAGAGAGAGAGAAAGAAAGAAAGAAAGAAAGAAAGAAAGAAAGAAAGAAAGAAAGAAAGAAAAACTGAGCTGTTTTTCAGAGCCAGGACAGTATGGTGGTTACAGTGATGGTGAGGAAATTGTGAGATCCAGGTTCAGAGTTATCACTCATGTCGTAGGTGCTGGATGTCTGGTGTCAGGCAATGGACTGCCAAGATATTCAACAGGCTCTCTTCCTAGCCTGATTAACTCCTGATGCATTTGTGTCTGCTTGTTCTCCTTCGAGGTTTCAGTTCTCCTGGGGAAACCTGGTCCATGACGACTCAGCAATGGATGAACTTGGACCACTCAATATCTCTCACCTTGACTTAACTCACAGAGTTTTTGTGAGCATAAAGTGAGGAGGAGTCTTATGCATACAGTTATCTGTTGCCATTGACTGGCGAATAGTACTTGGAATTGAGGGAGGGCATTTCATTTGTTACTAGACCTAGACATGCTAATTGATGTAGGGATGGACAGATCTATTGCTAGAGTGTGTCACAGCGAGAATTATATTCTATGTGTTGAAAGTTTGTCAGATGTGCCACATTTCCCACAAGAACTCCTGGAGAACATCCTATCTCTCTAGTATCATTTTGGAAGTGGGTCAGAAGCTTTCAGAAGATAATCATAGATCCGTAAGAGTGTACGAAGGCATTCCAAGGGCCAACCCCCTGGGAACACAAGAATCCACACCTAAGGACATCCATAGCTAAAGCAAATGGCCACCCAACTTCTGCTAAAAAACCTCCGGTGATGGAGGGTTGACCAGCAGCCCCTTCCAGTAACAAACAGCTCTTAGTGTCAAAAAGTTCTTCCTAGTGTTTAGTCAAAATTGCCTTTCTTGTAATTTAAATCCATTGGTATGGGTCCTACCCTCTGGAGCAAAGGAAACAAGCTTTCTCTGATTTCCTAACACTCTTCTAGCTTTTTAAAGTTGGCTATCATTCCATTTCTCAGTCTTCTCTTCACCAGGCTAAACATCCCCTTTCCTAGGGATGCAATTTTCTTCTTGAAGGAAGTGAGAAGTAATTTTAGCCTTTTTGTTGCTGCTGCAAGAAAGTTTTCTTTGTGCAAAATTGACAAGTGGTATTTTTGGAAAATGTTCCTTGCACAGAAGATGCTGTTTCCTCACAAAGCGAACATGGGCAAGTTGTGTGTACCATTAAGTTCTGAACTACAAAGATTCTTATCAGTCCAGGATTCTTATTGCTAGGGTTTCTCAACATTCAAGAAACACTCACCCCCCCCAAAAAGATACTTTCAGATATTTTTTCCATCTTTATCTATTCCTACTTGTTTTCCAGACCCTTTACAATCTTGATCACCCTTCTCTGGAAGCAGTCCATCTTCTTGGTATCATTCTGAAATGTAATCGGCAGAAGTAAGCACAATAATCCAGGTTAGGTGTGGTCCAAGCAGAACAGAATGGCACTATTCCTTTCCTTGATATATAGCTTACTATACACTATAGTTCCTTGGAAATAAGATGGGTGGGTTCCAGTGGGGGCTATCAATCTAATTTTAAATATTTTCTTGAAGTAACTTGGGATTTACTAATACTTGAGGCAGTCCAGGCTCCCCATAGAGCTGATCAAATGCTATATCCATTCTGTCATAGCAAATTCCTAGAGAGCACTATCAGAAGTTCCCTGGAGTGGGTTAGATACCTGTGTTAACTCTGTCAGCTAGCTTTGTTCTTTGCAACAGATGGGGAGAAGCACCCACACGTTGTGGGAGACTGGCTGTGAAGCTGCTGCAATCCAGTCCTATGATATTCTTTATGACATTTCTAAGAAATTATCAAAAGAGTGGGAAGAGACATGGGGAGGCCATGAAAGAACTGTGGGCAAAGAGAAATGTGTCATTTTTCTAATACTAGAACTTTGGTTCACTCTGTGAAGTTGCCTGGAAGAACAAAAAGGAAACATTTCTTCTCACAGTGGAAAACTGACTTGTGGAATTGGTTCTATTTGGAGATGTAGTGATGGTGTCTTAGGTTTTCTCCTCTAGTTTAAATAAATATACATGTTTATGGTTCAGGACAAGATGGTAGTCAGGGCTGGCACAAGAGATTTGTGAGGTGGGGCAAGCCAAGGGACAATATTCTAAATCGACAAGAAGATGGCAGCTTTGCCCCTCACAGAATTATGGGCTGGTTGCATAATACTGCCATGCAATGTTGCACAACTTGGGCCCTTTTCACATGGCATTTGTCATGTGAAAGGGCCTCCGGAGCATTGCATGATTGCAAGGAGCATTTCACAGGACATCCTTGCAATCATGTGACACTGCCAGGGCCAGCAGGTGCCTATAATGCAATATATCATTTTCAGCTTTTGGCCAAAAGCGATGCACAATTGCGCATCTCTCCAGGGGACCACACACACTTACCATCTGTGTGGAGCCTCTGGAGGCACAGCCCTTGTGCTTCCTCCCCCAGCGCAGCCTGGGAAAATACCCGGTTTTGCTGCGGAAGTAAGAGGAAGAGCCTTCATGTTGTCTGCTGGCTGGCAGGCAGCTGCTGTGGAGATGGAGCAGAGGGGACGCGAGTGCCTCATGGAAGAGGCTGCTCGCATGATCCCCGTGCAACCGCGCTGGAGGTAAGCTGCAGAAAGGGCCTTAGTGTTCAGTCAAATGCCTATGTGCATCTGCAACATTCATCCACACACACCATGCATGTACATCAATGTGCAATGTGTGGTCCTGTGCAATGGCATCCCATGAACCCCTTCTGCTTCCACAACTTGAGCTGAGTACCACTCTTCATTTTCTGCAAAAAAAAGTGCAATTTTATTTTATTTATCTCATGTATTATTTTGTGGAGAATAAGTGCTGGACTGCAAAGATTCTTGCCTAACTAGGATTCACCTTATCAGGTTTTGAAAAACACTTTTTAGCCATTTTCTTCAAGGATTTCTGAATACTCTTTCAATCACCACTCCTGGGAACTGACATCCAAAACACAGAATTTGAGAACCACTGGTTTATAGCACATTCTTCGTCCTTAAGCAAGCTATGTTCAAACCATAAAGCTACATAACAGAAAACAACTAACAACCCAAATTCATAGCAGGGTACAAGAGACTGGTTAAAACAACAACTTTGAACTGCCTTCCTTCATGCAAGCTCAGATTCTCCAAGCTCCTGAAGATGCACTGAAGTGGTGGAAAGAAAATGAAATGCAACTGAGTTCAAAGGATATCTCTGAGGGCCAAATCCTTTGGGCAAAACGTGAGGAAATGCCATCGGTTTCAATGCTATAGTTATTCAGTTAATGATCTGTGTTTGTAGGCTACCCTAGAACAAAGTTCTCAGAGTGATTTCACATGAGACTTAGTCTCTGCTGGAAAAAAAGGTGTCTAAATGGATTTTGATCTAGCATTTTTCATGTTTCTGAATTTATTTATTTGATACCTGTTCCACCTTTCTTCCTGAACAGGAGTCCACTTCCAGGGTGATTCAAAAAACCAAGTACAAATAAAAACACAATGCCCACAATCCTACTTAAAGGTGGTAATATAAATCTTTGTATGGAGAGTTACTCACTGAGCACGTTCCATAACTCTATAAAGTAGAATGACAATGTTTCATAACTAACATTCCACTCAAATGTGCAACCCTACATACAAGAAAATGCACATGCATGCCCATACACATTCAAGCACATCAATGCACAATGCACATCAATGCACTTATACAATCAGAAGGCATTCACCTGTTCACTTCTGCCTTTTTGAACTTAATGCGGACGTTCTGCATTGGACAAGGATGTCTGACTACTTCTGTAGGGGAATTTATAAATGTGTAAAAGACACTGAGTCAACATAGAACATTTCCGCATGACACTCTTATAGAGCGATGATTCCACTTTCAACCTCCTATGGAATCCTGGGGTTTGCAGTTCTGGGAGGGGCCGACTGGCCCCTCCCAAAACTGCAAACTCCAGGATTCCATAGGAGGTTGAAAGTGGAATCATCGCTCTATAAGAGTGTCATGCTGAAATGGCCATAGTGTAGTGGTTTGAGCATTGGACTATGACCCTGGAGAGCAGGATTCAATTCCCCACTTGGATGTGGAAACCCACTGGGTGCCCTTGGGCATGTCACAGTCTCTCAGGTCCAGAAAACCCCATGATGGGGCACCTCAGGGTCATCATAAGTCAGAAACAACTTGAAGGCACACAACAACAACAACAAAGATACTGATGTGATTCCATCCCAGATGGTATTTTATTAAAACAGGATTAAATAATTTAATAAATAATATAAAAATTAAAAAAATAAAAAAAAATCTTAGAACACAATGGAATTAAAAACAGTGAAATGGTACAGTGACAATGACAATGATTGATGATGATCGTAATGATGATGATATGAAGAGAAACAGTTGTTAAATTTAATAATGGATGTCTCCCTGTTGGCAAGTTACGTTATCATAAACTTGAGTTATGACCACATAAAGTTGAATTGCACTGTTTCTCAATGTTTGTATTGTCAGGACAGGAACAGAGATGGAGGGCCTTTCTGCACTGTACTGTCCTAGTGCTGTTATTCCACTTTCAACATCCTATGGAATCCTGGGGTTTGCACTTTAGGGAAGGACATTTAGAATTCTCAGCCAGAAAACTCCTTGGCCTCAGTCAACTGCAAACCCCAGAATCCCACAGGATGTTGAAAGTGGAATAATAGCACTAGAACAGCGTAGGGCAGAAAGGCCCAGAGTCAGCAACTGGGCCAATGACCAACAGCACCAGTGGGCAACATGACCCAATGGGTAATGTGTCCCACTGAGCAAGAGGACCCCCCCACTTGCACAATGGGACCTTTTGGGCATCTTGTGCCCTGTTTTGCACCATCACATGTCACTGTCATGGTTTCCTATCATGACAGCTGCCCATTGTAGCCCGTAATGCAAAACCTTGGCCAGCAGGTTTTAAGTTGTATGTTTTAAAATGCCTTTTGTCCTCTTGAAGGGTATATTTTAAATTGTTTTAATATTGTTAATTGTTCAGTTCTGTTTTAATACGTACCTTTTGTATTTTTTAAATTATGTTTTAACAATTTAAACTTGTAAGCTACCTTCAATCCTAGATTTGGGGGATTGGTGGGGTATAAATAAAGATGATGATGATACCACCACCACCACCACCACCACCACCACCACCACCACACATAACATGTCTTCTATAGCAAGCCGATTACTGACAGTCCATCTGAATTGGAAAGTCTTTGTCTGCCAGGGGATGTATACCAGGGACGGAGTCACGGCGGCTTCCCTTGGAATGCAGTTCTACAATCTGAGATGAAGCCACCCAGATGGCCCTCATTGAATGTGCCCCTCAGGGTGGTGGTATGGGGAGAGAAGGACCTCATTTGCCATCTCAAAAGGTGGACAAACCTCAAAAATGGATACTTGAACATCCAAGTAATTGTCTCCAATAAACACAGAACCATGACCAATAGTTGCATCTAATCTAGTCCAGGTTTCAGATTGACTCTGCCTTCTTCTCTCCACTAGCTTAGAGACTGGAAAGGTGAGACTCAGTAGAGGGTACAGAAGAAGAGCTGGGCTGGAACAAAGAGGAGGACTCCAACTTGTCCTTCTGAACAGTACTTCCAGAGTCATTTCATTTAATGAGTCTGTCAGCTGACAGCCAACCACTCTGCCCAGTCTCAGTTTAAATAAACCTAATCTAGTCTTTCTGCACATCTTCCCAGAGATAGCACAGTTAGGAGAAAGAGATTAATTTATTAATTTAATCTTTGATAAACTAAGACATCTAATTCAATTTCATTTCCATGTCAAGGAGGAAATCTAATTGTTACATTTATTTTTTTAAATACTTTTTATTACAGATAGAAACAGTTATAAAATACATTCAATTAAACATCGATTTTACAATATTTTGTAGCTCTTTTAAGTTTCATATAACTTTCTTCCAATCCTTACTAGAACTGAATACTCTTAATGGGTTAATTTCTAAAAGTGCTACACAAAGAAGAGTTCGATTAAGTTGTTTATTCCTGAACATTCTAATCTATGCAAACTAAAAATTATAGTCTAAACTGACATCTTTGTCATATTGATCAAACCTAAAGAAACCTTTTTTTTTGTTTCACAAAGTCGTATAGACAATATTACCTCTCCCTTTGAAATTTTAATTCAAAAGATTGTTACCACAGTTTTGTAGTGATTTTCCTTTACCCAATTAATAAGAACCATTTGTTAGCTAATTTTACCTTTTCTGATTTTGAAGGAATTGGTTCAGAGGGGCCCATTCTTTGTCAGTTTTTTTGTCTGTCAGGCCTTTAATCCTCTGAGTTAATATGTCTGCATTTTTTGTTTCTGACAGGATAGATAACCATTGACCTATGTTAGGGACCTTTTCACTTTTCCATAGTTTAGTGTATTTGATTCTTGCTACCATTATCCTATATAGTATGATCCTCCATTTCTCACCCACCACACCAGAAAAACTTCACTTGCTTTCCTTTTCTCCGTTTTAGGTTCTTTTCCTTATCCCCTACCAACTTTTTAGCTTACTGATTTCCAGTGTGGATTCCAGTCCAAGTCAAAAGATTAAGAGTTTCAGAACTCAGTTTGTTGTGACAGATGAGAAGTCTCTCTTTGGTAGAATCATAGAATCTTAGAGTTGGAAGAGACCCCAGGGACCATTGAGTCCAACCCTCTGCTGTGCAGGAACTCACATCAAAGCACTCCCAACAGATGGCCATCCAGCCTCTGCTTGAAAACCTCCAAAGAAGGAGGAGACTCCACCACACTCCATGGAGGCAGCAGATTCCACTGTCGGACAGCTCTAACTGCCAGGAAGTTCTTCCTAAGGTTCAAATGGAATCTCATTTCCTGTAGTTTGAATCCACTGCTCCTTGTCCTAGTTTCTGGAGCAGTGTGTTACCACGATTCAGACATATCCGGTGAGAGCACTAGATATCCCTTGATATCAAACTTATTTGGCCTTCACTTGACCTTTCTCTGCCACCCTACTCCACGTGTTTGCAAGGTCACTGGACAAGAACGTAAACAGGTGTGGCCGGTAAATGGTTGGACATTCCAATCTCCTCTTAGGCAGGCAGATTAATGCCACCCCGTTGCTTCAGGGACCTCTTTTGCAGACACATCTTGCTTAAGCGCGACTTTACACAAAGAGGCTCGGCCGAGAGCCGGCACTCTCACGATGCTAAGCCATTTGCATACTGGCTACACTATTGTTATCCTGTGCTAAGCTGATCATGTAAAACTTGACCTTTTCCAACGCTTTTGTCCCGCTCCAAATTTCCTTTGTTCTCACCAAGTATGGCATGGCCTGTAGGCACAATCCACCCTATAAAAAGTCCCCGATTCCAAGTCCTCCTCGGACAGCTTGGATCGCTCCTGAGTTCCATCCAGCCCTGCTGCTGCTGTGCCAGTGAGTCATCCCCTCGGTGAACAGCGCTGAGCTTTCTTCCCTGTAATCCTCCGCTTTTCTCCAGGACTACGAGATAAGATGTCGTATCGCCCATTTCCCCCGAAAACTCTCATTCCTTATTCCCCAGTTAGTTGTGTGTATGCGTTGTCTTATCTGTTGTTTGTCCCTTAATAAAGCTTTCATTTTACTATCTTAAAACTTGTCTGACTGCTCTTCTGACCTGACGCTGTATACATAGGGTTGCAAGATCCCTGCTACGTTACCCTGTCTCACGTTAGCTTAAGAGAGTGCTCGAGCTTATTTTGCCCATCTTGTGTTTATATGTGTTTATTTGGGCGCCCCTCCCCGGACCCCCAGAATACAGGGTAACAAATGGAAAACAAGCCCATTCACTCCTCGACATGACATCCCTTTGGATATTTGAACATGGCTATCATGTCCCCTCTTAACCTTCTCTTTTGCAAACTAAACATAACCAGCTCCCTAAGCCGCTCCTCATAGGGCATGGCTTCCAGATCCTATGGTATCTAGTAAAGAACACAAGAAGTAATTGGTCTGGAACCTGTGATCTGAACTTTATAAATCCCTGACCCTAAGACAGTGAGAAAAAGCAAGAAACAATTTTCCAAAGCTTCAGTAAAACTATACTTTGGGTCTAGAACCAGCTGTAGGATGTAAAAATTCTTAGCCCTTTAATAATGTCCTTCATTTAATTAGATAACTTAATAATGACATTATGTTAATACTGAAATGTCAACTTAAGTCAATCACTTTAGTTAAAAAATATAGTTAAGTTCTCCCCATGTTAGACAATTTCTACTTTAATGGATAACTGGGACTTTATTCCTTATAGGTTCATCCTCTCCAACTACTAGGAACAGCTATCTAAGTTGGCTGCTATTGACTTATATTTTTATCTGGTACAATATCTAAAATTATCTCCAGCTTTGTTACTAAAAAGACAATCTAGTTTCTTTTTTATTTCCTTCCAATAAAGAAGCAGTGTCCTTTCTTCAGGAACAGAGACATATCTGAGTTAAGAGCTTGATTTTATATTTTTTTAAAAATAGGATATGAAACCTTTCTTTCTTTGTTGCTTCCAGAAGTCCTGCAGGCGCCTCCAGGTAAAACTTTAACCCATCACATCACCTGCATGCCTGTCCTCTCACGTTGAATTGTGAGGGTCTCAAAGCACAGCCAATGAATACCAGGTACTACAGGCTACTTTTCAGAGGAAGGGACTGGCAAAACCACCTCTGATTATTCTTTGCAGAAGAAAATCCTATGAAACTCATGGGCTTGCCGTAAGTTGACAGGCAACTCGAAGGCACATACACATGGGCACCATGATTCCAAACTGAGGACAGCTTCCTTCCTTTCTCCCACCCCAGGTAAATAGCCTTCTTTTTGGAGTGTCTTGCTGGAAGAAAAGATCTGGAGATCTCAAAAACTTGTCCATTTGGTGAACTTTTAATTGGGCTAATGAAAGCCTTACACTAGTATGGATTTTGGAATATTTTTTTCAACTGACATGGTTATGTTTGCCTTTAGACAGATTCCTCAAAAGGTTTCAGTGTGTTTGATGGCACAGATTATAGAGAAAAATAATGCATGCCTCATGGTGAGGAAGAGTCAGTAAAATACACCCTGTTACACAAAAACCTTGGCTGTAATCTTACATCTCATATGTGCAGATATGCATTGATTGCACTATGCGTTGCTCAACTGAATGTACAGGTCAGTGGACAAGTCAATGGTAAGGCAGTGCAATGCACATCTACAGTTCTGCTTCTGCACACTTGAACAGAATGTGGACGGGTTCATCTGTCCCTTCCATTATCTTCCTCTACTCCTTTCTCGGCAGTCCATTCAAACCATATAATCTCTTTGAGACATGTCTATGCCAGCTAATGGCCAAAATCCTGGTAGTGTCATATGCATATATAAGTTCCCTTATGCATGCAGTTAGCATTCTTTTTTTCTTTTCTTTTGGCTATGGTGCGACAGATGTATCTATTTCATGGTTGCATGAAGCAGAGTTCTGCAGGTGTAAACATTACACATGCAGCTGCGCAGTCCTGGGTGATGCATAGCTATTTATTGGTGCCTTCTGTGTACCACAAGCACAACCATTTCATGTGGCTTTAATCCCATTCTTAGTCCTAACTAGCATAAAACCTCTGACTTCATTGGACTTACCTATGTGTTGGCTCGTCATTTAACACATGATTCAGTGAGCCTATTCTAGTCGGGACTAGCTACAAGGATTCTCACCATTCAGTTCCACATTCCTGGATGATGCATAGCCATCTGTCAGTGTCTTAAATGTTTCTCTTGATTCACGGGGATTGCAGAAATTGATGCAATGGACATGAACAAGCACATTGATAGATACATGGAATCGTAGAATCCCAGAACTGGAAAAGAAATGGCTATTATGAGGAGGAGGATGGAAAAATTTAAAAGGTATGTTTTTGTGGGGGGAAGAGTTTGGTTGTCACATGGTTGGTAGACAATTCTCATCTTCACAATGACTGAAAAATTGACTTGCATAGGCATAATTTGGACCAAATAGTATTGTCAGCCACAAACAGGATGCCAATTGTGTGTCTTTTATTCTTGCATTGATTTTATGTTTTCATTTCCTTTGTTTTATTGACTCTCACTATAAGCTGCTTTTGAGTCCTATTGTTATGAGAAGGAAAGAATATAGATCAAAGAAATGCATACATAAAAAATATATATATCTAAAGAAAAGGCTTTTTTCCTTGCGAGAAATGACCCTCAGCATTCAAAGCTGGACTGGGGAAGGTACAGCCTTAGTAAAGGCAGAGGTATGTATTTTGCAAAAACCCAAAAGTGAACCATTGGCCTCTTTAGGGTTTTGGTTTGAGGGAATTTTAGAGTAATCTGTATGGGCCCTATTGGATCCCATAGGCAGAAAAATGCCCCTTGGGCATGGTGCAGTGATTAGACTCTGATTTTGATAAAAGCATTTGCATCGGGCAGTTTGTTATTTCAGCCTCATGCCTCCCAATTATATTTTATTAACTTATTATTCATTGTTAGCTAGAATTCAGCATATGACTTAAATCATCCTATGTGGGCTAATGTGTGGAGTAAACAGAATTGAATACTTTTGCAGTGTTCATATTCACCTACAGCTTCCATGACACTACAATGTATGGGCAGCCATCATGAACTGCTAGGCAGTGGAATGTCTGAGGCATCATGGTTCCAGTGTTCAATCAAAAGGAAGCAGGTAGAAGGTCTTCTCTCCACCCCAATTGCCACTGCCCTGGCCACAGAGAGAGAGAAGAAGAGGCAGGCACAGCTCTGTCATGGCAAGGTCCAGATACTGATGAAAAGCACTGCCTCCATCCCAACTGCCACTGCCCTGGCATTGGAGAGAGAAAAGATGGGGCAGGTTCAGCTCCATCATGCCCAGGCTCAGAAGAGAGAGACAAAGAAGCAGTATCTGCTCAACTTGTTCCCCTCCTACTCTGCCATCCTCTTTTTCTTTTGTGTCATATGTTAACTAGATTGTAAGCCTGAGGACAGGAAACTGTGGCCCTTTCCTCACCAGGCGACTGAATTGCTCCATGCCGTTACTTACCGGTTCTTCTGGGTCCAAAGTAACACAGATTTTCCCTTAAGCTCTTCTGCAGGGCTGCTCCATTAGTCCAGGGCGAATCGGAGCAGTGCGAGGTCTTTAGATCCGCACTGTGCCAGCTGAAAATGGCAGCTTCTGGTTTCTTCGTGGGTCCGGACCAGCCGCTGATGCTGGCCATGCCCACAGCCCGCCCTCTGCTGATCGCAGACTCACATTGGTGCGAGCCTGCACATCTGCACAAGTCAGCAGGAATGCAATGGTGCGCTCCAGAAGATTGAATGACCGGATTTTTCCTGTCTTCAATTAGCATGCTGGAGGACCACTTTGGGGCATTTTGGATCAGACTAAGGTGCGGAACTAATAATAATATAATAATAATATAATATTTATTTCTTTGTATCCCGCCTCTCCACACGGATCGAGGTGGCGAACAACATGAAATACATTATACATTACAAATAGCACATATTTCCACACCGCTTATCAGCTAAGTGCTCTCTAAGCGGTTTACAATGTGTTTTAGCTAATTGCCCCCAACAAGCTGGGTACTCATTTTACCGACCTGCGGAAGGCTGAGTCAACCTGGAGCCCGGCAGGATCAAACTCACAACCTTGTGGCTGCAGTACTGGTATTTAACCACTGTGCCACCAGGGCTCTAAGGAACTAAGGTAAGTAGTGCGGACCTAGTCCAATCCAAGGTGCGGATGACCTTCATGCCAGGATGCCTTGGTCCATTTTAAATTCCTCGTGCAGAAAGGGCCTGTGTTGTTGTTCTTTCACTTATAAAGTGCCATGTACAGTGATGATGCTATATAAATAAATAAATAAATAATGATGATGATGATGAGTGCCAGAGTAAAATAGGATACTCAACAGGAGCAGCACATGCACATGGGAACACTCTTGCCAATGTCCAATGCTCATCTTCACAATTCAGTAATAGGGTCCAATTGCATAGACTGCTATGTGGAACCTTGACCTGTTTAATTTACCCTTCTCACCTTTCTCCCAAATGATACCTGAGGCAACTTGCAACATGGATTAAAACAAGGTGCAAACATTCCAAAATTGGAATAAAGCAGTTTTAAAAACAATAAAATAAGCTGCCATATTAAAATAACAGGAGTTTAAAAGGGTACAAAATCATTTAAATCATATAAAGTTATTTATTGCTGTTATTTTTACACAGATAACCTGTCTGTGCCACCTCTTCTCTGTTGATTGTTTGCTTACCTATCCACGGGTATTTTCACTGCATCTGATGAGTGCTTTTAGAGACGGCCTTGAAACAGCATTATTTTTGAAAACTCTCCCTCCACAGCCTTGTGCATCTCGTCTTCACCTGCTGCCCCTGCAAAGCAATCAAAATCTTAATATACCGAGTTAACTAGCTGCTGCTGGCTTTGGTGAACTTGATTGTTGGAAAATTAAAAGTGAGGCAAAGGCTGAGCTGAACGGAATAGCCTAACAGTGGAAAGAGCTTTTTCTGCCAGCGTGTTATTTACGAAAATCTTCGTGCAATGGCAGATTATGATGCCCTCTGTGGGTTTTTCCCCCAGGTTTGCTTTAGAAGCAGAAAAAGATTTCATTTTGTTCTGAACTGTAGTTTTATCCCAAAAAATAAAACATGTATGCTTCTTTGAGGTCCATCAACAGCTTCTTTGTGTTGAGATCCTTGAAGCTAAGGCCCTTTCCACACGTGGGGCTTGAATCGGACAGAAACGGAACTCACCGGATTTCTTCTCTATCCGATTGAGTCAGTCGGGATGAGGAGCAGTGTGAGCTCGTCACTCCGCACTGCTCCGGCATCCAAAATGGCAGCTTCTGGTTTGTGGAGTCTCTCCACCAACCGGAGAAGCTCACCAGCCTAAAGCCTGCCCCCGGCAGATCTGCAGGCATGCACTAGTGTGCGCCTGAAAATCTGCACCGGAGCACAGCAAAGGAGAGTCACGGGGTTGCGTGCTCCGTGCTTTTGAAAACCTCTTAAAAGAGGTTTTTAAAAAGCACGCTGCGAGACCAGTTCTGGTCGCTCCGGAGTGGACTGAGGTGCAGAATTACGAAAAGTAGTCCGCCCCAGTCCACTCCACGGTGCCGAAAACCTCCATCGGAGGTTGCTCTGCGCTGTTTTAATAGCCCGGTGTAGAAAGGGCCATAGTTTGGCCCTTTTGTTGTCACAGTGGAGCAGTTGCTGTCCCCAAGGAGTTCTACCCAACATCACTCCCAAAATATGATAGTGATGATGATTCTGATGACCATGACAATGTCAACAATGATGAACAACATAGGGAGCTGGGTATGTTTAGCTTGGAAAAGAGAAGACTGTCAGGTAGCAAGAGAGCCCTCTTTAAATATCTGAAAAGATGTTATGTAGGAGACAGCTCAAACTAGTTTCCTGTTGCTTCAGGGAGTAGAATGAGAACCAGTGGATCCAAATTGCAAGAAAGAGATGCCACCTAACTATTAGGAAGAACTCGATGGAAAGAGCACATTGATGGTGGAATAGATTCCAGGCGGAAGGGAGGAAGCTCTCCTTCTTTGGGGGTCTTTAAACAGAAGTTGGATTGCACTTTCTTGGGAGCGCTTTAGATTGTGTCTTCCTGCATGGCAGGGGGTTGGACTAGATGGCCCTTGTGACCCCCTCCAACTCTAAACTCTATGATATTTATTTATATTCAGAAAGATTAAAACAGATAGAGCTTTTTAATTTATTATCTTGTTGTTGTGTGCCTTCAAGTTGTTTCTGACTTATGGCAACCTAAGGGAAAAATAATATGGGGTTTTCTGGGGCTGAGAGTGTGTGACATGGCCAGAATCACCCACTGGGTTTCCATGGTTAAGCAAGGAATCAAATCCTGATCTCCAAGGTCATAGATGGAGCAAGCTTATTTTCCACTGTCTCAGAGACTAGGACATGGAGCAATGGATCCAACTAAAGGAAAAGAGATTTCACCTAAACATCAAGAAGAACTTTCTGATGGTAACAGCCATTTGACAGTGTACTATGTTGCCCCAGAGTGTAGTAGAATCATTTTCTCTGGAGGTTTTTAGAGAGTGTCTTTTAAAGATGTTTAAAGTGGTTTTTTTTAACAGCCATTTACTGGAGGTGCTTTGAGTACGTGTTGAGTATGTGCTTTGAGTGAGTGTTCCTGCATAACAGGGGGTTGGACTCAATGGCCATTGTGGCCTCTTCCAACTCTACAATTCTATGACCATTAAAAGAAACATCAGCTTAACAGTACAATAGATTCTGAAAGGGCTTTCCCTCCAGTCAGTCAGCCCTCCAAGACCAACAAGTTGGCCTCCCTACAAAAGAAAGGCAGGAAGGGTGCCATTCTAACCCTTCTAGTTCCACAGCCTGGGAGCAGATACCAAGAATGCCCTCTCCTGCATTCTCACAAGTTGCAGCTGTGAGGGTGGTAGGACAGAGGCAAGTATCTCCCGAGCAGTTCTCAAAATGCAGGAGCTTCATATGCGAGAACAGAGTGCTTTCTCTAACCTCTAACTGAGCCATATAGGGCTCCATAAGTCATAACCAGCACTTTGAATTTTTCCTGGAAACAGACTGGCAGTCAATGGAGCTATTGCAAGAAGGGAGTTGTGTGTTCCCTGTAGCCAGCCCTAGTTTATAGTCCCATATATTAACAGGAAACTCATTTTCCATGCAATGGTCTTTATGTAGGCTGAACGTTATGAAAGACACAGGGGGCCAGGGGTTAGACTCAGTGGTCCTTGTGGTCTCTTCCAACTCTATGCTTCTATGACACACAAAATGTCAGACTGTCACCAGCCTGATAGGAATTCCAAGTTATTCAGAACCGTGACAATGGTTTAGGGAATGGCTCCAATATCACTGGGCTGTAGAATCTTCTCTGGACATTAGCCTCAATTTTAAAGGAGTCATCCAAATCACTGAGCCCTGGTTCCTAAATACATTCGGAACCTTGGATAGCTCCTTATAGTTCAGAGTAAAACCCAAAGTATTTTCATACCATCCGATGCTACTGAGTAAGAATACTGCATACTCCAGACAGGCAATGTTGAGTGTGAAGCAATGATGATAAAAACCAAGCTTGGAAAAGTTTTTTTTAGGTGGATGCAGCTCTCAGCATTCTGGCTGGGGTTTTCTGAGAACTGTAGTCCTCCAAAAGTAACTTCTCAAAATTTTGATACATTATTTATACCTCCTTAGTTGTAGCAGATGTAGCTGGTACAGAAAGCTGTAGCCCAATCTGAGATTGTCCACACACACGCACACACACGCACGCACACATGCACACACCACGCATCACCTTCTTTTGGAGTAAGAGATGGAGGGGGGAAAAAAACTTCAATGCTGTGCAAGCTCACAGCTTTAAAATTACCAGTGTAATCCTTTGATGCAAACAGCTTGGGTACAAAAGGGCATATATTAAAATTAAACGCTGCTTTAATTTGATCCCTGTGGAAATATTTTCTCTTTAAAAGCCGGCAAAATGTTTCATTTCAGAGATGCGTGAAACTTCTGGGGGCATTCGCAGGCCTGCAAGATTTGCATTCTTATGCTAATGGAGCTGAAATGTAAAACTCAGATGGTGCTTATGGGCTGATAAGTGTATATTGAGATCCGTATCTTCCTTCTGCAGCTCCAGAAGAAAGATGCGAGGTGATTGGCAACAGACTGAGATGATCACAAGGCCAGGCTGACAGTAAAATCAGTAGGACCAGCTGAAAATTTAATGGAGCTATCTAAGCTGCTAGATCTTGGATCCAAAATAGGTTTGGATAGAGTTCAGCACCTTTAAAAGTTTCTGCAGGCCTCATTCAATTTATGTTGAGCTTTCAATTTGGACTGAAACTCAGAGTGGATTCACCACTTCACTGGCATAGGATCATAGGATCTTAGTGGTAGAAAAGTCCTCAACGGCCATCTAGTCCAACCCCCTGCTCTTCAGGAAGGCACAGTTAAAGAAATCCTGAAAGATGGCCATCCAACCTCTGTTGAAAACCTTTGAGGCAATCCATTCTACTCTCAGACAACTCTTGCAGTAAAACCTTTCCTCCTAATGGTTAGAGAGGCATCTAGGGATCCAGGGCAGGTTCAGACCTAGAAAATATTATGATCTTGGGCTACAGCAACCACAATCACTCAGCCATCATGGTCATTGGCCAATACCTTCCCAGATCCATAGAAAAGATGGTATATTATGATGTAGCATGATTTCACTAAAATGAGAGGTTTAAAAAAATGGTTGGTTTCCCTTGAACAGAAAAAATGGCATGCTCTGGGTGAACATGAGACTAGGAGACAGAGCAATAGATTCAAACTACAGGAGAAGAGCTTTCACTAAAACATCAGGAAGAATTTCCTAATGGTAAGAACCATTTGACAGTGAAACATGCTACCTCTGAATGTGGTGGAATCACCTTCTTTGGAGGTTTTAAAACAGAGGCTGGGTGGTCATTTGCTGGAGGTGCTTTGAGTATGTGTTCCTACATGGCAGAAGGGGGTTGGACTCAATGTGCATTGTGGTCTTTTCCAACTCTATGATTCTATGATTCTATGGCTCAAAATAGCCAGGTAATTTTGGTGGAAGAGGTGCAAAATTGCACAAGTGTCTGTCTCCATATAGAATACACACACATATGCATACAGTGGCTGACATCCTACATCAAGGTTGCATAGCATAAATGTCTCCATGCAGAATTATGCACCGATTGTGCTATTGCAACCCTCAAGTTGAATGGTAATGTGTCTGAAAACATCAAATGTGCAACCAAATTCACAATCAACATGTATTTCCAGTGTATATCTCCAATGTACACCATGCAAACTGCCACAACTTTGAAAGAAGACATTCTACTTCAGACCAAAAAGTCTAACCACTTCTGTGGGTGAACTTATGTGTGCGTAAGAAGACACCCAAAGAGTTCCAGAATTGACATTGATATAACTTTTCCACTATACAGTAATTCCCCCTTATCCCCCAAGACCCACCATGGATACCTAAAATTGTGAATAGTACCAAACTCTATAATATATAGGGATGAGGGCTACTTCCAGTAACTTCCAGTGATTCCAGAGCCATTTCCTAGGGTGGTTTTTCAGGGGGATGGTTGAAGTGGGGAACAGGCAGGCAAGCAAGCAAACAGGCAAGGTGTGGATGGTAGCACCCAGAGCAGATTGCATGAGTGTCATTGCTCAGGTTCAGGTATTTTCCGTTGAATATTTTTGGACCACGAATAACTGAAATTTTAGAAAGCGAGGCTGCAGATAAGGAGGGATTTTTATATAAAAAATCGGATGCATAAGATAGTCACCTCAGGGTTGGCCCAGCAAGAAGAGACTGAAAGAAAGAGCAGAGATACCTTTATTCTCTACCACTGGACTTTCTGGAGACATCTAACTGGTAGATGTATGGAAAAGAATTCTAGGGCGCATTGGCTTTGGTCTGATTCAGCAGGGCAATTGTGTTCATAAACATAGTAACACATTTCAGAATAATATTTTTATGCCTTAATGTATGTCAGCATCCCTGCTGTAATACCATTTCGTGTACAATCTCATTTGCTTGCTGTTTTTTTAAAATAAACCACTGAGGTACATTGATTGATTTTACAAACAGTCATAAAAGATACTTCAGAAAGTGGTGCCAGCCATAGATTCATGGGTATGACTTCTTGAATATGCCCACACCATCATTTTCTCATGATGCGCCAAGAACTTTAGGAAATATCTGCTGCCTTTCCTCCCCCTCTTGTTGTATGGGAGGACCACAACGCAGAGCAGAACCATCCCACCTCCATTTAACTGTCAATGGATGCCACAAACAAGATGGAAGGCAGAGCAAATCACTTCTGCTATACTTCATTGAACAATGAACTAATTAGATCTCTGTCTTCTAAAAATATTTCTGAAGCCAGAAGCTTAATGAATCCTATCTCTTGAATGCCTTTTGTTTCTTGGGAGGCACATTTTGAAAATTACATTTTTAAAAAAACCCACAGGTAGTCACAATATTGGATTTTGTGCCTCTGTATATGCATGTATGTATAAAATGTATTGGCAAAATCATCAAGGAGAAAGAAAGTGCAAAACCGGAAGAAAGTTGAGAGGGCACTGTTATGATCGTAGGTGGTAATTTGCACATAAATGAAAAAGAATTTGTAGCAAGGATGTAATTCTTGGAAGGCAAACATGAATAATTTCAGCAATTTTCTTCCCACTGTGAAAAAGTGTTTGAAAACAGCACAGTTTTCAGAGACTATTCACAGAGCAAGACCTATTCTGCACAAAATTTGCATATGGCATTATGTTTCTGCACAAAAATATTCTTTTCTTCAAAGAAGATGTTGTTCCCTGCACAAAAATGCTATCTTCAGCTCACCAGGGCTTCTCAACACTCAAATAACAAGTTTTCCAACAATTTTTCATATATTTTGAAATATTCTTTCCATCCCTAATTTGGATTAATGAATTATATTTCTGCAATTTTGAGTTTAACTGATAGCAATTGTAGTTGTATCCTGTGAGCTCTAAATATTGCCCAGAATCTTAGAAACCAAAGATAAGCATCAGTGATCTCTCCACTGGTCTGAAGATCTCACTATGGATATGAACAAATATGCATTTTATTGGCATCAGCTTGAATAAAGTGTATTTTTGGACATTTGTTCAGCTAATATTAATGCATTGGTCTAGCTCACTCCGTATACTTTCCCATTTTTTCTTTATCTTCTCCCCACCCCCAAACTATTCTTTTGTGCTTAATGGCCAAAAATCCTATATAAAACATTAAAGGTACATGAAAAAACAATATGATGAGGTATTCTGCTTGGGAATGCTCACAATGCACACTTGCCAAAGTGTGACCCAGAACTGTTCTGCTCCCTTTCAACCCTGCTGAAGATGTCAGAAATGACACACCCACTAATGACCTCTAATGCTTATGAGCATCAAGGCTGATTCCAAGGGTAGCTGTTGCCATGGGCTTCCAGGACCTAGACTCAGACTCAAGATTCTGAGGCAGCAGAACCTGCTCTGAGCCCTGACACAGAGACTGCTACAGTAGAACCTGCAGAGCAGACAGTACTACCACCCACCCCAGGGACAGAAGTGTCAGCCCCGACAGGGAGCCCTGCTCATTCGGACACAGAGAATGATCTATTCATACTTTCACCCAACGTAGACATCAAAAGGTTCTCCTGCATCACTCTCAGCAAATTTATGCCAAGCACCAATTAATCAGGCAACAGCTATGCTGAGCCTGGAGCCTAAAAGAACTGAGCCTTTCCCCTCTAGCCTTGGTCAGCAATCAACTGATCATTTCTCCCGTGCATACTTCTGCTTGCTTCCCTTGCCTGTTATTCTGCCCTTTGACCTGTGTTCATATTGCCTGCCATTGATTTATGGACATTGCTGGGATTATTATTTGCTTCTCATTTGTAAGGTTGTTTTCTTCCTAAAGTAAACTGTCTAATTGCTTTACTACGTGAACTTTTTGACCTGCATTATCAGCTTCTCTAGGCTGCCAGCCCAGCCCAGGCATGGACAGCTGTGGTCAGCCTTTTGCCCGGTTCCCACAGCCCAGCAGAAGCCCACGGATAGCAGCCCTGTGGATCTCCCCCTCTTCTTTTCCATTGTAACCTGCTTGTTAACTTCTTTCTCATTCTGGACCAAAGATGATGGTGATAAGCAGGAACATCAGAGGATACTTGCTCATTGGCTCTTTTCATGAGAAACAAGCAAGGAAGGAAGAGAAGGAGGCTTGGTGACAATCAGGGTGAAAAGGTAGACTCACTGAAGGAAGAACCCGTTGTGGATGTCTTGTCCAAGGGCCCTCAGAAGAAACTATGTTTCTTCTCCCATCTGTTTGCCTTTGCTGCCTACAGTGGACCAGAATTGGAATCCCCCTGTCTGTAGCTGGCAAGAAAGAAGGTGGAACTGAGGTTATGATGAGGCTGTGGCTGAGTCATTACCCAAAATATCACAATGCTTTTATAACTGGTGGAGAAACAGTGGTCCATGGATAACATTTGACCTTCAAGGTGATCTGGGAGAGTATGAGGGTGTGTAACCCCCTGTCATGGATCTTTGAATTAAGAATATTCTCCACATGTTACTATGTATTTGGCCCCAGGGGCCTCAACTTCTAGTTTGCTTCATAGGCCATTTCTGCACTACATTCTTATAGCACGATTATTCCACTTTCAACATCCTATGGAATCCCAGGGTCTGCAGTTTAAACTGCAAACACCAGGATTCCTTAGGATGTTGAAAGTGGAATAATTGCACTGTAAGAGCATAGTGCGGAAATGGTCCTAGTAAGATTATGACCTCTGACCTCTACCAGGCCCCAAACAGCCTATGCCTTCAATATAAAACTTTGTAAAATTGCTTTTGGGGAGTGTTTTTAAGGCTAGGGTGGGTGCAGTGCTCCAAGCTCATGTAGGGGGCCAAGGGGGCCACCAACCCCTAGCGCTTGCCCTCTCCATTTGAAAGCAAAATATCTTTCTGGCCTGCAATATGGCTACCATAAATATATAACACCAGGACTGCACTGAATGTTCCTTGTTTCTGTAGGCTCTTCAAGGCAAATTTGATGCAGCTCAGGGAAAATAATCACCTTGTTGTTAGGTTAATTCATTTTTGTTACTCCAGCTACTGCTGCTTTGCTGGGTTATTTCTTTTCTTCTCCTTTTCCTCCTTTCCAAGCCATATGTATTATGAAGGTGTTATTCACACAATATCAGATTATTATGATGTTCTTGATCAAGGATATAGCTACCTAGAGGGTTGGCGGCAAAAGAGGGCATTGTACCTCCAAATAAGAACTCCTCAAATTTCTGGCATCACAGAGGGTGAAAGAATGAAAATCATTCACACTTAAAGCTGTTATATATGCCATGTTTGCAGTCCCTTGGTCAGACCTTTCTTCTTTGCTGTTGCTGCATTCCCTCTCTCACTTTCTCTGCCCCCTTTCTTTGGTCACCTAAAGTGAATTGCTAAATCTTCAAATCAAGTTCCAAGTTACTGGAATGCTAGAAATTTGGTGGCTGAAGGAAAATTTCGTTGGTGTGTGTGGGGGGAGAGCAAAATTTCAATTTGGAGTCAGAGCCTTCATTTTGCCCTCTGTAGCTAAACCCCCTGATCTTGATGATGCTATTTATGTGTTATCACAGTTATGATATGTCTGGTGAGAGCACTAGATATCCTTTTGGTATGAAATAATTTGGCCTTGCTGGACCTCTCTTTGCCATCTCACTCCATGTGTTTGCAAGAGGTCCCCTGGACGAGGCACGTATGAGCGCGGCCGTTAATGACTATACATTCCAAAACCCCATTCAGGCAAGCAACTTAAGCCTCTCCGTTGCTTTAGGGAAAAACCTCCCTGCAAACCAGCTCTGCTCAGCTTGGAGTTACACAAAGCCTTGCTGCCAAGAGCCAAGCCATTCCTTTGTATTGGTCTATCAATGTACCGGCCACGCTATTGTCATCAAGAGCAAAACCAATCATGCTAAACTTGACCTTTTCCAAATCCTTTGTCCAGCTCCAAATCTCCTTTGTTCTCACTGAGCATAACATAGCCTGTAGGTAAACTCGACCCTATAAAAGATCCCCACTTTTGGGAGTACTTTGGATCACCCTGGACTTCCATCTAGCCTTGCTGCCGGTCTGTCTAAGGTGCTCCCCTCAGCCAGCCATGCTGAGCTTTCTTCCCTGGAACCCCATCTTTTTCTCCAGGACTACGAGACCAGGTGTCGTATTGCCTTTCCCTAAAAGCCCCATTTCTGTTTCCAAGTTAGCTAGTGTGTGTGTTGTCTGATCTGCTGTTTATCTTTCAATAAAACTGTTATTTTTGTTACTTTTAAACCTGCTTGCCTGCTCTCTGACCTGAAGCCATAGACATAGGGTTAAAAGATCCTTGCTAAAGTTACCCTGCCTCTTGTTTAGCCAATAGAGTGCTCAAGCTAAATTCCCCCAACTTTTGTTTTTATTTGGTTATTTGGGCACCCTTCCCGGGACCCCCAACACACAGGGTAACATGTGGAGTACTGTTTTAATGTTAAAAAGATACTCTCTTCCTCTGGTAGACCATGAACTACTAGAATCCTGTGTCAGGAGGAAGATGGGCTACAAATCAATTAAATAAATAAATCGTATAAATATCAGAAAAGGCACAAACCATGAGGAGGGAAGGAGGAGGTAAAAAGCACTGGAGGTGTGTTCTTTCTGATAGGGAGGAGGGAAGGAAAATTCCTGCAACAACTTCTTCTCTGGTACAAGGATAGTCTTCTCCTTGCCATAGCATTCGTCCTGGGAAACCACGGATACAGGCTTCCAAGTGATCTTTTGTCTCATGGTTGGTAGCTTCCCAGGACACAAGAGTCACCAACATAGGCAGTAGGACTAAACACGTGCATGGGAACAGAAGAGGAAATGCTGTGACGTCAACACAAAAGAGTGGGAAGGAATAGCATCAAAACTATGATCTAAATCCTTTTTCTTTGTCCTGACCAAAGTCCTGAGTACAGCCACTGACTCAGTTGGATTCACCTACATGTTGACTCACCCATTCAACCACTGATTCCATGAAACCGCTCTAGTTGGGACTAATCAATAAGAATCCAGCCAACGTCTTTGGAAGTGGAACAAGGACAGAGGTTTGCCCAAATTAGAAATCTTTTTTTGCCACCTTTGAAAATGGAAAGTGATGATGGTAGGAAGACAGTGCTGGACTTTGTTTCTGAAATGCAGTGAAGTTCCTTCTTTTCTTTTGTGATGATTGCTACCTGCGTGGAATGTACAGAGATGAGAGGATGTGATTTACCATTGAAGGGGAGGCAGGATTTGAATATCACTTTACATTCATCCTCTCATCCACAGGTCTCAGGAATGAAGCTGACCTCTGAGACACAGGCCATTTCCGCACAAAACTGTTATAGTGCTATTATTCCACTTTCAACATCCTATGGAATCCTGGGGTTTGCAGTTTAGGGAGAGATCTCAAAGGTCCCTCCCTAAATTGCAAACCCCAGGATTCCATAGGATGTGGAAAGTGGAATAATAGCACTATAACAGCCTTGTGCAGAAATGGCCACAATCAGATGGCTTCTTCAGATTCTGTTCCTTCCAGAGCTGCTAACTCAGTCCTTATTGGTGGAAAGCAAGAAAATGTTTCTGTTTGGCAGGTCAGTTGAAACACACACACACACACACACACACACACCATTTTGTGTATTTTATGGGTAACTTCATTAAGGAGAAACAGCAAGGGCTGGAATCCGAGGCTATAAAACCAACAGCGGAGCTGTAATGTAAGTCGAGTAATTAGTCCATTGAGACTTTTCTTTTTTAAAAATGCAGTCTCTTGGTTTCCAAAGTGCTAAATGCATTTTGAAGGCTGTTTGTGTCCTTGATGTCTCTAGCTCCCTCTTTCTTTCCCCCCCGCTTTGCTCTCTGTAATGGGGTGGGGTGAGAAAGAGAGGAAGAGGGACACAATAGCGTAATGCTTTTTCAAATCCAATGCCAAGGATTCCTTGACTGAGGTTGAGCATTTCTGGAATGCTTCTGGCCTTTATAAAGTAAATAAATAACATCATATTTACAATCTTCGAACCTCTTAGAAAATCAGGTGACAATTATGGCTGTTATGGCTGAGATCCAGACTATCTGAAATATGATATCTCCTTATTCAAGGTTCGCTTCCACAGGGGAGAGCTTTCTTTCAGTCCTACCACCATTACAAGCTCACTCGGTGAGAATATCGGACAGGGACTTGTTGGTGGCAGCTCCCAAATTGTGGAACTCCCTTCCACAGGAGCCCTCTCCCAGCTCTCCTATTGTGGACAGGCAAATATCTTTTTTGTTCTAGCAGGCATTAAATGTGTAATTCCTGGCAGAGAACCCTCTTATGGCAGGGAAACGCTTTATTCATTTCTCTATGCTTTTAAAACGATTGTATCGTATTTATAATTAAGGTTGCAAGGTGACGATTTTAACTGGCTTTAGAATTTTATTATTTCTTTAGCTGGTTCTTTTTGTGAGCTGTCTTGGGTTCTACTCTAGGATAAAGTCAGCATATAAATGAAATGAAATGATTATTCTTATTAAAATATCCTGAAAAAGTAACATAACGGTACCACACTACCAACCATCTTACATGTTGAACAGTGGGGATAAAATCTTTACTCATTTCATTCTCAGATACAAGAATAAGGAATAACAACATTCTTGAGGGAAACTGTGAGGGTCTTTATGACCCCAAGGGCCATCCAGTCCAACCCCATTCTGCCATGCAGGAACATACACAGTCAAAGCACTCCGGACAGATAGACATCCAGTCTCTCTTTGAAAACTGTCAAGGGAGGAGACCCCATGACACTTCCAGGCAGCGTATTCCACCGTGAAACTGGTCTCACCATCAGAGAGTTCTTCCTAATGTTTAGATGGAATCTTTTTTCCTGAAGTTTGAAGCCATTGCTCTATGTCCTCGTCACTGGGGCAGCAGAAAACAGACTTCCTCCATCCTCCATATGACATCCCTACAAATATTTAAACATGGCCATCATATACCCTTTCAGCCTTCTCTTCTCCAGGCTAAACATACCCAGCTCTTTAAGCCTCATAGGGCATGGTTTCCAGGCCTTTTACCATTTTGATCACCCTCCCTTGGACATGTTCCAGCTGGTCAATAACTTTCCTGAAATGTGGTACCCAGAACTGGACACAGTATTCCAGGTGGGGTCTGACAAAAGGAGAATAGAGTGGTACTATTACTTCTCTTGATCTAGACACTATATTCCTAGACCCTATATTCCAATTGTATTGGCCTTTTCAGCTGCTGTATCACACTGTTGACTCTTGCTGTTGCATCACACTATTATGTGTCATCAAGTCATTTCCAACTTAAGTCAAACCTATCACAGGGTTTTCTTGGTAAACATTTTTTAGGGGTGGTTTTCCACTGCTTTCCTCTGAGGTTGAGAAAATGTGACTTGCATTAGGTCACCCAGTGGTTTCCATGGCCGAGCAGGGATTTGAACACTGATCTCTGGAGTCGTAGTCCTACATTCAAACCACTACACCATGCTGGTTCTCAAAGGAAAATACCAGGATGCATTGCCATCTAGTACCTCCTTCTTGTGGACTTCTACGATAAAACTTGCCCTGAACATATCCATTTTCTTTTTTGAAGAGCACCCCTAGGGAGCAGCTTGTGACTGTTCAGAACAGTACAAGAAGAGAAAAAGATACAGTGATCAAAGTGGATTCAACTAGGAAATACAGTTTCCACCCAATTTTGCCTCAAATGAAATGTTGATATGGAGAGAGAAAGTGGCAGTAGATGTTAGAAGAAAAATAATGTTGATCAAATGAAGGAAAGTGTTTGGGGGATGTGCTTGATTCTCACAGAGCCTTGACTGTTGCTTTCTAGAAGTAACACATTCCTACAACTCATTATAGTACTAAAATATAATCCATTGTCATTACTCAGCACTGTAAAAATCTTATTAAATTGCTCACTTTGTTGCTTCTTCTTTTTTTTTTTTGTAATAAAAATGTATAAGGGAAGACAGGAACAGCTTTGAGACTAGTTGGGAAAACAAATTTCTAGCATAAGTCATTGTGGACTTCAGTCCACTTTGTCAAAAGCAATGGCGAGCTTTTGGACAAGTATTACTTTTTCATTGCTATTAATTTTTTTAAAAATTGCTTTGGCATAGCACTTGAAAAAAAATAATATTGAAATGCCCCTAGGATGCTTCAAATGCCCTTAAAAGTAACTGGAAAACTTGACTTGATGCTACAGTTGAGTGACTTCATTCACATCTGTTGCATTACTTTGGAAAATGTGTGCAGATGTTCTGCATTGTTACATATGCATGACCTAACAAAAGTTTCTTGGCCTGACACTTTCTGCTCACCTTAAGAGCCAACTGTTGATTCAGGTAAGGGAGTTGCATTCACTTGCCAATCAGGAGGCAAGGAGTGTAACATTTCTGGCACCTCCCACCAGCAAATGGGGCTGTGGCAAGAAATTGCAGCTGGGGTCCTGTTTCTGATTGTCACAGCCTTGCTTGCTGGTGGGAAGGAACCAGGAATATCCTCCTCCTCACACCTCAATCTATGGCTGAACAGACCTCCGTCACCCAATTTGGTGTTGTGAGAATGATTTACAGCACCTAGCACAAAATCTTCCCTGGAACCACTGCGCTCGGAGCAAAATGTGTTCCAGAGGCAAGCATTAAAGATACAGCAGAGTATCAAAACAGCAACAAGTGTGAGCAGCAGCAGAGTGTAACTTACCACATCAGCTCTGACCCAACTCTACCCACTGGTTACTAACTCGAACACACAGAGTTGTCATCCAAAATACCTGGAGGCTTTTAATCTTCAAGTTCTAATACATACACATCTATACAATCAGGATACGCAGATCCTCAGTCATAGGTTCAGCATCACAGACACATCAGGCAGAGGTTCACTCGGACAGAGGTTCGGTGTCATAGAGTCAAAGAGAGTCATAGAGAGAACCAGTCTGAGCTCCCCTCTTTTATACACATCTGCTGATAGATCATCAGCTAGGGACAATGGCTGATGCAACCCCTTGCCATGATTTCACATTACCATGACTCAGTCTTACTGTCCCCTACATCATGACTTGCCAAGTCATTCCCCAGGTGTATCCCACATGCTCATCAAATGTATTATTAACTGGGGGAAATGTCACAGCATTTCTATCCAACATTTGGCTGCTGGCTGTTAAGGTGGGCTTGGAGGGGCATTTACTAGTCTTATAGTAAGACTGCTTAGAAAGCCAGTGAAGTGTAGTGGTTTGAGTATTTGACTTAAGACCTGGGAAACCAGGGTCTGATTCTCTGCTCAGCCATGGAAACCCATGGCTGAGCAGAGTGTCACACACTCTCGGTCCCAGAAAACCCCACAATAGATTCGCCTTAGGGTTGCCATAAGTCAGAAACGACTTGAAGGCACACAACAACAACAACAACAAACATACTCTTACTGAATAACTAAATCAGTTATAGTTCTGCAACTCTAGGTTATGAATCTGTAATTGCAATAGAGAATGCCAGCCGTAATTTCATTACACCTTTGTTACCAAACAAGTAGCACATTATAGCTAACTGTGTTACTTGTAACACATTCCTTCCAATCTCTAGTTTCTGAACATAATCTCTCTCTAATATGAATCAATTACAGTTAAATAACTGTGCATAATAGCAAATCCTCCTTTTCAGGACATGTAAAATAAAGGTTAATGAGTGAAAGATGCTGTTCATTGTAAGAAGGAAAGGTCACCTATAATATTTTCCCATTCATTTATTTCTGGCTACAGTAATGAAATGGTAGAAAGTTAACTGGAAAAGTTAAACAATTGTTCTCTTGGTTTGCAATCTCTCCTACTGCAGTTTGCCAATTCCAGTGAAGATGGTCCTTCTCCATTAATTAACTAAAGTTTTAGCTGATTAATCTTACCAATTAAACCAATTAAAGTTTGCAGCACTAGAAGCTGGGCATTTCATTTGCTGGGTGGTCATCAGGACTGGAAGAAAACAACAAAAGGGACATGTTTTTCTTCTCCTGAAGAAATCTGTTTCATATTATTAACTAGTAAATAATGCATAAAGTGGCTTCTTCTCTTTTTTTTTTTTTGGCAGATTAAAGTTGCACCAAAAAAAATAATATGACACAATATATTGCAATAAAATATACAGCAAGAAACAGCAAAGTGCAGAATGGCACCAAGTATAAACTTTTCAGTCTGGGGAAATTTCCAAGACTAGAAGAAATCTTTCTTTCCAAAAGTTGAGACTAAGGCCATTTCCATATGATGTCACCATCCTGGGTTTGGGATGTGATGGTAGTAGCCCACGGGTCATGCTTTCACATGATGCCGTCATGGTCCTGCTACCAACCCCTCCCCACCCATAATGATCATGGGATATTCACTTAACAGAATAAATCCCTTAAGCTCCCACAATCAGGTGATGCTCCCGTCACTCCTGGCCATGCAGAAAGGGCAGAGGCACTTCTTTCACCAGTGCAGCATGGGAAAGAGGCCAACTGCATTGTGGAAGGAAGGCATGTGTCACTTGCACTCCCTTCCACAAGGAGCTGTCTGGGTGTGCAGGGGAGCATTCCCATTGCTCTGCCTTCCTGGCAAAGGTGCTGCCAAAACTGTGGCAGGAGGATGACGGAAGAAAGTACAGTGTGGAAATGCTCTAAATCTTAATCCAGTTGTTATTCCAATTAGAACTGACCCACTGAATCACTGAAATAGATATATGGATTGACCTACCAAGATTTCAGTGAATTTAGACATAACTAACTTTCCTATACTAAACTGAAACTGTAGGCCAGAGCTTAGAAAAGTTACTTTTTAAGACTGGAATTCTGGAATCCAACATGCTATTGTAATCTACAAAAGTACTTTTTCACCAAGCTTTTCTGTAGACCCACCTACTGTAAGAGGAACATGACAAGGTGATTAAGTCAGCTGTGCTAATTGACAGTCAACTGTAAATCAGCACAACCAATATCATGCCCGGACTGGAGGAGACCTCCTCAAATGCAGAATGAGAAGGACGTGAGCCAAGATCTGCCCCAGAAGCAGAGGCTAGACCACCAACTGTTGACATTGAAGACAAGGAGTTCAAGGCTAAGCTACTTCATTCTTTGGAGAATCAAAGACAAGAATAATAGAATCATAGAATCATTGAATTGGAAGAGGCCATCTTAGGGCCATCTAGTCCAACTCCCTGCCATGCAGGAAGACAGTCAAAGCATTCCTTACAGATGGTCATTCTGCTTCTGTTAAAAAGTCTCCAAAGAAGGACACTGAATCACACTCTGAGGCAGCAGCGTATTCCACTGTTGAACTGCTCCTACTGTCAGGAAGTTCTTCCTAATGTTAAAATGGAATCACTTTTCCTGTAATTTGAAGTCATTGCTCCATGTACTGGTATCTGGAGCAGCAGAAAACAAGCTTCTGCCATCATCCATATGACATTCCTTCAAATATCTAAACATGACTGTCATGTCCCCTCTAACTTTCTCTTCTCCAGGCTAAACATGCCCAGCTCCCTAAACCTTTCTTCATAGGGCATGGTTTTCAGACCTTTTACAGTTGGTCACCCTCCACTGGATACGTTCAAGCTTGTTAGTGTCTTTCTTGAATTGTGGTGCCCAGAACTAGATACAATATTCCAGGTGAGGTCTGACCAATGCAGAATAGAGTGGTACTATTACTTTCCTTGACCTAGACAGTACTCCTGTTGATGCAGCCAGAATCACATTGACTTTCTTAGCTCCTGCATAGCTCTGTTGACTCATATTCAGTTTGTTGTCTACTAAGACTCCAAGATCACTCTCATATGTACTGTTGTCAAGCCAGGTGTCACCCGTCTTATATCTATGCATTTCATTTTTTCTAAGTGCAGCACCTTACCTTTCTCCCTGTTGAAATTCATTTTGTTAGTTTTGGTCCAACTCTCTAATCTGTTAAAGTCATTTTTAATTCTAATCCTGTCTTCTGGGGTACTAGCTACACCTCCTAATTTGATGTCATCTGCAAATTTAATAAGAATGCCCTCTTTTCTACCATCCAAATCATTGATAAAGATGTTGAATAGCACTGGACCCAGGGACAGAACTCTGTGGACTAAAACAGCAGCAATAAAAGCACAGGCAAGAGCATGGCCTGCTTTAAAAGGAAAATACTAGGATAATGCAGACAGTTATGCTGAGTTATAGGAGGTTAAAACCTGGTACAGCCAAGGCTGTGACTGTGACGTAGACCAACACCCCTTTATCTTTGCTGTCATGATCTCATACTCCCTCATTCTCTAAAATTTGCCTTGATTTTTTTAAATCTTCTCTTCAGTTGCTCCCTTTATTTCTTGAACTAAGGGCATCTGCTCTTCTCGGCAATTGCCACCCTAAAATTGGATGACCAAGCCTAGTCACCTGCTGTGATCAATAGCATCAAAACATTTGTCTTCCTTGCTTCCTGTCTCTTGCTGCTTTGGTCTCTAGGCTCTGGATTTTCTTTCAACTTTTAATCTTGGCTACTGTTTGATTGGCATTGAACCCTGGTGAAACTGTCTTTCATGCCTAGACCACACATTGCCTTGACTACGCTTCTGCTGTTACCAAGCCTTACATACCCCATTCTGCAGGATAGCAATATTGGCAAGAAATATCATTTGCATATAAAACCCGGACACTTATTGTCATGGGCTTCCAGGACCTAGACTCAGACTCAGAGTCTAAGGCAGCAGAACCTGCTCTGAGCCCTGACTCAGAGACTGCTACAGCATAACCTGCAGAGCAAACAATACCACCACCCACACCAGGAACAGAAGTGTTAGCCCCGACAGAGAGCCCTGCTCATTCAGACACAGAGAATGATCTATCTATACCTACCTTCACCCTGCATAGACACCAAAAGGACCTCCTGCATAGCTTCCAGCGAATTTATACCAAACACCAATTAATCAGGCACCAGCTGCATTGACCCTGGAGCCTATAAGAACTGAGCCTTTCCCCTATAGCCTTTGTCAGCAATCAACCGACCATTTCTCCCATGCATGCTTCTGTTTGCTGCCCTTGCCTGTGTTTCTCCCTTTGACTTGTGTTTGTTTTGCCTGCCTCTTATTTATGGACATTGTTGGGACCATTATTGCTTGTCATTTGCACAGCAGTTTCCTTGCTTATGTAAATGGACCACTTAAGTTACTACTGAGTTTCTGATCTGTGTTTGTTATCAGCTTCTCCTGACTGCCAGCCCAGACCAAGCTTGGACACTTATGGCTGGGAGACATGCAGTAAGCAGGATGCTGGCTGTAAGCATGTGCTAGGTCAGGATGACCTTAGCATGGCCAGGTCATAAGTTCAGGAAAATTAGGCAGGAAAGCCCAGCATTAACAGGCTTCCAATAATTCTTTCAATAGTATAGGCCACCAAGGCAATTGTTTCCTTTATGTTGCCCATTGATGGCATCCGAATGCCATCAGAATGCTCACAACATGGGTGCTTGCTGCTTCACCTGGGCTGTTTCATTTACTATTGTATTTTGAGGTTCACTTATTGAGAGGATTATCCCAAACCCATTCCATCTAATCCTACAGAGACCTTCCCAATTCACCATACACAACCAAGACATTAAGAGGCTCTCAGGACTCCCACTGATGTTTTGTCACTCAAAATAAGACAATCAGCCCATTCTGGACCCCCTTTTTTTTACTCTGCTAGAAAGCCATTAATTCACACTCCTTCAGGGTGGGAAATAGAGTATAAAAGCCCCAGCTCCAGCGCAGGTAATTTGCTAGCACTTGGGCTTTATGGTGCACCCATTCCTCTGTACTGCCCCCAAAGTCCAGTGTTTGAACCAATCCTCATTGATCTTCTGCTTCAGGTCTGGTAAATATTACCCCTTCCACTCAAAATCTCTCTCTATCCAACCTTTTTCACCTTTCCCCCCACTAGGCTTGTGTGGGTCATGAGACTGCTTGATTTCTTAAGTGTGTCTATTAATTTCCAATAAAATACCCCTTTTAACTTTTAAATGGAGTACTCTCTAGTTAGTCCTGGTATACATAGGTGAAAAGATCCTGTCATTACCCTCCTCTTGCAGGCTTCTTTTCAGCTAATAATTCCCCAAATTATGAGGAAATGCTGGCACTGACAGTGAACCTCAAGGCCCACTAACTTTTAGAGTAACACTGCTGATTCCCTGTTTATGATCCATGACTGGCTTAGTTTCTTTTTTTTTGGGGGGGGGGTGCCTTTGGAATGCAGGTGCACTCATCTGAGAACTTACTGCCCTGAAACCAGATATGCCACTTGCATCTCTCCCCAAGCAACAGATACTAGCAAATGGAGATCTTTTTCATGGGCTGCTCTGTTTGCATTTCCACTCTGTGGCTGTGCTGAGTCTAGCCTTAAATGGCTAAACCAAAGCTTATGTGTTGCAGTGGCCTTTAACATGTAACGAGCTGACTAGTGACTTCCAAGCCTTCTCATTTCCTTCCATTGTATCAATATTTATAAAATCTGACAGTGGCTTAAAATATGCAAAAAGGGATTAAATCAATTTAGCAAAGATCAGAGGCCTGTTTTGCATTTTGCACAGATTTAATATGTCCCTCCACCGTTGCGTCTCTCGTGCCTATTACCAATTCATGAAATGTCGCCTGGAATTAGTAAATCTCTTTCATTTACTTACTTAGAAGAAAATGCTTAATAGATGCCACATGAATTTTACAAATTGTGCTCAATCGGATGCTGATTAATAGAAAGTCATGGAAGATGCATCAATAATTTCTCATCTGAAATTAGTGCTGTATTCTGCTTACTTCCAAATGAAGGGAGGGCAGAGGAGGGGTGAGAGAAGCTTAATTTCTTTCTTTCACCTGGTTGAGATGTAGTTTCTTTCAGTCTTAATTGAGGTTCATGTTAAAGATGAAATTGGAGCATATTACAGGATAGAAATGATGGCTTCCCTGTCATTATCTCCAGACTACAAGATGATGCGTGTCTCAAAAGATGCTCAGCCAATCTGAAATTGCCCTGATTAAATTGGAAGCTGAAGAAATTCTCCTCCTTAAGCGGCTTTATGTTAAATGGCTAAAATTGGAAGATGGGGAAAAAACAATCTCATCTGCTTTAGAGAAAGCAAAGCGCGGCGATGTTCTCGAAACAGAATTTAAGCGCATCATCAATCCTCTTTCCAGATATCTTGATGGAGGGTTTTAGCTGAGTTTCTTCAAAGTTGCTCAAGTTAATGACTACAAAGTGTAAAAGTGACCAGATTTCTTCAGTCAAGTTGCAGATGTGTCTGGCAGCTGCAGTAAGAACATTTGTACAGTTCCTGAGAATAGCTGTGCTGTTTTTCTTTGGAGGCAAGGACTCTAGTTACTGACACAGATATATCCCAAACAAAAAAGAAATTCCATGTGATTATGGGAGGAAAGAAAGAAAGAAGGAAAGAAGGAAAGAAGGAAAGAAAGAAAGAAAGAAAGAAAGAAAGAAAGAAAGAAAGAAAGAAAGAAAGGCAAAGGGCTCCCGGTAGCCTCCAGAAGTGTCAATTTACCTTCTCAATAATATAATTTTTAACTAACTAAATCCACCAAAAATTATGGACATAGGGAAAAAAGTTGACCTTTGTTCATTGTACATCTGAAGGACATTTGCACATATATGGTTGGTTTAACTATTTTATGCCATCCTTGCAAATCGTGAGGAAGGTGCAAAAGAACTACAGAAGGTCTTTAGTCTACTGGAAATCTTGCTTACTGCCTCCTCCTTTCCATAAACATTCTGTTCTCGGTCATTTGGTCAGCATCGCTTCAATTTTTGAGCTTAGCATTGCAGACTAAAAAAAAAAAAAGGCTGCTTTTTAAAACAAAACAAACAAACAAACAAAAAGAATTCCCAAAATGCTGAGTGCCGTGCTAACATATTCTTCAATGGGTTCCTCACACTGTATTTATAACTGGGAAGTATTTGCAAACATTCTTTTTTTGCCCCATGGCTCTGTAAGATGGGGTGGCAGATGATTAACAGCTTTGGGCATGGAGGATAGGGGTTGTTCCAGAAAGACTTGGCATGCACAAGGGCACAAGGCTGCTGAGTGGGCACTGCTGATCCCTGGGCAGGATTGCATTTTGTAAAAATGCACCTGTGCTTCAAGACAAATGTGTGCTTTTGGAACACCTGCTTTCCCCCTGATACTCTTTGCTTTGCACATTCTGTTTGAACAGCATTCTTTAAAACACCTTCTCCTGACCCATCCCCATGACAGCAAAAGAGACAGGTAGTTCAGAGCAGGTTATTTGGTGCCTTTCAGAGACAGCCAATATCTAATAATTCATTTCTTTTAACAGAGATGGGACTCCTTTCTATTCACTTCCACCAGTCTCCTCTCCAGCTATTAACCACCGTGCATTATTATCCTAAGTCCTGTTCCAAGTCCCTGCTAGAATAAACTCCTTGAATTGTTGGGATTTGCCTATATGTTTATTCAACAGGATTACTACTCTTGGGGTTAGCCAACATGATTCAGGTCGTAATTGTGCCATACTCAAAAAAGTTCTAGGGATTTTGGGAGAGAAAGCTCTAGGGATTCATAGACCAGTTTCCCCTGCTAGCCCTTGGTGGTTTGTGTCACCATCCCAAAGAAAATCAGAAGGAAATGTCCTGTTTTGTAGAAGCCAGGCTGGGGAGGTATAAAACAAAGCATGGAGCACTGGAAAATTCTGACTCTGGAAGGTTTCTAGAGCAAACATTAGTTGCCAGAGAATGGAGAGGTGGGAACATTTTCTCTCTTACTTCTTGTGAAGGAACTGGATGATAGAATTGGAAGATGGGGAACTGGGAAACTATATATGGTTTATTTGAGGGGAAAAGCCACTGTGAACCTTGAGGGATTCCTCTACTCTGCCTGTTCATTTAGGCTATAATCCTAGACCACATACCAGGAAATTGGCTTTGATCAATTCAGTGGGACTTGCTTCTAAGCAGACATGGATAAGATTGTAGGGTTAACTGTCTGCACAAGGTCTGACTAGGAAGGAAATAAGGATTATGGGGGTCTCCAGATTTTGAACTCCCAACATTCTTCACCATTGGCTGTACTTGCTAGGATCAATGGGAGTGCAGCCCAATAACATCAGGAAGGTTGCGTGATGCCATGCCTCCAGCAACTTTCTGGAGGTTTGGCTGGAGCAAAGAGACAGGTTTCCTCTCGTATTCTGTCAGTGTCATACACAAGTGCAAGTTGCACAATGCATGCAGAGAGGTTATTGTCATATTGCACAATGTCTGTATTCAGGTGATGGTGGTAGAAACAGAATTGTGCATGTGGAACCATTGCATATGCAGAAGCATATGCACATGGTACAATGAGAATAATTTATTAACATGTGTTAGACAGTTGTGCTATTCTCCATGGTGGTTGCATAGCACTGATATAGTTTATGTCTCCCAGTGGATATTTATGCTACTCTGTGTTCATGTGGATGGCAATCCTAGTTAGCAGATTGAGTAGATATATGCAACACCCTGGCCAAGGCTTTCCATGTATCTTGAAAGCACATCTGATAACAATGGGTAAGGCTGGCTCTACTATCTAATTTAGTAAGATCTACACAGTTATTGCAGATCTTTAGTTATTAACTTAATGAAGTTGTGGTCCTACTTTCAACCAGCTTTCTATGGCCATTATTGCACTAGACTGTTATAGCGCTATTATTCCACTTTCAACATCCTGTGGAATCCTGGGGTTTGCAGTTTAGGGGGTGGCATTTAGAATTTTCAGCCAGAGAGCTCTTTGGCCTCAGAAAACTACAAATCCCAGAATTCCACAGGGGGTTGTAGTTTGAAAATGGAATAATAGCACTATAACAGTGTAGTGAGGAAATGATCTATGCCGTCATTTTTGGGGTTCAGGTTGAAAAATGCATGAAAACAGCAAAGTTAAGCGTCTGTCACTATTTCATGCTTAATTCTTGTCCTGTGCTGACAGTCAGCCAAGACTGACAGCTCTCCAACAGAGTCTTTGGCAGCAGCCATGGACAATATTTTTTTTAAATTTTATTCTTATTAGAAGTATTGACATCCATAAAAAAAATAAAGAAAAACAAGGAAAAAATATAATAAAAGAAGTTGACTACAAACATTTATGGCACAATGACATATACTTCACAGAATTACCTTCAGTTTTTTAACTTAACGCTGATACATTTTCAACCCATCTTTCTTTTTGTGTATACATATTCTGTTGGAACAGGAAAAAAAAAATAGAAAAAAGGGGGGAAAAAAGTTCCCTCCTTCCCCTTTATAGTAATCTCAAACAAATACTGAATACTCTGCTCAATTTGATGGGTTTTCTCCTGGTTCCATGGAACTTATTCGTCTAGTCCATAATGTTATTTCAAAAACAACTGTAAATATCACTGAAATTCATTAACAATCAATGTCATATAAATAAAACCGTTATGTCTACTTTAACCTTGTTTTTTTTACTTGTTTTAAATGGATCTGACAGTATCTAATCTATAACTGAATTACCCCAATTATGTTTGAGAAATTTCCAGACTGGAAACCATTCATTTTTTATTTTATCCACTTTCCCTCTTATCCTGCATGTAGGAAAGTCTTTTTCCTTCATTTCTATAATTTTTGTTATCCATTGTTCTAACGTGGGAGTGTCCTTTTCTTTCCATTGGCTAGCCAGAAGTAATCTGGCAGCTGTGATCAAGTAAAGGAAGATTCTCCGATATTTTCTTACAGATATCGAATCTATATGCTTCCACCAGTAACACCAGTTGTCTGGAACACTTTTCTCCCCATCCCCTCTGTTGTATGTATGGGCTGACAGCCTTCCCTGGCCAGCCCCTCCCTGAACTGGAAACCCCAGGATTCCATAGGATGTTGAAAGTGGAATGATAGCACTATAACAGTCTAATGCAGAAATGACCTCTGTGTTGTGGCTACTGGGGAGGATCCTGTCTGTGTTTGCACCTGAGTCCTGGCACTGGGGCATGGTAATTCTATACCTCTCTTCAGTGTGGTAAAAGTGATTTATCCATGAATCTCAGTCACAGATTTTCCCACATGAGGATCCACAATGCCCATTAAGCCAAGTTTTCCCTTTCGAATGGAAACATTGTGAAAAAAAACTAGATGGTCATGCAGTTCCTAGTGACGGGTAGCAAAATCAGGCAACAGAAATACCAGTTGGAAACTTGCATACCACTTTTCTGTGGATATATATCCCTAGAAGGAAAGGATACCTGGAAAATAAGTAAGGATGTTTTGCAAATTGTTATTCTTGTAACTAGCTAGTCAATCACTGCACTAAGACAGAGCTGCCCAGGAACATTACATTTTGGCTGTTACTTTCAGTGTAATGAAAACTTGGTAGCCCATTTTCTCATGTTCTTCTCTTCCCTTGATGCACTCACCTTGTAGCTGTTCCATATTAATTCTGAAATACTGTCAGTGGTGCAGCCAAGGGTTTCCGGTAAGTGACCCATCTCCAAACGCATTAACTCAAGCAGAAAGTACCGCCTGTTGTCTTTCTGGAGTCACTGTTTTCTAAAAGATTTATAGATAGTAAACACTTTCTTGATGCATTAAGTGAAACATTAGCTATATTTCTGCTCTGTGGAGAAGCTTCTAAAGAAATGTATGATTACTTTCTAAACAGGATTAACCACCTGCAATTTGCACTCAGAAGGAGGCACTGCAGTAGAATGCATTCTTGTTAGCGGAACTGCAAAATGGCCCCTCTCTTTCTCTTCCCCTCACCAATTCTGTCTCAGAATCTACCTGTCTTAGTGATTATGAGCACTGACACCCTGTCACCCAAGCTGATTTTTAGGCAAATTATGGCCCTTTCCTCGGAACATCATCATCCTGTACTGGGGACAGGAGAAGGACAGTGTCGGGACCTCCGCGGCCCCAGACGCACCACCCGAGGAGGAGGACGATCCGGTCTCCTCACGAGTAGCGGCGGAGGTCTCCTCGCGAGTAGCGGCGGAGGTCTCCTCGCGAGTAGCGGTGGAGGATCCGGTCTCCTCGCGAGTAGCGGCGGAGGCCTCCGGCGCCGGGAACAGCTGCCCGGACGCCGTCGAGGCCACTGCCGCCGCAGAGGAGGCTATGGAGCCACCTGCCGCTACGGGAGGTCGTCCCGAGCCTGCCTGCCCTGACGCCGCTGAAGACAGCGACGGAGCCGGCACTGCGGAAGAGAGTCGCCCAGAGGTCGCTGGGCTGCCGCTCACCCACGGGCCCGATCCGGAGGAGCCTGACGGCCTCCCTCCCACGTTCTCGCAGCGGCGGCAGGCCAAGGAGGCTGCCCGCTGCTCCCGCCGGTTGCTAGAGCATCAGCGGCAGGCTGAGGGCTCGCAGCTGGCTAAGGACGCTCAGCTGTGAGCCCGGCTGAGGGCTCCCAGCTGTGCAGCAGCTTCAAGATTGGCCGGCGCCAGCGCCAGGCTCCTACTTTAGAGCCAGAGGGAGCCAAGTTCAGCATGGAGCAACAACCAACGGCTCTCCGTGTGTTGCCCGTCAGTGCTGCCGCCTTGTTCCTGCCTTGTTCCTGCTTTGCTCCTGCCTGCCTTGCCCCTGCTGCGGTCCCGCCTCGTTCCTGCCAAGACTCTGCTCGGAAGCCTTGCCAGCCAACTTAACCCTTCGTTGCCCGGGTGAGGAAAACCCTTTCTTTTCGTTCCTGTTTACCGCCTGAAGTAAGGCTTGCTTTAGTTTTGCGGTGACTCTGCTGGCTGAGGCTTCCGGGACGCCAGCCTCGGCCTGAGCCAGACCCGAGCCTGCCCGGCCCTGCCCAGCCGCCGACAGACAGAACCTGGGTGATGGTTCTTCATGACATCATCCAGATCCCATCTTTCTCTCATCCACAGGCAGTGCAACCACGCCACAAATAATTGACATTTTTTCCTGCAAATGACTGCTGATCACGCAGCCCTCCTGCCACCCACCTGCAATTACCTGGTGCGTGGACATCCTGGAAATGCAATGGCTGAGTTTCCTCTTCAGCACAGTTTGGGACAGTACCCGGCTGCACTGCAGAAGGAAGATGTGGCGCCATCATGCTTCCTCCATCCATGGAGGCAGCCAGTGTAGAAGGGAGCACTCCTGTCATGCTCCCCTCCCAGCAGAGACAACACCAAGATCTGCACTGAGTGTCTCCAGAATAAGATAAACCAAAGAAAGGACCTAAGTCTCCAAACCACAGACAAGACCCCTCCAACATATAAAAATACATGAAAATACCCCAAGTCACTCCCCAATGACCAAAGATCCTTACTCTATACCCCAAATGCCTGTTTCCCTCTTCAGTCCCTCTCAAAATGGTGACAGAAAGTGACACCATGTCATTTTATGTCACCATTTTGAGGACTGAAGAGGAAAACAGAGGTATTTGGGCATGCTGTATATTTGGGGGGATGGTGGCCCACAGAGAGGTTACAGGAAAAAATTGCCCCCTGGATGATATGCAGTTGCCCATACCTGATACAGAAAGTTAACCAAGTATGCAGCTGGAATAAAAAGACAAACTCCATGTTGAGGGATCATTTGGAAAGATATGAAAACTTAAACTGCCAGTCTCACGCTATCTTTATACACATATATGGTGTGGCCACACTTGAAATATTGTGCATATTTTTAGTCAATATATCTCAAACAAAGGCAGTGTAGAGCCAGCAAAAATATGGAAAACAATAACAAAAAATGATGAAGGGCCTGGGGAAAACCAGCAGAAATGATGAAGGGCCTGGGAGCATTGAAAATATTTCAACGTTTGAGGTTTATTATATCGTGAAAAGGAGATCAAGAGACAGGTATAAATCTTCTTTGATTTTGTTCTTACATGCAAGAGCCAATAATTTCAGATTTTCCTCCTCCATGGCAACTTCCCCCCTGTTTTTGATAACTTTTCATATTTTTGGAATTCTTTGAGAAAATTTCATTTGTCCAGAAATATTGGAATTTTTGCCTTCAGCATTGAAGGAGCAGGTCCATTTGCACAGAGCAATGGCTGCCACCCTGTTGGTGTCTTAGGCCATTTCTGCACTACACTGTTATGGTGCTATAATTCTATTTTCAACATTCTGTGGAATTCTGGGGTTTGTAGTTTAGTGAACTGCAAACCCCAGATTCCATAGGATGTTGAAAGTTAACTAACAGCACTATAACAGTGTAGTGCGGAAATGGCCTTACTCAAGTATAAGTTCCCCAATGGCAGGAGCTGAACATTTTTTGTCTAAAAGAGATCAGATACATTCAGTTCCAGATTTATTTGTTCATTCATTTGATTTATATCTGACTTCTTTTTCCTAGGGCAGGACCCAAGGCAGGCAAGGCTGTGGAAGCATCATTGCTTATGTGGTGCTTGTTATGTGTGCAGGCACATGGCATATCACACATGAAGGTGTATATATGCATTTGGCATTGCAATTCTCTAATAAGTTGGTGTCAGAAAACTCCATGAGCAAAGAGGCACACTCCATCTCTTCAGTATAAGCTCTTGGCTACTTTGGTTTTTGGGAAAAAAAAGTGTTTTGCTCATAAAAGTGGTTTGTGTAAAATATACTGTTCTCTGACAAAAGAAAGGAAAATAATTCAATGGTTAACATCCTATCTTGTGCTTCTGTAGTGTAAACCTACACTCCCATGGTCAAGTGGTGGTTGTGCTACACCATCTTTTTCCTGAATATCAATATTGTACAACTGATTGTATAAGTGCCAATGTGCATATTTGTATAATGGGGAATTTATAGTGGCTGTTTCTGCAATCCTAATAAGCCAAAAGATACATTGAAGGCATTTCCAAATCTTTAGAATATGATGGAATCACAGGATTTTAGAATTGTAAGGGGCCACAAGGGCCATCAAATCGAAATCCCTGCCATGCAGGAATACACAATTAAAACACTCCTGAAATATGGCCATCCAACCTCTGTTGAAAGAACATCAAAAAAGGAGACTCCACCACACTCTGAGGCTGTCGATTCCATTGTCAAACAGCTCTTACCGTAAAGAGTCTCCCCCCTAATTTTTAGGTGGAGACTCTTTTCTTGTAAGAAGAGTCCATTGTTTTTCCCCCTAATTTCTTGAAATGAGTGTGCTCTACTTTCCACATGAAACTCCTTCAGTTTTAAAGAAAGCTATCATGTCACCTCTTATTCTTCTCTTCTCCAAGCTAAACATACCCTAAATCATTCCTCACAAGGTTTAGTTTCTATATATTTGATTCATTTTGATCTCCTTTCTCTGAACATGTTCCAGCTTCTCGATATCCTCCTTGAACTGTGGTGCCCAGAACTGCATGCAGTATTACAGATGAGGTCAGAGCAAAGCAGAATAGAGTGTATCCACCCAAGAGTACAATGGTTAAAAGTTGTAGAGTTGACTCTGCGGTGACTCTGGCTGTTGTACGATGGCCCCCAAAAGTACACTCACATAGAATCATAGAAATTCAGAGTTGGAAGAGACCACACAGGCCATCCAGTCCAACCCCCTGCCATGCAGGAACACCCTCAAATCAATCCCGACAGATGGCCATCAAGCCTCTGCTTAAAAACCTCCAAGGAAGGAGACTCCGCTACACTCCGAGGCAACAGATACTTCCTTGTCCCAACAATACCACAACAGTTCAATCTTCTGAAGTTCCAAATGATTTTTTTCCCAAAAAGTCCCCAAATGCAATAAAATAAAATGACTCTTGTTACCCTGATGACAGACCCCATCCTGGAGAATATAAATTTGATACTAAATATGCCTGCCATGCCAGAGAGGTTGCCTGAGTGGACACATAGACAAAGAGATCAAACGATCGAAACTAGGTCAGGTCAGGAAAATCCCCAGTCACGTTCCCTTAGGAGACCTCAGGCTAAACACGTCAACACAGACAAAGGGTTCCCGGCTAAAAACAGCCAACTTGCGGGGGGATTATTGGATTTCCTCCAAGTTGAGCAACTCCAATGTTAGTAAACCCTACACTGCGAGGTCCATCTGCATAAACCAATCATGCAAACTGCCAAGTTGCTATTGTGTGGCATTTCTCCCTCTATTTTGGCCATTGTTTTTCCCAGGAGAGGGCCTTCCCTCAAGGTACATTTTGCCCTATAAGTAGTCCCAGTTTTTGAGGGTCTCTTCAGAGAACTCCCCGCCATGCTAACAGACCAGCACTCTGCTAGTTGAGTGATCCCCTCAGCCGCCTCTCTTCGCTGAGCTCGGTCCTTCTCACTGCTTCCCAGACTGAAGACTTCAGGATCGGTGCAGTATCACCTCCTTTACACCCTCTCTGCTGAATCCCCTATCAATTTTCACCTCTTTCCTTTCTCAATAGACCTTTTGTGCATGAGTGAGTGAGTGTGTTGGTGCGTGAGAACATATTTATTAATAAAATCCAGTTATTGGTTTTCGCTTGGTCTGACCCTGTAAAAATTGGGTAAAAGATTCTACTGGGTTACCCTGCCCCTCATTTTGCCATTGTCAGTGCTCCACTAATTTCTCCAACTTTGGCATCTTAGAGTGAATCACGGTGTCCCTCAAGGGACCCCCAGAAGTCAGGGTAATACTCTCATGCTAGTTGACCATTCTTTTCAACTCATTGTCTCAAGGTGCTGAGACAATTTTTCTCACTGAGGATGAGAAAATTTGCCGGTATTTTTTTTTATTTACCTAATTATGAACAACATGAAAGAGGTGCACAATTTATGCATGTTGCAGAAAAAGTTGACAGGGAATTCTCTTCTTTCTCTCATAATACAGTAAACTGGGCTCACCATGTATACACAGAGGGAAGGAGGGATGATGAGGGAGAAGAAGACGGCAAGAACTTCATAATATTTTGGGCAGGGTTACGAAATACATATATAGGGGGGAAAGGGTTAAGCTTCTTCTATTACGACAGCCATAAGAACAGTGTAAGGAGAAATAGATGTTCTCAGCACACACATGATACTTATTGCCATAGTCCTCTTCAGTTGTTTACTAGGCAAGTTTATTCAACATGCAAAGAGGGAAGCCCATGAGCTTTGCAGTTGTCTGCCACCATCATTTTCATCATTCTGTAATCAAACCTGCACTAGAGTGCCTCCTCTATCTTTGAAGGCTTTCCACTTGAAGTGAACAATCCTGGACAATCTGGACTGAGGCTCAAATGGAGACCTTCCAGGGATACAGGAGACTTTCTCTTTTGAATGGCTGTTCTCTGCATGTAGGAATGCAATAAAAGCTCTTATATGTTGAATAAATATGCTTAGTGAATAAATAGTTTATTGTGTGACAGATGGGCATGTGGTGGTGGGTGGGAGATAAAGAGAGATTGAGAAACAGCGAGTGAGCGTGAGGAAGCAGTGCGGAATGGAGTACTCTGAAAAAGTCTGGCTGGCTGGAACCCTGAACAGAAGCACTCTCGTCATAGTATTTTGCTTCACACATTGAACTTGTAGGAATAAAACTAAGGCAGCACAGGAACTGAGATAGAGTTAAAAATCTTACTTCTATCACAGACTCACTAGGCACTGCCCAGAGCCTCTATGTCCCATCTACAAGAGGGGACCAAGGATACTGGCCTACCTTTCAAGGTTGTATTGACAACAGCAAATGAAACATTCCGAAGTACTATGGAAATGCTAGGTAAAATAATCATAAATAGAAGTTGCATTGCATAGGAACAGTGAAATGCATGTGAAACAGATGTTTGACGAGCTGAATCAAAATTAATAATTTTGTCATTGTGATTTGTAACTGGTTGTGACATGTCCTCGCCTGCAATGTGTGACCCATATTTATTCATTTCCCACTTTTCTTCCAGAACCAGAACTTGAGGATATGTGAATGCACACTCTCTACCTGCTCTATGTGGCAGGGACACTCTTGATTAACCCTCTGTCATCTCATTTTTCCAACTGCTATTAAAATGTCCCAGTTTCTCCTTCTATCTCCCACTTTCCTTCTTTGTCCTCAGCTTACTTCACTTGCTGCAAATTGAGTTCAAAGTGCAAAAGTAGTTTGCCATCAATTACTTCAGCAGGGGATAAAGGAAAGGAGGGGTAGAGTCTTGCCCTTCCCAGAAGACTTAGGCAAAAGCAAATGCCAACATCTTCTCCTAGCTTGTTGGTTTTCCCCATTAACATCTTTTGCCATATTGCCCACACTCTGATGTTGCTTGGCCGCATGTATCCTGGTTTTTATCTATGAAATTTTGGAGAGAGTGCCTGAGGCAAGTTCATATTGGGAGATACAGTCTGTCAGATAGCCTGCACCTGCCATATAAGGCTTTACAGGTTATAACCAGCACTATAAACTGTGTCCAGAAACAGACCCACTTCCTGTGCGGCTTCTGGAGAGAGGAACTGTATTGTATCTTTGTAACCAGCCTTTTTTTTTCTCATCATACATCTTACAATTTGTAAATGAGACTGTCGAATCCAAACAAATCTGTTTTCCATACCATTAGAGCAATGCCAGTTGAGCAGGACAGTAATATGTAATCACTATCCTGCTCTCAATGTTGAACAAGAATTCAGGATGGAAGTCAGAAGCCTGGAAATAGGTGGTATCAAAACAGTCCAGGGTTGAGAAAGCCATAAATCAGAGGCAGAGCTCTTGAGAGTTGTGGCAGTCGAGTCAAAACAATCCAAGGGTACCAGATCTGTTAAACATACTTGGAAGAACCAAGTTGTCAAAGGGAGAACTGAATTTGTATTCAACAACTTGGCTGGGGAAAGTAAACTTCTTATGTAGGAACTCATTCAGCAAACACTCTGATTACGACTGTATTTAGGAAGAGCATTCCACAGCTGTGCTCCTCCTGATGCCTTGATTGTGGCTTTTTGCTCTGTCTGCAAGGCTGATCTGAGCCAGATGCCTGAGCCTCTGCCTTTATTGGAGACTGGGGAGCTTCTCCTCCAACTCCTTTTGTTACCCTGTTCTCTGGGGGTCTCGAAGGGGCTCCCAAATAACCAACCCAAGACACAAGATGGGAAAATTAACTCGAGCACTCTCTTAAGCTAGCGAGAGGCAGGGTAACTTAGCAGGGACCTTGCAACCCAATGTCTATGGGGTCAGGTCAGAAGAGCAGTGAGACAGTTTTAAAACAGCAAAAATGATATCTTTATTAAAGGACAAACAACAGAAAAGACACCACAAACACATAGCTAACTAGGAATTAGAAATAAGAGTTTCAAGGGAAATGGGTGATACGACACCTTTTCTCGTAGTCCTGAAGAAACTGGAGAAAGTTGGGAAGAAACTGAGTGTGGGGGCCAAGGGGAGCTCTCTGGACAAAGCGACAGCAAGGCTGGATGGAACTCAGGAGAGATCCGAGGTGCGCTTAGAATCGGGGAGTTTTTATAGGGTGGATTGTGCCTACAGGCCATGCCATACTCGGTGAGAACAATACGAGTTTGGAGCGGAACAGCGCATTGGGAAAGGTCAAGTTTTACATGATCGGCTTAGCGCAGGTTTGACAATAGTGTAGCCAGTATGCAAATGGCTTGGCATTAGAATCATCGAGTCATAGAATCATAGAAATTCAGAGTTGGAAGAGACCACACGGGCCATCCAGTCCAACCCCCTGCCATGCAGGAACACCCTCAAAGCACTCCAGACAGATGGCCATCCAGCCTCTGCTTAAAAACCTCCAAGGAAGGAGACTCCACTACACTCCAAGGCAACAGATTCCACTGCCGGACAGCCCTGACTGTCAGGAAGTTCTTCCTGAGGTTCAGGTGGAATCTCCTTTCCTGTAGCTTGAATCCATTGCTACTTGTCCTGGTCTCTGGAGCAGCAGAAAACAAGTCCCCTCCTTCCTCTACGTGGCATCCCTTCAAATATTTAAACATGGCTATCATGTCCCCGCTTAACCTCCTCTTCTGCAGACTAAACATACCCAGCTCTCTAAGTCTATCCTCATAGGGATTCATGGCTTCCAGGCCTCTCACCATTTTGGTGGCCCTCCTCTGGACTTGCTCCAGCTTGTCAATATCCTTCTTGAATTGGGGTGCCCAGAACTGGACACAGTATTCAAGATGGGGTCTAACCAAAGCAGAGTAGAGTGGTACCAGTACCTCCCTCGATCTAGACACCATACTCCTATTGATGCAGCCGAGAATTGCATTGGCTTTCTTGTCTGCCACATCACACTGCTGACTCATGTTCAGCTTGTGGTCTATGAAGACTCCAGGATCCCTTTCACACGTACTGCTATCCAGCCATGTGTCCCCCATCCTATATTTGTGGATTCCATTATTTCTGCCTAAGTGTAGGACCTTACATTTCTCTCTGTTGAATTTCATTTTGTTCGCCCTGGCCCAGCTCTCCAATCTATCCAGGTCATTTTGAATTTTGATCCTGTCCTCTGGCGTATTAGTAACCCCTCCCAATTTGGTGTCATCTGCAAATTTGATGAGCATGCCCTCTATTCCTTCATCCAAGTCATTGATTAAAATATTGAACAGCACTGGGCCTAGGACAGAACCCTGTGGCACCCCACTAGTCACTTCTCTCCAGGATGAAAAGCAGCCATTCGTGATCACCCTTTGGGTTCGGTCGGTCAACCAATTACAAATCCAACTAACAGTAGCCCTGACCAGCCCACATTTTACTAGCTTCGTTGCAAGAATGTCATGGGGAACTTTGTCAAAGGCCTTACTGAAATTGAGATATGCTACATCCACAGCATTCCCTTCATCTATCAAGCTAGTAACTCTATCACAAAAAGAGATAAGATTAGTCTGGCATGACTTATTTTTGAGAAATCCATGTTGACTTCTCGTGATTACCGCGTTGCTTTCTAAATGATTAGAAACTGACTGTTTAATGATCTGCTCCAGGATCTTTCCGGGTACTGATGTCAGGCTGACTGGGCGATAATTATTTGGGTCCTCTTTTTTTCCCTTCTTGAAGATGGGGATAACATTTGCTCTCTTCCAATCTGCTGGAACTTCTCCTGTCCTCCAAGATTTCTCAAAAATTATAGCAAGCGGTTCCGAAATGACCTCTGCCAGCTCTTTTAATATCCTAGGATGCAATTCATCTGGCCCTGGAGACTTGAATTCATCCAATGCGGCCAGGTATTCCTGTACCACCTCTCTACTTATTATGTGCCTCATTTCCTCTGCTTCCTCCCCTGCTCCCCAATCGCCAGGTTGAGTGCTTGTATCCTTCTGGGAAAATACGGAGGCAAAGAAGGTGTTAAGTAACTCTGCCTTTTCTCTCCCCCCTGTGAGTAATTCGCCATCTTCTCTGCGTAGCGACCCTACTGTCTCCTTCTTTATCCTTTTGCTGCGGACATATTTAAAAAAACCCTTTTTATTGTTTTTAATGTCTCTGGCCAGCCTAAGTTCGTCTGTGCTTTAGCCTTTCTGACTTCCTCCCTACATCTCCTGGCTACTTGCTTAAATTCTTCTTTGGTGGTTTCCCCTTCTTCCATTTCCTATACATGTTTCTCTTAACCCTTAGCTCAGCTGAGAGTTCTTTAGTCAACCATTCTGGTTTCTTCAGATGCCTTCCATTTTTCCTCCTTATTGGCACTGTTTTAGACTGTGCCTTCAGTATCTCTTTTTAAGGAACTCCCATGCCTCCTGAACTCCTTTCCCTTTCACTATTCCTGACCACGGAATTCCAGCCAGCAGCTCCCTAAGTTTACAGAAGTCCGCTTTTTTAAAATCTAAGATGAGTGTCTGGCTACCCTTATCTTCTCCTTCCCACTGAATGCTAAATTCCAACAGGGCATGGCTTTGTGTAGAGTCGCGCTTAAGCAATGGGTGTCTGCAAGAGAGGTCCCTGAAGCAACGAAGTGGCGTTAATCTGCCTGCCTAAGTGGGAGTTGGAATGTCCAGCACTTACCGGCCACGCCTTTGTACGTGCCTGTCTGGTGGCCTTGAAAACATGCAGAGTGGGGTGGCAGAGAAAAGGTCAAATGATTTGACATCAAAAGAGATATGTAGTGCTATCACCAGGTAGGCCTGAACCATAGTAACACTTTTCCTTCTCTGAAGCCAACCCAACCTGCTAAACTGAAGGAGGACTTGGCTGGCTATCAGGTGTCTGTGGCAGGTCCCCCAAAGGAAGGCCAACTTTGTCTTCTGAGGAAGATGAACTCTTAAGTGGGGCATAACAATCACATTGCTACGGATGTGGGGTAAGTAAGTGAAAACCAGTCAGGGAGGACTACTTATAATGAAGGGTGGAGAAATTCTGGCATTTTCATAACACTTTGATTTTTGTCAAGGAACAGATTACTTATAGCGGAGAGCGGGGACTGAAAGGTGGCATCCTATCATGAGCAAAGGAGACAGGGGAATTCTCCCTACTTCCATTTTTCTGGTCAATAATGCATACCCTCACCAAGTCACTTTTCAGCCTCTGATGAAACAGAGGAAGAAGGTAAGAAAGCCTATATCACACCCTTGATGAAACAGTTTCACTGCTTTTGCTATGTTTCCATGCACAATTCAAAGTGCCGGTTTGGGCCTGCAAAGCTTTACACAGCTTAGGCCTGCCAGAGTTTTATGACCTTTGGGGGGTGGGGGGCTTTCTGTCCATCCCACCACCCTCTCAGGCTAGGCTGTTGAGGATATGGCAGAGGGCCTTCTTGGCATCTGCTCCTAGGCTTTGGAATTCCCTCCCAAGGGAGTTTCAATCTGCCATCCTCCTCCTGCCCTTATCTTTTCATTGTCAGACAAATACTTTCCTGATTAAACAGGGCTTCAGCTTTAGCTACCCAGGGTAGAGTGATATGCAATTTGGTGTGCTGTTTTCAGTACATAGTACTGAATGTATATGTATTCTAAGGCCCTTTTCGCACGGGCCTTTTCTCACGCGACAGCCCCGTGAGCCTCACGGGAGTGGGAGCGTCGCTCCGCACGACGCACTCCCACTTCCGCTGGGCTCATGGGGCCGAAGCGGCGCGAGTGCGGGTTTTTGGATTTTCGCTTCGAAGCGAAAATCACCCGCGCTCACGCAACTCTCCCGGCGCCCGCGCGCACTTACCTCTTGTGCGGAGCGTCAGGAGCCGGCCGGGTCGCGCTTCCTTCCCTCCGCTCCTGTGGAAGGAAGGGACGGGGCGGGGCGCTAGTGCGACGGACGCGACACGTCCTGCTTCGCACGCGCGGGGGGGCGGATGCGACAAGCGCCTTTCTCGCGCTCACGGGGGGAGGATGGAGGGGACAGGCTCCTTTCTCGCACGTGCGGGGGGATGGAGGGGACAGGCTCCTTTCTTGCTCACGCGGGGGGGGGAATGGACGGACGCGCGAGCCGCCACCGCCTCCAGGAGGCTGCGCTTCCCCACTCATTCCTTCGCCTGTGGAAGGAAGGAGGGGGAAGCTGCAGCCTCCCGGAGAAGGCTTCTTGTGCGAGCCGCCCTCCTCCGTCGCGCGAGCGCCGGTGCTGCGAAAAGGGCCTAAGTGTTTTAATGTTAAAAATTTAAAAGTAGTGTTTTAATTGGATGCATGGTTTAATGCTTTTTTTAAGAAAATGTTATACTTCATATTGTTTTAGATATTCACTTTTGATTTATATTGTAAGCTGTTTTGAGTCCCATTTGGGAGGAAAGAGGGGATCTAAAACTAGTAAATAAATAATGCTAAATAATTTTTCTTCTTGCAAGGGAAAATGGAGTTTGTGGAGACTTGTGGAAAAGGACTTGTGGACAACAGATTAAGCAGGCTCTCTCCTGTACAGGATGTCTTGCCTGCTCCTGTTGTATTTGCTCCAGCATGTTTTGAGTTGAAAATATTGGAGGTATGGCTGGTGGAATTCCATATAACCTATAATTTCCGCCATAATAATTGCAGGTTATTTTTTTTAATGATAATCTTGCAAGTTCCAACTCTTTCTCTCTCCCTCTGTTTTTTTTCCTCCAAGCTACAAATGTTCCTTACTGCAGAGTCACCATGTAGGATAATTGGTTGTATCAATAATTAATAACTACTGAGCATATATAACAGCTGTAACAAATGCAGCATTTCCATATACAAATACAACTTCTTCTTTTTTAAAAAAAAAGATCTCTGCAGATCCTTTGACAAATATTTGAGTTCTTCTTCACATCCTTTGAGGGTTCTGCCATCAAATCATAAAAACATCATTTGCCTTAATTAGATTTGCCTTCGTTTAAGTTGTGAAAGTCTTGCCATTTGCCTTAATTTGTTTAACTCATCTTAATGCCTCTAATTCATTTAATTTCTCTTCAGGTGAATGTGGTTGAAGCTGATCCATGCCAGGAGAAGCTGAGCTTTGAGTAGTCACCAACCATCCAGCAATTCAGAAATGAAAACTGGGACACATGTGGCCAAGTAATACCAGTGTGGTCAAGATGGCAAAAGCTATAGTTGAGGAAGGACAGACAAGCTAGGACAAGTTGCTGCAGTTTGTTTTTGTCTGAGTCTACTGGGAAGAGCAAGATCCTGCCCAGTCCTCTCCTCTCAGCCTCTGTTGAGTGAACTGAGTACAAGCTACTTTTGCACTTTGAACTTAATTTGCAGCTATTGAAGTAAATGGAGGACAAAGTGGGAAAGGGAGAGGAGGATCGAGAAATTGGGGCACTTTAAAACCAGCTGAAAAATTAAGATGTCAGAGAATCAATCATGACTCTCCCTGATCAATTGGAACAATTTCAAGGGTATGCCCCTGGGCCCCAATATCCTCAAGAGAAGCCATTCTTCCAGTAGTACCACCTTCACAGGTATGGTTGATGAGGACATCAGATACGGTCTTCTTAGTAGCTGCCCCTGGGCACTTGAAATCTCTCTCTGTTGAAGCTCGAATGCATCTTTCTATACTGTCCTTCTGCCAGCATGCAGATGCAGGTCTAGGATGGGGCAACTGGGGCACGTGGCCTGGGTGCCAACATCAGGGGGGTTCAAAAAGAGGAACCTCCCCACCTGGCTCCCCTGCAGTTGCTTGCTTCCCCCCACTGCTTACCTCGCTCTCCTGCTGCTGCTCACCCCTCCTCCTTCAAGTCATTTCTGACTTATGGTGACCTTCAAGCATGGGGTTTCCTTGGCAAGATTTTGTTCAGAGGAGGTTTACCATTGTCTTCCTCTGTTATCATGCTGTACACCCTCAATCTATGATACAGTATTGTTGGCTATAGACATTGTTTAATTGGCATCGAATAAATATAAATCTTGCACTTAAGACTGAAACACTGTGTGGAAATTAAAAGGACTATGATAGGAAGCTTCGTAAATCTAAAAAAAAAGAGCATGGCCAGGTCATAAGTTTAGAAGAATCAATTGGAAACTTAATTTGATCAGTTTTTAGATGATTCTCTAATGTACCCAAGCCAAAAAACAATAGCAAATGAGGCTCCTAGAAGGAATATCTAAAAGCTCACATCTTACTACCTCTTTCCCATGGAAACATTCCTTTCATTCCTCTACCTCTCTAGGAATTGAGAACCCATTGTAAATTCCTTCAATATTTTGCCACCTGCCTGCGAAGGCAATTATATCCTTCATGACCTCTTTGTCAGCTCTACAAAGATCCCATGAGGTTATCTCACCTCTTGCGTGCCTCTCTTTTGAGCTAATATTTCCCCATCTTTTCACAGAGACACGAGTACTGCTGGAGGACCTCAAGGTCCCCCACCTTTTGGGGTAACACTTCTGGGGTTACAAGAGTGTGACTTGGCCAAGGTCACTCTGGGGGTTTCCATGGCTGAGTGGGGATTCAAACCCTGCTGTTCTCCAGAGTTGTAGCCTAGTGTTCATGCCAGTACACCACATTGGCTTCCTGGTAAGAGAGAGACTTACAAAACTACAAACACCAACAGAATTCTGGTCAAAGACTTAGTGACTGATGGGAAACAAAGGAATAAAATGGAGGTGGGACTCAGAGAAACGCAGCAAAACTGAGACTAAAGGATGGTCATATCTTTAGCCCTGAAATAAGTCCCATTGAACTGAACGGGGCTTAGCTCTGATACAACATCCATAGGTTTGCAATATAATCTTCTAATTACATACAACTCCAGCTCCCCACCTCCAGAATCTGACACTTTTTAGCCTTTGAATTTGCTTTCAGACAAAATATTTGCGAAAATGTTGCAAACCATGCCTATATATTAAAAAAGAAAACTGAATGTTTTTTTAAAAAATTCTGAATTCCTGTATGCTGAGCGATTTACGTCTTATCGCTTCTGATATATGTAATATAAGTGTATATACTCAATAAAGGCTATCAATAAAAATACTAATAATCCTGAATTCCATGTAATGGAATGCTGATATTTTACATTTTTTTGAAACTGAACTGATCCAGTCTTTCTCCTTTCGTTAGAGTGGTTATTTCACCATGAACCTCTGATATACAAGGGGACTGCTGAAGGAACGATCCACAAATGGTGCCGAAGAGAATATAACTGTAATAGTATTATATAACACTAAGTATACAAAGGGGAAAGAAGTAATAACTGCAATGTATGTCTGCAATTACAAAAGCCACATTTTAAAGAGAAACCGTTATATGATATATATCTATTAACACAATTGCGCAACGATTAAGTACAAAATGAGAAACCCAGTAACAGAGGAGCAAACTGTAAGAACAGAATAGTAAACTAAGTTTGATGACAAGAAGTTGACTATCTAGGGAATATATTGCTTCTTTGCTGAAACAGCTCTACTGGCTATTGGTTTGTCTCCAGATACAATTCAAAGTGCTGGTTATCACCGATAAAACCCTATATGGCCTCTTTTAGTGACAGTATCTCCTGATACAAGCCTGCCCAAGTATTAAAATACTGAGGGGAAAGTTTTCTCTCCATCCCACCTTTGTTACCCCAAACATGGGTGACTCAGAGATCCACCTGTGATGCTGTTACCTCCATGTGAGAGAGGAGAATTAATTAGCTCAAAATTAGGAGGCCTGCAAAATGGGGAGGGGGTTACTTAGTGAGATCTTCTCCACCTATATTTGCAGGGTCCTTGCAGAAAAGAACTAGCTGGAGATGCCAAATGTAAAATAGAATGTAGTGTTTATTGAAAGATTCACACAAGCATACAAAAGATCCAAACACTCACACACTCTCAAGGTAATGGGAGGAAAGTGTGAATAGGGGACTTTCAGGGTTTGGGTGATAATTGTTGGTCCAGAGAAAAATGAAGAAAAGTGGCGACATGGCTTAGGTAGGCACCTAAGGACAGTTCTTGTTCAGGAATCAAACAGACAGTGTGGCATTCAGCAAGTTGAGACACTGTGCTGAACCACTCAAAATCGAGGGCTCTCATAACCAAAAATTACCCATTGGGTATGAATGTTAACTGCTCTCCCAGCCGAGTGGACAATGGGAATTGCAACACAGTGAGGTCTGGATGGTGTTAATATCTCAGCGCTTAAGTAAGAAAGGAGAAATGGCTGCTGTAATAGCCCTGTACTGTGGAGAGGTTGGGAAGACAAAGCAGGGAACATCCAGATGTGAGGGATCAGGATTAAAAGAATCATAGTTTGATGGGAATTTCCCTTCTCTGTGCCAAGATGTCCAGCTTTTAGCATAAGCCTATTGTCTCTAGAGTTGCCTTGTAATGTGCCTGACAATGAGTTTGGTTTTCACCTAGGAGGGGGTGTGGCTGACCTGCCTTGCAATCTCCCATTTACAATCAATATTTTTTCTCTTTCCAGCTTGACCTTCCAGTCACATCAGGTTTTCACTTTATATCAGATGTCGATTAATGTAGTGCTAATTAAATGATATTGCCAATTAAACCATATCAGTCTTGTGGGGGGGCATGTAACACCTTCTCACATAGTATGGAATTCCCTCTTACTGGAGGCTCAGCTGTCCTCTTTCCGGCTCTCTTTCTGCCCCCAAGAAGACATCTTATTTACCCAGACTTTTGACAGTTAATTGGCTATTACTAGATCTTTTCATTGGGTTGCGCTGTATTATTATTTTTTTTTTATCATTTGCTGTTTCAAACTAATGTTTACTGATGCGCTACATCAGCTGCTTAGTTGTATCTGTATAACTAAGTAATGTCTCCTGGCCCTACCTCCCCCAGCCCACCTTAAAAGCCAGTAGCCACAGCAAGCAAAGGACTTCTGTTCAGGTGTTAATTGCGGTGCAAGGAGGATGACAATTCCATTCCTCTCTGGCCAGTTGGAAAGACCATGGTAAGAACTAGCGACAAGGATCCTGGTTCTGACTGTTGTAGCCTTGATCACTGGTGGAGGGAGTGGAGATGTCATCTTCTTGCACCCCAGATGGAAACTGAGCTGACTGCCTTTGCTCAATCTGTCTGGTGGCTCTTAAGATGAGCTGGAGTGGCATTTACATAGTTTTACAGTGACACTACATTGTCTTACTGAATATAGAGTGGTTATGCATCCATAATTCTAGGTTACAAATCCATAACTGTAATACCGAATACCAGCATTTATTTATTTGCTTGTTTGTTTCTTTATAGTATTTATCACCTACCAGCCTACAAGGGCCCTTGAGGCAATGGACAGCAAAGATAAAAAACATTTTTAACATTTTTAAAAACATTTTTAAAACATGTTAAAATACTCGATAGAAAATCCTGAAAGCAGTCTAAAAACAATCCTAGAATCCAATTTTTAAAAAGTTAGAATAGCAGTTTCAAACATGGAATGCTAAACAGAACTGCACTGTTTTGGCTGCCCATCAGAAGCTTCAGAGAGATGGGACCAGCCTAACTTACTTGAGTAGGGAGTTCCACAGTTGAGGTGCTGCTACAGAGAAAGCCTTGTTGCATGTGCCCACCAACCTAACTTCATGAAGTGGGACACCTGCTACTTAAGGCATTTTTAATATGGTTGTTTATATAATGGCTTTTAACCTTTTGTGTTGGCCGTTGTTTTCACTGTATTTTTTGAACCTCACCTGGAATTTTATGCCTAGTTCTGGGCACTAAAAGGATATTGACAACTTGGAACATGTCCAGAGGAGGATGACCAAGATAGCAAAAGGTGTGGAAGCCATGTCCTATGAGAAATGGCTCAGGAAACTAGATATTTTAAGCTTGGAAAAGTGGAGATTAAGAGATAAAGGACATTCTATAGAAGTTCGAGGGAACTCGAGGGAACTTGTTCCAGACCATGGACCAATGGATTCAAAATACAAGCAAACTGTTACTCTGATTTCTGGGGTCCAAGGAGGGACACCTCAATGTGCTCACAATGGGGAATGGGAATTAGCAGGAACACAATCTAAGCAATGCAAGAGGCAAGGTAACCTAGCAATATCTTGAACCCAATGTCTACGGTGTCAGGTCGAGTCAATGAGCAAACAGAAGTAAATAATAATTGTTTTCCTTTATTTTGAAACACAGTCACAATGTATGTATGCAAACACACTCACACAGACCTAATGAAAGAAAGGTAGGAGTTGGATAGAGGGTTTTAAGAGGGATTTTCGCATGGGAAATACTACACCTGTCCTGAAGACTGGGTAGTCTGAAGAAAAGTCCATAGAAGTAGAGATTCTCAGCACGTGGAGCTGAGGGGAAGGCTCGTCGAACGAAGCCACAGCAAGGTGGGATGGAAGTCAGGAATGATCTGAAGAAGCGCTCAAAATCGGGGGGGGGGTCTTATAGGGGAAAATGTGCCCGTAAGCTAGTCCGTTCCCGGGGATAACAATGGGTTTCGGGCTGGGGACAAAGCCTCCGAAAAGTCAGTATTTTACACGATTGAGTTATGACAGCCTTGTCAATAGAGTAGACAGCATGCAAACGTGGAGTGCTTGACAGTTGAGTATTCAGAAGGGAGTCTTTTGTAAACAGTGTTCATACATAATGTGACCTTAAAAGGGTACTTGCCTGGAGGTCTCCTGAAGCTGCAGTCCGGCAATTGCTGGCCTGCCTGGATTTGTTTTGTATAGTTCAGCTATTTTCGGCCGTGCCCATGTGCGTGCTTGTCTGGGGGCCTCGCAAGCACATGGAGTGGAATGGGTAGTGAAGGCCAAATTCTTGATATCAAATGATATCAAATATACCACAAGTCTGGACTAGAAACTACGGTAACAAAACAGTTTCCACCTAAATATTAGTATGAATTTCCTGATGTTAATCACTGTCTGACAATGGAATAGACAGTCTCAGTGGGGCTCGACTCTCTTTTGTTGGAGATCTTTAAACAGAGGTTGGATGGCCATCTTTGAGGAATCACAGAATCAAAGAGTTGGAAGAGACCACAGGGGCCATCCAGTTCAACCCCCTGTCATGCAGGAATCCACATCAAAGCACTCCCAACAGGTGGCCATCCAGCCTCTGCTTAAAAATTTCCAAGGAAGGAGACTCCACTACACTCCGAGGCAGCATATTCCACAGCTGAACAGCTCTCACCATCAGAAGTTCTTCCTGAGATTCAGGTGGAATCTCCTTTCCTGCAGCTTGAATCCATTGCTCTTTCTCTTAGTCTCTAGAGCAGCGGAAAGCAAGCCCACTCCCTCCTCAACATGACATCCCTCCAAATATTTAAACATGGCTATCATGGCTACCTTCTCTTCTGCAGACTAAACATACCCAGCTCCCTAAGGCGTTCTTCATAGGGTATGGCTTCCAGACCCTGGAAGTTTTGAATTCCTGCATAGTGGGGGTTGGACTAGATTCTACCAACTCCATTATTCCATGATTCTATAACCTTATAGTCTGTGGCACAAATCAGTCACACAAATTTGCCATTCCACACAAGGTTCTCCTAGGTACAACCAATGCATATTTCCATGAGTGAAACTGTTGGGAGTTAGAGTTTCCTAATGTGTTAGCCCTTTGGGGGAAATTCTATGAAAGCTAAAACTCTTAGGAATCAGCCTTCTTTTAGCAAAGTTACAGAAAAGGTATGTCTCAATCTCTGTGTGGCTTCCCTGAACTGAGACTGACTTAGAAAACAAAACAACGCAGTTTCCAGTTACAAACTTAGAAAAGTTTACTAATGAATTTTACAATTACATATGCACTGGGGAGACTAGATCTTAACTAACTGACAAAAAGATTAGGTAAGATAATGGCTCCATTCTTAACTCACCATCTTCTTGGTAGACAGGCAAAGCACAGTCAGAGATTAGAAACAAGAATGGCAAAGAGAGAGAAGCATGGTATTTTATGTAAGTCCAATGACCCCAGGGTCTATCCTAGGTCACATGCTCTGTCTTTAAATAGTACAAAGAGGAAGACTGAGGCTTTAGGTGAGAAGACAGAAGGCTTTGAAATGCAAAAGAAAAAGAAACTTGATGCCAGTTAAGCCCCATTTGCCCTAGAACAAGAGGTGGGGAGAGAGAATGTCAGAATTTCCCAAAAGAAACTTTATGCATTGTAAGCCTTATGTAGGATCTTGACCGGTGGCCTGAATCTTGTTGCTAGCCCAGACTAAAACCAAGGTTGATCTATTTGCTGCAGTAGAAACATTGAATCAGTGGGATCAGTCTACATGGTGACTTGTAGAGATTTATGCTACACAAACCAGATGTAGGATCTTAGCCTTTCTCTGCTGCATGACACTGGAAGAAAAACTGCAACTACTAACATAGAGAACCAGCCGGACTCCAGCCTTTGTTTACATTTGGAATACATCTGCCATAAGGATGAAATGCTGAGGAGTGACTCTGGCTTCCTCTGTGTGTGATTTAGCTTGCTTGCTAAATCATCTCAAGCTGTTTACTTTGTTATCCTCTTGTCTCTCTGCATGAGGTACTTCCAGGTGGCCTGCCATGGTAAGGGTTGCACAGATTGATCTCTGTGAGCATTCTTTCAAGCACCATGTGCACAATCTTGGTTGGGGCTGGACGAATGTATCCATTTGACTCTCTCCAACAACCATTTTCAGTTATTTTTAACCCATTTGTGAAGAGGTCTGTGAATGTCAGTCAGTTCTTTATGGAATACAAACCAAACAAAATTCTCAGCCATCTGTCCTGGATGATGTGCAGTTCTTCCTAGCAGGAGAATAGCTGTACTTCATCCACCTATTGGACGAAATGTGTGGGTCCATTCAAACCACACAATTATAGCACTATTATTGCACTTTTAACTACTGTGGTTCCGTTCCAGAAAAAGAACACAGCATAGGGAATAATAGATAAATTAAGGTAAGGTAGAGCCAACATAATATTCTGGTTTGAGTGTTGGACTACAACCCTGGAGACCAGGGTTTAATTCCCTACTTGGCCATGGAAACCCACGGGATGGTCTTGGGTATATCACAAACTCTCAGCCCCAGAAAACCCCATGATAGATTTTCCTTAGGGTCACAGTAAGTCAGAAACAACTTGAAGGCACACAACAGCAACAATGACTTTGTATGCAGAATATAGCAAATGCAATGTGGCAAGTGATCTATTGGGAGGATATTAGAGTAAGGGATGTTGGGAATTACTGGTGATTGGCTGAATGTTTAGGTGGATTTTTAGAAGACTGACATGTGGGACAGTTGGTCAGACTGCGCACTGAGTCTGCAGTATTAGGAATTGTTAGGAACACGAGTTATAGACATTAGGAGAGTCAAGGAGTGTTAAGATGTGAGTTAGACCATTTCCGCATTACACTGTTATAGGGCTATTATTCCACTATTATTCAACATCCTGTGGAACTCTGAGGCTTGTAGTCTACTGAGGCTGAAGAGCTCTCTGGCTGAGAATTCTAAATGCCCTTCCCAAAACTGCAAATCCCAGGATTCCAAAGTATGTTGAAAGTGGAATAATCATAGAATCATAGATAATAGCACTATAACATTGTAGTGTGGAAATGGCCTTAGAGAAAGAATGAAAGATATGAGTGTCAAAGTTAGGAATATGAGTGAGATGTTAGAATTAGTATCTCTCAGGTTTTATATGTATTCAATAAGTAATCTTTGATGGTATTTTCAGCTTCTGCTTAATAAATCATTTTTGTATTTTACACGTGTGCCTCTGAGAACGTCACAAACGGGATACTGGAAAGCTTGGCAGACACATGGCATCTCTGGTGGCAGCAGTTATTCAAGCACTGCGGTGTCCAGTGGGGAGATTAGGTGAATAAAGTGTTGTAGAGGAACCACAAGGGCATCTAGAAGTGCCTCATATTTGATGCCATAATGATGGAGCAGGAGGAGGTCCTTGCACTGGTGACAGAGGTGGGGATAAGTGGAAACTCTCACATTTGGTGGCAGAGGTGGGATAAGTGGAAGCCCCCACAAGAGGCATTTAGAATTCTCAGCCAGAGAGCTCTAGTACCTCATCAAATTACAAACCCCAGCATCCCATACAATCAAACCATATCAATTAAAGTACAATAATAAACATGGACCACACCTTCCCTCATTATTTTTAAATGTCAGTTAAACATTTTTCTGTTTTCTGAAGCTTTTGTTTTTGCTTGCTTTACTTGTAAAGTGCCATGTACTTTATATAGCATAATGCTATCCATCTATCTATCTATCTATCTATCTATCTATCTATCTATCTATCTATCTATCTATCTATCTATCTATCTATCCATCCATCTATCCATCTATCTATCTATGATGATGATGATAGCAACTCTATAATTGTGTAGTGTGAATGGGACCCATGTTACACCTGCCTATCATGAAGACATTAAAGATAAGGAGCTTTGTCTTGCTTTGTTTTGTTTTGTCTAAAGTAGGAATCCCAAATAAGCCCCACAAACATAGTTCAACACACAGGAATCTAAAATCAGACTTTTTAGAGCTAAGCCCTCCAGTCCAATGAACAATCCTTTGAAAGGAAGCTTGTGTGTTCAAAGCCAAGACATCTTTAAAACATCAAAAGGTTAACAACTGAAGGATGGAAATGAACAGGCAGGGAGTGATTATTTGAGAGGCAGTTTGTGTGTTTGTGTGTCTGTGCCTTCAAGTTACCTGTCAACTCACAGCAAATCCATTAATTTCATAGGGTTTTCTTAGGCAAAGGGAGACTCAGAGGTGGTTTTGTCCATTATTTCCTCTGAAATATAGCCTACAGCACCCAGGATTCATTGGCAGTCTCTCATCCAAGATACTCACCAGGGCTGACCCTGCTTAGCTTCCAGGATCAATGTGTGTGTATGTGCCTTCACATCAACTGTCCATTTATGGTGACCCCATAAATTTCATAGGGTTTTCTTAGGCAAAGAATACCTAGAAGTGGTTTTGCTACTTCCTTCCTCTGAAGTATAGTCCATAGCATTCCTTGGTGATCTGCCATCAAAGTACTAACCAGGGCTGGCCCTGCTTAGCTTCCAAGATAAGCCAGGATCTGGTACTGTTAGGGTATATTAGCGCCCGAGAGTCAGTTTGCTCCTTTATGAATATATCCATGCGCTCAACACATTCTGTTGTATCCCTGCTCCATTTTCCAGAACAAAGAAGATGATACACAAAACAATGCCTTCTTGATGATAGCACTGAGGCTGTGACATTTTTTAAAAGAGTGACCAAGCTTTCTGTTCTTTATTAGATTTCAGGCTCTGGATAAAATTGGTTTTGTTTTTAAAAATTGAGCACTTTTGTATCTGACTGCCAAACTGTTAGGATATACACTCATTTAGTTAGATAATGGTTACCCTACAGCTCCCTTCTGCTGAATACTGGCATTGCACAACCAATTGCATGCCTGCTAGTATGCCCTGCATATTGTCCCTTTCGGCAATGGGGAAGTAGCAGTGGCTGATTCTGCCATTCAACTGAATCAGGTGGTACACTGAAGGCACTGATGAATAGTTATGTGCCCCACTGTTACTTCTGCTATGGCACCCTTGGTGAGAACACCCAGATATCATTTTGATATCATTTAATTTGGCCTTAGCTGGACTAGCTCGTAGTTACTTCATCTCACGTGTTTGCGAGTTCTCTGGACAAGCACGGACAGAGAGTGGCCATCAATGGTTTTACATTCCATTCCTCTTTGTAGCCAGCAATTCAACACTCGCCCGCAGCTTCAGGAAACTTCCCGCCGCAAACTCCTCAATAGCCACACGGCTTTCAATCAAGTTACTCTTTTATGTTGGGCCATCAACGTCTTGGCCAAAGCATTGTCTTTACATGCAAATCCAATCATGCTAAAATTGACCTCACCAAATCCTTTGTCCAGCACCGAAACCCCTTTTGTTCTCCCTGGGATTGCCATAGCCGAAAGGCACAATCTTCCCTATAAAAACCTCTCACTTTTAACCGATCCTCGGGTCACTTTGAGCTGCCATCCCACCTTGCTGCCAGTGGTCTAAGGGACTCCCCTCAGTGCCCCACGCTGAGCTTTCTTCCCCGGAACCCCTCTTCTTTCCAGGACTACGAGACAGGTCGTATTGCCTTCCCTTGCAAACCTCCGTTTCTCTTTCCAAGTCAGTTAGTTTATGTTCTGTCTTTCGTGTCTTTTTGCCTTTAATAAAGAATTGTTCATTATTTGGAAGAACCTTGTCTAGTTGTTCTCTGACCCGCCGCTGTATACATAGGGTTAAGGATCTCGCAACGTTACCCTGCCTCTTGCTAGCCAAAACAGTGTCCAAGCTAATTTTTCCCAATTTGGTCTTTTAATTGGCAACCCGGGCGCCCCTCACTGGACCCCCAAATTCTCAGGGTAACAACTGAATCAGTTCTTGAATGATGAGTCAACATGTAGATCCAAGGGTTGTAACAACAGGGTTTAGGCCCAGGTGAAATGGCTTACACTTGCGGAACTCCATTTATACTTCCATGAACTGAATGCATCCATTGCACAACTCTCAAAATGCAACTACATGGGTAGGGAAACTTCACATATGTGAAACTGACAGGATTCCTGCCCCTGTTCTAGACTTGCTAGCAGCTTTGCAGAATGGAAAAGCAGGTGAGAATTAAGTGAAATAAATCAATACTGCCTCTGTATGAGAGCTTATGTCATCAGACAAACTTGTTTTCTATGTTCAGACCATTGGTCCATCTGGCCCATCAACATTGACTATCTCTGACAACAACTCTCCAGGGTCTCAAACAAAAGGCATTTCGATCAGCTGCTCTCTGACCCTTCTCCCTACCCCATCCCCATTCAGAAATGCCAGAGTTTGAACCTGTGACCCTTTGCATGCAAAGCATGTGCTCTACCTGGGAATGTGAAGACCTCTCACAAAATTGTTCATTCTCAGTAAGTAATTGGCTGTCTCTACAGGTCTTTGAGACGGTCTGTTGAAAGTTGAAAGTTTTCTGCCTCTCCTTGGCTAGAAAATCTTTTGCCTGCGGGGGAGTGGGGAACCAAGCTTTTTTTATTCTTACAAGGTTCTTGGAAATTCTTCAGAATTGTTCCTTTGCACAGTTACTGTCCTTTTCTGTTGTAAAACAAACTACACACAATGGGAAAGTATGGCAAAACAAGCTGCTGGAGCAGAAAGATGCAAACAACCCATCTGAAGCTTTTCAGTTTTGAATTAATTGAGGGGGTTGGATGCCGGAGGCATTGTATTATAGTGACTCCACTTTTCTCTGCAGGGCCATTATAAGAGAGTAGCATCGTGAGGCTTCTGCTCAGCTCCGTAGCAGTTACACTATGTGGTTTCACAAGCTTCCATCTTGTCCCCCATGCTGTATAACAACTATATGCAGCCATTGGGAGGTATCATCTGGAGATCTGGAACACAATGTCATCAATATGTTGATAGCACCCAGCTCAATATTTCTATCCTGTCTCAATCTGAAGAAGTTGTACAAGTGCTACATTGGTGCCTGAAGTTAGGAGTGTTCTGGGTGAACACCAACCAACCCAAGTTAAATCCTGACAAGATGGAATAGGTATTTCATACATGTAGAAAGTAGAGAGATAGCATGTTTTGGATTGTTTAGTGTTCCTGTAGAAAGAAGAGGTCCACAGTTTGGGAACACTGCTCAGTTTAAAGCTATCACTGAAAAACCAAGCGGTCTCATTTGCAAGTGCTTATGGCCATCTAAGGTTGGTTTACCAGCTGTTGTCCTTCCTAGACTAGGATAATCTGGCCATCATAGTCCATGTTTGGACAACTTGCCAACTGGATATTGCAATAATGGTGATTAAAAATTATTTTGTACTACAGTTCCCAGAATCCTCAGCCAGAATGGCCATGGATTCTGGGAGTTTTAGTTCAAAAATGTAATTTTACTTCATTTCTCAATAAAAGACACATTATCTTGAAACTTAGAGGTTCCATTTCGCTCCCCATCGCTATTGCTAGATCTCTTTCCCTACTCCAGAAAGCAGATGTGAGCATAGTATGGTCTACAGACTGTGAACAGACCCTGGACTGCACTTTTGTGCCTCCAAATTTAGAAATTTTTGCCAATGTTTTTGGGAAATTTTTGCCTCCAAATCACAAAGAAAGCCTCTCAAATAAGTAAAAACACATGAAAATGCCCTGTTCCATCCCAGGGCTCCCAGAACCTTGTATCACCCCAAAACACAAAGGTGTTTCTCCACAGTCCTTCCCAAAATGGCAGCAGGAAGTTATAGAACATGACTTCCTGTCACCATTTTGAGAGGGGCTGCTGAAGAAAGCAGAGATAATTGGGCTTGTTGTGTGTGGGGGAGTGTGGCCCACAGAGAGTTTTAGTGGGAGAAACTGGCATTTTTCCCACATGCTGTTGGCTGTCCTGCCTTCCGATTGCTTGGGAATTCCAGTTCCCAATGGATTGTCCTCTACGGTTCTGATCTTCCACAATGGCACTCCAGATATTCCAGCACAGAAATATCCATCTCAGGTCCCCGGGCACGGTACCCATAAGAATCTGTTCCCAAATTTCTACTTGGGATACGTGAAATAAGCTTGAAGGGACTGAATTACTTCTCCACCTCCTCAACACCAGGCCAAGGGAAAGAAAAAGCCTATAAAATAAAGTCTGGAGAATGATGCCATCCTCTGTAAATTACTGAACATGCCACTCAACCCAAGTGCATCTGAAACAAAAATATTGGTCTTTCTGGATTGAGACGATATTTCTTTTCCTCCATTGTCATGAGTGTGAGGCCTGAGATAATCATCTTAACCTTGCATTGCCATATTATTCACCCCAAATGTGAGCAGAAAGTGCCATTTTGGTCTGCTATCTACACTGCTCACAAGGCCTAAATTACTCTGCAAACATAGACAGATATCCAGAGGGTCTTCCATGGAAATTTAGTTCCCTTTTTGAAGTTATTTTTTTGTTTGGTTATTTTTTTGGTGGTGGTGGGACATCTCTAGACTAAGTAATAATTGGAAATCATTTCCCCCCTTTTTTCCCCAGCACAATGGACCAAATAGCTGCTTGACTGGGAAAAAAAAAAAAAAGGAAACAAAAGCACGTTTAAATTGAAGTGAAAACTCCAAGCTGAGGTCTCTTTGAGGCAGAAATGCCATTCAGAGATGGGGAACAGTATGAATCAGCAAGACAGCAGGACAGAAGGCTGACTGGGTTCAGGAAATGAGAATTCAAATCCCTACTGATCACGTTTTAGTTCAGTTCATGCAGCCTAATGCAACCATAATATAACAATAGCTAAATCAACACATGTGAGCCAGCATACTGTAGCAGTTTCAGTGCTTGACTAGGGCCCTTTCCGCACACCACCTCTAACGTGAAATGGCCATGGAATGGCCATGGGATCATGACAATGGTTCTGCATGACATTGCTGTGATCCCGTAGCCATCCCGTGACCATCCCATTGTAATTGTGGATTAAATCATGTTTGGGCTTCTCCCAAACATGGCCTGTGATTGTGGAGTCCTCCCACATCCCTCCCACACTTACCTGTAGTGCAGAATGTCAGGAAGTGCAATGGCCTGGGAAACCGCTGGGTTGTGCTGTGGAAGGGAGGAGCTGAGCCATCGTACTTCCTCCCGGTGTGGAGGGAGAGCTCAGCAGACACGATTCCCTCCCAGGATCACCATGCAATGGCTCCAGGAGAAATGTAATGTGTGAAAAGGGCCCAGGACTCTGGAAAAGCAGGGTTTGAATCTCTGCTTGGCCATGGGAACCCACTGGGTGAGCATGCTTACAGGGAAGCATGCTTGCCAGAGGATTGGAGACCACATGCGTGCAGGGAAGCCAAAGAACAAACATGCAAAGGGAAGTGGGTATTGACCAAACAACAGGAATTTCACTCTAGGCAGTCCCCTTTATGACTACAATAGACATGCAAACTAACTAGCCAGTTAATTAAGTATGCAAATGTTGACACTCCCAACACAGAGGTCATGCTTCTACATGATGTCGTTACAGTCCTGCTGCCATCCCATCACCATACATCACCATAATGGGATATATGCTTAACGATTTAAATCTGTTAAGCACCCACGATTGTGTGATGCTCCTGTACCTACTTGGCATGCAAAAGGGTAGGAAGTGTGATGACATGCTTCTTTCCCCACTGCAGCAAGGGAAGATGGCTGGCTAAAGTGCATAGGGGAGGAGCATGTCACTCATGCTCCCTTACGCAGGCAGCCGGCTGGGTGCAGAGCAGAGCGTTCCTGTTGTGCTCCCTTCCCAGCAAAGCCGCTGCCAGTACTGAAACAGGATGATGCATGTGAGCATAGTTGTGTGGAACTGGCCTATGTCGACTGCTTATGACATTTTTAGTCACAACATTACAACAATGTAGCAAAACTTGGGAGGATCACTGCAAGAAAAATGAACAGGAAGAGGGACAACAAGAAGATATATGGGATATTCCAACAATGGGCTTGTGTCTATTAATTAAAACAAAAACAAAAACAGAACAAGATTTGCCAGAATTGAAAGCTGGAGAGGGCTCCAGTCATATAGAATAGAGAATTTCAGCAGGTGTTTATATGGTACCTGGTTGCATGAAAAGCAAAGCCTGCGGAAAGTCCTTCCTAATCTCATTAGTCCTTCCTAATCTCTTGCATCTTAAAGATGCAAGAGCCCCACCCCCAGTTTTCAATCAGGTAGACTTATGCTGGACAGAGTTCCCACATTTTTATTTCCCATTTTTCTGTGCCTTTAACAGCTGCAAAACAAGCAGAAATTCAACAGGTCAAAACAGCTGTCCTTCCTTGTTTGAGAAATTTTCATCTCTTGAACTAATCTTTCAGCTGTGAACTAGTGAACTGTACAATAAAACCATGATGATTCTACCCAGTGAACTGTAGAAAAAAACCATATGATGATTCCAGGGCATGAGGAGAGACAGCTCAGCATCCAGGCTACATGTAGCACCCAAAAGTCATTCTGATGGCTCACAGGGCACCCCAATATTTTTTTAAAAAGTCCTAAAATGCCCCTAAATGATCTCAAGGTGTATGGTGGGTCATTTTGACACATTTTTGGCCATCAGGGCCATTTAGGATTATGAGAACTCTTTTTAAAAGTGGGAAGTTAACAGGAAATGACTTCTGGGTCACTTCCTGTAGTAACAAGGACCTTTCCTATCCTAAAATGCCCTAAAATATGGCAAAAATGTTTCCTATGCTCCCTAGAGAACATTTGAGGCAAGGTGGGGTTTAAACATTCAAGACATCGTGGCATCGGGCAGAAACTGAAATCTCAGCTCTGCTGCATCCCAAGCAGGTGCAGAGCTGCAAGATAAGTCCTAAAGAATAGCACCACCATAAAAGCTTCAATCAAAGGGACTTACCCTCCAGAGCTGATTATTTAGCAAGAAAGGAAGATGGATAAGTGTTGGTTGGTTGCTTGCAGATGATATAGATTCAAAATAGCAAGGCAGGTGTTCATGACCACTCATATGCTAAACCTAAAACAGTAGCTTCTAAGTCAGAAAGTTCCCAGAGATGAGCAGTCCGAGTGCATATGCAAGTATAAATTTTATCAGCATGATAGCAGAAGGTTCTCAGCCAAGACATCCGATCTCAACAATCTTGGCAGCATTCTCATGACTTTTCACTTGCTGTAGCTAGCACACTCCATAGCTGGATCAGAATGTTACCCTAAAAAGTGGGGGACCTTGAGGTCTACCAGCAATGCCAAAGTCTCCTTAAGATTTGAGGAATTATTAGCTCAAAGAAGGCCTGCAAGAGGAGGGTAATGGCAGGATCTTTTCAGCTGTGGCCCTTTTCGCACAGTCTTTCTGTCGCGTGACAGCCCCCTGAGCCTCGCGGGAGTGGGAGCGTCGCTCTGCACGATGCACTCCCACTTCTGCCACACTCACGGGGCTGCAGTGGCGCGATCGTGGGTTTTTTGATTTTCTCCTCAAAGTGAAAATCACCCGCGCTCGTGCAACGCTCTCAGTGCCCACGCGCACTTACCTCCTGTGCGGAGCGTCGGGGAGGCGGCCAGGTCGCGCTTCCTTCCCTCCGCCCCTGTGGAAGGAAGGGGCGGGGCGGGGCGCTAGCGCGATGGACGCAACAGCCTCCTGCTTCGCGCGAGCAGGCGGGGGGGATGGACGCGACAGCCTCCTGCTTCGCGCAAGTGGGGGGACGGACGCGATAGACTCCTGCTTCGCACGAGCGGGTGGGGGACGGACATGACAGCCTTCTGCTCCGTCCGGGGGGAGGGCGGCTCGCGAGAGGCTGCCGCTTCCCCCCTCGTTCCTTCGCCTGTGGAAGGAAGGAGGGGGAAACGGCAGCCTCCCGGAGGAGCCTTCTCATGCGAGCCGCCCTCCCCCGCTCGTGCGAGAAGCCTCAATGCGAAAAGGGCCTGTGTTATACCAGTACTAACTGCAGAGATGACTCCAGTTACAAGTTAAATAGGGAGCTTTATTGGGAATTTACAGGCATGCACAAGAAATCTCAAGAACCATACAAGGCTATTGAAGGAAAAGGTGAGGAAGGTTGGATAGAAAGAGATTTGGGGTGGAAGGGGTTATATTTACTAGTCCTGAAGCAGAAGATCAAAGTAGAGTGGCTCAAATAGGAGTTTGAGGGCAACATGAAGGAACAGGAGTCTGGAGTCCAGTGTAACATCCAACGTGCTAGCAAATTACATGGGCTGGAGCTGGGGTTTAATTCCTCTACTTGAAGGGGTGTGTGCTAATTATTTTCTTGCAGAACAAACAAACAGGGTCCAGAATGGGCTGATTGTCTTAACTCTCGGTGACAAAGCATTGATGAGAGTCATGCCAGTCTCTTAATGTTTTGGTCAGGTAAAGTGAATAGGTAAAGTCTCTGTAGGATATGCACTCAGGAAGGCTGCTTTACTGTTATATCTGGGCAGTTTCATCTTCTATTGTATTTGGAGGTTCGGCCATCCCAAGCCCATTAACATCTGAGATTTCCATCTAAACAAATTTATGACCCGGCCATGCTGAGGTCATCCTAACCTAGCATACTGCTTACAACCAGTATCCTGCCAGCACCTGTTTTCCAGCCATATTTCTTGCCAGTTTAGTTGTCCAGCAGGGTGGGTGTGTATGTGCCAGGTGCGGTAACAAAGGAAGGGATAAATATGGCACTGCTATAGCTAAGTATTAAAAAAAATGCAGGCCAAGACTTTTCCGAGGCCTACACTGACTGGCAGGCAGCCTCTTAGATTCTGACAGTTGCCAATCTCTGCTCTAGGGGTTTATTAGCTCTTTAAGGTAGAGGTTGCAAAACCAAGTGAATTTAAATAATCATACCTTAAGCCACCATATTTTAATGGAAAGGAGGAAAATGCTATACATTTTCTTCATTCCTGGGAGCTTTTTTTTTTTTAAAAAAAACAACCCTGGAACAATCTGCTTGCATGGGCTGTTCTATCTTCCTGGACTTTTCAGTCCATTAATGACATTTGTTCTCTTGGATCTATTTTAAATACAGCAGAAGCAGAAGGAGAGACACCAAATGGCCTCACTAATCCTCATCCAGTCTTATCAGAGACCCCCTGTAAGTAAAGACTATGACCCCCTGTTCCCTGGGAAAAAATGAGAAGACTTGTGCATTTATCCACAACCTCTGGCCATTCTCTAAATCCCATGGCTCCTGTTTCATTTTGATAAGACACTTTGGTGGGTAACTTAATCTGTATTTTGAAGAAAAGCTTGAAACAAAATGTGATATGAGGGGTAACTTTTCTGCTCCCTCACTGTAGGTGGAGAAACTCTGAGTCTATCAGGTATATCTGAGTTTGTTCTTTGTGTGTCAACCCTGACTGAAAATAAAGGATGTGGTATTTCCTTCTGGATTTGCAATCAAATGGGAGATTAGAATAATTGACATAGGCCCTTTTCGCACGGGCTTTCTGTCGCGCGACAGCCCCCTGAGCCTCGTGGGAGTGGGAGCTTCGCTCTGCACGACGCACTCCCACTTCCGCCACTCTCATGGGACTGACGCTGCGCGAGCGCGTATTTTTTGATTTTCGCCTCAAAGCGAAAATCAACCGCGCTCGCGCAGCGCTCCCGGCACCCACGCGCACTTACCTCCTGTGTGGAGCGTCGGGGAGGCGGCCGGGTCGCGCTTCCTTCCCTCCGCCCCTGCTGAAGGAAGGGGCGGGGCGGGGAGCTAGCGCGACGGACGCGACACCTCCTGCTTCACGCGCGTGCGGGGGACGGACGCGACACTTCCTGCTTCGCATGTGCGCGGGGGGCGGACGCGACACCTCCTGCTTCGTGCATGCGCAGGGGGGCGGACGCGAGAGCCTCCTGCTTTGCGAGGGGGGCCGACGCGCAAGCCCCTCCGCCTTCTGGACGCTGCCGCTTCCCCGCTTGTTCCTTCACCTGCAGAAGGAAGGAGGGGGAAACGGCAGCCTCCCGGAGAAGGCTTCTCGCGCGACCTGCCCTCCCCCGCTTGCGATAGAAGCCTCAATGCGAAAAGGGCCATAGTCTGGGATGAAGCCTTTTGTTTAAAAAGGAAGAAGTTTTCTGGGGACAGCAAATACATTTTTTTTTTAAAAAAAAAGTCTTCCACACTTCCTGCCATCACCCAAGACACAGTAGCATGTCCTGTATCAAAATGTCAAGAACAGAGGAAGTAACAGCATCTCTTTCTACATTTTGCCCATGAAAACGGGGGCACATGTGGGAAAGCTGCATCAGAGTGTGGCCAAGATGGCAAAAGTTGGTAATGTGGAAGAACTGTTACCCCACTGGCATACCCTATCCCGGGAAAAATAAATTTGATATTAAATATGTCCGCAACGCCGGAGAGGTTGTCTGAACAGGTATGTAGACAAGGAGGTTGAACGACCAACAATAGGTCAGGCCAGGAAAATCTCCAGTCACGTTCCCCTAGGAGACCTCAGGCTAAACACGTCCACATGAACAAAAGGTTTTCAGCCAGCCTGAGTGGATTACTGAGGTTTCCCCAGATTGAGCAACTCTGATATTAGTAAACCCTACACTGCGAGGTCCATCTGCATAAACCAATCATGCAAACTACCAAGTTGCTATTGTGCAGCATTTCTCCCTTTATTTTGGCCATTGTTCTTCCTGGGAAAGGGCCTGCCCTTGAGAGACATTCTGCTCTATAAGTAATCTCAGTTTTTGAAGGTCTCTTCAGAGAACTCCTCACCACGCTAGCAGACCAGCACTCTGTTAGTCAAGTGATCCCCTCTGTTACTTCGGCCCAGGCCTACCCGATGATAGCACTCGATATCTCTTTTTGATATCAAAATCATTTGGCCTTCCTCTGCCACCTCGCTCCACGTGTTTGCAAGGCCTCCGGACAAGCATATACACAGGCACAGCCGGTAACTGCTGGACATTCCATCCTCCACCTAGGCAGGCAGAACAGAGCCACTCCGTTGCTTCAGGGACCTTCCTGCAAACACCTCTTGCTTAAGCGCGACACTAACAAAAGCGCCCGGCCTCGAGCCAATAGTCTTACAAAGCCAAGCTACGCACCTTGCATTTGCATACTGGCTATACTATTGTTACATCTGCGCTAAGCCCATCGTATTAAACTTGACCTTTTCCAAAGCTTTGTCCCGCTCCAAACTCACATTGTTCTCACCTAGTATGGCATGGCCTGCAGTCACAATTCACCCTATATAAACCCCCCGATTCCGAAACCACCTCGGATCACTCGCCCTGTTTGGATCACTCCTGAGTTCCATCCAGCCTTGCTGTCTTTTTGTCCAGTGAGCTTCCCTTGGCCTCTACGCTGAGTTTCTTCCCAGTCATCTTCAGTTTCTTCAGGAATACGAGAAAAGGTGTCGTATCACCCATTTCCCCTGAAAATCCTTATTTCTAGTTCTTCTGTTAGCTGTGTGGTTGTGGTGTCTTTACTGTTTGTTTGTCTTTTAATAAAAACATCATTTTTGCTATTTTAAAACTGTCTGACTGCTTGACTGACCTGACCCCGTAGACATTGGGTTACAAGATCCCTGCTAAGTTACCCTGCCTCTCGCTAGCTTAAGAGAGTGCTCCAGTTAATTTCCCCAACTTTGTGTTTATTTGGGCGCCCCTCCCGGGACCCCCAGAGAACAAGGTAACGCCTCAACTGCTTCTCTTCGCTGAGTTCTGTCCTTCTCACCACTTCCTGGACTGAAGACTTCAGGATAGGTGTAGTATCATTACCTTTACACCCTCTCTGCTGAATCCCCTATCAATTTTCACCTCTTTCCTTTCTCAATAGGCCTTGTGTGAGTGAGTGAGTAATGAGTGAGTGCGCTGGTGCATTAGAATACATTTGTTAATAAAATCTAGTTATTGGTACATTTGTTTGGCTTTTCGCTTGGTCTGACCTTGCAAAAATTGGGTAAAAGATTCTGCTGGGTTACACTGTCCTTTGTTTGGTTACAACCAGTGCTCCGCTAATTTCTCCAATCTTCACATTTTTGGAGTAAATCAAGGTGTCCTCCAAGGGACCCCCACAGGTCAGGGTAACAGAACAGACAAGCCAGGAGAGGCTGGAGCAATTTGCTTTTGCCTGGGCCTGCTTGGAAGGACAGGATTGTTTCCTCACTGCTGAGTTAACCGAGTTGTTGTTGTTAACTGCCATCAAGTCAATGTTGACTTATGGCAATCCTATGAAAGAGAGACCTGCAAGTCATCCTGTCATCAAGCGCCAAGCTTACAACTTAAAGAGTCAGAGAGGTGTCTTCCTTGATTGTGTCTATCCATCTGTGATGAGGTCATCCTCTTTTCTCACTGCCTTCCACCTTACCAGTCATGTCTTCTTATGATATGGCCAAAGTACAACAGCTTCAGTTTAGTCATCTTGGCTTCTAGGGAGAGTTCAAGCTTGTTGGGCTCTAGGACCTGTTCATTTGTCTCTTTAGCAGTGCAGGGTATCCGTAGAAACCCCCCCCCACACACACACCACATTTTGAATGAGTTGATTTTCTTCTTATGAGCTTTCTTCACTTCCCAGCTTTCACAGCCTGACATAGAAACTGGAAATACAATGGCATGGACAATCCTCACTTTAGTATTCAATTATACATACTTCAGGATCTTGTCTAGTTACTTCATAGCTGCCCTTCGAAGTCCTAGGCCATTTCTGCACTAGACTGTTATAGTGCTATTATTCCACTTGCAACATCCTACGGAATCCTGGGGTTTGCAGTTTCAGGAGGGGCCGGCCCGCCAGCCCCTCCTGAAACTGCAAACCCCAGGATTCTGTAGGATGTTGCAAGTGGAATAATAGCTCTATAACAGTCTAGTGTGGAAATGGCCCTAGTCTTCTTCTGATTTCTTGACTGCAGCCACCATTCTGATTAAAGACTGAGTCAAATTTGGGAAAATCTTGAGCTATGTAATGGAGTGCAAACCACTTTTGAACTCATTTTGCAGCAACTGAAGTAAGTTTGAGGACAAAGGGAAAAATGGGAGGAGGAGAAAGAAAAAGAGACACAAATCTGAAAAAAGGGAAATAGCAGATGCTTTTTCAGGACTGTCCCTGCTAGACAGGAATAGTTGGAGGGTATTCATTCATGCCTTCACAGAATAACCTCAAGTCCTGCTTCTGGAAATGAAAGTGGAAAATGAAAAATATAGGTCAGGCATGGTTATGCAAGTGGGAAAGGAAGGAAGAAAAGAAGGAAGGCAAAATTATTAACTCAGATTCAGTTATTCAAAATCTCCTCCACTTCATTGTTCCTATGCAACCTGGTTGCTATTTGTGATTATTTTACTTTGCATTTTCACAGCACTTCCAAGTGCTTCATTCACTATTGTCAATACAACCTGAAAAGTAGGTCAGTATTACCTCCTCCTGACGGGACACAAAAGCTAAGAGATTGCCTATTGAGTCTGTGACAGAAGTAAGATTTTAACTCTGCTTCAGTTTCTGTGCTGTCTTGATTATATTTCTGCAAGTGCATTGTGCAAAGAAGAAAAAAAAGTGACAGAACAGAGTGCCCCGGTCAGTAATACCCTTTCTCAGGGTAGTCCATTCCATGTCGTATCCTTAAGCGGGCTTTCCATCTCTTCTCTCACACACTCTTTCAACCTCTCTCTCTCTCTCTCTCTCGCTCTGTTTCCCCAATTCTCTCCTACACACATTTTCTAGTCATTCATTCATTCACTAAGGATATTTATTCAACTAGTAATGAGACTTTTTTTTTATTGCACTCTGCACGTAGAACAGGAGTGAATAAAGTGCACCCTGCAGGACACATGTGGCTTCAGCAGTTTGCTTTTGCTTTCTGATACACTGTTCTCTCTCTTTCTTTTTTGTGTGCCTAACATGCAGGAGAGGCTTTTGCCGATCCCTTCTCTGTCTGCTGGGCACAAACCCTTTGCCTGGAGGTGCCAGGAATTGCGTGTGGTTCTTCCTGCATGCAGGGTTGCTTCAGTCATATTGAGTAGCATGTTTGTGTTTTTCAGCAACGCAGAGATACGTTGTCTGTCAGCAGTAGGAGCTGTGTTGGTAGCATAAAACATCTCCAGAAAGACTTCCATGAGTGCAATGCATCAGTGAAGAGGGTTCTTGAACACACATTTTTCAACGAGCATTCTGCATTAAACATTTTAAACAACTAGGGAAAGAAAAAAAGGCAACTTGTTTTTCCCTGAGAAGGGCAAAAGGAGCTTGACATGATTGTCCTGGGGAAGAGAAGACTGAGAGATGACCTGATTGCATACTTTAAACATCTCAAGGCCTGCCACAAAGAGGAATCTTGTTCTATGCTGCTTCAGGTGGTAGAATTGGGTCTAATGCTTTCAAGTTACAATTTTGATTGATCATTAGAAGGAACTTCTTGACAGTGGGACCAGTCCAGCAATGGATCCAATTGCCAAGAGAGGTAGTAGAGTCTCCTTCTCTGGGCATCTTCAAAAAGAGGCTGGACAGCTACTTGCCAGGGATGCTCTAGCTGAAGATCCTGCATTGAGTGTGGAGTTGGGAGTTACTGCTGTGGGGACCATGATCACAATCTCTCTTTGTAATCATTAATCATTAACCAATGCTGCTTAATATTTATTAATATTCATTTATTTTAAGCATTTGTAACCCCCATCTTTTGCTAAGTAAACTCTCAGACCAACTTAGAAATTATTAATTCAATTATCCCTGCCCTCAGATTTACAATCTAAAATAGAATTGACATGTAAGGACAGAGGGTGGAGGACAGAGAAAAGTACAATTTAAAACCAACCTTTGCTAGATCCTAGCATAGTGATGGCATGCTTGGGTGTTCTTCTCCCTCCAAGGCCAGAACTGGCAGTTCCTTCATGTTCCTCCTCCTACCACCTTCAATGAAGCTTATGGCTAGCTGATGCTGGAGATGGAAGCTGGAAAACTCTTGCTGACTTACAGTAACATAAATAGGGTGTTACCCTAAAACATGGGTGACTCGGGATCTACCCAAAATGCCAGTACTTCCACATGACAATGGGGAATTAATTATCTCAGATTAGGAGGCCTGAGAAAGGTGTGTGTGTATGTGTGGGGGGTAACCTAACAGGATTTCACCAATGTTTATGGGGTCTTGCAGGAAAGAACCAGCCAGAAATTCCCAAAATAAGCTAAAATGTGTTTTATTGAAACTTCATTCATGTACACAAAAGATCCAAACAAAATAATCTTAAAGGTGCTGCCATATTCCTTTCCATTTTTCCCCCTCCTTCTTCCTTCCTCCTTTTTATATGCCTCGAGAGACTAACAGGACTACTTTGAAAACTACCAGATGAACTGTAAGGGATAACAACCTCCCTGTTGCTCCTTTCCCCTTGGACTTATGCTGTGATCCATCATTACTGTACACCCACTGCCTCTGAGAAAGGGCAATCACCGTGGGAAACATTCACTGAGAGAATTGCATTCTATTTTCAGAGCCCTATCTTGTCCCAGTTGCCTCCACCAACAGACTGGAAGAACATAGCTCTCTACATTTTTTTGGGACAAAGCTCTCATTTGAATTCTCCCTGAAGTATCTCCAAGGATTCCCAGACTGGTGTTAAGATGGTGGAAGCAACTCAAGTCAATTTGGTTCCTGTGAACTGAGCTTTCTAATCACCATTAGTTCTTCGTTTATTTCCACCCACCCTCTTTTCCTTGTATATAGTTTTACAGTATGTTGAGCCTGAGATTAGACTTTTGGGGTACTGCTGATTCTGTTGTTAATTTTAGAGCTCTGTTTTATTTTCAGTGTCTTTTGAGTTCCTCCCATCAGGAGGTTTTGTTCAGCCCGAGGAGAAATGAGGCACTTATTTACAAGCTTTTTAAGAGGAAGCAATTACTGTAAACTGTTAATCCACCACCCTTCTTCCTTTATCCTTAATTCTTTTTCAACAGATAGTGGGAAACAAACACACTTGACAACCCACCATGATTTTGGGACTTTATGAGAACATCCACCAGATGGACAGAGATCCCAGTGAAATCTGCTATGGAACTGACACTGGTACTTAATTTCTCTTGTTCTAAAGAGCCAGCATAGAGCACTGGCTCGAGGGTTGCACTATGTTGCCCCCAAACGCGAGTGATTCAGCGGTCCACCCGGGATGCCAGTGCCTCTGTGAAATGGTGGGGAATATTAGGTCGAAGAGGAAGCCTTTGAGAGGGGGGTAACCTTATGAGATCTTTTACACCTATCTGTACCAATACTAGTGTAGAGAAGAACCAGCAGGAGATCCTTTTTATTATTTTATTGGGGGAAACTGCAACTGCAATTATGCATATGGGAGCTAAGGGGTCCCACAATCACATAAGATTAACTGAAGGAAAAGGGAGAAAGGATTGGATAGTGAAAATTTAGGATCAAGTAAGTGATATTTACCAATCCAATAGAGCAGCGAAGAGCAATGTGACTTAGGCCATTTCTGCAAGTAGAAGCTAGCATCCTGTTAGTGATGTGCACAAGAATAGATCCACCTTATGCTTGTGTGTGAAGTTGGCATTCTTTTCTATCCTCTAGAACAACCAAACACTAGACTTATTGTTGAACTGTACCAGCCACCTACCACAGCCATTCTATGACTGGTAGAGAATGAGGAGGGATAGGATAGGCATTTGGTTATATCCCTATGGCAGACACAAGCTGGCATCCTGTTAGTGACATACAGAAGCACCAGTTGCATTACACATGTGGGTCAAATTATTCGCTGTAGTGCAACAGATGTATTTTGCTGACAGTGGCAGAAGCAGAGCTCTAGAAGGATATTGACAAGCTGGAATCATAGAATCATAGAATCATAGAAATGTAGAGTTGGAAGAGACCACAGAGGCCATCCAGTCCAACCCCCTGCCATGCAGGAACACCCTCAAAGCACTCCCGACAGATGACCATCAAGCCTCTGCTTAAAAACCTACAAGGAAGGAGACTCCATTACACTCTGAGGCAGCATATTCCATTGCCGGACAGCCCTGACTGTCAGGAAGTTCTTCCTGAGGTTCAGGTGGAATCTTCTTTCCCGCAGCTTGAATCCATTGCTCCTTGTCCTGGTCTCTGGAGCAGCAGAAAACAAGCCCTTTCCTTCTTCTACATGGCATCCCTTCAAATATTTAAACATGGCTATCATGTCTCCTCTTAACCTCCTCTTCTGCAAACTAAACATCCCCAGCTCTCTAAGTCTATCCCCATAGGGCATGGTTTCCAGGCCTCTCATCATTTTGGTCACCCTCCTCTGGACTTGCTCCAGCTTGTTAATATCCCTCTTGAATTGGGGTGCCCAGAACTGGACACAGTATTCAAGATGGGGTCTAACCAAAGCAGAGTAGACCGGTACCAGTACCTCCCTCGATCTAGACACCATACTCCCATTGAAGCAGCCAAGAATTGCATTGGCTTTCTTGGCTGCCGCATCACACTGCTGACTCATGTTCAGCTTGTGATCTATGAAGACTCCTAGATCCCTTTCACACATACTGCTATCCAGCCACGTGTCCCTCATCCTATATTTCTGTATTCCATTTTTTCTACCTAAGTGTAGGACCTTACACTTCTCTCAGTTGAATACTCAACTGTCAAGCACTCCGCGTTTGCATACTGGCTATTCTATTGACAACTCTATCATAACTCAATCATGTAAATTACTGACCTTTTGGAGGCTTTGTCTCCAGCCCGAAACTCATTGTTATCCCCGAGAGCGGACTAGCCTACAGCCACATTTTCCCATATAAGACCCCCTGACTTTGAGCACTTCCTCGGATCGCTCTTGGCTTCCATCCCGCCTTGCTGTGGCTTTGTTCGACAAGCCTTCCCCTCATCTCCTCGTGCTGAGAATCCTCACTTCCACTAACTTCTTTTTCAGACTACTCGGGCTTCAGGACAGGTGTAGTATTTCCCATACAAAACCTCCTCTCAAAATCCCTCTATTCAACTCCAACCTTTATTTCTATAGATCTCTATGTGAGTGTGTTGCATACACATGTTTGACTGTATATCAATAAAAACAATTATTATTATTTACTTCTGTTTGCTCCTTGACTCAGCCTGACCCCGTAGACATTGGGTGAAAGATCTCACTACGTTGCCCTGCCTCTCATAGGCCCTTTTCGCACACAGTTTTTTTTGCGTGGGGGCCCCTTGAGCGTCGCATAAATGGGAGCGTCGGTCTGTACAACACACTCCCACTCATGCGACGCTCAGGAGCCTAAAGCGGGACGTTCACACATTTTCTTATTTTGGGCTCGAAGCCGAAAATACTGCATGGTCACGCATTGCTTGCGGGCCCTCGCACACTTACCTGCTTGTGGTGTGCCGAACAAGCCGGCCCAGTCGTGCTTCCTTCCCCCAGCACAGCCTACAGCTCCCCAGCTGCGCTGCGAAAGGAAGGGGCGGGGCGCTTGCGCGACGGTCGAGCTACCAGGAAGTGACCTGTGGGACGAAGGAGCGGGGGAAGTGGCAGCGTTCCAGCTGAGGCTTTTTGCACAAGATGCCCCCTCCCAGCAGCACAAACGGGTAACATGCGAAAAGCCTCCTAGTGCTAGCTTGTGCTCTTTGCTAATTCCCAACTTTGTAATATTTGGAGTGCACTTAGGTGTCCCTCATGGGACCCCCAACAATCAGGGTAACAAGGGGAAAAAAAAGGAAGGGGAAATTCCTATCTGGCCCCGAAGAGACCAGACAAATCTCAGACTGCACTGAAGGTGGGAGGGTGAGTCACACTGAATGATCAAACAGGGCATGTGAAAGGACAACCAGGCTGAAATGGTCTGCTATCCCACCCCTGTCTGTAATCTGGCACCGAGCTCCAATCATCCATCACACTCGGGTCTCTATCATGGAGACAATCAAACCGTTACCTCCCCCCCCACAACAGCATTGTTTGATTCACAGATTCAGGTAAGCATAATAAAATCATCTCTCTTTTCAACATGCTGAGATCTCGTCTTTTTTCTAAATCACACCTATTGACATTAGGCAAGGTAGAGAAATCTGTTTGGTTTGTGCCTATAGCCTCTTTCTTGCCAAATAGTCTTTTTTTTTTCTTTCAGAAAAGAGACCTCACCACCATATTTGATCCTTTATAGTAACAATTATTTAATTGTCCTTTTTTAAATTGCATTTTATCCTTTTCAAATGCATGCTTTAAATTGCTGGAATTTGTTAATGATTTAATTCTGTTTCAGTTCTTTATGTTCCAACCTTGATCCTCACAGCTCACTCCATACAGAGGAAAATTCAGGCACACGCTTTGAAGGAAACTAAAGATCTTTTAATATCCAGAACAAAAAAAATGACCTCTTATTATCAAAGAGAGTAAGAGTGTAAAAGGAAGAAAAGTTGGCTCCTTTTAGGCTTCTTTGACGCCGGTCGATTTGAAGATCAAATGCCAACATGTGTCAGATTGGTTTCCTTTATCAAAACAAGTTGCCAAAATAGCAGCAAAAGAAAGACTTCAAACAAAGGAGTTCTCATACTGCTTACTGGGAACAGACTTGCTCTCCCACAAGTTGATTTTGCCACTTCTCAAACATTAAGTTAACACTCTCAGCTTTCAAAGAAGAAACTTCAATCAAGCAAGTCAAGACCCCTTTTTTATACAGCTGGAAGGCAACACTGAGAAGAGGCAAACAAACAAACACACACAGAAGAATGATGAAACCTATTGAGGATATGGAACGAGGTGCATCTCCCAGCTCAGGAAAATATGAAGCTTAGAAATCCTATCAAGGCATTTGGTGCCCTTCCCAAGTGAATACAATACAACAGCCCTCTCAAGTGACAGGGAATTCATAGAATCATAGAATCATAGAGCTGGAAGAGACCACAAGGGCCATCCTGTCCAACCCCATTTTGCTATGCAGGAATACACCACCAAATCAATTCTGAAAGATGGCCGTTCAGGCTCTGTTTAAAAATCTCTAAAGAAGGAAACTCCACCACAACCTTAGGCAGCTTATTCCTGTGGTGGCCCAAATATCACTGGGGAGATCATGGAATCATAGGCCCTTTTCGCAATGAGGCTTCTCGCGCGAGCGGGGGAGGGCGGCTCATGCGAGAAGGCTCCTCTGGGAGGCTGCCGCTTCCCCGCTCGTTCCTTCCGCAGGTGAAGGAACGAGCGGGGAAGCGGCAGCCTCCTGAGGAGGCGGCAGCTTGTGCGTCCGCCCCCCACGAAGCAGGGGGCTGTCACATCCGCCCCCCGCGAAGCAGGAGGCTTGTGCGTCCGCCCCCCGCGAAGCAGGAGGCTGTCGTGTCCGTTGCGCTAGCGCCCCGCCCCTTCCTTCCGCAGGGGCGGAGGGAAGGAAGCGCGACCTGGCCGCCTCCCCGATGCTCCGCACAGGAGGTAAGTGCGCGCGGGTGCTAGGAGCATTGCACTAGCACGGGTGATTTTCGCTTTGAGGCGAAAATCAAAAAACCCGCGATCGCGCCGCTGCAGCCCCATGAGCGCGGCGGAAGTGGGAGTGCGTCGTGCAGAGCGATGCTCCCACTCCCGCGAGGCTCAGGGGGCTCTCGCGCGACAGAAAGCCCGTGCAAAAAGGGCCATAGAGTTGGAAGAGACCACAAGGGCCATCAAGTCCAAGCTTCTAACGTGCAGGGATACACAATCAAAGCATTCCTGACAGATGATCATCCAATTTCTCTTGAAAAACCTCCAAAGGAGGAGACTTCATCACACTCCCAGGCAGTGTATTCCACTGTCAAACTGCTCTTACCATCAAGAAGTTCTTCCTAATATTTAGAGGGAATCTCTTTTCCTGAAGTTTGAAGCCAGTCCTCCATGTTCTAGTCTCTGCAGCAGCAGAAAACAAGCTTGATTCATCTTCATATGACCTTTTTTTCAGACATTTAAACATGGCTATCATCTCACCTCTTAACCTTCTCTTCTCAAAACTAAAACTACCCTGTTCCCTAAGGTGTTCCTCATAGGGCTTCATGGTTTCCAAACCTTCTACCATTTTGGTCATCCTTCTCTAGACACCTTCCAGCTTGTCACAGTATTCCAGGTGATGTCTGACTAAAGCAGAATACAGTGGTACTATTACTTCCCTTGACCTAACCTCTGTAATTGTATTGATGCAGCCTGGAATCACACTGGCCTTTTTAGCTGCCATATCATACTATTGACTGATGTTCGGCTTGTGGTCTACTAAGACTCTTAGCTTCTTTTCACATGTATTGTGGTCAAGCCAGTTACCACTCTTCCTATATCTATGCATTTCATTTTTTTTTCTGCCTAAGCTGAGTGCCTCACATTTTTCCCTGTTGAAATTGATTTGTTAGTTTGGCCCAGCTCTCTAATCTCTTGAGGTCATTTTGAAACCTGATCCTTTCCTCTGTGACATTAGCTACCACTTCTAATTTGGTGTGATCTGCAAATTTGATGAGCATGCCCTCTATTCTCTCACCCAAGTCATTGACAGGTTCAATAGCACTGTGGGCCCAGACAGAACCCTGTGGCACTCCACTAGTCACTTCTTTCCAGGATGAAGGGGAGCCATTGGTGAGAATCCTTTGGGTTTCATCAGTCAACCAGTTACAAATCCACCTAACAACAGCCTTTTCTAGCCCACATTTTACTAGCTTGTTTGCAAGAATATCATAGGGAACCTTATCAAAGGCCTTACTGAAATCAAGATAGGTTACATCCACAGCATTCCTTTCATCTACCAAACCTGTAACTTTATTAAAAAAAGAGAGAGATAAAATTATTCAGTGTGTGACTAGTTTCTGAGAAACCCATGTTGACTTTCAGTGATCATGGCCTTCCTTTCTCGGTGCTTACATACTGTTTGTTTAATGATCTGCTCTAGAATCTTTGCTAGTATTAACATCATGCTGTCTGGATGGTAATTGTTTGGGTCCTCTTTTTTTTCCCTTTTTAAAGATGAAGACAATGTTTGCCCTCCTGTAGTCTGATGGGACTTCACTTGTTCTCCAGAAATTTTCAAGGATTTGCCAGTGATTCTGAGATTTCTTCTGCCAGTTTAATACCCTTGGATGTAGTTCATCTGGCCCTGGAGACTTGAATTCATCTAGAATAGCAGGTATATCTGTACTACCTCTTTACCTATTCTGTGGGGCATTTCCCTTACTGCATTATGTGCTCCATTTTCCCCAGGCTGAGCATTGTTTTCCTTTCAGGAAAAGATCATGACAAAGAAGGTCTGCCTTTTCTTCCACCTTTTTCTTTCTGCCTTTTCTTCCACCTTTTTCTTTCTGCCTTTTCTGTTAGCTTTTTGCCATCTTCCCCACCTAGTCACCCTACCATTTCCTTTTATTCTCTTTTCCTGCAGACATAACTAAAAAAAGCCTTTTTTAAAATTATGTTTAACCTTTCTAGCAAACCTAAGCTCATTCTGTTCTTTAGTTTTGTTTTTTTAACTTTCTCCCTACATATGCTGGCTATTCATTTAAATGTCTCTTTGGTGATTTTCCCCTTTTCCTGTTACTTGTACATGTTTTAAATTTTAAATTTTAGCTCAGTTGAAAGTTCTTTAGACGTCCATCCTGGTTTCTTTAGACACCTCTCATTTTTCCTTCTCACTGAAAATGTTTGAAATTGTGTCTTCAATACTTTACTTTTAGGAAACTCCCATACATTATGAACTCTCTTCTTTATTAGTATTCCTGCTCATGGGATCACACCTAGTATTTCCCAAAGTTTACTGAAATCAACTTTCTTAAAGGCCATTTCCGCACTAGATGGTTATAGTGTGATTATTCCACTTTCACCATCCTGTGGAATACTGAGACTCTTTTCGCATGGGCTTTCTGTCTCACGAGAGCCCTCTGAGCCTTGCGGGAGTGGGAGCGGCGCTCTGCACGACGCACTCCCACTTCCGCGGCGCTCACGGGGCTGACGCTGTGCGAGTGCGTATTTTTTTATTTTTAGCTTGAACTGAAAATAAATGGTGCACGCGCAAGGCTCCCAGCAGCGCCCCGCACTTACCGGAGTGCGGAGTGCCGTCGCAGGCGAGCCTGTCGCGCTTCCTCCCCGCTTCCGCCCCCAGCGCCGCCTACAGCTCCCAGGGAGCGCTGCAGAAGCTGGGGGCGTGGCTGAAGAGCGCCCGTCGCGGAAGAAGACTCCACGTGCGGTAAGGAGGTGGGGGAAGCGGCGGCGTTTCGGGAGACGGTTGTTGCGCAAGCCACCCTCCTCTGTCGCGCAAGCGCCGGCGCTGCAAAAAGGGCCTAGGATTTGCAGTTGAGGGAGGGGCATTTAGAATTCTCAGCCAGAGAGCTCTTTGGCCTCTGTAAACTACAAACCTCAGAATTCCACAGGATGTTGAAAGTGGAATAATAACACTATAACTGTCTAGTGTGGAAATGGCCAAAAGTTTAGAATGCATGCCTGACTGTGTTTGTCACCCCCTTTCCACCATATAACAAATTTCAGCATAGCATGGTCACTCCTACTCAAGTATCCTGCTATTTCTACCCCATTAATCAGTTCCACACTGTTGGTTAGGATCAGCTTTAAAATATCTGATCCTCATGTTGCCGTTTCCACCTTCTGGACCATGAAATGGGAGCAATTTGCATGTGTTACAGTTGGCCCGTGTGATGGCCTACTGTTAAATGGGATATCCCCCAGGGTGTACTGTTAGTCAGGGGATATGCATAACAGTGCATTAAGTACCTTAGCAACCCATTGTATTGTTCCCTGTAGAGGGACCTCCAGAGTCTGGATGGTGTTCAGTGGCATATTTTTAAGACTTGATTTTAATGGTCTTCAGTACTGGTAGTCAAATCTTGTTTACTTTCTGAGTTTCTTCTTCTTTCCTGTTGAAATTGTCTATGTGTTTATGGATTTCAATGGCCTCTCTGTGTAGTCTGACATAGTAGTTGTCAGAATGGTCCAGAATTTCTGTGCTTTCAAAAAACATTCTTGTCCAGGTTGGTTTATAACATGTTCTGCTACTACTGATTTTTCTGTTCTTTGATTCATGTTTGGATGCTGTGTTTTGTAGTCCCTATGTAGACCCAGACTCTGGAGGTCCCTCTACAGGAAACAATACAACGGGTTATTAATGTACTTAATGCATTGTTATGCATATCCCCTGACTAACAATACACCCTGGGGGATATCCCATTTAACAATAGGCCATCACACAGGCCAACTGTAACACATGCATATTACTTCCTCCCACCCGGGGACTACACAAGTATATATATGCTATCTCACTTCCATGCCACCAGATCCTCTGAAGATGCCAGCCACAGATGCAGGAGAAACATCAGGAGAAAATACTAATAAAACATGGCCTCAATGCCCAGAAAACCCACAACAGCCAATGGATTCCAGTCATGAAAGCCTTTGACTTTACTTCCCCAAAGTCTTTGCAATGGAAATGACTGAGGTGTCTGAGCTGAAATAGAAAAGAATGATATACCCTCTAAGGCAACTTTTGAATTTCTGTATTAGTTACTATTTTAGATTTTTTTTTAAAAAAAAAAAAAGGGAGAAAGGGCAGGGGAGAAAAAAAACAGAATGTGGCAGAACCTTAAAGACTAACCGTTTTTTACTTTCACATGAGTTTTTTTGGATATTAACCCACTTCTTCAGGTACCGGGTTGGGGAGAGTTGGGCTAGGCCTGGAGACTCAACTTAATTACATACATGTAACTAAATAGCCTATGGAGAATTCTGGCTTAGATAGATAGACAAACAAACAGACAGATGTCACCATGAAGGAAAAATTGTAGTTGGGGGGTGCAATTTTGATAGAGGAAAATAGCAGGGTGTGTGTGTCCTAAAAATACCCTTTCTGCTAGTGCTGGAACGTTCACATTGGCACTCTTTTGTGGATTAATTTCCTTTAGGGTAAAGCATAAAAATAAAATATTCATTGCCTATGTAACAGGTAATTTTGGCCTTCTCAGTATAATCCTTTTTGGATGAGACACTGAAGTGTGTTTCTAATTTTAAATAGAAAAAAAGAGTCCCTCTGGCATTTGTCCGTTGCCGTCCTAGTGCTTTGCTAGCCAAGCTCTCTTAGGGGTTGAGAACACCTGTGGCCAGATAACACAGTATCCAGATTGGAAGTGTTGGATATAATGCTACATATCAACAGTGTCTTGTCTAAAATGTTAGAATATCCCCAAGTTAATGGTATCACCTTCCTTCAGACTTTCTTTTCCCCTGTATGGCAAAGGACCCCAGCTTTCAGCTCATCTTAATAGCTGTCTCCCTGGCTCATCTGAAAATTTATTCCTGATTTTTTTAAAAAAATCAACTCCCATCAAAGTGTTAGGAAAGCTGGCCTCACTCTTCTTGTCCCCAACACCATTTCTGTGTGGTTTCTGTGTTACTTCTCCAATCCCTTGGTTAGTTGGCTCCATTACACGATGTTAAGGAATTCTCTCAAGGTCTCGCCACGTGTGCTGAGGTTGAGAAAAGCTTAAGGCACATTCTAAAAATAAGCAAAGCCCAAAGCTTCTTTTGGCTCTTAGAGGTGGCATTTCAACGGCAGAATTAAGACCCTGCAATTAGCCTTATGTGCTGCTTCTCACTTGTAAGGCCAGATAGCGTAATGCAACTGCTCTCCTTTCATAAAAAGGAGGAAGAAAGGGGGAGAAAAAAGAAAAAGAAATGTGGAAGCACATTTCAGACTGATTTTTTATTTTTATTTGAGGTTTTATGGTTATAAACCTACTTCTTCAGATGCAGCACTGCATTCAAAAAAGGAGTGTTATATCCAGTGACGTTTTTAAGTCTTTTACTCCAAGTCTCATGTCTCTACCTTCCTGCAAGTCTCAAGTTGATTCTCAAGTCCTTGCAAGGTACAAGTCAAGTCTCATGTCAGGTCCTAAGTGTGGGAGACAACTTTAGCAGGAAAAAAAAAGAGGTGATAGTGGGGTGTACGAGGGAGGTCAATGGGCTTACAAGGATCTGCAGCTTCAGAAGTGGGGAATAGGATCCTTCTTACTCCCCATTCCCCAAGCTGGAGGCTTCTCAAAAGTGGGGAATAGGATCCTTGTTACTCCCTATTACTGAAGTTTCAAACACTTTTGAAGGAAGGATCCTTCCACCTCAATCCTGATGCCTAACATATTTGCTGTTCCTCTCTGAGAAACTCATTCTGTGCTCTTGCCTTCTAATATTAGGAAAAGTTTTAGAAGGCTCCTCCAGTATGCAACAGGGACAGGCTGCTGAGCAGAACTCAACCCTGCCTCAAGCCCATTGCCTAATGCATTTGCTGTTCTCCTCCAAGGAATGTGCCCAAGCTTTGGGTTTGAGACAGACCATCATGTGACCAGTATGCAAAAAGAGATGGAAGTGTTATTCAAAGTTGTATAGTTTCAGGATGAATGGCTACTGAACTTAGGGCAGCAAGTTAGTTACTAAAATATACAAGTCATCAAATCATTGTGTCATTTATTGCCAAGTTGAGTCCAAATCGAGTCACTTGAAACGACTTGAGTCTAACTTGATTCCATGTCAATCAACTCAAGTCTACATCACTGTTTATATCCACAAAAGCTCATGCAAGAATAAAAAAAAAAATTTTTTTTCAGCAGCAAGAGACTAGCATGGCTACTTTTTTGAAAAATTACCTCTCCTTCCATGATGCAGTTATGGACATGTGTGCAGTAATGTGCTTATGATTGGCATTCAGACATCTTCCTGTGTGATTTGAAAATATTTTCATGCACAAAGGAAGGGCATATTTGTTCCAAAGACATGCTCTTCTGGATTTGCTGCTCTTGAGTGGCGGGAGATGTGATCAGTGACTTCCATGCCAGAGGCACAGTGACTCAATCTATGAGTTTTCTGCCATATTTTTAAACGAGCTATTCAAGGTGCTGAGCCTGAAGAGAAATTGCTTCCATCAGTAACACTAGGAAAAATTAGAAGATCATGCTGGTGAATTGGCGGTCCAACCTTTTTTTTTTTTAAAGAAACGCATTTCTGTCCCATATTTTGACAGACCTGAAGCAGAACAGATTGAAGGTCCTGACCTTTGCACTTATACAATTTAATATAGTTTTCTAAGAGTTATACAGTCACTTGTATCTTGTGTATGCATTAGGGTAACTTTCCATCCAACCAACATTTCTAGCAGATGTTTTGGTTATCTTTCCTGGCCAGACATCTAAACCAGCCTTCTACAGACTCTTTACATGTAAACAGCCTAGTCTCCATTCTTTAATTTCAGAAAGCACTTACATCAAACTCATGTACAAGTTGAGGCCAGGCTTTGGGGCCAAAATGAAGGACTGAGATAAAATACATGGATGAGTCAAAGTTCATGCTGTGGACAGTGGAAAGCACCAGCACCACCTCACCCTTGCTGTCATGTTCAACATTTTCTTGCCCAGGCATTCAAAAAGACCTTTTGTCACTCTACTCGGAGAAGGAAATGGTTCTTTATTTTGATAAAAGTCAAGGTACAACAAGTCATCCCTCCACATTTGGAGTTTGACATTCATGGATTTGATTATTTGTGAATTTCTCCAACCCCTGCTCCTCCACCTCAGGTACTACTTTTGAAGGGGAACTTTCCCTCTTGTTGGTTCCAATCAGGCTTCACAGCTCTTTAAAAAACCTCCCTCCAGTCCTCCTCCTCCTCCTCCTCGTCCTCCTCCTCCTCCAGCCACTGCCTGGCTAGCCAAGGACAGCCCAAAGCTTGATTTGGGCTGTCCCAAATCAAGCTCTCCCAAAGCTCTCCATACACCAAGGAAGAAGATGGGCAAGAGAAAGGAAGTACAGGACCACCATGCCAAACATCTCATTTCCCTGACCTGGTTTAGATATTGACTACCCACCCTCCCCACTCATACCTCATCCCCCTTCCCACAGAGACACAGATTTTGATATTTGTGAATTTTTCACTTTTGTGAGGGTCCTGTGCCCCTAATCCTAGTGAATGAAGAGGGCCAACTGTACTTACATTGACCAAGGAAAAGTAGACCCAGGGTTTTTGGATTGATTTTTTCACTAAAATTTCTAGACTTATACTTAATTATATATGGCATGTGTCAAGGAGGAACTAGACATTCTGTGTGTTTTCTGGGGGAAAAGTCCCTGAAACTAAGGCACACAGTTCTACAGTGAGATATTTTTTCTAAGTTGGCCAAGCAAACCCAGATTATCCTTCCTCTTCATGTGTTTCCAAAGTAGATTCATCACCTAGGATATCTCTTTTAAAGTCTAGAGTACTACCCAGTGCAAGTTCAGAGCAACATAGGAAATAGCTGGTCATTCTTCCATCATGACTTGTCTGAGGGGATCCTCCTGAGAGTCAAGAAGATGAAGAATCAGGAGGAATCAATGGGGGATATGAATGGTCCTGCTAGCAGATTGCCTCTGCTGACATCTTGTCCCCTAGAGTAGGGAGAGAACTCTAATGCTGAGCCTTCACAAGCAAAAAATAGATGGTAGCGTAAAGGACAGCTGGAGAGAAACCAGTTGTAGATGAGTGCTAGATTTCAAGAGAACTCGCAACAGACGTAGTCCTCATTAGTGTCAACTGCATTCTCCCAATGACTGGGTATAAAGGAATCATTGCAAAGATATGGGTTTGGTGGATCCAATACCTGCTTAACCATTTACACTCCCTGTTTCCGATTCCCTCAAAATGGTCCCACTTCTAGTAGTACAAGATCTCTGCAAATCTCCTTGTTTATGTAAGATGAGAAAGCCGTGTTCAAAAACATGACTCCCCTATCTTAGGCCCTTTCCGCACCTTACCTCTTTCCGGCACTGGGGTGTGGGGATCATGCAAGCAGCCTCTTGCGAGAGGCTCTTACATCCCCACTGCTTCAGCTCTGCAGGAGTTGCCTGCTGGCTGGCAGACAACTTGAGAGCTCCACCTCTTTCTTCCACAGTGCAGCCGGGTATTTTCCCAGGCTGCACTGGAGAAGGAAGCCCGAGGGCAGCGTCTCCGGAGCTCCACACACAAGGTAAGTGTACATGGGGCCCCGGAGCGATGCTCAATTACACATCATTTTCAACTACAAGCCAAAAATGATATAGTGTGCAATTGGTGCCTGCTGGCCCTGGCAGTGTTGCTTGATTGTGAGAATGTCATCTGAAACACTCCTCGCAATCGCACAACGCTCCAGAGGCCCTTTCAAATGGCAAATGCCATGCAAAAAGGGCCTTAGATCAATTCTGTTTTATGGCAATGATGTGGAATAAAGTAATATAAACACCCCAAATACCTCAAAAATTGCAAGACAAGTTGAGGATGAGCAAGTTAATTTTGTACATTATACATACAGTTTGGCTCCATGAGAACTTTACCTGATGTTGTTTAAAGAAACAGTTTCAAATAAATCATTGGCTTCAGTCGATGAATCTCATTGACACAATCTATTTTGGCCTTCATAGATATATATGGCATTTGTCCAATGAACTGTATTGGTATCCAGTGTCTGCTATGGTTTAGGGGTCACTTAAATAGAATTAATTGGATAATTGTGGGTGTGTAACAGAAAAAAAAGACAATAATGTTTTCCTTTAAAATTAATATGCAGGGCTGTTCAGATAGCAGTGTTTTTTTGGTTGTGCTGAAAACAAACCAACTAAATATGTTGTCTTGAAAATAATGACACAAATATGGCTAGTTTGTGAAATTCCACTCTCTAAATAGGTAATTATGCTTTTTGTAAGGTTAAAGGATGACTCTCTAATAACATTTCTAATAACAACTAAGAGATAAGTCTCCAAACAACACTAAAAGTATGACATGAAGCTAAAGCACTGTTAAATCAAAAGAAGCTAAAGCTAAATACTGAGGACCTTTCTGCACTACATTGCTATAGTGCTATTGTTCCACTTTCAATGTCCTATGGAATCCTGGGGCCTGCAATTTAAGGAGGGGCCTTTACAATTCTCAGCCAGAGAGATTTTTGGCCTCAGTAAACTACAAACCTCAGAATTCCACAGGATGTTGAAAGTGGAATAATAGCACTGTAACAGTATAGGCCCTTTCCGCAATGTACCTTTTTACGGAGCTGGGGTACAGTGATCGTGTGAGCAGCCTCCAGCAAGAGGCTGTTGCGTCCCGGTTCCTTCAGCTCTGCAGCTGCTGCCTGCTCCTGCGAGAGCCCCTCTTCTTCCTTCTGCAGTGCAGCCTGGGAGTTTCCCAGGTTGCGCTGGGGCAGGAAGCACGAGCGCTGCAGCTCTGGAGCTCTGCACACACAGCAAGTGAGTGCGGGGCCCCAGAGCGCTGCGTGATCACACACCATTTTCAGCTCACAGCCAAAAATGAAAAAGTGTGCAGTCAGCTCCTACCAGCCCCTGGAGCGTCGTGCAATTGTGAGTGCGTCGTGTGGACTGCTCCTCACATTTGCGCGATGCTCGAGGGGCCTTTTCGCATGGCAAATGCTGTGCGAAAAGGGCTGTAGTCTGGAAAGGCCCTAAGCAGAAAAAAACTCACCCTGAAAGAGGATAGAGAGCCAATGTGATGTAGTGATTGGGTATTGAACTAGGACCCATAAGATCAGGGTTCGAATCTCTGCTTGGTCATGGAAGCCTCCTAGGTTACCTTAGGGAAATCACATTTCTCTCAGCCTCAAAGAAAGACAACAGCAAACCTACTTTGAGCAAATCTTACCATGAAAACTTCATGATAGATTCACCTCAGAGTTGCTGTAAGCCAGCAATGTCTTGGACCATTTCTGCACTAGACTGTTGTAGTGCTATTATTCCACTTTCAACATTCTATGGAGTTCCTGGGGTTTGCAGTTCAGAGAAGGGGCAGAAATGGCCTTGAAATCATAGACCAACAAAAGAGTATATAAAAATACATTCTTTGTCTGAAAGGTTAGTTTTGTCACTCATATATTAACATGTAGAATTTGTAGCTCAAAATTGGAATTCGCCCTGTGAAGTGTGAGTGCTTTGCACTTGTCAAGCCCCATGGGATGTTTTGATTTTGTTGTGTTGACATCTGGGCTGCCCCTAGAATGAGGACACAGTGCACAGTAAATAGCTGAATTCTTGCATGAGCCTTCATCGATTTGTAGGTCTGCTGTTTAGCATTCTTTTCTAGTCAAACCAACCTCTTCAAACTCAGTATTGTCATTCTATAGAGTTCTAGAGAATGTGAAAGCTGGCTTGCCATTGTGGAATTTTTAATTGCCCTAATAAAAGCAATTAAGGCCTGCACAGATTACAGTGACCCCCATTTTCAAAAATGCTTTGAAAAATAGTGCATTTAGCCACTCAGGCAAGACAGAAGAAATAAACACCAAAGAAAGAAAAAGCTGGAGAAGAGAAGGTTAAGAGGTGACATGATAACTATGTTTAACTGTTTGAAGGGATATCATATGGAGGATGGAGCAAGCTTGTCTTCTGTCACTCCGGAGACTGGAACACAGAGCAATGGCTTCACTACAGGAGAAGAGACTCCGTGTAAACATTAAGGGGTACTTCCTGATGGTAAGAGCAGTATGACAATGAAATATGCTGTCTTGAAGTGTGGTGAAGTCATCTGTAAGGCTCCGCTTTGGGGGTCCCCAATATCAATATGGTTTGGAGGGACACCATACTTAATTGGCGACACATTTTATTGGCTCTGATATCAAATTCAAGCCTGAAAGGTGACAGAGAGGTCAAACTGAGTAAAGGAACTAATTTGACTGTAAATGTGAGAAGCACAGGTCAACTCCAAAATTCCTCCAGGTAAGACTGAGTCATTTGTCAGGCAAATACATGCCATTCCTGTGGATAATAGGCTTAAATAAAAGCTGGAATTTTCCAGGGAATCCAACTGTGAGGAGCCCACCAGGACACTGATTGACAGATGTCCATCCCTTGTACACCTGGATTCTTTCCTCTTTCCTCACAGCACTCACAATGGACAGCTATTACAACACCCATCATGTCTTTGTGAATCAAAGCACTAAGCCCATCAACAGGCGAAAGACCCATTGTCCACAACAGGTTCCCTTTGTCTTGCATCTGGAACCTTCACAGCCACATGCCATTTTCAGGGTACAAATACCCCTGATTTGAGGAGGCCCAGGGCAGTCTCTTGAAGGTCTACCCGTCACTCTGTCCGTCTGGCTCCTGAATGAGAACTGCCCTTGGGTTCTACCTAAGCCAAAATACATTTCTGCTCTTCACTACTCTTCTGGACTAGTAATTATAAATCCCCGCAAATCCCTCAGCCTCTCTATAATTTTTCCTCCCTTTCTCTTTCAGCTGGCTCTTGTGTGATTGTGTATATCTTGTGTGCATGCATGTGCGAATTCCCCTCAATAAAGTCATTTATTAGACAATTCTGCTTGGTTTTTGGCTTGGCCTGACCCCATAAACATTGAGTAAAAAGATCTTGCTAGGTTACCCTGCCTCTCGCATTGCTATTGCTTGTGCTCTAGCTAGTTTCCATTCCCCATTATTTGGAGCACATTGAGGTGTCTCCCAAGGGACCTCAGAAATCAGGGTAACACATCCTCTTTGGAGGTTTTTCAACAGAGGCTCGATGGTCATCTGTAAGGAAGGCTCTGATGATGTATTCCTGCATTGCAGGGGTTTGAACTTGATGACCCTTTTGGAAGCAACTTGAAGGAACACAACAACAATCACCACATATGAGTTTTTTCTTCTTCAGGCTGACAAACCCAATTGCCTCATAGGACTTGGCTTCTAGATCTTTGTTCACTCAGTTGCCTTCCTCTGGGTATGTTCCAGCTTGCCAATCTCCTTTCCTAAACTATGGTTCCCAGATAAACCTCTTAGGGTTTTTCTCCTTAGGGTCACCATAAGTCAGGAATGGCTTGAAGGCACACAAGAGCAACTCCTCTTCCTCCTCCTCCTCCTCCTCCTTCTCCTCCTCAGATGATGATGAAGAAGAAGTTAAGAGCTTCAATACACATGGAAAACAATTAAAATAAAGCTTGTTGTTTTTCATTTTCAATGTACAATGGGAAATATTTATTTCCTTTTTTATTTAAAGCAAACTATAAGCACATCCATTTTAAAAAAGAAAAGCAAACTATCTAGACAATTATTATTGTTAACTGCCATCAAGTAAACTTCAATTTATGGCAACCTTATGGATGAGAGACCTCCAAACCCCTCTATCATCAGTCACCTGCTCAGGTCTTGCAGACTGAGGAATATGTCTTCCTTGATGGAGCCTATCTATCTGTAATGTGGTCTTCCTCTTTTGCTATGCCTTCTACCTTACCTAGCATTATTGTCTTTTCTAGTGAGCATGTCTTCTCATGATATGGCCAAAGCATGACGGCCTTAATTTAGTCATCTTGGCTTCTAGGGAGAGTTCAGGCTTGATCTGCTCCAGGACGCATTTGTTTGTCTTTTTAGCAGTCCAGGGTATCTGTAGATCTCTTCTCCAGTAGTATAGTATAGCAAGGAAAGTGCCAACCAGGCCTTCCTAGGAAATCAGCTGTGTTTATTTTAGCAAGTTACTTCTAGAGCTTTCCTTTAAAAGACAAACTTCAAGATAGAATCATAGAAATTGAAAAAGACCACAATGGCCATTGAGTCCAACCCCCTCCCATGCAGGAAACACTCAAAGCACCTTCAGAAAATGGCCATCCAGCCTCTGCTTAAAAACCTCTAAAGAAGGTGATTCTACCACACTCCAAGGCAGCATGTTCCACTGTTGAATGGCTCTGACTGTCAAGGAATTCTTCATGATGTTTGGGTGAAATCTTCTTTCCTGTAGTTTGAATCCATTGCTCCATGTCCTAGCTTCTGGAGCAGCAGAAAACAAGTTTGCTCCATCTTCAACATGACATGCTTTCAAATATCTAAACATGGCTAGATGTTGAGGATCAAAATTTCCCCAAATTCCAGTCTCTGCCATTTTTTTTTTTTTCATGTCAACTTTAGTTCATGAGTGCCTGGCCAGTATTGTGTTATTTCAATGTGCCTGCTGAGAGAGCATTTCAGGATGCAAAGACATCCATAATATACCAACTCCCTTCCTCCCTGATAAACATTAAAATGATGCTTCAATTGGTCTCATGGTGCTCTTTAGTGCCCTTTAGACTAACCTGATTAGCTGTTCACATCTTGTTGCTGACTGAGTTTCAGGTTTTAAAGAGTGCCACTGTATTTATCTGATACCTCATCTTTCTCTTTACTGGCTGAGAAAGACAGAATGTCTGTCAACTTAATTATATGTGTTCCACAAAGAGGTTCTGTGAAGTACTCACGGGAACGTAGTAAATGTACCAAAAGCATTTCTAGTGTCTAGAACTGGCAACTTATTTATTAAAATATCCATTCTGCTCTAGATCTGAAGACCTTGGGGCAGTCTACAGTTGATAATACCAGGTCAAAAATAATTGTTCAAACAGTTTACAACAATTCAACACAATCAAAGTAATCTACGATCTGAGCCCCAAAAGCTTGGGTGGAAAACCTAGGTTTTTACTTGGCACCAGACGAAGGCTGAAACAGGTACCAGGTAGAAAGTAAGTGAAAGGTATTTTGTAAGAAGGATAGGCCTACCTAGTCTATTTTTATTTGTTTTTAATTGTACTTTTAATTGCACTTTTAACTATATTTTAATTTTAATCATGATATATTTTACTCATAGTACGTTTGTATTAATCATTTTATGTTTTAGTGTATTTTAATTATGACTTTTAGTTCTATAGTCTGTACCCCACTTCAAGCCTTGGGGAGAGGCAGGTAATAAATACAGATGATGATGATGATGACAACAATGATGATGACAACCAAGAATGCCCTCTCCTACACCTCTACATAAGGTCCTGTTTCCAATGGTGGGACATAGAGAATTAGCATCCTCGGCAGATCTTAATCTTCAGGCAGGTAAATTAAGATGGTGAACCACTAAACTGGTTCTTTTAAATTAATACTGCTTGACCATTGAGTGGCTTATCAGTCACACACACGTTTTGACTGGTTAGGGCTAAGGTATGAACTCCATCAGGTTTTTGCTGGTTAGGGTATGGAACTTGTTTGCTTTATAGGTCAAGGTGGGGAGCCTGGTGAATCTTAGAGGGTCATGGGCTCAAGCAGAAGTCTTTGACAGCTTAGGGGGAAGATCATTGGTAAAGGATGGGAAGATTGTATCTAGGGATTATATAATCTTTCCAAAAACTTTTTCAAAGCTGTGAACAGTTGCCCCATGTGCTGAGTCACTGAACTGCAGGTGGTGGCTTCTTGTTGAGGCCCTGAATTGATTCTCCTCACTCAAGTTGGCCACTGGATCATTCGGGACAGGAAGGAGTGTAAGAGAAAGTCATGTTTCTTCCCGAGCCTTGCTCAAGAAACTAGGTCTTCCTGAGTGCCAATGTGCTCCCGTATCCCCGGTTGTTCCTTAAACCTGATTGCAAGCTTGCTCCTTCATCCAGCATGTTGGATTGTCCTTCAATCTTAATCTCCTCTTCAGTAACTTCTAGCTCCTGGCTCACTTCAGACTGTAAGGAGTTATCTAAGATACTGAGCCCTGTACCCAAAATAGCTTTAGCCTCTCAGATGATTCAATTAGACTTTGCACTACAAAAAAGCTATCCAAGATACTGAATCATAGAATCATAGAATTATAGAGTTGGAAGAGACCCCAGGGGCCATCCAGTCCAGCCTCCTGCTATACAGGAACCTGCATCAAAGCATTCTCAACAGATGGCCACCCAGCCTCTGCTTAAAAATCTCCAAAGAAGGATACCCCACCACACTCCATTGAGGCAGTATATTCCACTGCTGCACAGCTCTGACCATCAGGAAGTTTTTCCTAAGGCTCAGATGGAATCTCCTTTCCTGCAACTTGAATCATGTGCCTAAAATAACTGAAGCCCCTTAGACAGTTCCATTAGACATGAAAGTAACTAGCTACAACTGCTTCTGCTTTCTGTTCCATTTGGAAGTATGAACTGTCTTGACAGAAACACCCAGTAGATATAGGACCATGTGGTCCTTTGCCTGGTTGGTGGGACTTTCAAGGAAACCTACCATTGCAACTACTCTGATGAAATCTGGAGGTGCAGGGGTGATAGCAAAACAGTCTACCCTTTAATTTGCCTACCAAAATTTAGCTGCAGAATATCAACCACCCCACCACTATGTATTGGTTGAAGCTTTTGAGAAATGTTACTTCCCTTCTAAACAAGGTTCAACCTGCTTGCAATCTTGTTTCAAAAGAGCAATGCACATTCAGCCCTGCAGTTGGTCAGTCTTCCCCTCTGATCTCTCCAGTATTTACAGATTTGAACATTCTGAGCATACTTTGATGGGCATCTTGCCAGTCTTCCAGCTTGAAACACTGCTCCAAGCAAGACTTTGCAAGAATTCAAATACATTCCTTAGCATTCTTACTTGGACAAAAGTTTCACTGAAATAAGTAGGGGCATCCTTATGATTAAAAAACAGATAGAATCTGCTTTTGAATGCAATGATTCCCCGAGGGTTTCAAGAATCATTGACTTTCTTTCCCTCCCCTTTCAAATGGATACAAACAGTGAAATTTAATACCAGTCATGTTCACCAAATCAAATTATGGTGTTAGTGTTTTTAGGTTCTGGAGTTTTTGTTTTTTAAATGGAGAAAAGCTTTTGGTCTCTGCTTTGATCGATACTAATAAACAAGAAGCATGGAAGCATTTATCTGCATTTGCCGAAACCTAATGAAACCCAGGGCCTCACAAGCAAGGAAAAGGCTCTCTCAGTGCAAAATTCAGTGCCTTTGAGATTTCACCAAAGCCGATAGCTCATCTTTGCCTCCTGCCCTCTAATCTCTTTCCTGTTTCAGTTTGGATCATGCAGAGGCCTATGCAACAGAGGGACATGCATTTCATAATGTAATAGTAATAATTATTTATTGCCCAGTCCAAAGACTATTGCAAATTAGCATTTCCTAATTTGAGAACAGCTCCACATCTTTTATACCAATCAACCCCTCAGGATTAGAGAGGTTTGGAGATTAGAGTTAGGAAAAGAGCATTCTGTGGGCCCCATGTGGGTCCTAGAATTCCACCCCCCTCCATCCCTAAAGCCTCCCACTAGTCACTTGAAGTTTGTTATGCCCCCATCCCAGGACCCAGACAGGACTCTTCCCAACAGTCACAACATGGAGACATGAAGGACACAAAGGCTCAGAGTATTTATACGATGTTCATCAATTAGATAAACAGCTGTGAGAGGCTCTCAGCCTATATAAACAGGGACAGGAATGAGAGGAAGTTGGTAGCTTAGCAAAGTAGCTTTTTTAGACTATACTTCCCAGAATTTCCTAACCAGCATGGGTCCCAAAATAGCTTTTGACGCAGCTTGACCTGCTCAGGAAACATATTTTTCTTGCATCAAACAGGTATGAATTTATTCTTTTGACCACCTGCATTTATTCTACTTTGATCAGAACTCACCTGGAATACTATGTCTACTCTGAGCACCATGGGTCAAGAAGGATAGTGACAAGGTAGAACATGTCCAAAGGGAAGTGACCAAGAGGAACAAAGGTGTGGAAACCAAGTGCTAGGAGGATTGAATTAGGGAGATGGGTATATTTAGCTTGGAGAAGATGATATGAGAGGTGATATTATAACCATGTATAAATGTCTGAAAGGATGTCATGTATGAGATGGAGCACGCTTGTCTTCTGCTGCTCCAGAGACTAGAACACGAACCAAGGGATTCAAATTACAAGAAAAGAGAGTCCACTTAAACATTAGGAAGAGCTTGACAGTAAGAACTGTTCAACAATGACACAGACTGTTTCAGAGGATGGTGATGTTAACAGCTGTACATCCCCACGTTTTGACATAGTCTAATTGGCAAATATTAATTGGCATGAAATTAAGTTATATACACTTGTGGCTGAAAGGCCATGTGGAAAGGGATGCTGGCTGGGAATATGTGCAAAATTAGGCCAGAGGTGACCTCAGCATAGCCAGGTCATAAATTCACTGTGGATTAGCCGTGAAAACCTGACTCAGTGGCTCTAAGCTAATCCTCTCAACCTCCTGACATCAGAAAACAATAGAAATTGCCCAGGTGCAGCAGGCAAGCACCTCTGCTGTGCACATTTCCTACCAAAACCTTCTCCATTCACCTTACCCAACCAAGACATTGAGATAATCATTCCATTCCAGATCACTTTTGTTTAGTCTTCCAGAAAGCAATTAACTCACACCCCTTCAGAGAGGGAAATAGAGTATAAAACCCATCCATTTCGACCAGTTACTTTGCAGTTTACCAGTTGCTGAATGTTACTCTTCCACTTTGATTCCCAGTTGTGTACTGCCCTTAGATGCAAATCTAAGCCACATCGCTGTTTCCTTGCTGTTCTTCTGGATTGGTAAATATTGCCCATTTTACTCTGAAATCTCACTATCATAAAGTTTCCTGCCTTGTGTGAGTGCATGACTCTTTGGAGCTTGTGTGTGACTGAATTGCCCTCAACAAAACACATTCCAGTTTACTTTTGAATCTCTGGCTGGTTCTTTCCTGTGAGTACCTTGTAAACATTGATGGAAGATCTCATTGGGTTATCCTCACTCTTTGCAGTCCTCCTAATTGAGCTAATTAATTCCCCATTGTCATATGGGACTACTGGCATCATGGGTGGACCTCTGAGTCATCCATGTTTTGGGGTAACAGTGGAGGTTTTAAACAATGGCTTGATGTCCATCTCTTAGGAATGCTTTAACTGTGTATTCCTGCATGGTAGGTTGTTGGACTAGATGGCCTTTGTGATCCTGTCGAACGCTATGATTCTATTATTTCACTTCCCCTCTCCTACAGGTCCTACCTAATTCCTAGTGTTTTATTGTTGCACAGTCATCTTTTTGATTGTGTCATTCCATCTACTGGACTTGCAGAGTCTAGCTTGCTATGCAGTCTGTTTCAGCCACCCATTTGCACACATGCAACACATCAAAATTCAAAGGGAAGTGTGTAAACCAAACCTCCCACAGTACCTCTTTGTCTTCCTTGGAGGCGGCTGCTTTAACTGTCAGGATCCAGACTGTTATCACCTCATAAAGCCAGACATTTATCTCCTCAACATAATTTACTGCCTCTCTAAAAATGAGAAATGGAATGGCAAAGACTGAGGATTGTTACCTCAGAGTCCATTCCAGCATGTCTCATTCAGCGAGTGCCCCCAATGGAACCCCATGAATGATAGGAGAAGGAAAAGACATTCTTTTCTATATTATGACTATCAAATGGAAGTGTCTAACCATTCCAGGGTGATTATTTCTCACTCATTGGAAGGGAATGGTTTGTGGAGTGCTTAAACCAATGGCATTATGTTTATGAACATTCCTTTAGCATCATGACTGAAGAGGTCATCACTATCATCAGCAGATCCAGCGGGGAAACAGTGAGGTGTCACTGGAGTTCTCAACCATCTGATTCTTCATAGGAGACATTGAAGTTCCTGATGTACTCCCCATGAATTACACTGCTAACCTATCCACGCTGATTTACAAGCAAGGAACATTAAACTCAAGGGTTTGCTTTTTTCTTTGTAAAGCAGCTAGAATTTTTTGCTAGATTACAGCAGCACTGCCTTCTGGGTAAGCTTAGAGAGCAGGGTGGACAAAATGTAGCTTGCAGGCTTCATACATCCCTGGACCCCACTTCGTGTCCCCTGAAATAACTCACCAGTCACCCAAAGCACGCACCCCCTTTTCAAAAAAAGATGGTGCAATTTTCAGGCAATTTTTGCACCCCACATAAAAAGACCCCCAAACAAATTACATGAAAATCATGCTACTCCCTCAAGAATCCTGGAATCCCATGCAACCCCCAAATACTTTAATTTTCCTTTGCAGTTCCTCCCAAAATAGTAACAAGAAATGACTGGTATCACTTCCTGTTGCTATTTTGAAGTGACTGGAGAGGAAAATGAAGTGTTTGTGCTCAGGGGTGGAGGGTGGCTTGTGGGAGGTCTGAGGTGAAAAGTGGGTTGTGATTCCCATGCAGTTATCCACCCCACTGTAGAGGATTGTGCCTCAGTCCCATACTAAATTGAGAAATGGGTGGCATTCAGTAAAACAGAGGTGACCTCAAACTGTTTCCAATGGCACATAGCATGTCCCAACCCACAATACTCTCTGCCTGCTGGAGTGTGAAGTTACTGCCTGAGGGGCATTTTGAGCTTTTAGGTAAGTCATTTGTTCAAAATGGCAGGGTTGTGTAGAATGAGTAGCTCAGAAGAAGAGAGCATTTCAATGTATCACTGCGGGGAATGCAGAGACATGTCATTCAGGAATTGTTGGCAGGTGGAACACCTTGTGGACCAACCTGTCTCATCCACCTAGAATTGGTGGCTTAATGGGTGGTGTGTCTATAGCATTTTTTTATTTATTTTATTTAATTATTTATTTGTATCCGCCTCTCCATATGGATCGAGGCGGCGAACAGCTTACAAATAGCATATATTTCGAAACATTTCTATACATGCCCCCAACAAGCTGGGTACTCATTTTACCGACCTGCGAAAGGATGGAAGGCTGAGTCAACCTTGGAGCCCGGCAGGATCAAACTCACAACCTTGTGGCTTGCAGTACTGGCATTTAACCACTGCACCACCAGGGCTCCTTAGCATCTTAGGAAGCTTGGTGGAGAGATGGTACTAATCACATTACCTATAACTCATGGCTAGGTATGGAGGGACTGCTGCTTGTCTGGTCTGGCATTAATAGTATCTCACATAGTAGACAGAAGGATTGATTCAATAAAGGAAGCCATAGCTTAAGTTTGCAAGAGCTGAGCAGGCCTGTTAAAGGAGGACCATTGAGAGGTCTCTCACTGAAATGAGAAGAATCTTCAAAAATATTTGAAAAATGGTCAAAAACATGTTTCTTGCATGGTGAACAATTCTTTACAGACATGGAGGGGGAGGCTAGATGGTTCTTGCAGTTCCTTCCAGTTTCTATGATTCTACAAGTGCCTTCACAGTTTGGGACTTAATTCTGTGCAAACTTTGCAGGTTTTGTTCTTTTGTGCATAAAACATCTTTTTTTTTCTCCCAAAGGAAATAGCAACTAAATAGTACTTCTCTGTGGAGATATTATTTCCTAGGCAGAAGAAGCTGTTTCCTGTGCAGAGAATGCTGTTTTCTGTGCAAAAAATACTCCGTGCAAATTTTCACCCAGAATAAGTCTCAGACTACAAATAGCCTTCAAAAACTTTGCAGTTTTCAAATACTCTTCAGCAATGAGAAGAAAAGTGCTACAAATGTTCATTGCTTCCTTCAAAAAGAAAATCATCAAAGAATTAAATATGTAGTCTCTCACTCACAGAGCCACCATAAACTGAAGTCAACCTAAGGACAAGGAACATCTTCCACGTTGAAAGCTGGCATCCTTTGAGTATCCTGTACATGCTTGCGTTCCCCTATAGAAGTGGTTGGACATTTTTGCCCCGTACGGAATGTTTATATTTACTCCGAGTTTTATGGCAGCAGAATTGCACATGCAGTTCCATCATGCATGGAATATTAATGCACAGTGTTTGCTGTACATGGATGTGTGTGCATTATGTATTGCACATGCAGATGTGCATGTGATATCACAGTCCAGTAATTCCATGAGAATAAAACTATGCTCCATCTCCTCAATACAGGATATCAACCAATACTTCCTGTTAAATAACGTTGTGGCCTTGTGGTTAGCCTAACATATGTCTTCTCTTATTATTCTTGTCCTATGTGTCAGTTTTATGCAAATTTGTAATTCCCCTACCTTCTAATTACGGAATCTATGGCTCTCAGTTCCAAATCCAGATTTCTGACCTTTCTGGTTATAGACTGAAAAAGAGATCATAATCATATCTCAAATTTAAAATGTCTTTTCCTTTGAAGTATGTTAAATCTTGGCTTTGATTTATAGCCACATGGAGAAAGAATAATGATAGAAAATGCCTGTTTTCATGTAGAATAATTCTGACAGTTTCTGGGCTATTAGAGGGTCCTTTAATGCTTTTAAATATTTCATCTTTCTCTAATACTGCATTTTTTATTATTTACATGTTACAATCTTTGACATCCCCCACTGGCTGTCTTAAAGAAATTATTTCTCCCCGTAGAAAATAAATTGCTTATATATATGGATTTCTTCTTTCCTCTTTAGGGAAGCTCAGATACAAATAATAATTTGCCCTCCCGAGCAGTCACAGATCACAGCCTGATAAATTGTTATTCTTGGTAACTGCTTTGATTTGCCCACAAATATATTTATATGTGCATAGCATTAAGCACCATGCTTTTTACAAACTGCATTGCCTGTAGGGATAGATAGTGCTCTGAGTTGTTTGTGGGAAAAAATACTGTTGGATTTGGTTCATTTTAGATGAACTTATTTTGGAAGGTATTGAAGTGATGAAGGTCCAAAGGCAGTAGATTTTAAAGGGCTGGGCAGCCCAGTTTCTACATATTTCTATATATTGCGTTGAACATTATCTTATTGTTTATTTATTAAAGTATTTCCATCCTTCCCTAAATCCAAGGATACAATGGAGTACAATTTCCTTGTTTGTTTGTTTCTCATATGTGCCTTCAAGTTGATGCTGATTTATGGTGACGCCATCATAAGTTTTCTTGGCAAAATTGATTCCAAGGAATTTTGACATTGTGTTCCTCTAAGGCTCAAAAAGTGTGACTTTCCCAAGGTCACTCAGTATGTTTTCATGGCTATTTCTTTCTTTTTGTTATTCGCTGCAGTCAGCTTCAACTTATGGTAGATCTGTGAGTGGCAGACTTCCAAACCACTGTGTTTAGAGGGAGTTCTAGAGCTTAGGAGAAATCACCAAGAAGGCCCTCTCACATGTCCTCACCAAACAGGTCTGTGGTATTGGTGAGACTGAGAAATCATTCCTCGAGGAGCTTAAGACTCAGGAAGGCTCCTAGGAAGACAGAGTCTTTCAGATATTCTGGAGCTGTATAGAGCTTTACATGTCATATTGAGCATTCTCAATGGTACCATGAAGAGCCTTATCACACCATATCTTAATACCGTGTTAGAATCATTGAATCATAGAAACATAGAGTTGAAAGAGACCACAACGGTCATAGACTCCAACCCCTTGACATGCAGGAACCAACACTCAAAATACCCCCAGCAAATGGCCATCCAGCCTCTGCTTAAAAACCTCCAAAGAAGGTGACTCCACCATACTCCAAGGCAACATATTCCACTGTCAAACAGCTCTGTCAGGAAATTCGTCCTGATGTTTGGGTGAAATCTCTTTCCCTGTAGTTTGAATCCATTTCTCCATGTCCTAGTTTCTGGAGCAGCAGAAAACAAGCTTGCTCCATCTTCAACATGACATCCCTTTAAACATGTTGCTCCATTAGAATTCCACTATAACCATTTCCATGATCGTATTAGGTTATCAATGCTCTCTATCACATGCTTTTAACATCTGTGGATGAGTAGCATCATTTGTGCTGTTCTTCCTTCCACATTACAGAATCATTGCCAAGTCCTTTTCTCTGCCCCACACCTCATGATTTGTCTGGAGGTTATTGGGCAGAGAGATCCTTGGGAGTAGCTGAGGGAGGGAAAACCTGGGAATACCCACATGATGCCCACTACTGAATCAGCTATGGAAGGGAGTGCCATGAGGAAACCACACTCTCACAGCTAACTGGATTATTGTGGGAAAGGGGGCCATTAACGGATTATTTACAGCATGAAAAAGGACACGTTTCAAATGGATTGCAACACAATAGCTGCTACTGGGCAATGATATTGTGCAATAGGACTGATCCTAAATGAGGAATAATGCATTCCTCTGGCTTGATAAGGTCCAGAAAAGGGTGGCCAAGATGATCTGGAAAACAAAGTTTATGAGGAATGATGGGGGAGGGGATGGATATGTCATGCAGAAGATACGGTGGTCTGGTTTTCTGCTGCTCCAGAAACTACAACATGAACCAATGGATTCAAATTGCAAGAAAAGAGAGTCCACCTAAACATTGGGAAGAATGGTTTTTTTTTTTCCTTTAAAAACTTTTTAACAGACTTAATCATTGGAAGTCTTTAAACAGAGGTTGGATGTACATCTTTCACGGGTCCTTTAGTTGTGTATTGCTGCATGATAGGGGGTTGGAGTAGATGACCCTTCTGGTAACTTCCAGCTCTAAGATTTTATGATTCTGTGGAATTTATCCCACGGTTTCAAAGAGCTGTTCAAGGTTTTGCGATCTCATTCAGAAATATGTTCGCCATATCAGGTACTTGCTTTAAAGTTCATACTAAAACCTAGAACAAAGTGACCACCCTACTGCCATCAGAACCAGCACCCTCTACTGCACTTTAAACTGAGAGGGTGGGAAGTTATGAATTGCCTTGGTAGTGTGCAAGGGAAAAAGCTATTACTGACTCTGTGCTTTGTGTAAACCATGACAAACACTGAACGTGTCCTGAATGATTGTTTTGAGGGTATGCACATGGAAAAGAGAGAAAAATAAAATGGAACCTGAACTAAATTGACTGGCACTTCTACTGTTCCTGGTTTGATTAAAAGGAAAATTCAGCACATTTTACTCCTAAGGCATTTCCTTAACATAAATATTCTTCCAGAGAAGTGACAGAGAATGTTAATCTTGATTTTGAAGGCTGAAGTGGTGGTAGAAAGAGCAAAAGAAAGGGTAGAAAAATCAGTTGGATTCCCCCTTGAGGGGGCTGGGGGGAAAAAATGGAAGCCGTTGAAGAACCAAGTTGGAGAAGTGGCTGCTTAATCAATTGATCAATTTCATCACTCACTTCTTGCATTTCGCTATCCAGACTGGCTGTTACTTGATTATAATAGATTGTTCAATTTTTGAATTGCTGAAGAGAGTGTCTTATTTCTTCTGCTCTCTTTCTCTTTTGGCCTTTAAGAAGCATCTCTTTATTGCTTGGGGCTTGTGCGTTCCAATGGGACTGTAGACATGTTTTTGACCAGGGGCCCTTTCAGCACTATGATATTTCTATGTTTCTTCTTTAACCACAATAACAACATCTTCTATTATCCTGGGATTTGCAGCTTAAGGAGTGGTATTTATAATTCTCAGCTAGAGAGCTCTAGCGTCTCACCAAATTACAAACTCTAGGGCCATTTCCGCACTAGACTGTTACAGTACTATCATTCCACTTTCAACATCCTATGGAATCCTGGAGTTTGCAGTTCAAGGAGGGGCCAGCTGGCCCCTCCCTGAACTGCAAACCCCAGGATTCCATAGGATGTTGAAAGTGGAATGATAGCACCGTAACAGTCTAGTGCGGAAATGGCCCAGGATTCTCTAGGAAGTAGTCAAGGCAATTAAAGTGGAATTGTAGTACTGTAATTGTGTAATCCGAAAGGGCCCCAGGAGATACTGGCTTCAGGTTCTGCCTCTAAAATCTGAAAAGGGACTTGAGGTCAGTATTCAAAGGAACGCATGTAGGGTTATTTTAAGGAGGAATGTTCTGAACTAGAGGATGTCCTCTTCTGTTCCACATTGTTGGGAAAGCATAGGACTTCTCTGAGGAGTGAAGTAGCAACTGGATCTCTTCAAAGCCAAAACAAACATGAGAGGGGAGTTACGTTTGTTCATGTGTATGGCCCATCTAGGAACAATATTTGAGAAGTCTAATCATCTGTTCACTGTGAAGAGATGAAGGAACCCTCAAAATTTTCTTATTTTTAAGCAGAAGTTGGATAGTCATCTTTCACAGCTTTAGCTGTGTCTTCTTGCATGGTAGGGGGTGGACAACATAGCCCCTGAGGTGCCATTCAATTCTATACTTGTATGTTTCTATGGAAATGTCAAGTCAGGAAAAAAGCTAGAAATTAACAACACACTTATTTCCCAATATCAACTAGCTGAAAAGGAACTGAATTAGAAAGGAATTATATGTTGTAGGATTAGAGAACTACAGAGTTAGAAGTGACCTGAAATCCAAATCCAAACCCCTGCTGATGCAGAAAATCCATGGTTAAAGCATTCCTGGCACATGATCTTCCAACCTCTGTTTAAAACTCCCAAAGAAGAGTCTTCCATCTTCTGTGTTAACAATGGTCTGTTTCTCTCTTGACCAGCTTTTGCCATGATAAAGTCCTTTCTAATGTAATCTCTCTTGTACTTTTAAAACCATTGTTTTGGATCCTCTCTGTGGAGCAGAAGAAAACAAGCATCCAAGGTCCTTCACATTCACAGCTCTTCAGACATTTAAAGATGACTGTCATACAACATCTCAATCTTCTCTTCTCTAGACTAAATATATCCAGTTTCCTCAGATGCATCTCATAGGGCTTGGGGTTTCTAGACGTCCTTCTATCAAGGTCATCCTCCTCTGGACATATTCTGGGTTGTTGATCTGTCCCCACTAGAAGAATTCTCTTCATATGAGGACCAGAAGCCCTTGTCAAAGACTCCTCTGCAGGAATTAGTAGTGCTTGTGGTACAGGGGTAACCTGGGCCCTCAGAAAGGATGGATATTTTCAGAAGCAAAAATATCTCCAAGTCCTCAAGAATGCTGGTGCCTTAAAAAAACAAAAACAAGGGAACATAGTGGTACTGGCTGGAAGAAGTACTTGGCTGCAGCAGAGGGCTTCTTGGAATTAGAAGATTCTTCATGAGGAAGGCTCCAACTGAAGCCTGCAATAGCTTGTTGCTAGCTTTGGATGAGCCTCTGGCACCTCCTGCTCTTCTATCATTTGGCCCTGGACTGTCATAGGAGTTTGGAATTGGATCCCACATACTTAGCTTTCCTTACTGTCTGGTAGGACTTTATTTCTTGTGACTTCAGCTGCATTTACCAGACCTTGACTTTGGACTATCCCTGTCTGATGTCTGCTAGCTGTGTAATACTCTGTGATGCTGATTTTGGACTGCTTGACCTTGCTACTGGGATTTGCTGAGATGGAACTGAAACAATAACTTTCTCAAACTGAAGAGCTCAGAACTAGACAGAGTATAATCCAGAGTGTAATCTATGAGCATATTTCAAAAATTTACCTGAGTTAGAGCTGAGCCAAAATTTTTCAAAAGACTTTTTTTCCCTTATGGGAAAAATCTGCAAATCTGAAAGCATTCAATTTTCTCTTGAACTTTCTCTGCCATGTTTTCTGCATAAATTCATCAGATCCAGCCTAAGACATAAACCTGAATCCAATTGCTAATTCCAATCAGATTAGACTTGTTTGGTCACTGAACAGTGAGTCAAAACTTAGTTCTATTGATTCAACAGTTCTGCTCCAGTTGGGACAAACAATAGGATTCAGGCCAAAATGTCCTAGAACAATAGTGTGGGGCACTGTTGAGAATGCAAAATGATGGGCAAATTGCCAGTATGGTGGCTGTTGTTGCTAGTGTCAGTGTGTGTGTGTGTTGGTGGGGAGGAAGCTGTGCCTACTGGTACTGCTACCAGTGGAACTCTTGAAAAATAGTTTTCCTGAGAAACTGCCACCTTTTCATCTGAGAAAATGCAATGACATCATCTCCAAGTTTCTCTGCCTTTAATCAGAGTGGAGAATTTCAAGAATCCCTTTGAATAGAGGTCTAAACTGTCCATGGTATCCAAGCTCATAGAGACACATAAGCCCACGCAGAGAGAGATAGAGAGAATCGGTTGTGTATTGATTACAACCAAAGCAAATCAAAACACAGGGGCTTCGGATAAATAATGCAGAAAGCTGCTCAGTTTAGCAGTGATGCAATTAAGAGGCTTTAAATTGAAGTTTGGTCTCCAGGGCTGATAAGTGGAGAACATCATCTGCTCGTTAATGAAAGAGGCCAATCTCATGATACTTGTAACATTTCTTTCCAGTTCTGCTCTACAAAGTTATGAAGAAATAGGATATGTACCCTGCAAGCCATACAAAATTATTTGAGAATAAGCCCCATTGAACTCAATGGTGGTGTTACATCCTATGTAGATGAGGCATCCTCAGATGAGAAGAGGCAGAGAGCCAGGATGATGGGCCCCAGTTGGAGCCAGAGGAGGTTGGCGGTCCAACTATGGCACTGGCAAAGGTGTCTATCCCTGAAAAGAGGTGTAGATAGAAGAAGACAGCAGAAGCCCTTCACCCCCTCCAGCAATTAAAGCATTAGGAGCAAAAGGTCAGGCAACACCATCCTCTACTTGAAATAAAGTAGATAAAATAAATAAAGCTAATGAAGTCAGCTGGGTTGATTAACTGCTAACTATAAATTAGCTCAGCCGAGACCATCTCAGTGCTGAAGAACACAGCTCCCAAATTTTTGTGCAATCTTTTTTTTCTGGCTTCTTGGCTCTCTATTCTTTGGGATGTACTTTTGGGTTAATCTTCCCAGCAACTCCCATCTACTCAGGGTAGCTTTCTGCCTTTGGATCTTGTACTTGCTGGAACACATCTCTGTTTGTAAACCCATATGAGCTTTGGGACTGGCTTGGCCTCCCTTTACCAGTTGTTGTTGACTGTAAGTGTGCTCAGTAAGTCATTCACCCAATTGAAACAGGACAGACACTTATTTCTGAGTAGACTTGTATAGGTATCTGATGTTCTGGCTGAAGGCAAGACTTCTAAACTACTGCTTAGCAGTAGAAGACCAAAATGACAAAAAAACCCAAAACACATCATTTTCAATACCATGCAGTAAAGCAAAGGTGGGCAAACTGGGGGCATATGTGGCCCCTGCTCTACTTTCGCATCCTGTAAATTCTACGGGGTCTTCCAAGGCTTTAACACACACACACACACACACACACACTGATGCATTGTTTTGTGTTTTTTTTGTTAAAGCTTGATTTTGCTACTGTGATTTTCACACATGGAACCAAGGTAATAACTATGGCCATTTCCCACTAGACTGTTATAGTGCTATTATTCAACTGTCAACATCCTGTGAAATCTTGGGGTTTGCAGTTTAGGGAAGGGCCCCAAAGGCCCCTCCCTAAACTGAAAACTTCAGGATTCCATGGGACGTTGAAAGTGGAATAATAGCACTATAATAGTTTAGTTTGGAAATGACCTACATTACCCGACAAGGTGGTGGACGTTGGGGGTTCACCTACAATGCCAGCATCTCCTTAGAATTTGGAAGAATTGTATCTCAAAAGAGGCCTGCGAGAGGAGGGTAAAAGCAGAATCTTTTTGCTCATGCATACCGGTATTAACTGTGGAGAGGACTCCAGTTAAAGTTAAACAAAGTATTTTACTTGCATTGACAAACATGCAAGAATCAGATACTCTTTTAAGAACCATACATGGCAGAACCATACCTGTCTTGAAAAAGGAAGTTGCGGCAGAGAGGCTCAGACAGCATCTGAGGATAGGATGGAGAAATGGCAATCTGGAATGCTACGTATCATGTACTATGTACTACAGTTGCCTGGGGTCAAAACTTAGGGTTTTTATACTCTATTTCACACCCTGAAGGAGTGCACTGACAAAGCTGTAAAGCTTTCTCACGGGTCTGTCAAAGGAGACCAGAGTGAGCTGATTGCTCATCTTAATGCCATTCTTTCCACTGTGCTGGATGGGCATTTCCAGGGAATTCCTTACAGAAAAAAACAAAAACAAAAAGCCACCAAACAAACATGTTTTTCCACATGGGGATGGATTATTAGACCCTCTATCCCACGTATTTTTCTTTCATAATTTTTACAGAGATGAGAGATTAAGATTAATCACACCCCTCTTAATAAAATTCCATGAAAGACCTTCTGAATGGTATTTGAATTATCTGTTAGGAGATACGAAAAAAATGTGTGGCAAAAATCATTGCAAAGTCCCTTTTCTCCACTGCTAAGATTCATAGAATTATGACTCAGGCGCATAGCTAATGCTTTATAAGCTAGAAATTCTACTCAATGATACTCAGCTTATTAACTTTTTAAATTTTTTAAATGCTTCTTGAATTGATATTATTCTGGTTTGTTTTATATTATTTATCTTTCTATCATGTCTTCTGTGATGGAGGACTTGTGGTTTATGGGTCTGTGATTGTACATTTAACATAGATTGATTGGAAAAAAAAGGTCTTTCTAGCCCAGCCTTCTGTTCTCCCCATACCGAACCAGATGTCTCTGAAAAGTCCATAAAATCAATAGAAGTACAATAGCACCCTCCCACTCATATTCTCCAGCACAGCAATATACAGCTTTCCATACTAGAGATAATAACAAGCATCATTTAGTTTATTTACTATTTACATTGATATCCCACTTTCCTTTGAGCGGACTCAAAGCAACGTATGTGGCTATCTTCTTCCACAGACTGTTCCAGGTCAAAACATCAAGATTGTTTTGTTAATCCTTGCCTTGGAGTTATGCAATGATTGTGACGTGCAACTATTGCATTGAATGGCAACATTGCCCATCTGAATGCAGAGTGGAATGTGCACTAATATATGCATGTACATGTGCATTCACGTCTGCATGCCACCTGCATGCAGCGTGGCATTGCATGCATACTTCAGCTTCCACAACCCTGATCTGAATGCAGATATTCCATGTCCGACAAAAATGTGTAACTATTTCCATAGGGGAACATAGGCCGTTTCTGCACTAGCCTGTTATAGTGCTATTATTCCACTTTCAACGTCCCATGAAATCCTGGGATTTGCAGTTTAGGGAGGGGCATCTGAGGAAATGGCCATAGATATCAGAAACCAAAAGATCCTGGTCATCATCTTTGTCACACCATTGCAAAGTAGATCAGGCTGAGAGAGACTGACTAGCTTGTCACTTTGGTTTTTCTTAATGTTTCAATCGAGACTTGAACTTGGATCTCCCATGCTTTAACTCCACTATCCCAGTTTAACCCTCATCAATAGCAGCCACTGATTGACTTACCCTATGTGAATCTAGCCTTACCCTCAAGAAGTTGAAACATACAACTATGTAGGTTGCTTTCCCCTTTCATCTTGCTGTTGCCGCATGCATCAAACATAAGGGCCCTTTCTCTACCTTATCCCGATGGTGTCCTGTGGGGGTCGCAGCAGCAGCTCTCTCAGGAGGGGAGAACAACAGGAGTGTTCCCCTCTGCACTGGCCACCTCTGTGACCCAGAAAGCACAATGGCCCTGCCTCTTCCTTCTGCAGTGCCGCCAAGTAGTTTCCCAGGCTGTACTGGGGCAGGAAGCGCAGTCATTGTGCTTCTGGACCTTCCGTATACCAGGTAAGTTCAAGATGGCAGCTCGATTGTGGGTCACTGATGGGGAAAACCTGTCAATGATTTACTCCTTGATTGTGCTGCCTGGGGAATGGGAGAAGGATGGGATGGTGACAACGTCATGCATAAATGTTGTCGTAATCCTGTCCTTCTTCCATCCCCATTGTGGGATGACAGCATCCTGTGAAAAGGCCCCAAGAGTTCCCTCCATTAAAAGTTTTAAGCAGCATCTGTATTTACCCCTTTGCTGATATCCAGCCATCAACCCAGAATAATTTCTTAATTATTTTTCTAGTAATTAGCTTTGCCCCTCATTATGAGGGCCTCATTTGCAAAAGTTTCAGCAGCACTGTGTGCCGTTTATTGGGCAAAAGACTGCACTTGCTAATTTTTAATTACAGATGAATGTGTTAGCTAATTTGCTGTGGCCAGAAAAAAAAAAAAAGGTTAATTCATTGAATATCTTTGTCCACCATTTTAGATGATCTGTTTGCTTTTGGATGAAACAAACAAACCAAACAGATTACAAAACAGAAATATATAAAGAAAATAAATCCATTTAAGGTTGAATAGATGCAGTCTTCTTTTTCTCCAGTGAAGCCTTATATATCTTTTTCATGTAGAATTGCCCACTTTTGGCTTTGAAAACAGTTCAGAGACATCAGGTTATTCATCTCAATGTCTAAACTAGATCTGAATTGTTACTTCAGGCTTCTAAACTTTAGAATCCATTCCACTGTGTAGAAACTTCTAGGCTGTGCTTCGAAGCAATTATGTTCCAATAGAAAACCAAGGCATGGAGTTATAAGAGCCACATCTTCACAGAATAAATCATTGTCTACTTTAAGAACATTAGTGGACGTAAAGGAGTCTGGAGAATTCCACACATATCAGGCTTCAAACATAGACCTATACAGGTGCTTGACTGCTGTTTTGGCCCCATTAGGCTCTGGACACCAATGCTGACAGACAGTTTCCCCTCAGGAAACTATGTTTTTAAAAAGCATCTATCATTCAACAGTCAGTGAAAGAATTTCCATTGCAAGAGGACTGAAAAACATCTTTTTTACTATAACATCCCTCCCTCTCTCCTCATCCTCCACTGTTACCTCTTCTTCTTCTTCTTCTTAGGCCCTTTCCGCATCTTACCATTTTCCAGCACTGGGGTGTGGGATCGTGCGAGCAGCCTCTGGTGAGAGGCTCTCACATCCCTGCTGTTTCAGCTCCTCACAAGCTGTCTGCTTGCGTGAGAGCCCTGCCTCTTCCTTCTGCAGTGCAGCCTGGGACTTTCCTAGGCTGCACTGGGGCAGGAAGTGTGACCAGTGTGGCTCCGGAGGCTCCGCATGCCAGGTAAGTGCACGCAGGGCCCGGGAGCAATGCGCAATTGTGCACCATTTTTGGCTTCCAGCTGAAAATGAAAAAGTGCGCGATCGGCGCCTGCCAGCCCCTGGAGCATCACATGATTGTGAGTACATCATGCAGATCGCTCCTCACAATTGTGCGATGCTCCAGGTGTCCTTTCGCATGGCAAATGCCATGCAGAAAGGGCCTTAGAATCATAGACTCACAGAATTGGAAGAGACCAAAAGGCTGATCAAATTTGCAGATGACCAATTTAGGGTGGGGTTGCTAATATGCCAGAGGGCAAGATCAAAATTCAAAATGACCTTGACAGATTGGAGAGCTGGGCCAAAGCTAACAAAATGAATTTGAACAGAGAGAAATGTAGGGTCCTGCACTTAGGCAGAAAAAGTGGAATGTACAAATATAGGATTGGGGACACGTGGCTGGATCAGAACATGTGTGAAAGGGATCTAGGAGTCTTGGTAGATCACAAGCTGAACATGGGTCAGCAGTGTGATGCAGCAGCCAAGAAAGCCAATGTGATTCTTTGTTGCATCAAAAGGAGTATGATGTCCAGATCAAGAAAAGTAATAATACCACTCTATTCTGCTTTGGTCAGACCTCATCTGGAATACTGTGTCCAATTCTTGCCACCTCAATTCAAGAAGGATATCGACAAGCTGGAGTATGTCCAGAGGAGGGCGACCAAAATGGTGAAGGGTCTGGAAGCCAAAAAGCCCTATGAGGAACAGCTTAGGGAGCTGTTTATATTTAATCTGCAGAAGAGAAAGTTAAGAGGGGACATGATAGCCATGTTTAAATATTTGAAGGGATACCCTGTAGAGGAGGGAGAGGGCTTGTTTTCTGCTGCTCCAGAGACTAGGACAAGGAGCAATGGATTCAAGCTGCAGGAAAGGAGATTCCACCTTGAACCTCAGGAAGAACTTCCTGACGGTCAGAGCTGTCTAGCAGGAGAATATGCTGCCTTGGAGTGTGGTGGAGTCTCCTTCTCTGGAGGTTTTTAAGCAGAGGCTGGATGGCCATCTGTGGGGAGTGCTCTGATATGTGTTCCTGCATGACGGGGGGTTGGACTGGATGGCCCCTGTGGTCTCTTCCAACTCTCTGACTCTATGACCATCAAGTTCAACTTCCTGCCTTGCAGGAATACATCATCAAAACAGATGGCCATCCAGCCTTTGTTTAAAAACCTCCAAAGAAGGAGATTGAACCGCACTACAAGGCAGCATATTCCAGAGCCTAACTGTTCTTACCATCAGAAAGTTCTTCCTCAGGTTTAGGTGGAGTCTCTTTTCCTGTAGTTTGAAGCCATTGCTCCATGTTCAAGTCTCTGAAGCAGCAGAAAACAGGCTTGCTCCTTCCTCCATTTGGAATCTCTTCAAATACTCAAACATAACTATCTTGTTGCCTCTTAACTTTCTCTTCTCCAGGCTAAACATACTCATCTACCTAATCTGCTTCTCATTGAGCCTGCTTGCCAGGCTATTTGCAGTTTTGGTATCACTCCCCTGGACACATTCCAGCTTGTCAATACCCTTCTAGAATTGTATCAAAAAGTTCTGCCATGGGAGAACTTTAATACAACTTTCTCCTTTCCTTTGCAGGGGTTCTCCTTCTTCTTGTGGAGCCCCTCCTCTGTGGCCACGTAGTAGTCAATGGAGAATATGGAATGGCTGAGAAGTGTTCAGCTATGTATTCATAGACAAATATACAATAAAATTATCTTCTAGGAGACCCTGGGGAGTTGACAAGGGATAACTCCATTGTTGTGCATCTGGCGATTGTCACAGAGCCAGACACTCCTCTGCTGTCTTCCACTCTCTACTGGCCACTGCCTGCCCATTGAAGGGAAGCACAGAAGGAAGAGGAGTTCTCAGGATCATTTGGCAAGAGAGGATTTGTCTTCTGCAACAACCAAAAACAAGACATATGTATGGTTAAGTTGGACTTAACACTTGTACATGTCACTAACAGATTTCCTTTTGCTTTTCCTTTCCTTTTTGCTCTGTGAATTCTAAGCAGAGATGTAAAAACATAAAATTTTCTTGTTTTTGGCACATCAAGACCCTCTCAATCAAAAAAAAGTTTTTTTTTAATTGGCTTTACTTGTTTTTACAAAATCTCATTTGCACACACACATGCAGGCACAACTTTGCACAAGCCTGAGCTTTTGGTGGAAACAGAGTCCATTTCCTCACTACACTGTTATAGTGCTATTGTTCCACTTTCAACAGCCTGTGGAATTCTGGAGTTTGTAGTTTACTGAAGCTAAAAAGCTCTTTGCTAAGAATTCTAAAGGTTCCTCCCTAAACTACAAACCCTAGGATTCCATGGAATGTTGAAAGTTGAGTAATAGCACTATAACAGTGTAGTACGGATGTTACCTCGCCTTCTGGGGAGTCCTCTGGGGGACACCTTTATTTGTTCCAAGTTATAGCGGTTGGGGAAATTAGTAGAGCACTGGCATTAGCAGAACGAGGGGCAGGGTAACCCAGCAGGATCTTTTACCCAACTTTACAGGGTCAGGCCAAGCAAAAGCCAGACAAATGTACCAAATAAATGAATTTTATTAAATGTATATAGTACCATGCACTCACACACTCACACAATCACACACACACAAGGACTATTGAGAAGGAAAAGAAGTGAAAAATGGATAGGGGATATAGCAGAGGGAATGTAGAGGCAGTGATACTGCACCTATCCTGAAGTCTTTGGTCTGGGAAATGGTGAGAAGGACGGAGCTCAGCAAAGAGATGGCTGAGGGGATCACTCAACTAACAGAGTGCCAGTTTGCTAGCATGGTGGAGAGTTCTCCAAAGAGATCCTCAAAAATTAGGACTACATATAGGGCAGAACGTACCGTGAGAGCAGGCCCTCTCCTGGGAAGAACAATGGGCCGGTCCTTTGCATGATTGGTTTATGCTGTGTTGTGAGTGTTCAGGGTTGTGGTTGGCAAGAGTTGCAGTGTAAGTTTATGTAGATGGACCTTGCCTGGTAGGATTTTCCAAAGTCAAGGTTGCTCAATCTGGGGAAAACCCGATAACCCCAAATTGGCTACTCTTGGCTGAGGACCCTTTGTTTATGTGGATTTGCACAGTCTGAGTTCTCCTAGGAGAATGTGACTAGGGATTTTCCTGGTCTTGACCTGTTTTTGGTTGTTCGACCTCTTTGCCTACGTGCCCATCCAGGCAACCTCTCTGGCATGGTGGGCATATTTGATATCAAATTTATAGTTCCTGGGATAGGGTATGCCAATGGGGTAACATGGAAATGGCCAAAAATTTTGCAAATGCATCAGAATAAGGGAACTATTTAAAACACACACACACACACACATACACAACTTCCAATCTTATTAACAAGGGAGAAGAATCTTGGAATTCTCTATTCTTTCATAAGAAAAAAAATGAAAAATTTGAAGATTTGTCTCACTAATTCTAAGATAAATGAACTTGAAAAAGTTCATAAAAGGAGCAGAGGCTGGAATCCTTGTATATACTACCTTGCTGTGTAGCTAAGATAACTATATAATTCCGTAGTGAATCCTGGCCCAATTCCCCCCACCCAATCCCCATTTTCTGGTCCCCATTTACTGCTGCAATGGACAGGGGACTGTTCTGTTTTGCTCAGGAAATGGCTGATTAATGTTCCCACCCCCTTCCATGATCAATCTCTGGTTCAAGAAGAAGAAACAGGGTCCCTGTCACAATTCCCCCTCATGCTGGAGATCACTCATATGAAAAGGGGTGAGACCATCAGCCAGCTGCTTCTCAATCGAGAAGGGAACAGAGCTCCATTGACCACTGAGGCTGCTTCCCAATAAATGAAGATTGGGGAACTTCCACAGTCCCTACATGTCACCTAAATCAGGGGCTACATAGTATTGGAAAATGAGAGAGATTTGGTGAATCTCCCATTTAACAGAGCATTGGTAATGCACAGACAGAAGATTTACCAGTCCCACCTCAATCTCACTGAAATACACTTAGCTCTAGCTGAGAAGTAAACACAAGAACAGTTTGGTTGAAAGTATATAAAAGTTTACTCACAGATACTTGTGCATAATCTATACAGATTCATGTTCTTAAAGAAAAGGAAGAAGAAAAAGATAAGCAATTACGTGCTTGTAGGGAAGCATCTCCTTTGGAGCATCTAAGACCACACGCTTACAGGAGGGGAGGCAGAAAAACAAAAGAGAAGAGTAAAGAGCAAGAGAGGTTCTTTGAGACCAAAGAGATGCCTACCTGCAGGAGGAATTGGGCGTGTACAACAAATAGGAAGTTAGTTTATGGTCTGTCTAGGTTGTGCCTCTGAACCTACAATAATTATGCAACCTATCATATTTGCTGGTGTATAAGATGCAGCCATATATAAGACACACTCCATTTATACACTGGGAAATAGTATTTGCCAGAGTATAAGACACACCCATGTATAAGACTCACTGCATTTTCAAATAGCATTTTTCATGAAAAAAGTGAGTCTTATAAGCCAACAGATACAGTAACTAGGCAGCGAATTCTAAGCATGCAAAGGTTGCCATTCCCAACACATAAGGATCAAGAATACAAAGCAGTCACCAGTACATAACTCTAGTTTATACATTTGTAACTGATAGACAAGATTCCATCCATTTTTCTTCTCCTGCTTCATTATGGAGCAACTGTAAACATCTAGAAAACATCTACAACAGGTCATGAGACCTTCTGAAACAATCTGAGATAAAGCAGGAGTAGAGAGATAAATTTCCAGCCATTTCATCCTTTGCATGCATGCTCCCATTCTATTGGGATTCTGGACTGACAGGGGAAGGAGACAGAAAAACATTTCTTTTTTTCTAAATAAAGATGAGTCCTTCATTCACCAACATGGGCATAATCTTTCCTGGGGGAAGCATTCCACTTCAGTGCCACCTTGAACCCTGTGCTGGGAGAAAGGTGGGATATAAATTAATTAATTGAATGAATGATAGATAGATAGATAGATAGATAGATAGATAGATAGATAGATAGATAGATATTCTTTCCATTCCAGCACAGAATGCTTACTGCTCAGACGAAGTGAGGATGGACATGTTATATTACAAGTATTCAGAAGCCCTCATGTTATTTCACAAGTATGCTGTACTTCAGAGTCCAATCATGGAGCACTTGAAAAGCATCACAGACTTCTGAAATTATCTCCCTGTTTTGAACAAAGGATTGCAGGAAATACCCAAACTCTACTGAGTTGGCCCTTGAATGTTCTCTGACATGATTTTCTTATCTTTCTCATTTCCAGCAGCTAACTCTTCACTGAAACCTTCATTAGATTGTAGCTTCCATGCCAATGAGATGGTGAACCCCCTCCAAGTTTTATTCTGAACTTTAAAGTAGATATCTGAGGTGTTGCATTCCATCATCAAAATGAAATTCATCACTTTGGATAGGTTCATTAATATTTGGCCTAATACACAGGATGTGTTTATGGCCACCCGTTGCCACTTCCTTTATTCCACTATTAGTGCCTCTCCTTCCATCTCTTGCTCTGTTCCCTTGTTGTTGTTGCTGCTCTTACTGTTGCGTATCTTCATGCCATTTCTGACTTATGGCAACCTTAACATGTGGCGATCAAGGGTTTTCTGATGCTCAGAGTGTGTGACATGTCCAAAGTTACCCAGTGGGGTTTCACGGAACCCCGGTCTCTAAGGTTGCAGTACAATGCTCAAACTATTATGTTAGGCTGGCTCTCTTCCCTATCTCTCCAGAAATCTTAACCTCTCCTCACTATTCTTTTTACCCAGAGAGCACTTTTAATACAACATCCGTTGTCACTGGATGACACATAACACTCTTTTCCAAAACATCCAGTGGCTTTGAACACCAGCCCTCCCTCTTCTCTTGCCTTTCAGCAAAGCCCACACAAAGACTCCCCCCTCCACTGGCTTCCTTCCCCTGGTGAAAACTCCAGCCTGGGCCCTTTCATGATCTTGTCTAATGCAGACACTATTGATTTGGTGTCGGCTGCTGCAATTGTGAAGTCGCCAATGACTAGCTTTCCCTCAGGATCAGCTGCATCAGACTTTGGCTATTCCTCTGCAGATATCGTTCGGTTGTTTCCCTCAATCAATTCCAGAGGAGAGATTTTATTTTATTCTTGATGTTTCAGTAAAACTAATTGAGTTGTTCCAGTCAAATATTGGTACTGCCTAGCTTGTGATGAGTTTTAGAAACGGAGACCTTAATTATGACTGGAGCGGGGGAACGTATGGGGAGATAATATTTTGATCCGTAGTGACTGGTTGCTTCCATATAAGTAGGGCAGTACGTCCACTCCAGGTTTTAATAGGAAATGTAAAGATGCTTATCTTAACTTTATTCCCCAGTATAGATTCATCACCTGTTGTAGGCACATCCCCTCTTACAAGTAGATGAATTTTAAGAGCTCTCATCACCATCATGGCCAAACACATCTGTCTGTCTACTTATCTATCTATCTATCTATCTATCTATCTATCTATCTATCTATCTTGTTGTTGTTGTTGTTGTTGCAATTGTTGTGTGCCTTCAAGTCATTTCTGACTTATGGTGATCCTAAAGCAACCTATCACAGGATTTTCTGGAGCTGACAAGTGTGTGACAGATCCAAGGTCATTGGGTTTCCATGGCTGGGCAGGGAATCAAACCCTAGTCTACAGGCTCACAGTCCAACACTTAAACCACTACACTACCCTAGATCTACCTACTTACCTATCTACCTACTTTTACTGAAATAATGGCCATTTTTTCACTAGACTGTTATAGCACTCTTATTCCACTTGCAACATCCTATGGAATCCTGGGGTTTGCATTTTTGGAAGGGGCCAACCCCTCCCAAAATTGCAAACCCCAGGATTCCGTAGGATGTTGCTAGTGGAATAAGAGCGCTATGATAGTCTGGTGTGGAAATGGTCTATATCTCATCTTTTCCCCAAAACTAGGTCACAAGGTGGCTGTCTTGAAAGCAGCAATCAAATGGCACTGAAAGGATTATTTTTTACTGAGTAGGCTCTGCTAGATGGTTTCATATTAGTCTGGTAATTCAAGGCTGGGAAGTTCAAGGAACCAACTAACAGCTGGGAGCCTACCATAGGAATGAACCAGCAGTTTCTTTGCTTTTACTAGTCTCACATTGATTATGAAGGGAGATAGACAACAGCAATGCAGTTCAACTTGCTTGGTTTGGTTCTGCTCTACATATCTCCAGGGATCTATTTTCCATTTGTCTTGCACTGGAGAAAGAGTATACCTGAGCCCAGAAGACCCATTCCACTGCTGTGGAGATCTGCAGTTTAATGCTGGAATAGTTGGGGTAGAATTTGTTGTTTAGGGGCCTAAGTCTATTACTTGCTGTGATGCAAACATTCAGCTAAAGGAATGTGATGCATCCTCTGCTGTAGACCCCCTGCTGCATCAATTTACCAGCAATAAAACTTCTATTAAAGCAGTGATATGTGGTGTATCAGTGTTCAGTACCAAAGAAAGCCCCAGAGAGGTCTGGAAACACAGCCAGTTCCAGTTCAGAGCAGAGTCTTGGACAGCTTATTTAAAGTGTGGACTAAAATGTAAGGTGTATTCTGTCAAGAAAAGGTTGGACCAAACCTGCAGAAAATACTTTGTGATGTGGCTCGTTAAGTGCATCTGTGGGGAGCCATGTGACTTTAACTGAGTCATGCTGAGTCATGCTGATGAGCAATCAGGAGAGAAGGTTGCATCAGGTGTGGGGAAAATGCAAAGGCTGGCACAATTGCATCAGCTAGTGTGAGTATAAATGTAGCTGAGAGCTAGCCAGCAAGTTGTACATAGTGTCAGATGTGTTTGCTGGAGGCTCTGCCAGAAAGAGCAAGCAAAGGGATGCTGGAATGCTTTCTGGAGATTCTTGTAAATATGTACACATTGTAACTGAAGAATAAATTGCCTCCTTGATGGAAGAGAACAATTGGCATGGGTGAGTTTTTCCTGGCTACAGTGCATTGCTACTAAGGTATTTTCTGCTGCTGGGCATGCTTCCAAAACTGTGGGAGCAACCTCTGCTATATTTTTGGCATGACATATTCACTGTCTCTCTTAACATGAGAATTACACATACCATTGTCTACTATAGGACACTTGGTGATTTATCCTGTATACACAGGATAGAAAGTTGTTACATGTTGCTGTTGTAGAAGTGTGAGAGTAAGTAGTGGTTCTCTTTAAGCAGAGTGATCAAACTGGCAAAGCAGAAGCTGAACAGCAGCCAGTCCTGTGCCTACCACCCACATGTTCTAGCAGAGAAAAAAATGCACCTGAGACTTCTTTATATCACATATCAAATTAGCTTTATTTGCAAAAATATCTTCATAACCAAATATGTGGTCTAATGGAGAAGAGAGACTGAAGAAAGAAAATGTCTCCAGCTTGGAGTGATTTAGGAAGAGAGTGAGCATGGTAAAACAAATATGAAGTCAGCAAACATGAAAACTTAACATTAGTGTTGGTATGAAAAGGCTGCTAACTCTAATGGTTGCTGAAGGATCTATGTTTTGAGTACGGAAACTAAAATACTGTACATAGATCCCTCCTATAGCAGATCATTTCTTAAACCACCTCCCTGCCTCCAAACCTAGACAAAGATCTGATTTAAAAAACCAAATTGAACTGGTTTTGGAGGAATGCCTGCCTTGATTTCTCCTTCAAGTTCCTGTCCAAAAGTGAAAGCATAGCCTTCTATTTCTCCCACAAATAGATACATGAAGGTTGTGTGTCAATATTTGCATGCTTGACCAAAAAAATAAAAAAATAAAAAAGAGGGAGGGGGATATCCCTACACTCAGGACATCCCATCATATAAAAGAAGTACTGCCATGAGATTCTGCACACTTCAGGACACTGGGAAAGATTCATGCATAGAAAAATATGTGTGACTTTTCCATGCAGAAAATAGCAGGAAGCTTCTTGGGTAGTCCTGATGGGAGTAGACCCATTCAGTGCTGAATGGTGAGTCAATCCATAGGTAAATCCAGTTTATTCTATGACTCTACTCTGGTTGAGACTAACAACAAGATTTAGACCCATTTTTTTGGGAGGAAAAAAAAGTAATATTTTTGTGTTAGAGACTGCACTTTTTGATGAAATATTGCTTTTTGTGCATAAATGTATTACCTGTATAGGAACCAATTTGTTTCTATGAATTTCATTCATTTGTGCAAATTACATACTTTTCTGAAAATCAGACAAATGCACAGATTCCTCTGCTGAAAACATGTTTGTATGGGGATAAAAAAATGACACATTCTCTCTCACATACAAAATGTCTGCACATATATCAGTTTGTGTTGTACAATGTGCACTGTTTTCTGCATACCAATATTGACTTTTATACAGAACAAAACATATCCTGAGCAGAAAAGTCTTTTTTTCCCCATAAATGAATTTTCTTGACCCTAGCTTAATTTTGTAAGTAAAAGGTACTCACACGTGAATATGATTTCTGTTTGTTGGAGGCTTTTGGCAACCCAAACAAATCTTTTACCAGGAAACATCTAAACCTCAGCAGCAATCATGGAATCATAGAATCCTAGAGTTGGAAGAGACCCCAGGGGCCATCAAGTCCAACCCCCCTGCTACGCAGGAACACCCATCAAAACACTCCCAACAGATGGCCATCCAGCCTCTGCTTAAAAACCTCCAAAGATGGAGGAGACTCCACCACACTCCAATGAGGCAGCACATTCCACTGCCAGACAGCTCTGACCATCAGGAAGTTCTTCCTGAGGTTCAGGTGAAATCTCAGAAGGAAGCTTCTAACCCAAACATGACTGATATACAAGATTTCCTTCTGCAAGGCGTTCCTTTTGGTGTAGCCAATGGACTAACCAAGGGGTACCTTCAAAGTAATGAGCTCCCCAAGAGCACTGGGGGTGGTACAATCTTATGAGCAGATAGTACTGCCCTGGAAATATGATTTCAACACCATTAGCAACTCAAAAGTAACATCCCTTGAGATCCAGATGGTAAATTTTTCAAATACATGAAGCAGCAGAGATGTAGCTACTGGGGAGGACAGAAATGAGAAATTTTCCTCAAACAAGAATTCTGTTATCCCAATGAAATTTTATTTTGGTCCCCAAATTTACAGCTTTGCAGAGAATGAGAAACTGAAAGTGATTCACAGCTTGAGCTCCTCTTTTTTTCTGTGTTCACAGTCTTAGTGACTCTGCCTGCCCCCTCTCTCTAGATATCTAAACTGTGTTTCTAAAGGCTCAACTGAGGTTTTGAGTTACAACAGATTTGGAAACTGAAATGAAAATTTCTTTTGGGTGGCAAAATTCTCATTTGTGGAAGAAAGGACTCATTTTGTCTCTCTCCTCCCGCATGACTACATCCCTAAAGAGCAATAACTATCAGAAATGACAAGTTGTTCCTTCTGTAACTGGGCAACTGGCGTGTTCCTTTCTTCATTCTTGATTCCACTCCACTTTTTCCTTCACTTCAAAAGCAAAAAAGCCCCAAAGGTTCCTTCCAGCCTCCTTCCATCCATAACACCACTGTGCACTGCATATTCTTTCTTGAGTCTTTATTCTTGCTCCCTTTCACACCCACTACTCTATTTATATATCTGCCTTCCCTCTTCTCCGTGGGATCAAACTAAAAGTGCAACCGCTTTCTCTCTCAAAAGCCTGTGCTTCTGAAACAGTATCTACTCTCTCTTTTTCTCCCCCACCCCTCCAAAGGTTTATGCTATAGTTCTATTTTTATGAAATCTCTCCCTTTTAATCCACCACTGCCCTTATCACCACAGCCTTTCAAACCTTTCTGTTGGAATCATTAACCTGGTGTTCTGGAGGGGGGAATTCTTCTAAGGTATAGTCAAGTTAGCTGTTCAATGAAACAGAGGTCTGCCTTAGCAACTTTTTTTTCTGCAGACATGACTGTGGGTCACATCAAAGTGCTCCCATTAGGTGGCAGTCTTACAGAATTAATACTAACACTGCTCACTCTGGAGGTGTGTGTGTTCTATATATATATATGTCTGTGTGTATGTGTTTAAGGCCCTTTTCGCACGGGCCTTTGCTCGCGCACAGCCCCGTTAGCCTCGCGGGAGTGGGAGCGTCGCTCCGCACGACGCACTCCCACTTCCGCCCGGCTCACGGGGCTGAAGCGGCGCGAGCGTGGGTTTTTTGATTTTCGCATCCAAGCGAAAATCACCCCGCGCTCGTGCAAGGCTCCCGGCGCCCACCCTCACTTACCTTTCGTGCGGAGCCTCTGGGAGCCGGCCGGGTCACGCTTCCTTCCGTCCACCCCTGAGGAAGGAAGGAGCGGGGTGGGGAGCTAGCGTGATGGACGCGACGCCCGCTTCGTGCACGTGCGCGTGGGGGGGACGCGACTCCGCCCGCTTCGCGCGGGGGGGGGGAATCCGGCGCGCGCGGGGGGGAATCCGGCGCGAGGTCTCCCGCTTCACACGTGGGGAGGGCGGCTTGCGCGGCAAGCCTCCTTCGGTGCCGCTTCCCCGCTCGTTCCTTCGCTTGTGGAAGGAAGGAGGGGGAAGCGGCAGCCTCCGGAGGAGCCTTCTTGCGCTTACCGGCCTCCCCCGTTTGCACTAGAAGCCTCAGTGCGAAAAGGGCCTAAGTCTCTGCATCTCACAAGCAGGCTGTTTCTTTAACCATATTGTGCTTGGCTATCTTTAGTTCAAACCACCAATTTTCACCAGGTTCCAAAGTCAACCAAACCAACCAACCTAGGGCCATTTCTTTGCAATGGAGCTGTGCCACTTCTGGATAGGATGGCAGCAGTCAACAGGTCGTACATCTGCACAGTGTCATTTCCATCTTGCTGCTGTACCGTCCCCAAGTGTTGTTCTCATGCAGTTTTCACAAAACAGAAAAAAAATCCATTTTGTGCCTGCGGTCGCACAGCCCTCCCATTGCTCTCGGCTGTGCGGAAGCCGCAGAAGCGCAATGGCAACACTTCCTTCTGTAGTGCAGCAATGGAAAGAGTCTGGCTGAGCTGTGGAAGGAAGAGGTGGTGTCATTGTGCTCTCTTCTGCATGGAGCGAGTGGATGCGGGGGGGGGGAGTTGCTGACATGCTCCTTTCTGGACCTGGGATTGCAGCGCAACAACACAGAAGTTTGTGGTCATGCAGAAATGTTATGGGGCTCAAGTAAGCCAGGCTTCAAATCCCCACTTAGTACTGGAAATCCACTTGGTGGCTTTGGGGAAAAAATGCCTTTAAACAAAGGTCTTCTGTACTGAGAAACATTTAACAATTTTATAACTTGGACAAGTTATATTCTCTCAGCCTCAGAGGGATACCACGACAAACCTGCTCTGAAAAGGTCTTTCTAAGAAAATCCAATGGTAGGTTGCTTTAGGATTTCTATTGCTCAACAACAACCACAACACAACCACCACCACCTACTCTGCTGAACAGTAAGCATCAAGCTTACTCCATTTCCACAAGATAACCCTTAAAGATATTTAGAGATGGCTACTACACCACCTTTCAATCTGCTCTTCTCTAGCCAGACACACCCAGGTGGCATGTAGACCACATTCTAAGTTGTCAACATCATTCTTAAACACAACTGGGCAGAGTATTCTAGTTGAGGTATGATGAAAGCTGACTTGGGCCATTTCTGCACTACACTCTTATAGCGCTATTATCCCACTTTCAACATCCTCTGGAATCCTGGGGTTTGCAGTTTCGGGAGGGGCCAGCTGGCCCCTCCTGAAACTGCAAACCTCAGGATTCCAGAGGATGCTGAAAGTGGAATAATCGTGCTATAAGAACGTAGTATGGAAATGGCCTTAGAGAGGCACTAATACTGTCTTTGAAGTAAATCTCTTTTTAAACAATTCTAGGACCATTCCAAGACTATGGTGGAGATTTAGCATGGTGAAGTTCATTTTTACTTCACCTTCAGCTCTGAACATAAATACATGGCAGTCTTGCATAGGCCCTTTTTGCATGCCATTTCACACGTGAAAGGGCCTCCAGAGCATTGCGTGATAGCAAGGACCATTTCACACGATGTCCTTGCAATCGCATGATGCTGCCAGGATCAGTAGGTGGCAATTGTGCAATATATCATTTTCAGCTTCTTGCCGAAAATGATGCACGATCGCGCATCACTCTAGGGCCCCACCTGCACTTACCTTGTGTGTGGAGCCTCCAGAGACACAGCCCTCGCACTTCCTCCCCCAGCACAGCCTGGGAAAGTACCTGGCTGCGCTGCGGAAGGAAGAGGTGGAGCCCTCACGCTTTCTGCCGGCCAGCACAGAGTTGGTGCAGGGAAGAAGCAAAGGGGATGTGAGTGCCTCTTGCAAGAGGCTGCTCGCATGATCCCCACATGCCCACATCAGGACAAGGTAAGCTGTGGAAAGGGCCATAGTCAGGAAAAGCTATGTGTGGTAATATGGGGAAAGTTGCTTTGGAACACTGAGGTGAGGAAGAGACTGAAACATTCCAGGAATTTCACAGTGCTTTCAGATAATTTTTACTTTTGTTTCGTGTGAATAAGGTGGTAAAAATGGGTATAGTGAGGCATTTTGTGAATCCAGAATATGTATCCTGAATTCCTAATGTAGGACTGGAAAGTGTGTTGTAGTCAACAACTGGGGCAAACACACTGCAATGTGGTTAACACAGCAGTGTGAGACTCATACCGTACCTCCTCATTTTTACCACATGGCCATTCTAAGAATTGCTTCTGCCATCTTGGCCACTCTCTGATGCTGTTTGCCACATGTGTCCAGGTTTTTCTCTGTAAAATGTTGGTAGGTATGCCACAGCTGGTCTGTGCCATATGGCCAGTCCTGTATCTTCATTCTCTTGTCCTTGTGTTTGGAGGATGCTACACACACCCTTGGTATGTTGAAACAAAAATAACATTGATTTCTTATCCACAGATACCTATGGAGCAAAGAAAAGAAGATGATCCCTTGGGTAACCCAAACTCAAAGATTCAACTGCTGATTCAATAGGGTTCCATACAGAGAATGGAGGAGGGAACCATTTTATCCGTTCCTTCAGGGAAGGGGTGTAACCCATGATAATCATGATCCACTGGCAGCCGAAGCAAGATATTCATTGCCTGATGGAAGACCCTATCTCAGAAAAAAAAATATTTGATGTCCATTGAGCCAGAGGTTAGCCCGATGGAAACATAGATATCCGGGTCTAAAAGGCTGGAACCCCCCTTGGGGTAGGTCTGACCAAATAACCCCCAGTCACATATCCAGAGGAAGACCTCGGAAAGTCATGTAAACATTTCAAATGGGCTGACAGCAACTTTGACACCTTGAGAGACTCAAATGTCTCCTGGATGAAGTTAGCGATCACAAATTGCAGAAACTACAAAGCTGAGGTCCATCTGCATAATCCAGTTTCTGTCCTTTCCCAGGAAAAGGGTCTGCCCCACCCCAGAATATTCTGCCCTATAATCGGGTCCCATTTTGGGTCTCTCTCTCTCTCTCAAGTTAGCTGGCTTCTTTTTTTTCTCTTCGTATACTGATCTGTTCTCATGTTTTCCCAAAACAGCAAGATCAGGTGCAGTATATTCACTTTTGTCCTTTCAACAACTCCCAATCTTAAGATTTTCAACCTCAGTAGTCCTTGTGTGCTTGTGTGAGTGAATGCTCTGTGTGTGTATGTGTGTGTGTGTGTGTGTGTGTGAAGAGAGAGAGAGAGAGAGAGAGAGAGAAAGAGAGGAAATTTTGTCTATTCTACCAAATAAAAGACCATTTAAAGGACATTTGACTTCTCCCTTTCCCACGCAGTCTGATCCAGTAGACATAGGATAAAAGATCTCGCTGTGTTGCCCTGCCCTACATTTCACTATGCAGTGCTCTGCTAATTTCCCCGACCTTTATAAAATTCAGGTGTCCCCCAAGGAACCTCAGAAGCCAGGGTAACAGGGGGAAACTTTCAGCTCATTATTTCCCTGGAGGAACAATCCATCATGTTAGCTCCTAAGGCAGGGCCTGAAGCCGTAGAACTGAGGCTTACATTTACCACTTCATGGGCACCAGACCTTGAAGAAGATGTTTCCGCTTAAAATTAATTTACTGGGAACCTGGTAAGGGCTTTCTCAGCTGCCATTTTGGAAGCCACCAGTTCCCAAGGTACATCCGTGCTAGAAGGCAGCAGGGAGCAAACTTTCTGTTTCATTCTTAGGGGGGGAAACCTTCTTATGCATTTCCATTCCTTGAACATCCGTCAAATAGCCAGAAGCTGATGTGGGGGTAAGTCGTGGGGAGGCAATTTCTTCCAGTATATATTTTTGGCAGGTAAGCAGCATACTGTATTACTGGGATGATAAATGAACCTTTCAGAAACCTGTCGTGTATATAATTGCACATACAGACAAAACAATGAGTCGCTTATTAGTTTGAAGGCAGCAGTGTGGGCAGCTGAGCACAAAACAGCAGCCGAGCTGTGGCTTCATGGGCAATTACAGAAGGACACTGTTGTTTCAGCCTGGCAACGTATTTTTATATATAGGGGGAAAAAAAGAGTCAACAGTTTCTGTTGTCATTCTGCTAAAACGTGAATGGTGGGCCTTTGGGGAATTAACACAAATTGATTTCCTTCTTAGGCAGTGAAGAGTTGAACACAGGCTACCTGAAGGTACTTGACCCCTGTTGAGGATACTCTAGTGACTATGTTTGGCTCTGTTTTAAATGACCAAGCCAGCATAGACCTTTTCTGCACTGGGTTTTTAAAACCGTGCAGAATGTCCTCCAGAGAGGACATCTACACCTGGGAGTGGACTGGGTCCGGACTACTTTGTGTACTTCTGGACCTCAGCCCACTCCAGAACGACCCAAAGTGGTCGCTCAGTGTGCTTTTGAAAGACCACACGCCACTCCGTTCCTGAGCTCCAATGTAGATTTTCAGGCTCGCACCAGTGCGAACCTGCAGATCTGCTGGGGATGGGCTTTAGGCTGGCGAGCTTCAGCGGTTGGTGGAGAGCCTCGACCAACTGGAAGCTGCCATTTTCCTCCCCGGAGCAGTGTGGAGCGACGGCCATGGACTTCTCCGGACCAGCCTGGACCCTCGCATGGAGCACACAGGTCTGGTGAGTACCGACATGGGGCGATTCCCTCGCCCAGTGTGGAAAAGGCCATAATCTTGGCTTTAGAGGCTATAGCCCTTACCATACAAAATTGTCATACTGTCAGAGCAGCATGCTGTTCCCAGTCCAGGACCCAGCTATCATACAATGTCATCAGTAACCAGCTCCTATTACATTGCCATCTGTTGGAAATCCACCCTTTTTCAATGCTGGAAAAAATCTGATGATGGTCTTCTTTCCTGCCACAATCCTGTCAGCTGTGTGAGTGTGGTGTCTCAATAGCACTTGATAGCGCTTCCTGTCATCACTGATCCAGGAGTGGGAATGGCTTGGGTGTTCCCAGGTTGTCCTTCCCTTAACTATTCCCATGGTGTGGTAAATTTGGAACTCATCACCTCTCCATGTTTATTTTAAGTTTCGCCTTTGATTTAATTTTTTATTTTTTTAAATACATTTTTCATGTTACAGTGCAAAAATGCAATAGTGTACCAGTGTGTCATAATGTTACAACATTACTGCGCTAGTATGACTAAAAAACAAAAAACAAAAACCCCAACTAATCATGAAAAGGACTAGCCAATGTCACTGTAATACAGTGGGAACACTGGTAGCAATAACACTACCCATCCACTGAAGTTGAAAGAGTGCTGTAGAGAGTGTTCAGAACTCAACAGCATCATAGAAATGGCAGTGCTGGGACTGAAGCAGAATAGCATGCTGTTGAGGTATGGTGCAGTAAGGGCCAAAATCTAGATTTTATGCCAGAATTTGAAGTCAGGAGATAGTTGGGACTTGACAGAACAGAGAAAAGATATTCCACCTAAACATTAGAAGAACTTTTCTTCACGGTTCAATAATGGAATAGATTGTCTTGGAGGAAGATAGACTCTCCATTTTTGGACATCTTTGAGCAGAGGTTGGATGGGCATCCTTTAGGAGTGTTTTGTTTATGCATTTCCACAAAGCAGGGGGTTGGGCTAGATGGCCCTTGTGGTCCCTTCCGGCTCTAATATTCTATTCTATGGTCATTTCTGCACTCCAGTGTTATAGTGCTATTATTCCACTTTCAACATCCTGTGAAATTCTGGGTTTTGTAGTTGACTGAGGCCAAAGGGCTCTCTGGCTGAGAATTCTAAATGCCCCTCCCTCAACTGAAAACCCCAGGATTCCATAGGATGTTGAAAGTGGAATAATAGCACTATAACACTGGAGTGCAGAAGTGGGCTCTTTCAACATCCAGCTTGACATCCTCCACTGTTCCACTCTTGCCCACAGCAGCCAATCAAGGGCAGCCAAATCAGTGGCCAGGCAGACCAAGCTGTGCCAGAGCCTTCTGACTGAGAGTGTGTGACACATCCATGGCCATCCATTTCCCATGGCTGTGAGACTATAGTAAATTATAATTTTTCCCAAATTAGATTTCAGGGAGGGCATACAGAGAACCTGGTATGGCATAGTGGTTTGAACATTGGACTAAGAACCTGCAGACCAGGGTTTGATTCCCTGCTTGTCCATGGAAACCCACTGGGTGACTTTGGGTGCATCACATACTCTCAGCCCCAGAAAGCCCCATGATAGATTGCATTAGAGTTGCCATAAGTTGGAAATGACTTGAAGGCACACAACAACATCAACAAGAGGACATAGCACTTTGGAATATTCTCCATTTTGCAAGGAGAAGAAGTCTATCCCAACTCTTTGCCTACTTTATTCTATCCCAACCTTTTGTATTTGTGCCAGATCTATAATTCTAGAATAAGAAAATGTCTCTGTATACCTTAGCGATTTGAACTTGGGCACGGGGCTGTCAAGGACTGTGATTGCACAGACTGTGCCCTTTTTAAAAGTAGCAGCCGGAGAACTGAGCAAGCAACAGCTGTTCAATGGATGTTCTAATATCTTATATCTGTCAGATGATATTTTTGCATAATGGTATTGGCTTCCCTACTTTCTCCTTTAGAAACATCTATCAGGATCACATCGCTGCAGGGCAAAATGTGAATTACAGCGAAGAGAAATCCACATCCTCCACCTCGGCCCACAAGTTGAAAGTATTGCTCTGAGCATTTTCCAAAAAAGAATTAAACTGGACTTGAGCTTGGGGGAATGGCCCATTAGACAAAGCACCTAGCAGATCAATAAGGCTAACCACTGTGAACTGGCTCTCTTGGGGCATGTCTGGCAGGTTGCCTTCTTAACGTGGTCATGACTCCAGCAGTGAGGATATGTCAACTGGAAAAAGATTTCTGCTTATGAAATGTGAGAAAATATATATATATTAAGCTCTGTCTTGGCTGCTGGGAGGAGAGATGAAGAGCTAACTAGCTCCCATGTATTGCTGAGAAATGAAACAGACTTTAATGGGATTTTAATACAGGTCCTTTATTTGAACAGGATCTTGATACTGACTTGACTTGCAGTTTATTGTTGTCGTTGTGTACTTTTAAGTCATTCCAGACTTATGACAACGCTAAGATAAACTTATCATGGGTTTTTTTTTGGGGGGGGGCTGAGAGTATGTGACACACCCAAGGTCACCCAGTGGTTTCCATGGCCAAGTATAGAATCAAACCCTAGTCTCAAGGGTTGTAGTCTAATGCTCAGACTACTACACCACTTCGGCTCTCTTTAAGGTTTATTATGCTAGCTTAATTATATCAAATTTTGGAAAAGCTACCTTTGGGGACTACTGTTGCGTGCTGGCTAGGGGATTGTGAGAATTATAGTCAAAAAGGTCATTTTTCCAAACTTGTGTTCCAGAGCCCTCTTCTAGCATAAAGACAATAAGGATTTTTAACATTGCCTTTTGCGATTCGGAGGAAATAGGAGGTCTCTGGATTGGAAAACCCAGGTTGTTTGCTTGAGAGCCTGGCTGTCTTTCTTTCCCCTACCCTGAAGTGCAGCACACTGATGGAAGTTTTGTTAGAGGAAAAGAGGGCATTTCTGAAGAAGCAGATTATGGCCTTGTTCCCCCCCCCTGCATTTATGTGAGCCCTGTGCAGAAGTTCAGCCTCTTCCTGATATAATTAGAACTGCATGAGGAGAAGATGAATTCATTGACCCTGTTTCCTCCATTGCATGCATAGCCCCAATCCCAATAGGCCTTCATGTACCGAAGGATAATAGTCTTCAGCGTGTGAGCTGAGATCCTACATAACAATCTACATTTCATAACCGTATGAATATGTAGTTATAGTGCAGAAGTGCAATGAAACCCTGCCAGTGAATTTCAACTATGCACATTTGGAAGGTGGCAACTGTAGTCCTATGTGCATTGCGCACTTCTGAGACACATGAGGCACTTCAGATGCATACTGTATGGTCCTGTTGTGCCCAATAGCACTAGACATAGCATTTCCTAGCTGGTGCTTAGACATGCTTTGGAATGCCCCAATGCACATCAGTGACCCTTGCACGTTGGGTCATGGTTCATGAGTTCCTCCAACATTGCACAATGGACGCCTGTATGTTGTAATGTCACAGCAGTCCCTAGGTGAATATAAATGTTGCTAAAGTATTGAAATCAATTTTGCACACATGTAAAGCCATTTACAAAGATGAAGATGCACAACAAGAACAAAATCCCAAGTAGAATGCCAAAGTTAGGTCTTCTCCATTCATGCAAGGGTATGATTTAGAGCCCTGGTTTTCAGGGCGTGCAATCAACTGTGAGAACTGGCTTCCTGCTGTAGACGTGGAACCTACAGCACATTAAGAATGACAGAGAAAGGCATGGAGACCAAGCAGAGATGGCAAAGACAATAAGTTGTTCCATCCCACTGTCCAATAAGTTGTCCCATCCTACTATCCCAATCTACCAAGGGGACAGATTGTAAACAGAGCTATGGGGAAACTTGGAAATACGGGCCTAAATTCTATTGTCAGTGCTGACTAGAAGAGAGTCATTGAATCACCCCGATTTACCTACATGTTGATTTACTGTTCAATCATTGACTGAATGAGTCTATACTAGTTGGGGGTAACCTAAAAGTTTCCAGCTATTGTTTCTGGACTACAGCTCCCAGAATTCCCTCAACCAGGAGAATGGCCATTCTGCTGGATCTAAGGAACTGTAATCCACAAAAAGTATCTGTGAAATGAGAAACTGTCTGCACTTGAGTCGACCTGTTACCCCAAAACATGAGTGACTCAGGGGTTCACCCATGATGCCAGTACCTCCATTCAAAGGTGGGGAATTATTAGTTCAAAGTTAGGAGGACTGCAAGAGGGGGGCAACCTAGTGAAATCTTTCCACTAATGTTTATTTCAGTTCACATGTAGGGAAGAACCAGCCAGATATTCAAAAGGTAAACTAAAATGTGTTTTATTAGGGGAATTAAATCACGCATGCACAAGACCCAAACACTCAGACACTTACATAAGGCTAACTGAAAGAAAAGGGAAGAAGGACTGATAGTGAAGTTTCAAGGAGTGGGGAATATTTATTGTTCCAGAGGGGTAGCAAAGAAAGAGCATTGTGGCTTAGACTTGTGTCTATGGGTAGTACACAACTGGGAATCAAAGTGGCAGAGTGACATTCAGCAACTGAACTGCAAGGTAACTGGTCAAAATGGAGGGCAATGGTGTAAACGAATTCCAACAGTACAAACAATGGAGGTTGCAGAGCAGACAATGAGATCTGGATTGTGTTAACAATTTTAGTGTTAGATAGCAAAGAATTAATGGCCACCATGATAGCTCTGTAATGGTGGACAGGCAGGTGGGCAGTGGGGAAAATGCACAGGTCAGTGGGAAGAAGGGTTGAAACAATAATTGGTTTGGTGGAAACTTCCCCGTTGCTATTATTTGCCAGCAGAGTTGTTACAGCTTAGCTTATGTTCATATCTTTGGAGTTACTTGGTGATTTCCTAACTATGACCTGGCTATGCCTAGTGGGGTTCTCTGACATTCTTTGCAGTGCACATGTTCAACCAGTGTTTTTTCTTCTGCCCAGCTAGGCCTTGCAGACATATCAGGGTCTATTTTATATGGATGCCTATTAATATATATTGCCAATGAAATCATATTTCTCCAATTAGACCATATCAAATCTGGGGGGTGTGAGGGCCGGTAACAGATCCAGCCAATCACAGCTCATGAAATGTTGTGAGAAGTGACCTATGATGAAAAGGGTAGAACCTATAAGGTTGTCTGTTAAACAGTTAGATTGGGCAAGGTAGAGAAAAGTCCAATCGGAGATTGAGATAGGGTTAGGCTGACAATGAGATAGGGCAAATCTGAAATGGATTTGGATATGACCGGTTAGGAAGAGGGAATGGAGAGCTCTGAATAGGCTTTTTGGAAGGTGAGAATGTGGAGAGAGAATTCAAGGAGAAGTGTTATTTTGTTTGAAACTGAGATGTTACTGTATACTGTGTGTAAAGCCAGCATAAGTCTAGTTGATTATAACTATTTGTTATTATATAAGTCTTTACTACTTTCATTTTCTAAACTATCACCATTTCTGCCCTGCACTGTTACAGTGCAATTATTCCACTTTCAACGTCCTGTGGAATTCTGGAATTTGTAGTTGACTGTGGCCCGAGAGCTCTCTGGCTGAGAATTCTAAAGGCCCCTCTCTAAACTGCAAATCTCAGAATTTCATAGGATGTTGAAAGTGGAATAATAGCACTATAACAGTGTAGGGCAGAAATGGCCTATGTCACAAGGAAAACTAATCATGCTTTACCACATTGAACCCACTGATCAGCCCAGTCACTTGTCGAATGTAGCAGTTCCCCTGAAACTCAAGTATCAGATCCTGGGAGGGATCCTGAGGATAACAAGGGAAGGTGAATGACAGGAGTCAAGGTTTGGAAGTGTAGGGCCAAACTGGAGAGGAGTTCCATTGCAGTACCTTTTCCAAAAGAATCTGTCTCACAGTGGCTCCATAATGAGTGGGGCTTTCACTTCCTTTTTGGGGCTATGACTTCCAGAATCTACTGGTCAGTAAGCTGGCTGGCAGATCCTGCAAGTTGTTTTTTTTAAAACTTTTTCAAGCTTTAAAAGAGACCACTTTTTCATCCACTGATGCTTTTTGTACCACAGGTTCTTTGATCCCTTTTAAACTCAGAGTGAACATTTCTAACAGATTCCCCCCCCAAAATATGCCACTCTCTCTTCTATCTAGGTGGTTCCAAGAAAGACTTAGCTGGAATCCTTTTGGTATTCTTATACATGTTCATGTTCCCGTACAGGAACATTTTGACATTTTTTGCCCCATGTGGAAGGCTCATATTAAGCTCAACACTGCAGAAATGGAATAGCACATGTAGAGATCCCCCCTTCCCTTTTCAATTTTCTTCACTCTCCATACCTACGTGGTCAAAATAAGTTTCAAAGTTTGTTTGTTTTTTACCCAGCTCTTTGTGGAGTTATTATCACTTATATATTTATACCACAGCTGGTTGACTATCTCTGGCACTAATCCAGAAGCAAGCTTTTTCTACCACAACGCCTTTGCTTTGAAACACACTCTCCATCATTCTATGGGAGGAAACAGCTGTTATGTTTTTGATGTGTCTCCAGAAGATCCTCTTGTATACTCAGGCTTTTCCTTTATTCTTTTTTTTTTCTGGGATTGCTACATTGTAGAGTTAAGCCTAATATCCAAAAGGCACCTGACATCATTTGGCAAAAACTGCTGCTGAGGATTCCTTGTCTAAGAAAACCCTATGAAGTCCATGGAGTGGCCATAAGTTGACAGGTGACTTGAAAGCACATACACTCATTTGCTATGTTTTAGAGATTGCTTGTAATTGTGTCAGCTTTAGTCTATCACTATTCTACCACTGTACATCACCTAAGCATTGTGTTGTGACAAGAACTCCTGGAAACTCCTAAATAAATTAATAAATGCTATTGTCATGTGCCTGACTTATGACTAACCCTTCTCTAGGGTTTACTGTGTAAGATTTGGGCCCTTTCCACATGATGGCACCATCCCAGCATGGGGCTGCATTGCTGCCAGTCTGCGATGTGTGTCATTACACAATGTCATTGTGCTCCTGCTCCTGTCATGTCCCTAACTATTACAATTGTGTGGTATATCATTGCTATAAAAAGAAAAACAGAAATGGTCTCCCTTCAAGCTATGATCATGTCAGCTGTGGCTGAGCAGGAAGGGTGAAAGCACTTTCAAGTGCTTCCTTCCTCCATGCAGCACAGGAAGAGACTGGTTGCACTGTGGAAGCAAGGAGCATGTCCCAAACTCTCTCAATCCACCAGCAGCCAGACAGGTGTGAAGGGGAGCATTTGGATCCTGCTCCCATCCTGGCAACAGCACTTCTGGGATGACACCGGGACATCACGGGATGGCACTGCTGTGCAGAAAGGGCCTTGTTCAGAGGTAGCTCCAGCAGCTCAAATATTAGCAGAACACTGAATATTTTCTGTATTTTCATCTGACCTTTAAAGGAGCTATCCAAAGTGCTGAAGCTAACTTGGAGATGGCTTCAGTCCCCTGCTTGCTCCTTTAATATTCAGAATAGAATCTAGAGTGGACGCACTGCTCCACCGTCATGACGCTCTGCTGGGCAACTGAATCCCTAAGATTTGTTTTGATGGGGGGAACAAAATAGTTTCTCTTGGGGTGTCTATCTATTGGGAATGAAACATGCAAACTGCTATTGGCAGTGGATTACTTAGCCCTCACTAGGCATAGTAGTGAAGTCAGACACGGAATTTGCTGGTAGTAGGTTTTCCGTTTCTAAAGGAACAACATTTTCTGTCAATGGAATCTGTGACCTGGTATTAAGAGAAACCCAGACCTTAAAACGTATGGATACATTTACCTCTATGCCTGTGAAAAATATTTCATTCCTTTTGAAAGTGATGGGTCATGATGAAAGAGATGCTAATAAAAGAGAGGAGAAAATAAGCACATTATTTGTATATACAAAGGCATATAAGTGGTTTTGTATTAGCCTGCCTTGTAGAAAAAACATGCATTTTATTTGGCTTATTATTTTCCACCCCCAATTCACTAGCATGGAAGAAAAATCCAGAAGACAGAGCAGCCGAGAGAATCTCTGTCCTAAAACTCATCAGGGTTGATCACTCTGGTTCTCACTATCCTAGTATTAAGGTATTAGTCAATATATTAGTATGTAAGCCTTTGTGTACATTTAGTACAGATTTTGTGGTTGTTGTTTTTAGTAACAACATACATGCCACTTAATGTAAACCAAAGACTTTCAGAAAATGAGAGGTGTATATCCCCATAATTGTATGAAACCATTTAACAACCAAATAGCTGTAAGATTCCGACTCCGAAATAGACAGACAGACAGACAGACAGATATAGGAGTGGGAATGTTATGACTCTCTAGAAGTTGTTTTTTCTTTGTACAGTGGACCCTCCACTTTTGCTGGGATTAGGGATTCAAGACCCCTGTGAAAATGGAAAAAACACATATAAAAATCAAAATCACAAATGCTGGTTTTTTTAAGTCAGTGGAAGTGCCCTAGAATTGTCATGGAAGACCCCCTAGAGTTTTCTAGAGAAACCATATTAATCAAAACTGCAAATCATCAAATCCATGAAAGGGACTCCAGTGAATGTGGAGAGCTGACTGTATATTGTTAAATTGTTAATATTGTTTTGTTTGTATACTGCCCTAGATCTCATTATAAACGGTATGATATGAATAACTTAATATTGTGGATAATTTAATATATATTTTAATTATTTTTTTTCCAAAAAAAAATAAAAATGTTGTACTGCAGGTCCTTTTTGTTTCTCACCCTGGGCAACACTGGCTGGGGTTGATAGGAGTTGCAATCCAACAACATCTGAAGGGCCACTCAATTTCCTCCCCTGAGATGTATGACAGGTATACAACAGGTAACTCCTGGCCCACGTCTTTCAGCACTGCTGATAGCAAGGATGTGTATTTCATACTGCTTACTGGTAGGGAAAGAATAATACTAGTGAAATTCTCCTCCTCCCCAATTGTGCAGTTATGAACACATTGATAATCTGAACCAACAGAACAAAGGGACAGAAATATGCCATACAGATCATCCTGAAAAGCATTGCCTAGACTAAAATTAGCAAATCATTGCAGAGTGTCAAATAAAGAATGACGAGCTGCTCTTGTTGGCAGTGCTTTCTAAGCACGGTTGGAAGAAAATGCTCCTTCCCTTTTCTAAACGCTGTCACAAACAGTGGGTGGCACAATTGTATTCTGCTTATATACTCTGGCTCCGTTGACATCAGGAATGTCACACCCATCTAAACTCTGTGACCAAAATCCTGTTGGGGACTCACATCTGCAGGAATGAGAACTGGGCAGTTCTTTAATGTCTCCGTCCAGAAAGGGGCTGCAGTTAGGGTACTGTGGAGGGGACCCAGCAAACTGACTGATGCACAATGAGACCAACACGCCTTGGCCCTGTTACTCATCTTTCCAATTCACTAATAGGGTTGTTTAGGACCTCCGTTAGGCAGCTGAGCATACCTAAAGTCACATAATGTAGATAGTGATAGAGGATTCTGGCCTATATGTTTAGTTGGCCTGAGCTAGCAAACTCAATGAAAACTAGAGATGTATTTGGACAACACATCATTCAGTTCTGATAGGACAGTGAGAAGTCATTGGATCACCTGTGGATGAAAGGATTCCCTGAGGGCAGTCACGAAAGGCACAAACACTGTCCCATTGGATTAACCAATTGCTGGCAGTCAACCTTTTCTTTAAGGTGGAATAATGGAGGGCTTTTCTGCACTACACTGTTCTAGCATTATTATTCCACTTTCAACATCCTGTGGAATCCTAGGGTTTGCAGTTTAGAGAGGTACATTTAGAATTCTCAGCCAGAAAACTCTTTGGCCTCAGTAAATGACAAGCTCCAGAATTTCACAGGATGTTGAAAGTGGAATAATAGTAGTAGAACAGTGTAGTGCGGAAAGGCCATGAGTTCTCACAGGCTTGGATTGCTGGGGCCATTTTACACTATACAATTATAGCACCACGATTCCATTTTGACTACCACAATTCTATACTATGGAAATCTGGAATATGGAGTTTCATGGGGTGTTTAGAATTCTCAGCCAGAAAAGGAGGTGCCTCTATGTATCCCAGGATTCCTTGCCAAACTATGTATCCCAAGATGGCTTGATTTAAGGGAAAACAGCTTCCCTTAAACAAACAAACACACCCATTACCTCCCTGAACAGCCAATCTTAACTCAGTTTGGAAGTGAAGTGAAGTCGGGGCGTGGGGTAGAAAACAATCCTGACTGGAACCAGGTCACCCTCTACTAGTCAGAGTTGATGATACTAGTCTAAATGGCTCAATGATATGGCTCAGAATATATCCACTCTATGCAGTTATAGCAGTTTGATTCCACTTGATCTGCCATGGTTCCATCTACTGGAGTCCTGGGATTTGTAGTCTGGCAAGGTGTAAAGAATTCTCAATTGGATAGGTCTAGGGTTGCAGTGTGAGAGAATTCTAAATATCTCAAGAAGCTACAAATCATAGGATTCCATAGGATAGAATTATAGAATCATAGAGTTGGAAGAGACCACAGGGGTCATCCAGTCCAACCCCCTGCCATGCAGGAACACCCATCAAAGCATTCCCAACAGATGGTCATTCAGCCTCTGCTTAAAAACCTCCAAAGAAGGAGACTCTACCACACTTTGAGGCAGCATATTCCACTGCCGGATAGCTCTGACCATCAGGAAGTTCTTCCTGAGGTTCAGGTGGAATCTCCTTTCCTGCAACTTGAATCCATTGCTCCTTGTCCTAATCTCTGAAGCAGCAGAAAACAAGCCCACTCCCTCCATAACATGACATCTCTTCAAATATTTAAACATGGCTGTCAGGTCCCCTCTTAACCTTCTCTTCTGCAGACTAAACACACCCAGCTCTCTAAGTCTATCCTCAGAGGGCACGGCTTCCAGATCCTTCACCATTTTGGTCACCCTCCTCTGGACACGCTCCAACTTGTCAATATCCTTCTTGAATTGAGGTGGGCAGAACTGGACACAGGATTCCAAATGAGGCCTAACCAATGAAGAATAGAGTGGTACCATCACCTCCCTCGATCTGGACACCATACTCCTATTGATGCAACCAAGAATTACATTGGCTTTCTTGGCTGCCTCATCACAGTGCTGACTCATTTTCAGCTTGTGATCTACCAAGACTCCTAGATCCCTTTCACATGTGCTGCTATCCAGCCACGCACCACCCATCTTATACTTGTGCATTCCATTTTTAATGCCTAAGTGTAAGACTTCACATTTCTCTCTGTTGAAATTCATTTTGTTAGCTTTGGTCCAGCTCTTTCGTGTCATCTGCAAATTTGATCAGCATGCCCTCTGCTCCTTCAGTGAAGTCATTGATGAAGATGTTGAATAACACTGGGCCCAGGACGGAACCCTGTGGCACCCCACTAAACACTTCTGTCCAGGATGAAAAGCAGCCAGTAAAAAAAGCATGAAAAGCAGAAGTAAAGAAGCAAAATCCATTTGAGTTCTGCACTTCAGTTATCTAAATACTTTAACCTTGGAGTCCTCTAGTCTCAGGACAAGAAGCCACACAGAGACTGAGCAATTTCAAGTATAAATCCTGCCACACTAACCTTATCTCTTTTTGTTAATTGGGTTACCAGTTTAATAGATGATGAGAAAGCTCTAGATGTCATTTAGCTAGATTTCAGCAAAGATTTTTGATGAAGTCTGTCATGATATTTTCATTAACAAACTGATGAAATATGGAATAGGTGAAAACACCATCAGATGACTCCATAATTGGTTGGAAGACCATGTTCAAAGAATTGTCACCAGTGGCTGTCCTTCAAACTGGAAGAAGGTCTTGAGTTGAGTGCTGCAAGGTTTTGTCCTGCTGCTGATGTTCCTCAACATTTTTATCAATGCTTTATATGATGGAAAGGAGAGAATCCTTATTGAATTTGCAGATGATACAAAACTGGGAGGGGCAGTTAATACATTGGAAGATGGGAACAGAATTCAAAAGGACCTTGATAAACTATAAAACTGGGCAGAAATTAATAAGATGAAATTTAACAGAGACAAATGAGAAATTCTACATCTAGGCCAAAAAAATCAAATGCACAAGCATAGGATGAGGGATACCTGGCTTAGCAGTATTACATGTGAAAAGGACCTTGGGATTATTGTTGATCATAAATTGAATATGAGCCAGCAGTATGATGCAGCAGCACAGAAGGCAAATGATACCTTAATCTGCATTAATAGAACTGTAGTTTCCAAGCCAAGGGAAGGAGTCATTCCACTGTATTCTGTGCTCATTAGGCCCCAACTGGAGCATTGCATTCTGTTCTGGAGACTTTTTTTCAAAATGGATATAGATTAGTTGGAGTGAATTCAGAGAAAGGCAATGAGGAGAAGAAGATGTATGGAAAAACAAAACATGTGAAGAAAGATTGAAGGAGCTGGGCATGTTCAGTTTGGTGAAGGGAAGACTGAGGGGTGACATGATAGTGTAATCTCTGGTAAGGCACCCCGGGGGGGGGCACTCAGATATCACTTGATATCATCTAATTCGGCCTGAACTGGACCTGCTTTCAGTCACCTCACTCCATGTGTCTGTCAGTTCTCCGGACAAGCATGGACATGAGTGCGGCTGCTAATTGCTTTCACATTCCAGACTCTTTTGAGGCCAGCAACCTAAGCTTTGCTCCCAGCTTCAGGGAACTTCCATGTGCAACTTCACAATAGCTGCGTGGCTCTCAGCAGAGCCAGCCCGGTAAACAAGGCATTTACATATTGGCTATATTATTGTCATCAAGCGTTAAGCTCATCATGTTAGATTTGACCTTTCCCAATCCTTTGTCCAGAGCCAAAACTCCTTTTGTTCTCACCTGGCTTGCCATAGCCGAGAGGCACGAACTCCCCTATAAAAACCCCTCACTTTCAAATGGTCTTCGGACTGCCTTGGACTGCTATCCTGCCCTGCTGCTGGCCTTCTAAGGAAACTCCCCTCAGCCAGCCACGCTGAGCTTCCCTCTTCGGAACCCCATCTCTCTTTCTCCAAGGACAACTAGATCAGATGTCGTATTACCTATCCTTAAGCTCTCCAATTCTGTTTCCCAGTTAGTTAGTACATGTGTGTGTTATTAATTTTCTGTTGCCTTTCAACAAAATTGTTATCTTTGGTTACTTTAAAACTTGTGTGCCTTCTCCCTGACCTGAAGCCGTAGACATTGGGTTTTAAGATCCTTGCAAAGTTACCCTGCCTCTCACTAGCCAAAACAGTGTTCAAGCTAATTTTCCCCAATTGGTATTTTATTTGGCAATCTGGGCACCCCTCCTGGGAGTCCCCAAAACACAGGGTAACAATAGCACTCTTTAAACAGCTCAATGGCTGTCACAGAGAGGCAAGTGCAGACCTGTTCTCTACTGCTGAAGAGAGTGGAACAAGATCTAATGGTTTTAAGTTACAGGGAGGTAGTTTTCAGCAGAAAATTAGAAGAACTTTCTGCAAGTGAGAGTTGTTCAAGAATGGAACCAATAGCCTAGAGAGGTGGTGAGGTCTCCTTCTCTGGATGTCTTCAAAAAAAAAAAAAAAGCTTCACAACTACTGGCTGGGGATGGTTTAGCTGAAGATCCAACATTGAGCAAGGAGTTGGACCTGATGGCCCATGAAACATCTTCCAGCTCTTTGATTCTATGATTCTATGAATACAAATGTTAGAGAGCGCAGTTAATGTGTATTTCTAGATGTGAAGATTTATACCATGCAACCTCACTGTACGATCTCGGACACTGCATTTGTACAGTCTGGAAGTTATTCATTACCTGACCTGCTGTGATGACCCTGTGTGGACTTCCATCTGTCCCAAGACCACCACCAAATGTGAGGACCTCTTCTTCTTCCACCACTATGACAGCAAAGGTGGGGTACCTTTGAGGTGTCCTTGTGGTTCCTGTGTGAGGCTTTGTTCTTCTGATTTCACTGCTGGACACCACCACCCTTGAAGCACTGCTGCCACCACAGATACCATGTGTCTTAACTCACCCAATAGCACCACAGTAGCATTCTCAGAGGCACATGGGAATAACACAAGAATAAATTCTTAAACAGAAGTTCAACACACTGTTAAAGATGATTTAGTCCATCATTTTGATTACATTACCCCTCTCCTGATCTCCCCTCATTGGTTACCTATTCCTTGTAGGATCCTTTATAAACTCCTTGTTTTGACTTTTAGGGTCTTACATAATTTAGCTCCTCCTTATCTTGTTGCTCTCATTTCTCTTTACCAGCCCACTGGAAACCTACATTCCACGAATACTTGACTTCTTACCCAGCCTAGAGTCTTTTCCTCTTTAGCTCAGTCACGTCCTTTTTCTCTCACTGCCCCTTATGCATGGAATCGCCTACCGGTGACCTTGCGATCTGCCCTTTCTCTTACTGTTTTTAAATCTAAATTGAAAATTTTCTTGTTGTCCAAAATTTTTGGAATGTTGGACTGGTTTTTATTGCTAATTAGATGTTGTATTTTATTGGCATTATAGTAACATTATGTTGTACTGGTTGTAATTGCATATGCCTTTGACCTTTTTTCATTCTCTATATCTTCATTTTATTATGTATTTATCTATGTCAACTGTTGCATTTTAATTCTGTAAGGTACCATTACATGGATGGGGCTCTATAAATAAAGGATACTACTACTGCTGCTGCTACTACTACTACTACTAATTTAGCGTACAGAAACTTATAGTTACCAAATGTCAACGCTGAGTTCATATTGTTACTCATTTAACACATCTAAATCTGACAATGAGAGTGGTTCAACAATGGATCCAATTGCCTAAAGTGATGGTAAGGGCTCCTTCTCTGGATGTCTTCAAAAAGAGGCTGGACAGCTACCTCCTGGGAATATTCTAGCTCAAGAATCTGTATTTGAACACTGTATTGGACGTGATGGCCCATGAGGTCTCTTCCAGCTTTACAGTTCTATGATTCTACGATCCCAAGGGTCACAAGATGCATCAAATTTAACTATGGTTTCTTTCTATAATGCAAGAAAGTGCTGGAATGTCCAGAAAAATGACCCTTTGAGGAAAAATGGAATCCTTTGAGGCTCCTCCCAAAACTGCAAACCCCAAGATTCCATAGGATGTTGCAAGTGGAATAATAGTGCTGTAACAGTCTAGTGCGAAAATGGCCTTAAATTAGCATTTGCGGAATCATGCGGTTTAGTAACCATTTTTATGAAGTGCGAAGGAAGGAAAGGGCTCAAGGGATAAGCTGAGCTCTTTGCATTTACAGCATTGGCTGTAATACGGGAACACAATGGCAGCAGATTTGTTCACAGATGGCAACGGAGGTCATTCCAGTGCACTCTTTACATTGCATTACATGTAGCTGGGACAAGGTTAGGTTCCTAATTTTTTATCCTAGAAATCTGTGTTGACATGAGTTCAGTGACCAAGCCTTTGCTGTAATGTAGCTATAATGTTCTACATGATTTAAATATTTGGATAAATACAACCAATCTGTGAACACTCTAGGGAAAGTAAAACAGCTGAAGCTGCCATGAAATCTAGTGTATTAAGGGGACTCTCTTTTTTTGGCTTTTAGAAATACTGTTTTTGTGCTCAACATAGCCATGTGAAAATTTTCCAAAGAATAAGTCTCAAACTGTGAAGATTCTCATCAGTCCAGGAGTCTTCTCCTTAGGGTTTCTCAAGACCTATAAAACACATTTTCAAACCACTTTGCTAATATTTTCAAATATTCTTTCCATCCCTACAACCCTGTGATATTGAACAGACTGAGAGCAAAGAACTGGAGTCAGTTATCCATCCAGTTTCCAGGCTCAGAGGTGAATCCACTCTCACATCCACATCCAAACTCTAGGTAGCTTAAGATTCATGGGTTCATTTTTTTGTATTGGGTGTCCTTCTGAATGCTGATATTTCCTGGCTATCTCCATATGAAGATTTCAATATAATCTCACTAAGAACTAGTAATATTTGAGGGTTTTTTTACATGAATAATTACAGTGGAGAGTGGTTGCTCCCATTCCAAGAGGGTGGAGAATCTGCTCTGTTTTTTAGACTCAACTTTAAAAGAGCTATCCAATGTGAGCTTGTTTTAGGTCTAGGGTAGAGCGCCTTGGATAGCTACTTTTCCTTTGTTCCAGAGACTAGAATGCAGAGCAATGGCTTCAAACATCAGGAAAAGAGATTCCATCTAATCATTAGGAAGAACATCTTGATGGTAAGTGCTGTTTGACAGTGGGATATGCTGCCTCAGAGTGTGGTGGAGTGTCCTTCTTTGGAGATTTTTAAACAGGGGTTTGTGGTCATCTGTTGGGAATACTTTGATGGTTTAATGGTATATTCCTGCATGGCAGGGAGTTGGACTTGACGGCCCTTGTGGTCTCTTCCAACTATGATTCTATGGTTCTATGATTCAAAAGTCAGACTAAAATCCAGAGGAGGTTTACTTCCACATTGATATGGATGAAAGTACTCAACTAGTGCTGTTTCCACTGTTAGCAAACTACACAAAGAGAATTTGCAGGAACATTTTCACCCATCTGTGCTCCAGCTCAAAGATGTTAGCTTTTGCAATATCCCTTTTGTGACTCAGCAACAATCCTCTGGTGCAGAAATTAAAGAAAAGGTCTCCAAAAAGATACATTTGCATTCCTCGGTGTCTAACAGTTAAGAGGATCCTGAAATTGTATCATAAAATGTAATGGCTCAGCAGTAACTCCTTTGACTTTATGCCACCCTATGAGGAGTGTAGCACGGCCCACTTCTGTCCCACAGTAAAGGTTTTATGGGACTCCATTCCAATCTCTCAGGATGAGATTGTAAAGTCCAGTTTCAGAAATACTCCAGAGGAGACTCCTTAACCAAATGCTTCAGCAGTTTTATGATGACTTTCTTGCAAGAGGAACAATTGGGATATTTTTTTTGTTATTTTATTCATTTATATCCCACCTTTCTCCTAACCATGGGACAAAAGGCGGTTAACAGCATTAAAACAATGCAAATTAATACACTCATAAAAGTATGAATATATGATTTAAAAACAATTAAACTATTTATAAAGTTAAAACGTTACATGTTAAATATATCAAAATACATTAAAATACATTTAAAAACCTTCGAAAAGAACCACACAGCATTAAAAGCCCAAACTTAGTCAATCTGTAACATCCTTGTGGAACAAAAATGTTTTGACCTGACATCAGAAGGAAAGCAAAGACAGAGCCATCTTGGCCTCTCTAGGGAGGGAGTTCTAAAGTCGGGGAACAGGCACCAATCTCACCAAACATGTCTGAAAGGATTCTGGGACAGAAAGAAGGGCCCTTCTAGATGATCCTAGAGCTCTACTGGGCTCATGAGTTAAGATGTAAAGGTTGATATCCTACACTGAGACTCCATAGTGTAGGCGTCTGCTAAATGTTCTATACACCCCTTGGTTGAATGGTGACATAACCCAGTTGGGCCAAGAAAATAAATGTACAACCCAAGACACAATCAAATATTCATACACATCCATGTGCACATGCATCATGCAGTGTGCACTCATATCCATGTTCAAAGCAAAGGCACCACCGAATGTACATGTGCAATGTGCACCCATGTGCAATACAGCAATGTATTACCATGTGCCATGGTACTGCAGGCAGAACTCTGCTTCCACATCCTCAAACTGAATACAGCCATTCCTTGTCAGACAAAAATGTCCAGCAGCTTATGTAGTGGAATTTACACACGTATAAAACATCAGTAGGTTCCAGCCATTTTCTTTCAACAGAATTTTCAGCATGAAAGATAGAATGTTCAGGGTGAGTTTCTCCAAACCTCCTTTGAGCTAATGCTTTTAACTGAAATTTGAAAAAATAATTGAAATCATTTTTTGGACTACAACTCCCAGAATCTCATAATGACTTGGGGATTATGAGAGTTGCAGTCTTCCTCAAAAATTTAATTTTTAGCTGTCATAAGTTTTCTGGCTGGGTTCCTGTATTAACGGCACTTCCTAGAATTATGGTAATATAATTCCTACTGTACCACGACCCAGTGAGGAAGATAGTGCTGTCTATAATACAAGAGGCAGAAGCATTGATATCATTGTCCCAGATGGTTTCTGGATAACCTAAATGTGATTCCATTACATTCTGATATAAAAAGTTTGGTATTTTCTCCATTATATTAATAAAAAGAAAACTTGGGGAGAAAAATTGGAACCCTCCGGCCACTAAAATATCAGGAATTGGCACAATCTGTACACTGCCTCCTTTTCTGATCTTAACAAAAGTTCCAAAATGAATCCTGGAAACTCTGCCAGCTGTGAATGGCTGCACGATGCACCATTCTGAGGTCTCTCAGTTAGTACCAGTGCACACAGATGAAAAAAATCCTGAAGTTACCCCTCCTCTTGGAGGCTTCCATTTGAGCTCTAATTCTCCACCTTTTCATGGAGGTATTGGCATTGTGGGTGGACCCCTGAGTCGCCCCCATTTTGGGGTAACAATCACAATCCCAGGTCCAAGACCAAGATCACTGTGGCTAGATATTGGGTCCTTTGGGCTGGTGTGAAACTCCTCCTCCTGCAGGTGGCGAAATCAGGAAATGCATCCTTGGGGTTAAATAAGGCAGAAACAAACAAGGGAAAATGAACCGTACAAGTGTGATTCATCTCCTATTATAATACATATGAGAATTGTAGGAGGGTATTGCTAAAAGGAAGGTTTGCTCCCCCAGTCTGTTCCCAGATGCTTCTATATCCCTGAACTGCCAGGCAAACATGGAAACTATCTAGCAGTGCCTTATCGCTGCTCTTAATTGCCGTCAAATCAACTTAGACTTATGGCAACCCTCTGAATAAGAAACTTCCAAGTCACCCTGTTACCAACAGCCCTGCTCAGACCTTGCAAAATCAGGGCCATGGCTTCTTTGATTGAAGCCATTTCCACACTACACTGCTCTAGTGCTATTGTTCCACTTTCAACCTCCTGTGGAATCCTGGGGATTGCAGTTTAAGGAGGGGCCTTTAGAATTCTCAGCCAGAGAGCTCTTTGGCCTCAGCAAACTACAAACCCCAGAATTCCACAGGATGCCGAAAGTGGAATAATAGTACTAGAACAGTATAGTGTGGAAATTTTATTTATTTTATATATTTATTTATTTGTATCCCGACTCTCCATATGGATCGAGGCGGCGAACAACTTACAAATAGCATGTGTTTCAATATGCCCCCAACAAGCTGGGTACTCATTTTACCGACCTGTGGAGGGACGGAAGGCTGAGTCAACCTTGGAGCCTGGCAGGATCGAACTCACAACCTTGTGGCTTGCAGTACTGGCATTTAACCACTGCGCCACCAGGACTGAAATGGCCTGAGTCTATCTCACTGAACACAAAATAACCCTTATGCCACTGGGCAGCTGTTAATATTCAGCGGTAATGCTGACAAGGATTTTAGAAACTATCTGCTGGGAAGCAGGGGGCACATCCACTTACAGGTGTTGTTGCTGCAGAACGTTATGGTCTACAAAACCCAATTCCAAATTAACTGCTTTGCCTATCCAGTCGTGTAGGGATGGGGGGGCAATGGAGGTAGTGTGCCCCCAGCGACAATTTTTTTAGGGGCACCACAGCTCCTTGCTTCCCCTCTCCCCTGCCCTGTCTGTTGTAGCCAAGCCGCCATGCACTGTAGCCCCACCCTATGCACCATAGCCACACCCTGTGCACTGTAGCCCCAGCCCAGCCCTTCTGACCCCCCCTATGCACTCCAAGCTCTGCCACTGTGCCTGTTCCTACCAAAGAGACATCATATTTAGAATGCTCAGAAGATGTGTGTTACTCTGCCTAGACTCAGAACACCCCGCAAGTAAACTGCAGGCTGGTTTCTTAATCAAAGCCTTTGCACCATTAAAATGTGGGCTAATTTGATCCTATTTCATTTAGCAAAATATACATTTCCCACCACCTGTAGTTTTTTGATTATGGTTCCAACCACCTTTCCTCTGGGCGCCGGGGCACTTAGTAATTTCTCTTCTCACATTTGAACTTAAGATTTTAATTATAGTTCAAAGAACAGTTCATGATTATTAACATTTTCGCCAAACCAGATATTCCTGCACTTTACAGCCTTAATGAAAAGCTAATTAATTTTTTTTCAGAGCAGTTGTAATTTTTTTTTCTGCCCAAGTTGCTGATTTCCTATTTGACATTCTGCATTAATTAGATAAGCAGGTAGGCAGGGGGAGGGGGCTTTAATTGATTCAGACAGAGGAGGGGATTCAATTCCTTACAAAATGCCTTTATTTTCGATCAAAGGTGATCAAGGCTCCAATATAATGATTCACACCACCCCCATGAATATATAACCAGTATGAAATGTTGGATAGGAAATCATGTTTGCTTTCCTTAGAATCTCTTGGGCCTCTTGGAGGTATTCTGGTGAACAAGACAAAGAGATATGTGGCAGTTGGACAAGGAAATTAGCATTTGATCTCAAATTAAGGAAATCCATAAGTAAGTGCCTAGATCTGCAGAGGTGAATTCTTGGATTGTTATACATATCTTCTTCAAGGTTGCAGGGCTATCCATTTTTTATTATAACTTTAACATAGATTGGTTGGCAACTGTTAAGAGATGGAGGCAGAATTTGCTCACTCATGAAAACTTAGGCCCTTTCCACAACTCACCTTTTCTTGGCGCTGGGGTGCGGTGCTCACGCGAGCAGCCTCCGGAGAGAGGCTCTCGCATTTGGGGTCCCTCGGCTCCACACGAGCTTCCTGCTTGCTCAAGAGCCCTACGTCTTCCTTTTGCAGTGCAGCCTGGGACCTTCTCAGGCTGCAATGGTCAGGAAACATGACTAGCCTGGCTCCCGAGGCTCTGCACGCAAGGTAAGTGTGCACGGGGCCCCAGAGCAATGCGTGACCGCACTTCATTTTCAGCTTCAAGCTGAAAATGAAAAAATGCATGAGCGGTCCCTGTCAGGCCCTTGAGCGTTGTGCAAATGTGAGTGCATCATGTGGACCGCTCCTCACATATGCACGATGCTTGAGGGGCCCTTTTGCATTGAAAATGCCATGTGAAAAGGGTCTTAGAGGCAGTGCTTCTGTCCCAGCCCACAGGCCCCCAAAATTGTATTAAACAGTTGGGACCAAAATGCTTCCCACTCCTGCAAAATGTAGGAAGAGGCAATTTTGCCACTCCCTCTCCAGACCATTTTAGATACAGAAGAGATCTTCAAGTGAACTAGAAGTTGACTGAGGTTGGATGACTGTCTTTCTGGCATTGCTTTCATTGCATATTCCTGTAGGGTGGCAAGTTGGACTAGATCTCCCTTGTGGTCCTTCCAAATCTACCAATCTACGATTGTTTGCAGAGTTTCATGACGATTGTATTATGCCACCCTTGCTTTGAAGGGCAACGTTGCATGACTGAGTGCACATTCCAATGCACAATCCAAGAGACAGCTAAATGGGCAACCAAATGTGCAACCAAAGAATACTATCATCAATTTTAGCAGAGGCTGATGGTTAAGCAACAAGCAAGACTACACATTCGCATGAGCAACAGTGCAGCATATGCAACTTCACTTCCAGCACCTTGAAGCGCATGGAGATGGTTCCATTGTCCTCCCGCTCCTGTTGGCAATTTAAACACGTGTAAGACGCCAACAGGATTCTGGCCCCAGTTTCCTTTAAGGCTATAGGCTTTTTAACGTGACTGTTCTTTATTTACAAGGTACCAGACAGTGCTTCCACAGAGTAAACACTATAATGACTAGATAAGCCACCATTAACAGACCTTGAAATATTTATGGATTTATTTAGCAGTTAACAGCAGGACCTGCAGCAATTAAATGTTTTTTTTTTATTTACGTTAGCCATGGTTGATAATGTACAACTAATAGGCATGGTTAATTGGCCTTCAACTACTGGTGGCTTGTTAGACCTGGGTGTTCCCCCCAACTCTTCCTCTTTGCCCCAAGGCAGTGCTGTTCCTCAGAATTAGGATGGGAATTTAATGTGCTGGTGATTTTAATTACTCTTTTTATTGCTGATGTAAATGTACACTCATTTGCATGCCGTGGGAAGGGTCACTAGTTGGGACAACACCAAATGTTGTGTGCAGCCAGATGCTTGTGAACAACAACAGGAGGGAATTTCCTGAAGTTTGTATGGAAGGCAAGAATTGTGCAGAACTTCTTGTCCCATACGTAAAATTCATGTCTGCCAGATGTAGATGCAGCATCTGAATAAACAACAGATTCCTTTAGCACTGAGGCCATGGCTCTCTGCTTCTCTTACCTTCATAGAAGTGATCTAGCCAGAATGCATTTTTCTATTTTATTTTATTTGGCATGTAGGGCCTAATTGATTTCACCCAAATGTATATATGCACATGGTTTTAAAAGATCTTAACCTATTTTAATTGCTTTTACACTGCATTGTTCTAAATTTTCAAATGGTTTAATGTGCTTTGGGCATATCTGATTTGTTTTTCAAGTGACCAGAAGCTTATAGTTGATACTGACATATTTACCCAGCATTACCTGGGGTTTTATTTTCTCATAGGTAACACTTGTTATAAATACCTTAGGAATTACCTTACCATAGGAATTAAATGCAATTGAAATACACAGATTTGAGATCCTGTGTCTGTAATTCCCCAGACTGCCTTGTCCAGTATCTGTAACTTTTCCCCATAGTCCCCAATCCAAACTGTATTCAGAGTTGTTAGCATACAGAGGTTGGTTTCTGAGGGATTCTCCTTACTGCTAGGCCTCGTCTCCAAAGAAACCTTCCTGAGGCCCAAGAGCTCTCTAGCAGAGAATTCTAAAGCCCCCTCCCTAAACTGCCAATCCCAGGATTCCATAGAATCTTCACAGCTAGACAATCATATGTGGTCTTCTCGCCTGACACAGCCAATCATGAAGTCCTCGCCTGCCTGATGCAGACAAACAGACAAACTCACAAATTCACAGACAAACTTTGACTTTTATATATTAGATAAGCACATGTAAATTGTCTAGCCTCTTACATCCCTATTCTCTATCCCCTTGCACCTCATCTGGAACCTCTGCCCTCAAGCAGCTGTCAATCCCTGGGACCAATAATAATAATAATAACAACAACAACAACAATAATAATAATATTTATTCATTTATTTGTATCCCGCCTCTCCACACAAATCGAGGCGGCGAACAACATGAAATACATTATACATTACAAATAGCATGTATGGCTTACAATGTGTTTTAGCTAATTGCCCCCAACAAGCTGGGTACTTATTTTACCGACCTGCGGAAGGATGGAAGGCTGAGTCAACCTGGAGCCCGGCAGGATCAAACTCACAACTTTGTGGCTGCAGTACTGGCATTTAACCACTGCGCCACCAGGGCTCATCCTGCTGCTGCTAACCAGCTGGAGGAGGGGAGACTAGGGGCCTTTTCTGTACTACACTGTTATAGTGCTATTATTCCACTTTCAACCACCTGCAGAATTCTGGAGTTTGCCAAAAGCTCTCTTGCTGACAAGTCTAAATGCCCTTCCCTAAACTGCAAACCCCAGGATTCCATAGGAGGTTGAAAGTGGAATAACAGCACTATAGCAGTGGAGTGTGGAAAGGCCCTAGGAGACACCTAAGATGAGAAAGAAGCAGCTAGTCTCAGCTGCAAGGGGAAGTGAAATGAAGGTGTGATCCATCTAGAGCAACACCTTTTTTCCCCCTCCTGGAAGCTAATGCCAGCCATTTCTTTATCGACTAAGATACATCTTTCCTTTCTCTCCAACTGGGCTAGTCAATCTCTTTAGAAATGGTCACCTGGGTTTTGTAAGATACCAAAACTGAGGGAGCATGGAACTATGCGGGTGGAGTGTTATGCTTCATCTCCTTGATTAAGGATCTTGAGCATGGTTTTAGATGTTTTTTAAACTGGTTAAACTGACATTATTGTATACCTCCTTGAGGAACCAAGATACAAGGCAGGATGTAAATATTTCAATATAAATGAGTAAAGGAATAACTAAATAAAATGTTTATTGAAATATTTGTATTTTTCCCCATGCTTAAAGATCAAACAGTGGGAGTACAGACGGTATGACACCACTAGATTATTTAAAGCAATTGAAAATGCTGTAAAACGGCTATTTCAAATTCAGAACAATATAAAGCTGTTCTTGCTAGTGTAAATGCTGTATATGAAAACAGATACCTACAACCAGCCATGCAGTGATACTCATTGGCAACTGTGGTGGAGGCCAATTTTGACCTTCACACCAGTCCAGGGGGCTGCACTGATGTATTTTCAGCCAAAATTCAGCAAAAAGTGCAACCTGGAAGCAACTGTATGTCACTTCTACTCTTTGGTTACTGGATAAGGTCAACATTTTGCTCATCTTTTTTGTATTTTTGTAGTTCAAGATCATAGCATACCAGTGTGCTTGAGGTTATTTTGGATATCCAGGGCTGATATTGTTTTTTTAAAAAAACCTAGAAGATATCTCTTGTTCAGACTTCCAGCATCATGCCAGATCTAGCAGTCTTTTTGAATACATTGTCATGCTAACGTGATTCAAGTGGAGAGAAAAAGGCTGTAGATCAAAATGTTTTCTTTGCTCACAATACGGTACTTCTTTCAGAAGACTTTGGTTCTCCCCTTCCAGGAGCTGTGAACAGAAGATAAGACTGGACTTCTATGGACATTAATGTTGATCCTTCCAGCCTACTAATTATGTAGTCTGACACTTCCAGGAGGTATATAAAAAGAAGAGAAGGAGAAGAAAAGAGATACCAGGAGATTTGGAACACAGAAACAAAGGTTTATCCCTTGCTTGCTTTTGCCCTATTAAGAGCTCCGTCTGAACAAAACCAGCTGGTGGATCCATTCTCAGTAGAGGGAATGCTGATACCTGTGTTAATATGTTATGTTTTCTGCCATGACTCTGTTCAGAAGATCTCCCTTCAGTTGATTAGAATTGTGAAAGGGAGAGTATGGGACCAGCTTATTGGCTCCATCCTCTCTGTTTGGTCTCCTCACTCATCTCTGTGACCCTCCAAATGTCAGGGACCCCATGTCTACAGCAGGGAACAATAAATTCTTTCCACTTGCTTGAGAACCCTACAATTCAGGCCTGTAAATCATACTCTGCCTGAACAGAGAAGGACACCTTCTAGAGCCATTGTCTCTCCATGTTTCTAATTACTTTCCTTTCTCTCCCCCTCGTGAGACTGTATCCACATTGGAAGGGAAGTGAAGCTCTGCATTAATGGCTCCTGGCAGCTTCCGTATCACTGGGTCAATGCTGTACATGAAAACAGATACCTACAACCAGCCATGCAGTGATACTCATTGGCAACTGTGGTGGAGGCCACTTTTGACCTTCACACCAGTCCAGTTTCTACCCTAATTTCTAAAGAGATATCCAACACCCTGAACCTGTTCCTTTGGTTGGGTTCTGTACCTTAGATAACTCCTTAGAGTCTCAAGTAAAAACTGGAGCAAATTCACTGCCTTGATGACATGGCAACCAGCACTCACTCCTTGGCTGTAGGGGACTTATGTAAAAAGAAGGAGAAGAAACACAGCTAAATTGAGGCTCTTTTAAAACAAGGCTGCTACCTGCCTTTTCAGAAATGTCCTCCTTCCATCCGACAAGATTTGAATCAGTATATTGTGACCACCTCAAGGCAGGAGAAGAAAAGACAGCCAGGCTCCCAGGAAGCATTTCTACCAGAGCTGTCCAATCCAGAGACTTTATACTTCTTGATAATAACAGGAGGCAATGCTTTATTCCCTTCATGCTAGAAGAAGGCTCTGGGATATGAACATGAGTCCTAGCCATGCTGGTCAAGAGATTCTGAGAGTTGGGCCATTTCTGCACCAGACTGTTATGGCACTATTATTCCACTTTTAAAGGCCCTTCCCTCAAAGGCCCCTCCCTAACCTGCACACCCCAGGATTGCATAGGATGTTGAAAGTGGAATAATAGTGCTATAACAGTCTGGTGCAGAATAGCCTCCACAAGGGTAACTATTCCAGGCTTTGGTCCTGGCATTAGAAAGGCATCTTGATCTAACCTTAGATTCTTAAAAATCCATGCATCAGACTCTGCCTTCATTATATGCTGAAAAAGGTAGTGCTCTTAGTGCAGCTTTTTTTTAACTTTGCCATTTTGCAATGAAAGTAAATTTATTGTTATCACCAGGTTACCACTTGTGAATAGATTGCTGAGCTGACCTTTTCCTTTCAAGATGCTGCATTTCATCAGCGAAAGCACCAGTTCCTCATTCCAAGTGTGTGTGTGTGTGTGTGCGTGTGTGTGTGCATGCGTGTATGGGTAAAATGTTTTTAAGAACTTAGAAATCTGGGACGAAAGCAAAGGCTGGGGTGTTATATGGGGATTTGGTCTGACGAATCAATTATCTTTGGTGCCCAGCAAATTTGAAAAAGAAGGATTGCAGGGCAGAGGAGGAGATACACAACCTGCTTCTTAAAAATGTTACATTAGGACATCGTAACAGCTCATTAGATTATACAAGGTAAGTGTAATTGCCCAGAAAAGATGCTCTGCTTTCTGGTGATGCTTAATTTCATCTGTGCTCTTTACATACAGCTACAGCCACGCAGTATATACTGACAAGATCTATGTGTCCTTCTGCTCAGATGAAAAACACAAAAGGATACCAACTTGCCGAGAGAAAGACATCACCATCCAGGTACGACAAAGTTAGTCTTAAGCAGAAACTTTCCTCTCTTGCCAAACTGTTCTGAGCTGGGAATGGTTACAATTCTAGGCCTCCTCAAGCCTTTGAAAACTGAGACCCATCATTGCTATAAGATAAGCTTGACTTGTGGTAAATTGACCCAGCAGGTAGTCTACAACAAAGAAAGCACACTTTTAGTCCTTTAGCTGATGGGTTCCAGTATTTCCTCTCAGAAAGTGTCAGAAGTAGGGCTCAAAGAGCTAATTCTATCAGCAATTCCAGGGATAGCATGTCAGTTCCCTGTGGCTTGCTAGCATGTTACTCTGATGGGGAAACCCTATCCCAGGGTCTACAATTTAATATTAAATATAACTCCATGGGCCAGAGAGGTCGCCCAGATGAGCACGTAGGCAGGCATGGTCGAATGACCGAAAACCAGGTCAGGCCAGTCAAATCCCCAGTCATGTAGCCCCAGGAGACCTCAAGGGGTGTAAACTCCCAATAAACAAATGGTCCACAGCCCCAAGAAGCCAACTTGAGGGGATTAGCGTGTCTGCCCCAAGTTGAGCAAATATTCCATCAGGTGAGGACCATTTACAAGAAGTCACACCACAAACAAATGCAGCCAAAGATCGGGAGATTTGGGCAACACCTTGCAATCCCATCACACAAAGGAAATTACCATTGTGGAGCTTTGTTCTTGCTCCAACACCCATTGTTGTCCCTGGGAAAGGATTAGTCCTCCAAATACTTTTTCCCCTACAAATTGTCCTGGTTTTTGAGCATTTCTTTGGATCGCTCCCAGTCTTCCCAGCAGACTATTGCTCCATCCGTTGAGTGATCCCCTCAGCTCTCTCCATGTTGAGCCCCACTTCTCCGCTGCCTTCCCATAATAATAATAATAATAATAATAATAATAATAATAATAATAATAATAATAAAATTTATTTCTATCCCGCCTCTCCCAATGGATCGAGGTGGCATTACAAAAATATATAAAAACATTAAAACATTAAAATGCACCCTATCCTCCCCACCCTCCAACCCTTCTATCCCCCTAAAACATATTAGTTAATTAAAACAAATTAAAAACAAGATTAACACAAAAGACAATGATGAGAGGCGGTGGAACACTAATCTGGGAAGGCCTGTCGGAAGAGAACTGTCTTGACTGCTTTTTTAAAGCAGTCAAGACTGGTATTGTGCCGGGTCTCCTCCGGCAGGCCATTCCATAACTTGGGAGCGACAGAAGAAAAGGTCCTCTGGGTAACCGCAGCCAACCTAGTTCTGACTGGCTGCAGTAAATTCCTCCCAGAGGACCTTAGTGTGCGGGGCGGATTATATGGGAGAAGGCGATCCCGCAGGTAGGCTGGCCCCAAGCCATGAAGGGCTTTAAAGGTAAAAACCAACACCTTGTACTGTGCCCGGAAACTAATAGGCAGCCAGTGTAAAGACTTCAGAATAGGTGTTATATGGTCAGTTTTAGATCTTCCGGTGACCAACCTGGCTGCCATATTCTGAATTAATTGAAGTTTCCGGACTAAGCACATGGGTAGCCCTATGTAGAGCGCATTACAGAAGTCAAGTCGTGAAGTTACCAGCGCATGTACCACTGTTTTTAGGTGTTCCAAGTCCAGGAAGGGGCGCAGCTGGCGTATCAGCCGAAGCTGATAGCAGGCACTCCTGGCTGCCGCATCAATTTGAGCTGTCAGCTGAAGCGGCGAGTCCAGGAGCACTCCCAAGCTGCGGACACAGTCTTTCAGGGGAAGTGTGACCCCGTCTAGAACTGGTTGACAAACCTCTATACCTGGGCTGGGGCCCCTAACAGCAAGTACCTCCGTCTTATCTGGATTCAGCTTCAGTCTGTTTTTCCTCATCCAGTCCATTACTGCTTCTAGGCATTCATTTAGAGGTGAGATGCCATCCTTAGTTGATGCTGTTATCCGAGGCATGGAGAGATATATCTGGGTGTCATCAGCATACTGATAGCACCTTGCTCCATGCCTCCTGATGATCTCTCCCAGCGGTTTCATGTAGATGTTAAATAGCATTGGGGACAGGACGGCGCCTTGAGGGAAGCCAGATTTAAGCTCCTTTTTCGAGGAGCAGCTGTCCCCAAGCATCACCATCTGGTATCTACCTGAGAGATAGGACCGGAACCACTTAAGTGCAGTGCCTCCGATCCCCAGCCCTCTCAGGCGTTCCAGAAGGATACTGTGGTCTATGGTATCGAAAGCCGCTGAGAGGTCCAGGAGTACCAGCAGGGTCACACTTCCCCTGTCGATACCTAGGCGTAGATCATCCACTAAGGCGACCATGGCAGTCTCGACTCCATATCCTGCCCTGAAGCCAGTTTGAAATGGATCTAGATAATCTGTTTCATCCAAGACAGCTTGGAGCTGAAGGGCAACAGCCCTCTCGATCACCTTGCTTAAAAATGGAAGATGGGAGACTGGTCTGTAATTATTCATATCCAGGGGATCTAGGGAGGGCTTTTTTAGAAGCGGCTGTATAATCGCTTCTTTTAAACAAGCTGGAAAATTGCCCTCCCTGAAGGATGCATTAATAATATGTCTTAAGTACGTCTTAATTGCAGCTCCTCCCTGGACGACCAGCCATGAAGGGCAGGGATCAAGAGGGCAAGTTGTCCTTCTTACCTTTCCAAGGAGCTTGTCTACGTCCTCGGTACTCACTGACTGGAACTGATCCAGTATAATCTTGTTCACGGGGTTGCTGAACGCTCCATTTGTGACCTCTGCTATAACACCGGCATCCAAGTCGGCTCTTATCTGAGAGATTTTATCTGCGAAATGATTATTCAAGGCATCACAGCAAGCTACGTTAGGTTCTAACAACGAGTTCAGGGGAGTGGGTATCTGAGTCAGATCCCTTACCACCCTAAACAGCTCTGCTGGACGAGAAATCGCAGACGCAATACGTGCAGAGAAGAAGGTCTTCTTCGCTGCATTTATTGCCACTCCATAGGAATGAAGGAATTCTTCCCAGACCCAGGACTTCAGGAAAAGGTGTAGTATTATCCCAACAACACCCCTTCAATACTCCCTCTGTCCAATTCCTCTCTTTTACTTCTTAATAGCTCTTGGGTGCATGTGTACATGACTGAGTTGGTGCGTGAGATTTTCATTTAATAAAATCATTTTATTGGACATTCTTGTTTGTTTTTTGGCTTAGCCTGACCCCGTAAAAACTGGGTAAAAAGACCCGCTAAGTTACCCTGCCTCTTGCATTGCAATTGCTTGTGCTCTGGCTAGTTTTCATTCCCCATCACTTGGAGCATATTGAGGTGTCCCCCAGGGGACCCCAGAAATCAGGGTAGCAAGCAGAGTCCCTGGGCTGGCGTTCATCTCTTCCTCAGGCTAAGGCCAGTGGATGGTGGACTCCTGAAGTGTATATAGTGCAGAAGCAAACAAAGGAAATCAAAATAGGCAAGTGTGACCCCTCTCCCAGATTGCTAGCTATGAGAACTGTACAGACAGGTTGCTAAAATGAAAGTTGACTCCACCAATTTGTCACCTAGGTATGCAATTCTTCACTAAGTTTCTTCTTGAAAGAAGAATGAGTAATTTTTGCTACTTTCTTCCCACTGTGAGAAAGTCTTCAAAAACATGCATTTTTCAAAGCTTTTTCATATTTCAGGACTTATTCTGTGCAAAATTTGAACATGGTTGTTTTGCACCAGATAACAGCATTTGGTATGCAGGAAACAGCATTTTTTTTTTCTGAAATACAACGGTCTTTCTTGTACAGAGAATGCTGCTTTCTGTGTGAAAGAGCCACATGCAAATTTTGCACAGAATATATCCTGAGCTGGGAAGATTACAGTCAGGCAAGGATTCTTCTCACCATATTTTCCCCTGACACTTGAAGAACACATTTTTCAACACTTTTTTTTGTTAAAAATCAGATATTCTTTCCATCTTTACTGTTTCCAGCCTTGAACTGCTGAACTAAAGGGAAACTGTCAAGCAAAGCCTAGCAAGTACAAATTGGCCCTTTCTTTGCCGAACGAGAGCTCTTAACATTCGTCTGTGTTTACGTAATGGCACCAGATCCCATCTGAGCTTGGAAACTAAGCGGGGTCAGCTCTGGTTAGTACATGGATGGGAGGCTCTCAAGAAATACCAGTGCTGTAGGAAATATTTCAGAGAAAGGAATGGGAGAAGCCACCCCGAGTCTTCCTTGCCTAAGAAAACGCTATGAAATTTGAAGGTCTCTGTAAGTTGACTGGACGATGCATATGCATGCACGCACACACATACACACAGAGACAAGAATTGTAGAAATTATCTGCCTAATGGTAGAGGCCATGCTTGCTGCACAAAAATGTTTTTGCATTCAGTTTAACTGATGATCATTCCTTCTTATAGGAAACTTCTCACAGCAAACCAAAATGGCAGTGGGCAACTTCAAAGGGACAGGGGTTGTACCCACTACAATTTACTGCATTCCTTCCTGAATTCTGGCAGTTAGATACATTGGTTTAGATGGACCTAGAAGTACCAAAGAGGTATTCACTACCTATTTAGTAAAATGTATGTGGGAATAGCATGTAATTGAAAAATTCAACCCTGCTCCCTGAGGCATGATTTTCCCTTTTTTGATCAAATTCTTTTAGTGTTGATGGGAAAAGCTTTTGGGTGATTCATGGGTCCACCCATGATGCCAGTACCTCGTGCAAACTTGGGGAATTATTAGCTCAATATTAGGAAGCCTGTGAGAGGGGGGTAACCTAACAAGATCTTTGACACCAATGTTTACCAGTACTTCTGCAGGGAAGAACTAACTAGATATCCAAAAGTAAACTTAACTGTGTTTTATTAGGGGAATTAAACACACACACACACAAGATCCAAACAGTCATGCAATCACACAAGGCTAACTGAAGGAAAAAGGAGGAAAAGTTTTGAGATATCAAGATTTCAGGGCATAGTGGATGATATTTACAAGTCTCAAAAAACAGTGAAGAAGCAGCAATGTGGCTTAGGCTCATGTCTAAGGACAGTACACAACCAGAAATCAGAGTAGCAGAGTTGCAACCAGTGATCAGCATACTGTGAGTTATCTGACAAAATCAGGGGTTTATATACTTGATTTCTGACTGGAGGGCCAGGATGTGAATGGCTTTCCAGCCAAGTAAACAATGGAGCTTACAGAGTGGACAATGAGGTCCAGAATGGTTTGATGGTCTTAGCATTAGGTGAGAAAGGGTTAATGCCTATCTGGGAGATTGAAGGAAAAGGAGGTTGAAGAGAAAGGAGTAAAGACAATCGGTGGTTTGGAGGGAACTTTCCAGTCACTATAGTCCAAAATGCAGAGTTATGAAGACTAGCTTAAGCCTATTATCTCTGGAGTTAACTGGTGATTTCCTGACTTTGACCTGACTATACCTAGAGAGCTACTTTGTAGCACGTGTGTTTGGCCAGCTTATTCCTCTTGTCCAGCTTGATCATACAGTCACATTAGGTTATATTTTATATCAAAGCCAATCAATATATTTTTCCAATTAAACCATATTAAGTTGTGGGGGTGTATAACCTGGTAATAGAGTCTCTGGATGTGCACACAAATGCACCCCAATAGCCTTCTGGATGCAAAGTTCTAGAGACTGTGTAATTTTGAGGAAAGTCTGGCTGATAGTTTTTGATTTCATAAATCCTCTGCCCACCTTAAATGAATTTTTGTTTTCTCTTGGCCCTCACATCTAAATCTGACCTTCCCCTGCCCTGTGGATTTTTTTTTCCCTTGGGGAATGACAAATGTTGCACCCATTTTTCTTCCTTGTTGATCCATGCAGCCCATCCATCCTCATTTGTTGCCTTTTGATTTCAGTCTCCCCCACCCTCTGCTTCATAAGAAACACATGGCAGCTCCGAGCGCTCTCCAGTGCAAACCTTGTAGGACATTCATTGATTCTGCCTCGATTGAGAATGTTACGATGGCACTGGGGCAGAAAATAGAGTGTGCTTTAATGTGACACTTGAAGGCAAGCGCAAGCCATACAAATGGGCAGTGGGAACAGAGGCATGGCAGAAGCGAGCATTGTTTTTCACTTTGCAAAAATCAAGTCACTGAACTTTAAAAATCCCTCTTCTGTTGCTTATCTTGCACACACTGAGATACAGGCATGTTGTAGCAGTGTGTCTTCCAGATGGTGTCCAGCTCTCTGTATTGTCAGAAGGCAACTTGTTGAGGAATCCACTAGCAATGTTGAGGGGAAGGAGGATAATTCCCCAAGAGTCAGACAATGTTTTTTTTTTATTTGCACACAGACACAGGCGATGGGATAAACTAAAGGCCTCATTTTACTAATCTCAACACCCAAATCTTGTTGCGAAGCCTAGCTAGTGCAGAAATCAGTAAAGGCAAGAGTTCCTTTCCTTCTACTTCCTCAAATGTTAGTGGACAAGCACCCAGGCCCCAGTGTCCTCCCATGATCCTATGGTCTGACATTGGCCAACTGGTCAATTTGACCAATAAGAACCTCCCAGGTCATAGAAAAGACCCCAAAGGCCATCCAGTCCAACCCAATTCTGCCATTCATGAAAACATAATCAAAGTACTCTCAACAGATGGTGGTCCAGCCTCTGTTTGAAAACCTTCAAAGAAAGAGACTCTACCACACTCCCTAGAAGTGTATTCCACTGTTGAACTGCTCTTACCATCTTGAAGTTCATCCTAATGTTTAGCTGGGATCTCTTTTCCTGTAGTTTGAAGCCATTGCTCCATGTCCTACTGTCTGGAGCAACAGAAAACAAGTTTGCCCTATCTTCCATGTGACACCAAATATTTAAACATGTCTATCGTGTCACCTCTTAAGCTTCTCTTCTCCAGGCTAAACACATGCAGTTCACTCTTCCCCTTGGAGTTTCAACTTGGAACTTGCCTCTGCAATTTAAATGACAAGTGAAAAGCAAGCATCCAAATTTTTAGGCACCTAGTCCAGTGTCCCAATGAGTTAATGGCTGCCACAGAGACAGACATTCCTTTAATAATTACAGCTGTGGTTTTCAACTTGTGTGTTTTACAGAAATGATTCTACGTGTCCTAACAGTAAGCCACCCTAAGAAAAATCTTTCTTGATCATGGAAAGGGCTATACAATTGATAACAAACAAAACAAATTAAGCCTACAGCTAAGTGAATGATGATTGTAGAGAGGCCGTGTCTAAGTGGCAATGGAAATGTGAGAATCAACTGTTCTTTTTATATTACTATGAATAGAAGGCCTTGTGGAATTCTCTTTTATCAAATGTGAACACGGGCTGGGGGGAGCAGAAGTCAATATGAAATGCAACAAATACATTTTCAAATCAGAGGGCCAGCAAATTGAACAATGCTGGAAATTAAACTCAAGTGAGAAATGGGAGCTGACATATCTGAAATGGAACTCTTAGTATACAGTTTATGCACTGCAGGAGTCTGTGCCCCTCCCTAACCTATGTCGTGCACTCTTTGATTTCATTCTTCTGTGTGGAACAGAGAAAGCAAATGCTGTCTCATCTAGCATAAATAAATACCAAAGAAATATGGGTTGCAGAGACTGGGGAGACAGTGAACATTTGCATTGAACAAAGGGCTGTTTTAATTCGTTCAGCATGTTCTCACCTCAAACAAGAAATCCCAGATAAGTGAGGACATGGAATCCTGATGTTGTCTTACATATGTGTACATCCCCCTACAGAAGCAGATGGACATTTTTATCTGATGGGCAATGACTACATTTTGTTCAAGGTTGCAGAACCAGGGTTGCACATGTTATATTATTCAATATGCCTAGGGATTCCACACTGATGTGCATTTTCACGGTTGCATATTGTGCATGGATATGAATGCTTATTTGGTTTGACATATGGTGTCTTGGTTCAGTTGTGCAACATCACCATCTAACCAATGCTATCTTAGCCTGCATTAATAGAACCATAGTTTCCAAATCAAAGGAAGCAATAGTCCTACTATACTCCGTACTGATCAGGCCTCATCTGGAGTACCACATTTAGTTCTGGATGCCTCATTTTAAAAAGAATGTAGACAAGCTGGAACAAGTTCAAAGCAGGGCAATGAGGGTAAGAGGTATGGGGAACAAAATGTGTGAGGGAAGGTTGAAGGAGAAGAACATATTCAGCCTGGTGAAGTGAAGACTGGAAAGGGTGACACAATTGCTCCCTTTTAATACCTTAAGGGCTGCCACAAAGAGGAAGGTGTTGTCTTAGATGATGGAACAAGCTCTAATGGTTTTAAATTACAAGAGGGTAGATTTAGAATGAACATTAAGAGGAATTTCTTGACAGTGAGGGTGGTTTGAGGATAGAACCAATTGTCTAGACAGGTAATGAGGTCTTCTTCTTTGGAAAAAAAGAGGCTGGACAGCTACTTGTTGGAGATGCTGTAGCTGAAGATCCTTCACTGAACAGGGCATTGAACCTGATAGTCCAGGAAGCCTCTTGCAGCTCTATGATTCTATGATTCTATGAATACAAAGGTTGGATAGTACAATTAATGTGTGATTCTAGATGTGGAGATTTATGCCATGCAACCTCAGTGTGAGATCTTGGCCACTATGCATTTGTAGTTTGTGGGAGTTATTCATTATATGATTTGCTGTGATGCCCCAGTGTGGACTTCCCAGCACTGGTCCCAACATTTCCACCAATTTTGGATACCTCTATTTGTCCCACCACTATGTCACCAAAGGTGGGAACCTTCACAATGTCCTTGTGGTTTCTATGTGAGGCTTTATTCTTCTACTTCCACCCCAGACACCACCTTTGAACAACTGCTGCCACCAGAGACGCTGTGTGTTTGAACTCATCCAATAGCACTATAGTAGCGTTCTCAGAGGCATGTGGATATAACACAAGAATAATTTCTTAAATAGAAATTCAACACAGTTAAAAACTATTTGGTGTACAGAAGGCTACAGTTACCAAATTCTGAGGCTTACTCAACATTGTTACTTATTTATCACATCTAGATCCTAATTGATTCTAGCACATTTTATTTTCACTATGTTTTCGTAATCCTAGCTGTACCTAACTGCTTTGAGTCTAACTAATCCTTATCTCTCCACCGGCTCTCTGTCCTACACACCAGGCTTTGTAGCGTCCCATTCAAACTGTCAGTCAATCACCAGTCAACCCCAACATTCCATGCTGTTCTTGTCCCAACAGATCACTTACCTTATTTCTTATACTAAACATTACACATACAAACAGATTTTACCTTACTTTCTCTAAGAAATACAACATTGTTACAAAAGTCCAGAACATCAGAGCCCCTTTGTCAGTCATTGCAATTACTGCTGCAACAATTAGTACTTTGTTATAAAGGCTCTACTCTATGAAGATTCTACATGTCCCCCTAAGCTTCTGTATATCTAGTAGAGAAGCTTAGGAGCCCTGGTGGCGCAGTGGTTAAATGCCAGTACTGCAAGCCAAAAGGTTGTGAGTTTGATCCTGCCGGGCTCCAAGGTTGACTCAGCCTTCCATCCTTTCGCAGGTCAGTAAAATGAGTACCCAGCTTGTTGGGGGCATGTATAGAAATGTTTCGAAATACATGCTATCTGTAAGTTGTTCGCTGCCTCGATCCATATGGAGAGGCGGGATACAAATAAATAAATAAATAAAATAAAATTGTGTCAGACTGTGGGCATTTGTTGGCCCTTTTCTTATATGGCAAAAAGGATGAACAGATGCAAAAGATGACTGCACCTTTCATAATTGTATAGAAGTGGAGGATTTTCTCATGTGTCACTTGATGGTTGGCCATGAAATAAAGAGACCAGATATAAATTTGATGTTGATAGGGGCAGCTTTATTTAATTTGAACCACTTAATGATTGTATGGGCTGGAAATGGAAAAGAGGGTGGAACAGCCTGAAGCAGGTCCAGCTGAGGCCAGGTGTCAAACTCTGACAGCCTTCTCAGCCCTCTCTTGGGTGAAAACACCTCAGCCCCAAAGGCAATCCAAATCGCGTTGGTTGCTCCCCAGTCCAGCATTACTGGAAGATAACCCAGAGGCTCCCACCCAAGCCTCAGGGCACTACAAGTGAAAGCTTTATTCCAAGAGACTCCTTTCCTCCTTCTGGGACACAGAGCCCTATCGAGGGAGTCCTACCTTACCCCAAAGGGGTGCCAGAAGGTGATCGTCAAAATCTAAGGCCATTTCCACACTACCCTGTTAGTGCTATTATTCCACTTTCAAAATCCTATGGAATCCTGGGGTTTGAAGTTTAAGGAGGGGCTTTAGAATTCTCAGTCAGAGAGTTCTTTGCCCTCAGTAAACTACAAACCCCAGAATTCCATAGGAAGTTGAAAGTGGAATAATAGCACTATAACAGGGTAGGGTGGAAATGGCCTTATTCTCCCCCCACCACTTGCCAGATGAAAAGACCCCACCCCAGCCAATATCCTGATTCCATCAAATACAATGTAGGATAGAAAAAAAATGTCAAAGGAGGAAAAAGAAATCCTATCCAGCCCTGAGGAAACCAGAGAAGTCTCACATTCAGATGAAGGAAGGAGGGTAGATTGCAACAGGATCCAGAATGGCATGTGGAGGGCGCGATTCAGACTAAATAGCTTCAGCTCCACTCCCTCCTCTGTTATGAATTGACACCAGGTACTGCTCACAATTTACATACCGGTCTCCAGGGAGGCTATGAAATTTTTACCCTCCCGTGCAGTGTCATTGCTATGCTGGTCCGGGTAAATATTTCATGAAAAATTACATTTATACTCTCCCTTCCAGATAACTATTAAAAGTGCAAGAACTCTCTCCTATTTTTCATCTGGCCACTCTAGTCACTGTACCAAAAAAGGCCCTGTACATGAAAGACAGCATCAAAAGAAGTGTCTGAGCCTGTCCTATCTCAGTCCTGGCACAGCTGATAAATCAAACAAACTGAATATCTCCCAGCTTGTTACTTCCAGGTAGTAAGCAAGGAGTCATAAATAAAGTCCAACATAAACTAAGTCCAGCAGGGTTTCATGGCAAAGTGTCCAAGGTCAATCTGAGCATTTGTCAAGGCATCCAGCAAGGTAGCAGATCAGATAAGCTCTGACAACTCCTGGAGGGGAAGGACACCAGCTAAATAGACCCAAAGCCTAGCATAGCTGTGCCTTGATTGATTTTTGCCATTTATAAATCCTGAGAGAGTGACAGTAGCTTTCTTATTCCTGCCTGTGCACTGAGAAGCTGGGTTGAGATAAGTGTTCCTTTATATCCGAAGAGGCAGGACTCTTTGTTGGAGCTGGCACCATCCCCTGTTCTGTTTCTGGCACTGTAACCTCTCTCTGTACAGCAGGCCCTGGCATGCCTTCTGTTCAGCCTCTGGTATGCCCTCTGTTTCAGATTCTGAGTCAGAGTCCATGCTCTGGAAGCAGGGCATGAAAGAGCCTGGCTTTCTCTTTAATGACTAGTATTTTGATGTTATCTTAGGCCATTTCCACATGGGGTAATTAAAACAGTGCAGTGCTTCCTCCATGGAGAACATCTGCACCTTGGAGTGGACTGGATTTGGATTACTTACAGGAGATCTGCACCTCAGTCCACTCCAAAATGACCCCACGTGGTCCTCCAGCATGTTTTTGAAAGACAGGAAAAATCAGGTCTTTCAAAGTGCTGGAGTGCGCCACTGTGTGCCTGCTCCCTTTTGCAGATTCGCAGTCTCGCACTAATGTAACCCTGCGATCTGCGGGGGCGGGTTTTAGGCGTGGCGAGCTTCAGCGATTGCTCGGGACCCATGACCAACCGGAAGTTGCCATTTTGGAAGCCGAAGCAGTTCGTGTCTGGACCATGCGCTGCTCCAATTAACCCCAGACTGGACCAAGGAGCCAGAAGATCCGGTGAGTAATGGCACGGAGTAGTTTCCTCGCCTCGTGCAGAAATGGCCTTACAAATGCAAAACTTCCACTATGGAAGCAGTTGGAGATGATGATGATGATGACCAAATAATAGTAGTAGTAGCAACAACAACAACAACACCAACAACAACAATATCCAAAGCAGAAGTTTTGTGTTTGTTTTGCAATAATAATAATGCACATACATACACATACTGCCTTTCTCCCAACAGAGAGATTCAAGGCAGGTAACAATGTTAAAAAGAACAAATTAAAACACCCATAAAAGTATAATCAAACCATTTATAATGTTAAAACATAACATGTTAAAAATATGAATGTTAAAAATAATAAAAATATTAAAAATATTAAAGTACATAAAATTATACCAGCTTTAAAAGAAAGTTGCACAACATCACAAGGCCATATCCAATCTATTTAAAAAGCCCATGAGAACAAAAATGTCTTCACCTGCTTTCAAAAAGACAGCAGGAATGGGACATCCTGGCCTCTCTAGCAAGGGAGTTCCAAAGTCTGGGAGCAACCCTCAAGAAGGCCCTCTCCATGTTCCCATCAAACACACCCGAGTAGTTGAGGGGGCAGAGAAAAGGGCCTCTTTGGATTGGATTGGATAAAGTTCTATTGGGCTCATAAAGAGAGGCATGGTCCCTCAAATAATCTAGGCCTTTATAGGTCAGTGTGGAATGGCCATATTCAATTCAGTGTCACAGCATGTTGCACTGTAGTGTATGGGTATGCATTGTGTATAGATGAGCATTTTACATAAAAATGTGCATGCACATTTAGTTGCATAGGCCTTTTTCGCACGGGCTTTCTGTTGCAAGAGAGCCCCGTGAGCCTCGCGGGAGTGGGAGCGTCGCTCTGCACGACGCACTCCCACTTCCGCCGTGCTCATGGGGCTGCAGCAGCGCAATCGCGGGTTTTTTGATTTTCGCCTTGAAGTGAAAATCACCCGCGCTCGCGCAACACTCCTAGAGCCCGCTCACACTTACCTCCTGTGCGGAGCGTTGGGGAGGCGGCGGGGTCGTGCTTCCTTCCCTCCACCCCTGCGGAAGGAAGGGGCGGGGCACTAGAGCAACGGACGCGCGAGCCTCCTGCTTCACGGGGGGCGGACGTGACAGCCTCCTGCTTCGTGAGGGGGGGTGGACACGCGAGCCTCCTGCTTCATGGGGGGCGGATGCGCGAGCCTCCTGCTTCGTGGGGGGGCGAACGCATGAGCCTCCTGCTTCGCAGGGAGGCGGACGCGTGAACCTCCTGCTTCGCGGGGGGGTGGACGCGCGAGCCGCCTCCTCCTCTTGGAGGCTGCCGCTTCCCCGCTCGTTCCTTCGCCTGTGGAAGGAAGGAGGGGGAAGCGGCAGCCTCCCGGAGAAGGCTTCTCGCGCGAGCTGCCCTCCCCTGTTCGCGTGAGAAGCCTCAATGCGAAAAGGGCCATAGTGTCAGAATTCACTAATGAAGCTGAATTGTGCAACCATTATGTAATTCCATGAGTGTAAAATTATGCTCTGCATCTTCACTGTAGAGTCCCAGCCCATGTTTCATTTGTTTTGTGCTCAGATTTTTAAATATACAGAAGACAGAGAATTTTGTGAGATACTCTTCTTCTTTCTTTCATATATACTCCAACACCCGCAATCTGATGTGATACCAAGACTACAGGGTGGGTGGAGAAAAAGAAAAAAAGAAACATTAAGATTTAAGCCAAATAAAAAACCCTCAAAGAGACACTCCATTTAATTGAATATTAATTGGTCCAATTTTTAAAAAACCAGGGGTTAATGAAAAGATCTCTTTATACCATATTCTGCATACTCAAAACATGGTTGGTTTATTACAAGCCACTTAAGCTCCTTGTGGCTACAGCTAGGGGAATAATCCAAAGCTCAACTGTTGTGCAAATATTTGTTTGGAATTTCATGCCAATTTAATTTGCTTGAGCTGCAGTGAGTCTAATATTAGCACTTTCATATGTGCTGGCAAAAGCTGGTGCCTTAAAGTGATTTGTGGGCAAAAGCTTGGGGAAGCATGATTGGGAATGGTGTTCATAGCAAGAAGGTAATTTCCTACCAGCAAAAACCTCTCTTTCCCTATAAATCCAGCTGCATAACATCCAATGTCATCCAAGTTATTCTGATGTCAGAGGAAGAAAATGTCAGGATAGTATGAAATAGCTTCTCAGAGCATGTGCAGAGTGTTGACAGGGCAGCGACATTCAGCTGCAACCGAGCAATTCCAGGCAAGCCAAAAACAGTTCCAGAGACTCATAAAGATAAGCTCAGGGCTATTTATTTAGTTAAGCACACTGAGGTTAAAGTTAGGACTTCTGGCAGTATGCGAAGAAGCAATAAGCAAGACAATAAATCAGCATACAAACCAGCGGCATGTCTAGATGCACTCATAAATCAGTCAGCAGAGCAGCATGACCACCAGGGGTTGACCTGAATGGTAAAATACAGTGCCATACCCAACCTTTTTAAGGGCTTGACATCACCCCAGACCCTATGAGGTGATCCAATCACATTTACTACAGGCAACCTTCTCATGTTGATGAAGCAAGACCTTCTGAGACTAGCCAAAACATTCTTGCAGCTGCACTCAAAGTCATCTCATTCCTGCCATCCACTTAGAAAAACTTTTTCTGCCACACCATACTCACATTGAATGCCTTGACAGAAAGTGCTTCTTCTCCTGCTTAGCAATAAATGATTAAGAAACTGACATGATCCTTCATCACAGTTCTGTAATGTTAATCTGCGTAGGATGAATTGGGCTTTAATTGTGCTCCACTACAATCAGTAAGTGACTCAAGAATCATGTGGCTGTCAGGCAACGTGCAATACGGTGGTCAATCCAGTCCAAGCCAGCAAGATGAAGAGAGAAATAAGAGTTGGGTTGTCAGCTAGTCCAGAGGTCATTACACCAAGCCAAGAATCCAGACAAAGAAAGCCAACAAGGAGTAAGACAGAGTAATCAGTTGTAACCAGTTCAAGATCAAGAACATATAGACTCCAAGAATACTGACAATCACTTGGAAAGAAAAGTTGTAAGCAACAAAGACACCAGGGAGCTGCTGTGTCATGCCCTGCCTTGGAGACAGTGGCAGCGAGTAGAAGGAGTCTGACTCTGAGGCAGAGGCTTCCCCAGAGGCTGAAGTGTCTCCAGAAGCTGGTCCAGAGGGAGATAATACACAGCAAAGGCCTAAGCCAGGGGAACAAATAAAGGAAGACATAGTTGACACACCTACCTTGTAGCAGAGACACCAGAAAAGGGAGGACTTGTGTTGCTTGGCCTGTTTAAGTAGCAAGCGAACCCTAATGAGGGAACACCTGTGGCAACAGGACCCATAGATAAAAGAGGGCTCCAGCTGGCCTTTTGTCCCAGGGTCAGCAACTGGGCTTGTTGGCCCTGAAAACCTGTGCTCTGCTCTTGGATCTGGTTGTCTTGGAACTCTGCCTGGTTGGACTATGGTTTGAATTTGCCCCTTTGAATTTGTTTGCTCTAGGCTTCCTTTCTGTTTGGACATTCTTTGACTCTCACTTTTAAGTAGGGACTGTGCCTCTTGTGATTTACTGCTTGCTTTACCGTGGACATGACATGCTGTATGATTTATAGGCAGCTGTCTCTGGACACCAAATGCTTAATAAGACCACTTTTCACTGGGACCTATTGAGCCTCTCCTTATCTCTTCTGCAATCTTCAAAGGAAGGAGATGCTTCCTCAGCATCTGCCACATCCTGGTTCCTAATTGCCTGAGCCCTCAGCTCTTTGGGCCCTTGGAAGCTGCCAGTATCTGGAGCCATAAACTCTTGGCAATGTGACTCCTCTGTGTCTGATTCTTCAGATTACAGAGGGTGAGTTATGATATCTGTCAAACTCGTGCTAAAAAGCAAAGTTGCACAACTGAATCAAGACATCAGGGGAGAAGTTATAACAGTGGGTGAGCACTTTATGCCTTGAAATAAGAATTCCACTCCTCAAATGAAATTTTCTTCAGTCCTCATGTTTCTTGCATTGAAGAGAGAGAAATGTTGAGATCATTCACACCTTGAACTCCTATTCCTTACATTCTCAAGCAAGTTTGCCTGTCCTTTTTGTTTGGATGCCTAAAGTGTATTTCTAAATGCTCGAAAGGAGTGAGTCAAGTGCTAGAATTTTGAGACTGAAGGAAATTTCTTGGGCAGTTTGTTGGAGGGACACTCATTTTGCCTTCCTCAGAGCTACACTCCTTTAAAAACATTCAATATGCAACTGGAGGCACAAATGAGCCTATACTTCCACACTTGATGTGCAAGAAACATGCATGCACAATGCATATTCATGTAAAGCATGCATGCACAATGCATATCCATGTGCAACATGCAATGGCCCTCTATCAACACTGCATGCATAACTTGGGTTCTACAATCTAGAATTGAACGTGGAACTGAACTGACTGTTCATACACTTTCATAGGAGAACTTAGGATTCATATTGTTACCATGGTTCTGACATGCCCGGTGATAGCATTAGATATCTCTTGATATCAAATTTATTTGGCCTTTACTTGACCTTTCTCTACCACCCTGCTCCATGTGTTTGCAAGGGCCACCGGACAAGCACGTAAACAGGTGCGGCCGGTAATGGTTGGACATTCCAATCTCCATTTAGGCAGGCAGATTAACGCCACTCCATTGCTTCAGGGACCATTTCTTGCAGACGCACCTTGCTTAAGCGTGATTTTACACAAAGACGCATGGCCTCGAGCCGGCACCCTCTCAATACTGAGCTATTTGCATACTGGCTGCACTATTATTATCCAGCGCTAAGCTAATCATGTAAAACCTGACCTTTTCCAATGCTTTTGTCCCGCTCCAAATTTCCTTTGTTCTCACCAAGCATGGCATGGCCTGTAGGCACAATCCACCCTATAAAAGGTCCCCGATTCCGAGCACACCTCGGATCGATCACTCTCCCCATCCGGACCTCTTGCCTCATTCGGATTGCTCCTGAGTTCCAGCCAGCCTTGCTCTCGGTTTGTCCAGAGAGCTCCCATCAGTGAATTGCACTGACCTTTCTTCCCTGCAATCCTCCGCTTTTCTCCAGGACTATGAGATAAGGTGTTATATCACCCATTCCCCCCGAAAACTCTCATTTCTAATTCCTTAGTTAGTTGTGTGCTTGTGATGTCTTTTCTGTTGTTTGTCCTTTAATAAAGATATCATTTTTACTATTTTAAAAACTGTCTGACTGCTCTTCTGACCTGACCCCGTAGACATTGGGTGGCAAGATCCCTGCAAAGTTACCCTGCGTCTTGTTAGCTCAAGAGTGCTCGAGTTAATTTCCTCATCTTGTGTTTTTATTTGGTTATTTGGGCGCCCCTCCCAGGACCCCCAGAATACAGGGAAACAATATGACCTAACAGACACTTCACTTTTACTGCACGCCGAGTGCACATTCTAAGGGCCTTTCCACAGTACGCTGTTATAGTGCTGTTATCCCACTTTCAACATCCTATGGAATCCTGGGGTTTGTATTTAGGGAGAAGCATTCAGAATTCTCAGCCAGAGAGCTATTTGGCCTCAGGAAACTACAAATCCCAGAATTCCACAGGATGTTGAAAGTGGAATAACTAAATCCTAAACTAATAACTAAATAACTAAACTAAACTAAAATGGAATAAACTAAATTCATTTAGTTAAAATGAGAATATTACCTAAGATTAATTTTCTATTTAGAATGTTACAAATAAAAGTGTCAGAAATAGAATTGAAAAATCAGCAGTTATTATTAAATAATTTTTGTAATGGGAATAAGAAAGCGAGGATTAATAAGAAATTTTGGTACAGATCCCCAAAGAAGGTGGATTGGGCCTCCCAAATTTAAAACGGCATTATAATGCAAATCATTTGAAACATATTATAGATGGAGTCTCAGGAGAAGGGGATTTAGAATGGTTAGAGGTGGAAGCAGTAGAAATTGAGAGGAGACTAGAGAATATCTGTTTTTTTGAATCCGATCAAGAGAGAAATAGAAAAAATAGAAAATCCCCCTTTAAAGAATATATTAGAAATATAGAAGAAAAACAAGGAAAAACGAATGCCGGCTGTCTCACCATTAACTCCAGTAGTGATGACGGAAAAATTCCCAGTAAATTTGGGGAATGAATTAGAGAAGGAATTAAAAAAGCAGGGACTATATAAGTTAAAAGAATGAATGAATATAATGACGAATAAAGATAGAATAAAGGAGAGATTGCAGGGTACTAAGATGTCATGGTTTAATTATATTCCGCTGGAGCAGTGGACAAGGAATTGGAAAAGCAATAATAAAGATTTTAGAGGATACCCTAGATTTGAACAAATGATTAAGCAAAGAGATGATATGGAAGAAAATGAAATATTGAAGGGTACCACAAGAGAAATATATAAAATATTGTCAAAAGGTGACAATGAAAATGAATATCTTAGAAAAATATGGGAGGAAGAATTAGTACAAAAAAAATAGATATTCAAGACTGGGGGAAAATTTGGAATCAGCATCATTTAAAAAATTTATCCACAAGGATAAAAGAGAATTATTATAAATTGGTTTGGAGATGGTACCTAACACCAATCAGGTTAAACCCTATAGACAAAAATCATTCGAGGTTACGTTGGAGGGGTTGCCAAGAGATTGGCACATATATTCATATGTGGTGGAACTGTGAAGGTGTACAGAAATTTTGACAAATGGTGCTTAAAGATATAAAAGAGATAACAGGAAGTGATTTACAAATATGTCCAAGTATAGCATTATTATCTATATTTGATAAGGTTAATTGTACCCAGGCAATGAAGGAGTTAATTACAAATTTATTTACTGCAGCAAGGCTAATTATATGGAGAAAACGGAAAACTCAAGAAGATTTTCAAATAAACGATTGGAATAAAGAAGTGTAGAAAACTGTGATTAGTGATAAGTTATCATGTCGAATTAAGGTTAAAAAATGGATAATGAAAAGGAATGACTTTGAAGCAATATGGAAAATATTTGTGGAAAAGGCTTTTATAAAAGAGGGAAGTGTCACACACCTCCACAAGAAGAATTACAATTTTTGAAAGCAGAGTAAGCTGGAATATAATTGGATCTGGGAATGGGCTCACATTTAGGGTTAGAGTTTATGGTTAATAACTGGACCATATATAGTGTTAGCAATAGGTTAAAAATAGCTGAAAAGAATAGATTTAAGAATGAAATTATTATAGCAATAATGAGTACAAGGAGAATGAGATTTAGACACATGAAATACAAATATATAATCACTATGATATATGATAGGTTGAATAAATATATGAGGATAAGGAATCTGGAGAAAAATAGTAATGAAAGCTATTTGTGTTGTAATTTTTCTCTTTTTCACATTTATGCTATTGACGTGGTGTTTTTGTTTTATTCTGTTAAGCATTGTTCTTTTTTCCTTCTAATAAAAAAATTTCTAAAAGAAAAAAAAATAGAAGGTGGAATAACAGCACTATGAGAGGGTAGGGCAGAAATGGTTAAAGGTTGCAAGGACCTGTTGAGGGCCACTTTCCCAATCCTTGCATTTCAAATCCCCCCGTTTATTGTTTCTGCCTGTTATCAGTTGGAGGAGCAGGACATGACTTTTGAAGCAAGGATGCTCAGCTGTGTGAGTGTTCTTGCTGGACATGTTAGAACCAGAGCAGGCACAATCCAGATCAAGCTATCCCAACCATCCTAGCCACCTTGACTGTCAACTTTCTGCTGGATACTAAATGACCTTTCTCCCCCAATGACAAAAGAAAACTGCATCTTGGAGAAAGGTATCAGCTAGAAGAGGCCTTTGATAATGACTGAATCATCCTGGAGACCACCTATCCAACTGCAAAGGCTACGGGGTATATCTTTTCCATGGGAGAATCATGGGTTGAATTGTGCATCATTTCGTGCTAGTTGGGCAGCTGACTGAGACTCTTCCTAAATAATACAAAGGGTCTCAGATACATCCATGTACTCTAGACAGTCTAGAGGGCAAATCTAGGAGGCAGCAACTCCAACTTCTTCACCATTCCAAGTTTCACTGCTGACTAAATCAGCCTTTTCACCAATGATCAAACCAGGCATGATTAATCCCTTATTATAAGCAGATAGTGCATTATAGAATTATAGAGTTCAAAGAGACCCCATAGGCCATTGAGTCCACCACTACCACCATGCAAAATGCAGGAACTCCATCTAGAACATCCCCAGTAGGTAGCTGTCCAACATCTTTTTTAAGACATCCAGAGAATGAAATGCCACCACTTCTCTAGGTGGTTCTGTTGTCAAACCACTCTCACCATCGAGAAGCAGACAACAGACCTGTACCCTCCTCTTTGTCACAGCCTTTTAGATATTTAAAGAGGACAATCATGTCACCACTCGGTTTTCACTTCACCATGCTGAAAATGTCCTATTTCTTCAACCTTTCCTTACACATTTTGTTCTTCATAGCTCTTACCATCTTTGTTGTCCTTCCCTGAACCCACTCCAACTTGTCTACTTCCTTCTTAAAAAGAAGTGACCAGAATGGAATGAAGTTTGACTTGAAAGAATATAGTGGGACTATTACTTCTTTCGTATTGGAAATTATGATATTATAATATAATATTATAATAATATAATTAATATAATTTGCCTTCTTTGCTGCAGCATCACACTGTTGGCTCATGTTCATTAAACAGCAGCAGTGTATAATCCAAGGACAGGTTGCCATGACCACCCAAATTGTTAGGGTTCGGTAAGGAAATGCTAGGGTTCAGAAGGTAAAATAGACCTTCAGTGTCAAAATTCCCCTTCTCTTTGACCACTAGAAATGAATGGTGGCTATCTTATCTCAAGTTCCTCTCACACAGACATTTTACGCATAGAATCTGGCTTTGTAAATTGGACTATATTAGCCTTGATGTATATCATCAAGCAAGATCTTGTTATATAAGCAAGATGAACTCCAACTCTTAGTACAACAAAATAAATATGATTTAATAGGCATCACTGAAACCTGGTGGGATGAATCTCATGATTGGAACATAGGAATAGAGGGGTATAACTTATTTTGCAGAAATATACCAAACAAGAAAGGAGGAGGAGTAGCCTTATATGTCAAGGATGTTTTCACTTGTGAAGAGATCAAGGACTTCGATCCGGGAAGCCAAGTCGAGAGCATCTGGGTAAGAATTAAGGGAGCGAGACACAATAGGGGTGTGATTGTGGGGGTTTGCTGCAGGCCTCCAACGTAGGTTTAAGGACATGGATGGGGCCTTCCTGGAACAGATGGCCACAGATTCAAAAAGGAGAGATGCAGTGTTAATGGGAGATTTCGAATATCCTGATATTTGTTGGCAGTCAAATTCTGCAAAGACCTCGGGGTCCAACACTTTCCTGGCTTGCCCTGCAGACAATTTCATGGTCCAGAAGGTGGAAGAGGTGACAAGGGGATCGACTATTTTAGATCTGATCCTGACCAACAGGGATGACCAAGTTGATGAGGTAGAGGTGGTGGGATCCTTAGGAGGGAGTGACCATGCTCTTTTGGAGTTTGTCGTTCAGTGGGAAGGAGAAGCCAAGGGTAGCCAGCCATGCATCCTAAACTTTAAGAAACCTGATTTCTCCAAACTTAGGGAGTTACTTGCTGAAATCCCATGGACAGGAATACTAAAAGAGAAAGGAGTGCACGACGGGTGGGAGCTTCTTTAAAGTGAGATACTGAAGGCACAATTGAAAACTGTGCCAATAAGGAGGGGAAATGGCAAGTATCTAAAGAAACCGGAATGGTTGACTGAAGAACTCTCAGCTGAGCTAAGTGTTAAAAGAAACATGTACAGGAAATGGAAGAATGGTGAAAGCACCAAAGAGGAATTCAAGGAAATAGCCAGGAGATGTAGGGACAAGATCAGAAATGTTAAAGCGCAGAATGAACTCAGGCTTGCCAGAGACATCAAACACAATAAAAAGGTCTTTTTTAGATATGTCCGCAGCAAGAGGAAAAACAAGGAAATGACAGGATCACTGCGTGGAGAAGGTGACCAATTAATAACAGGGGGAAGAGAGAAGGCAGAACTACTCAAAACCTTTTTTGCCTCAGTTTTCTCCCAAAAGGATAGAAGTACCCAGCCTGGGTCATGTGGAGCAGATGAGGAAGGGGGGAAATGCAGCACAGAAAAAGTAGAGAAGTAGTACAGGAATATCTGGCTAAACTAGATGAATTCAAGTCCCCAGGGCCAGATGAATTACATCCAAGGATATTAAAAGAACTGGCAGAAGTTGTTTCTGAACCACTTGCAATAATCTTTGAGAACTCTTGGAGAACAGAAGAAGTCCCAGCAGACTGGAGTGCAAATGTCACCCGCATCTTCAAGAAGGGGAAAAAAGAGGACCCTAATAATTATCGCCCGGTCAGCCTGGCATCACTTCCAGGAAAAATCCTGGAACAGATCATTAAACAGTCGGTTTGTAATTACTTAGAAAGCAATGCCGTAATCACTAAAAGTCAGCATGGATTTCTCAGAAATAAGTCATGCCAGACTAATCTTATCTCTTTTTATGATAGGGTTACAGGCTTGATAGATGAAGGGAATGCTGTGGATGTAGCATATCTTGACCTCAGTAAGGCCTTTGACAAAGTTCCACATGACATTCTTGCAAAGAAGCTAGTAAAATGCGGGCTGGACAGGGCTACTGTTAGTTGGATTTATAATTGGTTGACTGACTGAACCCAAAGGGTGATCACCAATGGCTGCTTTTCATCCTAGAGAGAAGTGACTAGTGGGGTGCCACAGGGTTCTGTCCTCACCCCAGGGCTATACAACATTTTCATTTGGATGAAGGAGTAGAGGGCATGCTGATCAAATTTGCAGATGATATCAAATTGGGAGGGGTTGCTAATACGCCTGAGGACAGGATCAAATTTCAAAATGACCTGGATAGATTGGAGAGCTGGGCCAAAGCTAACAAAATGTATTTCAACAGAGAGAAATGTAAGGTCCTGCACTTTGGCAGAAAAAATGGAATACACAAAGATAGGATGGGGGACTCGTGGCTGGATAACAGTAAGTGTGAAGGGGATCTAGGAGTCCTGGTAGATCACAAGTTGAACATAAGTCAGCAGTGTGATGCAGCAGCCAAGAAAGCCAACGTGATTCTTGGTTGCATCAATAGGAGTATGGTGTCTAGATCGAGGGAGTGATGGTACTACTCTATTCTGCATTGGTTAGGCCTCATTTGGAATACTGTGCCCAGTTCTGGGCACCCTCAGTTCAAGAAGAATGTCAACAAGCTGGAACATGTCCAGAGGAGGGTGACCAAAATGGTGAAGGGTCTGGAAGCCATGCCCTATGGGGACAGACTTAGAGAGCTGGGTATGTTTAGTCTGCAGAAGAGATGGTTAAGAGGGGACATGATAGCCATGTTTAAATATTTGAAGGGATGTCATGTTGAGGAAGAACCAGACTTGTTCTCTGCCACTCCAGAGACTAGGACAAGGAGCAATGGATTCAAGCTGCAGGAAAGGAGATTCCACTTGAACCTCTGGAAGAACTTCCTGACGGTCTGAGCTGTCCGGCAGTGGAGTACTCTGCCTCGGAGTCTGGTGGAGTTTCCTTCTTTGAAGGTTTTTAAACAGAGTCTGGATGGCCATCTGTGGGGAATGATTTGATGTGTGTTCCTGCATCGCAGGGGGTTGGACTTGATGGCCCCTGTGGTCTCTTCAAACTGTATGATCCTATGTCCCTTTATCTCTATGATTTTGGGATCCTAGGCATATAATATCAAACCAATTAGGCAAGGAAAATATTTTTCAGAGTATACATTGTATTATAATCAATGCAGATTTTTAGAGAGCAATTAGGGAGTCACAGGTCAATGAGGAAATGGGAGACAATAGATCTGTGAATGTGATCATATGCAAAAATGGCACAGACTGGAAGGAGAGTGATTTGTCCATCCGTCATTTCTGCTGTTTAGCTGTTACTACAAGTTTCACACACACATAGTATTTATAGTATTTTTTTAGCTGCTTTGGTTAAAGCACAGATTACGAACGCTGTACTCAATTGATCAGAAAAGATGTCACAGAAGCCCTTATTGCACTATGGCCCAATAGCGCTTCGTCCCAATCCCATCCCGGCAGTGCCATTGCTGGAATGGGATTGGGACTTGAATGCTTCCTGCTGCAGACAGTTGGCTGCTGGCAGATGAGTAGCATTAGGGACACTCTTCCTTCTACAGCACAGTGTGAATGGTAGATCCCTTTCCTCACCTCTTCCTGCACTGTACTGTGGAAGGAAGCATTTGATAGCATTTCCACCCTCACTGCACAAATGTAGTTGACAGGATCATCACAGGAAAGGGGGCCATTGCAGTCTCACTGCTGTCACATCCTCATCCATTGCTATCATGCTGTATACCATTACTGGAAAAAAAACTGTTGTTTTTTTTCCAGTAATGGTATACAGCATGATAGCAATGGATGAGGATGTGACAGCAGTGAGACTGCAACAACGTTGTGCGATGGCATGCATCCTGGACCGGCAGCAATGTGTTGCAATGCCAGGATGGTGACATCATGCAGAAAGGGCCAGAGAGATCATATCAAGGACTGGATGCCTCTCCTGAGCCATACCAATATCAATCAATGTTCCTAGTTTCTTCTTACCCCTGAATTTGATACTATACCATCAGTGTATACAAGAAGTCAATAATCTGTGAGTAGTCATTGCTCCCAAAATACATTCAGCAATTTTTTTCCTGTAGCATTTTCATGTTCCTTGACATCTGCTTGGAAGCATGCACTTAGTTGGTTCAGATGTGTCCACTCTGGCTTAGCAAATTTTGTCCCATATGAGCCTTATTCACTTATCTGGGAAGGATGCTGTACCATCAATTTGTGAAGAGAAATGCACATAGCTTTACACCTTTCCATCTCTAGTTCTGTCACATTTCATACACGGACAGCAATGAATTTAAGCAGATCTTCCAATACATATGGAGGGTCTACTACACACATGCAGTGAGGAGAGCCTTCATGTGTAGCAGAAGCTGTCCAGTGTAGACTCATTGTTTACCTTATATAAAGACCATGATGAAAGTGAAGATGGAGAGGGTAGAGTCACCACTTTTAACATACTTTCCAAATGAGTGAACAGGGCTACTCTCTGTTCATTTGTCACCACACCTTAAACTACCACCCCCATCTTGTGAGATGGCAAAATTGGTGAGAAATATCATTTTATCAAACTGGACACTTATGACTGTAAAAGCATGAGGTAGCAAGACACTGGCTGTAAGCATGGGTTAGATCAGGATGATCTCAGTGTGGCTGGGTCATAAATTCAAGAGGATTAGATGGAAACCCCTGATGTTAATGGGTTTGGGATAATCCTCTCAAGGACCAACCTCCAAATATAATAGTAAATGAAACTGCCCAGGTGTGACTGGCAAGCACCTCTGCTGGGCGTATTTCCTACAGAAATGTTGCCTATTCACCTTACCCAACCAAGACATTAAGAGGCTGTGAGGACTCCCATCAGTGTTTTGTCAGCTAAAGACAATCAGTCTATTCTGGATGCCCTTCATTTGTTCTCTGAGAAACCTATTAACACACAGCCCTTCAGGGTGGGAATAGACTAGAAAAACTCCAGCTCTATCCCAGATAATTTGCTATCAGTTTGGGTGTCATGCTGCACCCCAGACTTCCATTCCCCTGTGCTGTCTTCAAACTCTAGTTTGAGCCACTCCTCTTTGATCTTCTTCTTCAGGACTGCTAAATATCACTCTGTCCACCTAGAACCTTCCTCTATCCAACTTTCTCACTTTTTCCTTCAATGACCTTGTATTGTTCATAATATTACTTGAGTTCTTGTGTGTCTATTATATCATCATCATTATCATCATCATCATCAACAACAACAACTTGGATGAAGGAATAGAGGGCATGCTCATCAAATTTGCAGATGACACCAAATTGGGAGGGTTTGCTAATACGCCAAAGGACAGGATCAAAATTCAAAAGGACCTGGATAGATTGGAGAGCTGGGCCAAGGCTAACAAAATGAAATTCAACAGAGAGAAGTGTAAGGTCCTACACTTAGGTAGAAAAAATGGAATACAGAAATATAGGATGGGGGACACGTAGCTGGATAGCAGTACGTGTGAAAGGGATCTAGGAGTCTTCATAGACCACAAGCTGAACATGAGTCAGCAGTGTGGTGCGGCAGCCAAGAAAGCCAATGCAATTCTCGGCTGCATCAGTAGGAGTATGGTGTCTAGATCGAGGGAGGTACTGGTACCACTCTACTCTGCTTTGGTTAGACCTCATCTTGAATCCTGGGTCCAGTTCTGGGCACCCCAATTCAAGAAGGACATGGTCAAGCTGGAGCAAGTCCAGAGGAGGGTGACCAAAATGGTGAGAGGCCTGGAAGCCATGCTCTATGGAGAGCTGGATATGTTTAGTCTGCAGAAGAGGAGGTTAAGAGGGGACATGATAGCCATGTTTAAATATTTGAAGGGATGCCATGTAGAGGAAGGAGAGGGCTTGTTTTCTGCTGCTCCAGAGACCAGGACAAGGAGCAATGGATTCAAGCTGCAGGAAAGGAGATTCCATCTGAACCTCTGGAAGAACTTCCTGATGGTCAGGGTTGTCCGGCAGTGGAAAATGCTGCCTCGGAGTGTAGTGGAGTCTCCTCCTTCTTTGGAGGTTTTTAAGCAGAGTCTGGATGGCCATCTGTTGGGAGTGCTTTGAGGGTGTTCCTGCATGGCAGGGGGTTGGACTGGATGGCCCCTGGGGTCTCTTCCAACTCTACATTTCTATGATTCTATTATTATTATTATTATTATTATTATTATTATTATTATTATTATTATTATTATTATTATTATTTTTACACTATATATAACTACTATTTGGTTGCGGGTAACATCTACATAACCTATGCCAATACTCTTTTAATTTTTAATTAGAGTATTCTCTACAGTTAGTACTGGTATACACAGGTGAAAAGATACTGCCATTATCTACCTCTCACAGGCCTCCTTTGAGCTAATAATTCCCCAAATACCAAGGAGACACTGGCACTGCTGGAGGACCTCAGGTCCCCCACCTTTTAGGGTAACAACTCCCTCTCTGTTGCATCACACTTGCACAAGCAAGACTGCATCTAATCATGGGTTTCTGTAATCAGTTTTAAACTGTGGCTTAAAAATCCTGACTTGTTCCAGTCCTGATAACCATAATTTCCCCAAGGAGATGTAACAAAAGCCTACAGTTAAATGGAGGCTTCCTAGGTTGATCGAAGGGAGGGGGGACTGAATGGCATGAGGACTGAACACATGAGTGGAAAGCTCATACACCTTTTAATGTATTAATCTGGGATATGTATGCCTGAACTGAGCCAGTGGATCACCAATGGGCTACAGGTCAAGGTTTATCTCTTCCGTGTGTGAAATACTGATTTTATGCATTGCTTGATGGGAGACGTGAAAATAATGAACTGCATCCTTTGTGTTCTGAGTTTGTGTCATCATTTAGCTTTCTCCATTTTCCCCCTATGTATTATTCTTTTGGCTGCTGACATCCTTGTCCTCCATTTCATAATCCTGAAATATTGAAATGGTACCGAAGGACTCATCCACAGGTCAAGCAATAAAGAGCAGTTTACCTTATAAACAGGGCTCTGTGTACATGTTATGGTTTATTGATGACCAAATCACTGTTGACTCACAGCTTAAACTATTTCCAGTCGACCTCTTACCCATCCTTTACTTTGGCATAAATAAATTCCGGGAAGTGAAAACTCTCTGCTCTCCCGTCCTACTTCTTTGAAACAAAACTCTTTCTTTTCCACTCAGAAACTGAATCAATTACTACCACGCCGTAATTAGAACAGTGTTTCTAACTGGGCCTAAATCACAGTTGACAAAAACTATTGTAGTCATCAGTAAATGGTATTTCATTGCCTCTGAATTATTCTGAGTGTTCTCCTAATCTCCCCTCTTCCTTTGAATTCAAGGAAAATGTCTTGATTTTACACAGCTTTATTATCGAAACCTCCTTTTTGTGGGCCTAGGACCATTTTTCATTTAGTGTGAGACCTGATGAAGATTTTTTATTATTATTATTATGTTCAAGGGAATTAGCTCATTTTCACTCAATGAACGCTTTCTCATTCATCATGCCAAAAGTTTCTGGGGCTTCCTGGCATGATTTATGAGGGCTTAAAACCTGAACGTGGGGTGGAGGAAGAGGCTACATATAGTGGCCTAAATCTTTTTATTCATTCCGACACAAGTATACCCATTGAATCAATGGGATTTGCTGAAGTTTTGACTCACCGATCAACAACTGATTCAGTGTGTCTACTTTTGTTGTATTTCTTCAAGTTGACTACAACTTACGGTGATCTTCTAATAGCGTTTTCTTGGCAAGGTTTCTTTATAGGCGGTTTGACATTATCTTCTTCTAAGGCTGAGAGTGTGTGACTTGTGTGACAGTGTGACAATCTTCTAGAGGCCCAATGAAACCACTACACCATATTGGTTCAGTTCTATTCTACTCAGCTCTATTGTATTTCAGACTAATCAAGAATCATAGAATCATTGAGTTGGAAGAGACCCCAGGGACCATCAAGTCCAACCTCCTGCTATGCAGGAACACCCATCAAAGCATTCCCAAAAGATGACCATACAGACTCTGCTTAAAAACCTCCAAAGAAGGAGACTCCATGACACTCCAGTGAGGCAGCAGATTCCACTGCCGGACAGCCCTGACTGTCAGGAAGTTCTTCCTTAGGTTCAGGTGGAATCTTCTTTCCCACAGCTTGAATCCATTCCTCCTTGTCCTAGTCTCTGGAGCAGCAGAAAACAAGTGTGTTGCCCTGATTTCTGGGGGTCCTGTGAGGGACATATAAGTGCGCTCCAAATTACAAAGTTGGGAATTAGTCAAAAGAGCACAAGCTAGCAATATGAGAGGCAAGGCAACGGAGCGAGATCTTTTACCCAACGTCTACGGGGTCAGGCCGAGTCAAGGAGCAAACAGAAGTAAAATAATAATTGTTGTTTTTATTAAAATACAGCCAAACAAGTGTATGCAACACACTCACACAGAGAACTATAGATATAAAGGTTGGAGTTGGATAGAGGGATTTTAAGAGGTGGGTTTTGTATGGGAAATACTACACCTGTCCTGAAGCCCGGGTAGTCTGAAGAAAAAGCTCCATAGCAGAGGAGATTCTCAGCATGAGGAGCTGAGGGGAAGGCTCATCGAACGAAGCAACAGCAAGGTGGGATGGAAGCCAAGAGCGATCCGAGGAAGCTCTCAAAATCAGGGGGTCTTATAGGGGAAAATGTGGCCACAGGCTACTCCATTCCCAGGGATAAGAATGAGTTTCGGGCTGGAGACAAAGCCTCCGAAAGGTCAGTATTTTGCATGATTGAGTTATGACAGAGTTGTCAATAGAGTAGCCAGTATGCAAACGTGGAGTTCTTGATAGCTGAGTATTCATCTAATGAATCTGCCTGCTCGGGGCAGGGAGTCCTTTGTAAGTAGCGTGCATACATAATTTGGTACTTGCCTTGAGGTCTCCTAAAGTGGCAGTCTGGCTATTTCTGGCCTGACTGGATTTGTTTTGGAATGTTTCAGCTATTGTAGGCCATGCCTGTATGCATGCTCATCCAGGGGCCTCGCAAGCACATGGAGAGGAAAAGGTAAAGAAGGCCAAATTGTTGATATCAAATGATATCTAGTAACCCACAAGTCAGGGCTAGAAACTACAGTAACAAGTGTGTTCCCTCCTCAACATGACGTTCCTTCAAATATTTAAGCATAACTATCATGTCCCTTCTTAGCCTTCTCTTCTGCAGACTAAACATACCCAGCTCCCTAAGCTGTTCCTCATAGGGCATGGCTTCCAGACCCTTCACTATTTTGGTCACCCTCCTCTGGACATGTTCCAGCTTGTCGACATCCTTCTTGAATTGAGGTGCCCAGAACTGGACAGAGGATTCCAAATGAGGTCTAACCAATGCAGAATAGAGTGGTACTATCACCTCCCTCGATCTAGACACCATACTCCTATTGATATAACCAAGAATCACATTGGCTTTCTTGGTTGCTGTGTCACATTGCTGACTCATGTTCAGCTTGTGATCTACCAAGATTCCTAGATCCCTTTCACACGTATTGCTATCCAGCCAAGAGTCCCCCATATAATCTGCCCCACACACTAAGGTCTTCTGGGAGGAATTTACTGCAGCCAGTCAGAACTAGGTTGGCTGCAGTTACCCAGAGGACCTTTTCTTCTGTCGCTCCCAAGTTATGGAATGGCCTGCCGGAGGAGACCCGGCACATTACCAGTCCTGACAGCTTTAAAAAAGTGGTCAAGACTGTTCTCTTTCGACAGGCCTTCCCAGACTGGTACTCCACCACCTCCCACCAACTGTCCTCTTGTTTTTAATTTTGTTTCTAATTTGTTTTTAACAGTTAACGTGTTTTAGGGGGTTAGAAGGGTTGGTGGGTGGGGAGGATGTGTTACATTTTAGTGTTTTTAATGTATTTATATACTGTTGTAATGTCGCCTCGATCCATTGGGAGAAGCGGGATATAAATAAATTATTGTTGTTGTTGTTGCTGTTGCTGTTGCTGTTGTTGTTGTTGTTGTTGCTGTTGTTGTTGTTGTTGTTGTTGTTGTTGTTGTTGTTGTTGTTATTATTATTATTATTATTATTATTATTATTATTATTATTATTATTATTATTATTCTATCTTTGTGTATTCCATTTTTTCTGCCTAAGTGTAGGACTTTACCTTTCTTTCTGTTGAAATTCAAGAGAATTCCAACTAAAACAGAGCTAGGGAAAGTTACCTTCTGGACTACAGCTTCCAGAATTCCCCAGCTCACATGGTCAGTAGTCCAAAGAAACCTAACTTTGTCCATGTTTGTGTAATGTGTGATTGCTCTAGAAATCACCTTCCAGTTTTTCTTCTCCCACAAACCCTTTCTGCTATCTGAGAGGAAAAATATATGGCTTCTAGAATGTCATGTGATTAATGACTCCCCAAGAGGTTTCCCTCTCTTGGCCCAGATACCTGATCCTCCTCAGAGTATAGCTCCAGCTATCCCAACAGCTGCATTTAAAAGCCAAAAAGGAATGGATAGGGTTATCTTATCTAGAATGGCTTTGAGGCCACTGCAAAAAAGACCCCATTAGGCAACATCATCCACAGTTCAAATTCCTGTCTCCTAGTATTTATCTTTCCAGAAAAAGTTTGTGATGTGATATATCAGATTTAAAGTTCCCATCTATAGGCAGGTGCTAAGTTGATTCTTCTCATTCCGAATACAAATGTCAGCCAAACCATTACACTGATGATGGCTTCATGGCGTTTTTTAAAATAAGTACTGAGTTAACTGGAGACAACTCAAGGGAAAAAAATGCTATATTAGTAGTGGGTGCAGAAAAGATCAAAATTATTTCTGAATTGTTCTAATCTCATGCGTCAATGCTTCAAAGGAGCCCTTTAGAGTCAATTTACTCTTTGACCATTCACTAAAATCTAATAACTTTGCTAGCAAATGAGGCATGAAATGCTGTCAGAAAGGGCCTCCCATATACAGCACGTGGCATTAATATTTAGTCTCATGAGCTGAATGACGGCTAAATGGAAAGATCTCTCCATTAGATTCTCTGCCGATTTCGTGAGTATGGCCTAGATCCACATTAGAGGCAATTCCTATTCCTATATTTGAAGCAAGGTTCTGAAAAACCTAAACTTTTAAAGTAATATGGATGAAGAAAAGTGAATATGTTCAGAAAACATAAATGCATAGAGTATGGATCAATATATTGTAGTAAAGTGATGACATTAAACTCTTTTTCTTTTGTAGCTACAACTAAAGCTGTCATGAACTGAATTCACACACACAAATAGAACAGTGCTGAAACACTATTTATTAGGAGCATGATACTTCGTACAGCTCTTCAATGAGTGAACTGGAGGCAATTAGCAAGATTCAAAACATAAAATACAAAGAGTACATCTTCCCACTCTCAAGAGACCTTGAAGTCTTGGTGCAGTCTGGCTAAGCTTATCGGTGTTTTCCTAGCTTTTGTTTATCTGATGGTCTCTGGTTCTCATACCTCGTTACAAGCAAGCTGCTACTTAACTCCTACTACATATCCCATTACTAAAATATGGAGGGCTACCCAACACTGTTCACACATTCATTCTCCCCGACCATACAGCAAATGGAAAGAGAGGGAAGTTTGGGAGGTGGACATTACATGTATCTCTGGCATACCCTCCAACTGTCACTATTTGACAGGGACAGTCTCAAATAATCTTCTGTTGTCTCATTTTCTGATGCTTTTAAAATGTCTTAGTTTTTCTTCCCTCTCATCTCCCCGTCTTTGTCTTCAGCTTATTTCCCTTGGTGCAAATTGAGCATGGGCCTTTCTACCCCACCCTCCCAACCCGCCATAGGGATGGGAGAAGGATGGGATCGCAATGACATTTATGCACAACATTGTCACTGTCCCATCCTTCTCCCATCCCCAGGTGGCACAATCATGCCGCAAATCATTGATGGTTTTTTCTTATCAATGACCAGTGATCGCACCTCCATCATGGACATACCTTGTCTGAGGAGGCCCTAGAAGTGCAATAGCTGCACTTCCTGCCCCAGTGCACCCGGAAAACTACCCAGCTGTGCTGCAGCAGGAGGGGGCATGGCCATCTCACTTCCTGGAACACAGAGGCAGCTGATGTGGAGGAGAGCACTCCTGTCACACTCCTTTCCTGGCAGAGCTGATGCCAGGACCCACACTGACTGTCTCTGCGACCTGATAAGGTGTGGGAAAAGCCTATAGAATGCTCAACTGGTTTGCATTCACTTTGCTCGGTGGAAGAAAAGGTGAGAGGCTCTCAATAAGTCAACTTGTCCTTCCAGGTAAGTTAGGCAAAATGAATCTACTGTAGCCATTCCTAGTTCGTCTGTTCTTCCTCATTAATAGCACTTCTTATCATGACCACACTTTGATGTTTTTTAGCCATTTGCCCTGATTTTCATCTGTGAAATGTTTCAGGGTCTGCTATGGCTGGAGTCTTATTAGTGGCATGCATCTGTGTAAGGTCCCTTACAGGTGTGGTCACCCATTTTTGGTCATTACGCAACAGACATATCCAGGTCATGGTTGCATAAGTGAAGTTCTATAAGTCTAACTATTTTGCATGGATCTACACTCTATTGTTAGTCCCAGCTAGAGTAGAGCAATTAAACTATAGCTGTTGTTGTTATTGTTGTTGCTGCTGTTGTTGTGTGCCTTCAAGTCATTTCCGACTTATGGCAACCCTAAGGTGAACCTATCCTGGGGTTTTCTGGGGCTGATTAGATCAGCTATGGGGAATTACAGCCAGCTATAATTTAGCACAGCCAAAGCCCTGCAAAACAACAGCTCCACCATATTCTTTTCAGATTCTTTAGAAACTCCCTGACTGGCCTTTGACTCTTCTTAGACTCCTTTTCATGTCTAAGGCCGTTTCCACACCTTACCTTCTTCTGGCGCTGGGGTGCAGGGATCATGCGAGCATCCTCCGGCGAAGGCTCTCACTTCTGAGATCCTTTGGTTCTGCATGAGCTGCCTGCTTGCACGAGAACCCCGCCTCTTCCACCCTGCCTCTTCCTTCCACATTGTAGCCTGGGAGTTTTCCAGGCTGCGCTGGGGCAGGAAGTGTGACTGGCTCAGCTCTGGAGGCTCCACAAGTCAGGGAAATGTGCGCGGGGCCCAAGAGCAATGCATGATCACTCACAATTTTTGGCTTTTAGCCAAAAATGAAAAGGTGTGCGATTGGCGCCTGCTGGCCCCTGGAGCATTGTTCAATTGTGAGTGTGTCGTGCAGATCGCTCCTCACAATCGTGCAATGCTCCAGGCCTTCTTTCGCATGGAAAATGCCATGCAAAAAGGGCTAAGTCTCAGATTCCTTCAACTACACTTCTGCTCCTATAGATGGTTTATGTATCACCATGGACAGACTTAATTTCTCCTTCTTTTGTTTGTTTGGCCTGGAGGTGCACTAACCTGGGCACTTGCCCACCTGAAATGGAATGGGGGGCTGTTTTCTCACCCCAATAAGAATTCCAGCATTTTCTGGGATATTAAAATTGTCATACATGCAAAGGAGTGTTGTGTGTGCAGAATCAAGTGTGCTACCTCCTAACAACTAGAGGCAGGAAACACAAAGAGAAATAAAAGTAAAATAGAATCAGTTCAATCCTGAATCCTGTTGTAAGTCTCAACAAGAGTAGATCCATTGAGTCAATGACATTTGCCTACAGGCTGATTCAAGGCATCTTCTCTAGTTTTTGTTATGTAGAGTTGTTGGAGTAACCTCTGACTTCTCATGACCCCTTCATAAGGATTTCTTCCCTAAAATTATTCAGAGGAAGTTTTCCACTTCCTTCCTTTGAGGCTGAGAGTGAGAATTTACCCAAGATGACCCAGTAGGTTTCTGTGATTGAGAAGGGATTTGAACCCTGATCTCTTGAAGTTCTAGTCTAGCAATCTACTACACCATTCTGGCTCTCAATAAGTCAACTTGAGTTTGATCTGAGAACTAGGATTCAGGCAAAAACATACACTTCTTGAATTGCAGTGAATTCTCGTGTTTCTGATTTCTCTAATCTATTGATAAGCTGAGTATATCCTTCTGTTTCAGTACATCACAATTTACTGAAAAGCATGCAGCTTCCCCCAACTCTCTCAGTGCACTCCTTTCCTTGCCCACCTGCACAAGTAAATCATTGCCATCCTCTATTCCTAAAGAGAAAAATTAAATACTTCATTTTGGTTGGATATTCTTGCAAAGGGGAAAATTTCCATCTTAGAGAGATTGGGCAGCTGTCCTTCTCTGATAGGACTCTCTGTCATGGTTTCCCTTACATTCTTGGGCTTTTAAATGTTGTTGTTGTTGTTGTTGTTGCTGCTGTTGTGTGCCTTTAAGTCATTTCTAACTTATGGTGACCCTAAGATGAACCTATCACAGAGGCTTCTGGGGCTGAGAGTATGTGATACACTCAAAGTGCATGGTGAAGTGGGAATTGAACCCTGGTCTCCAGAGTTATAGTCTAATTATCAAACCCTAAACCATGGCCCTTTTCGCATGCTTTTTTTTTTGCGCGAGCGCCCCTTGAGCATCGCATGAGTGGGAGCGTCACTCCATATGACGCACTCCCACTCACACAACGCTCAAGAGGCTGAAGCAGGGCTAGCGTGCATTTTTTTTATTTTCGGCTGTAAGCTCGTGCAATGTTCACAGCACCCTCGTGCATTTACCTGTGTGCGGTGCTTCGGCGAGCCGGGGTGGTTGCGCTTCCTTCCCCTAGCGCAGCCTACAGCTCCCAGACTGCTCTGCGGAAGGAAGGGGCAGGGCGCTAGTGCGACGGTCGCACTACAAGGAAGCCGATGTGGGAGGCAAGAAGAGCTGTTGTGACTGGCTTGCGTGAGTGGCTGCTCATGAGAGTGCCACTCCCCACTGCCGCGATGAGGTAAGGTGCGAAAAGGGCCCATGTTGGCTGTTTTATATACAGCTATACTAACCTGATTATTTTCTCAAGATCCAAAGCAAGGCTGGTTAATGAATCCCATGCTAGTAGGGCAATAAATCCATTGTGCATTTTCATCTGAACATTAAAGAAGCTATCTAAAGGGCTGAATCTATTTTGGGGCTAAAGCTCAGCATGAGGGATAGCTCTTTTCAAGTTCAGATTAAAATCCAGAGGAGATTCCCTATCTCACCATCTTCCAGTGACCTCAAGCATATCTCTTTATTTGTTTGCCCTGAACTCACATTCCTGTGCTGTGCTCCCACCTCCCACCCCTGAACCACACAAACGCCCACAGAACATTTTCAGCAGAGTTTGGAATGTTATTGGAAAATAGCCTTTCGTGCTTCATTAACTACAAATGAGCTCAAAAATCAAATCCACTTACCTTTACGTTGGATGGGAAAAATTTAAAACACATTAAATCACCCTTAGGTTAATGGTAATGGTAACATTAGAAACCGCAGGGACTGACAGAGAAAATAGCATATTTGGGTTGATGTGGTTGCCTGAGAGAGATATATTTTGTCCCTGACTTCTTCAAAATGTTCCTTGGGAACGGGATTCAAGTGGCCTTCTCCATCTGGGACCACTGGCTGGGGAAAGTCAGATTTATAGTCCAATACATCTACAAAGTGCCACATTCGGATATATTTTCCTAAAGCGTGGTATCTCATGAGCTCTGCATTTTATTTTTTGCTATAATCTAAAATTTAAGTCAAAATGCCTCTGAAAATGGCTGAAATTGTCCTTTTAAAGGTAACTTATAGAAGTAATTAGAATGCATTGCTTGTTGCCCCAAAGTAAGTACCTCATTCCTAGTCCTAAGATCCTAATTACTAAAAGATATCTGACATTCTATGGATTATTCCAAAATAGAGCTGACCCACTTGAGCAATTATTGAATGGTGAGGCAACCCATAAGTAAATGTCATTGACTCATTAGGTCTGCTTTAGTCAGAACTAACATTTAGGCTAAAGTTATTTTTTTAAAAAATGTTACAGGTAATAGCATTATTTGAATGTGTTACTTCCAACCTGTGATTTTAAATAATTAGAATTGGTAAAGTAGACTTTATATTTTTACCAGTACATCCCATCTGGGTCCCGTCTGTTTCCGCACCAGAACAGACTATGAGATGCTATTATTAACAAACTGCCAAGGGAGCTGGAGCATCTGGCAAGATGGCTTTAGCTTTTCTGGATAACCGAGAAACAAGAACATGGAACAGGGAATTACAAAAATGTCATTTCCTTCTAAGACATTCAGACTTTACCCTCCCTCTGTAGGATAAGTGAAATTATTAGAACTGATAGTTTCAAAAACATATGCTCTTGCATCTGTCATCTCTCCACCAAGTTGTCACTGTGGCAAAGTCATTTCACCCAATATCCTGCTTCTCTCTGTATTCCTTCCTCTGCTATCATAAAAAAAAAAAGTGAAGTAAAAGATTAGAAAACCACTGGAGATCCAATCCTATCTTGGTGCTACTCAGGTGTAAAGAAGAGCACTGAGAGGGCTTTTTGCATACCCTCACTTCTTTCCCCTGCTTTCCGAAATGGTGCTATACCACAGCAGTGAGTTGTGTGTAGGAGTCTTCCTCCTTGTTGTTCCCCTCTTTTGCTTCTAGTAGATTTCTCAGGGCTCATGGAATCAGGGTTGTTGCAGCTGTACTTCCAGTGCGAAAGGGAGAGAGGAATGAGAGCTCAGCCCAAAGGAAACTCTCCTTCCCCACTCCCTGGGTCTCATGACCTAAACAGGTAAATCCAGGGCCCTCCCCTTTCTCAAATGGGTGCCATAGGGGTTCACTTGTTACCCTGTATGTTGGGGGTCCCAGGAGGGGCACCCAATAAAAACACCAAATAAAAACACAAGTTGGGGGAATTTAGCTCGAGCACTCTCTCAGCTAAACGAGAGGCAGGGTAACTTCAGCAAGGATCTTTTAACCCAATGTCTACGGCTTCAGGTCAGAGAGCGGGCAGGCTAGTTTAAAAGTAACAAAAATAACAGTTTTATTGAAAGATAAACAGCAAATAAAAACAACACACACACACTAACTAACTTGGAAGCAGAAATAAGAGAGAGCTTCAGGATGGGTAATACGACACCTGGTCTCGCAGTCCTGGAGAGAAAGATGGGGTTCCGGGGAAGAAAGCTCAGCGTGGCTGACTGAGGGGAGCTCCTTAGATAAGTTGGTAGCAAGGTGGGATGGAAGTCCAGGGTGACCCGAAGACATCCCAAAAGTGGGGACTTTTTTAAGGTGGAGTTTACCTACAGGCTATGTCATGTTCGGTGAGAACAAAGGAAATTTGGAGTTGGACAAAGGGGTTGGAAAAGGTCATGTTTTGCATGATGGGTTTAGCTCTTAACACAATAGTGTGGCCAGTTCGTTAATGACCCGATATAAAGGAATAGCTTGGCTCTTGACTACATGGCTTTGTGTAGATCCGAGCAGAGCAGAGCTGGTTTGCAGGGAGGTTTTTCCCTAAAGCAATGGAGAGGCTTAAGTTGCTTGCCTGAATGGGGTCTTGGAATGTACAACCACTAGCGGCCGCGCCCGTACGTGCTTGTTCAGGGGGCCTCTGCAAACACGTGGAATAGGGTGGCAGAGAAAGGTCAAGCAAAGGCCAAATTATTTGATATCAAAAGGATATCTAGTGCTCTCACCTGACATATCATAACCGTGATAACACACCAACATCCTACTTCTCCCTCCATACTGCCCCCCACTGATAAGTGGCAAGTGTCTGTTTAGCCTCTGTCCCATATCACACTGGTCAAAAGAACCCTCATTCTCTATTGCAGATCTCTGAGGAATAACAGAACAAATGAAAGAGTGCTGCTTCAGAAAAATTATCTGAGGATGTGGCAACAAGTTGCCCAACTCTTTCAACAAGACATATTGAATTTCCCCATTCACCCTCCTCTGGGCTCTGTCAAAGCAGTGACAGAGCCTTTCCCTGACCATTGTTGCTGGGGCAGAATAACAGACCACAGTATAGAAACCCCCAGGCCAAAAGGACTGTATTACCCCCGTGTCATGAATAGCTTGGATAATCAGGGCCTTATCCTTCTAGGTCGTTACCCCCAAACGGGTGGTTGAAGCCTCTTGCACTCCCCAAACAACTTTGGCAGGATGTCATGCCACTGAAGGCTATTCAACCAGAGCCAGATCTCTCCGTCCCAGGTGGGATTCAAAATGGCAATTATAAGCCAAGCACATTGTCCAATAGATCACACTGGGGCCACAGATCAGGACTTGATGCTTCAATGGCCACAAACTAGAATCTGAAACAACAAACAAAAGCAACCTCATAACATATTAATATTGCAAAGGACAAACCTATCTTTAGTATTGAAGTAGCTCGCCAAGGAATGAAGACCATCAGATTCAAAAGCAGAAAGTTTATTAGAAACTGCGCAGGGTCTCAGTGGAAGTAAGCTTCCGAAAGACTGAAAACCTCGAGCCAACATTTGAACAGATATTTATACCCTCTCCAGAAGTCAATTACATCCAAGAGCCAGATACAGTCAGATACAAAAAAACATGTTTACAGTTTCAACTCTTTCAAGGTGATGTATTTGGTACCAGTGAAGACCAGGGAGGAATTCTTTCCAGGTCGTGTTAACTCCCAAAATTTCCCATGTATTAAGCATAACAAGACTGCATACCTGAGCCTAGATAAGATAAAGGTACCTCTGCCAGCTTATTTTCATCTATTTTTCTACCTAAGCAACAGCTTTTATATGTTAACCCTTTTAGTATGCCAAAGACCTTCAGTGCCCAGTTCCTTGAATAAGATTGTGATTCATGCCAGTCCCTGATGCAATTGAAACAGGCCCAATTTGAAATGAATGGGGACCAAATTTGACTCCTTGAAAGCCCAATAAGGACAAGGCCCTGGAGGTGACAGATTGGAACTGGTATATTTAGTCAAAGGTAACAGGTCAGCATGGCAAGACAGAAGACCAGGTGAGGAACCTCTAACTTGCATGTAATCCTGCAAGCCCTAAACCAAACATAATAACTGATCATTACAGATCCTTGGCCATCAGCTTGGTCCATCTCTCCTCTCCAAGGCCTGATTGGGGTTTTTTTTACCACTAACCAACCCCTCCAAGGCTTAATCAGGGTCCTAACCATATGACCCACAGCCCTCTCCAAAGCCTGATCGGGGCCTAACTGCAACAGTTGCTTTTAATGTTCAATATATTTAATGTTTTTAATGTTTTCAATGTTTACTTATTGTTGGAATCCGCTTTGGAATCCAATTTTGGGAGAAAGGCGGCATAGAAATACAACGAAATAAATAAATAATAAATAAATAAATTGCAGCCCTCTACCTGGCCCACTCAGGGCCTAACCACAAAGCCACAGTCCAATTTGCACTGCTCTAAGCCCAATTGAGGCCTAAGGCCTCCCACTGTGGTACAGCCACCACTGCTGGGCCCAGATTGAAAATGATCACTAGCAGTGAGCCAGATTGTGCAGCAGTGAGACCAAAAATCCTCACCAAAATGTGACAAGGCCACTTATCCCTTAACTACCACAATGATGCTTCCCCATGGATGATACTCCTAGGATGAAGTCCAGTGAAAAGGTGAAAGGATGGGGCAGCAGGAGATTTTAGTATTTCCAGCTCTGTCCCAACACTGTGGCCCTTTTCTCATGGCATTTCTGAAGCAAAGGGGGCCCCTTGAGTGTTGCATAAATGTGAGGAGCAGTCCATATGATGCACTTACATTTGTGCAACACTCAAAGGCCTGATGCGGACTGCGCACACATTTTTTTTTGGCTCAAAGCCAAAAATGCTGTGCAGTTGCGCATCACTCTGGGACCCTGCACACACTTACCTGGTGTGCGGAGTCTTGGGAGCCGGGCTGGTTGCGCATCCAAGCAGGAGGGACACAGGAGCATTCCTCCAAAGTCTTCATACATGAGCCTCCCACTCTGGCACCAGGAAAAGGTAAGGTGCGAAAAGGGCCAGAGACAATGTGGAGTGCAATGACACAATTACTCTGTCCTCTTCCCATTAGAGGACAAGAAAAACACCTCACCTCTGCAATGCTGGGCAGTGTCAAGGGAACTGGAAAATGTCCTATGGCTTCAGCAATAGAAATCCAGCCATAATATGAAGACAGGTTAGAGTATATACTCTCAGCTGAAATGTTTGGAGAATATGAAAGTCATCTAGAAGAATTTTCACAGGAAGAACAAATTATCTTTGGTGGAAAGAACGAGGTCATGGATATCTTTGTGTGAATGACACCATCCTTGGTCCACCTCCAGAAAGATAACCTTCTCCACATGTTCAGTTGAGAGCACAGCAATTCTGAGCACTGGACTGTCATGTTCATCCTCAAAGTTTGCTCCTGTTAAATCAGAGTGGGCATCATTCAGACCTCCAGATGTTGGACTGTAATACCTAGCAGTCCTAGCCAGCAGAGCAACGCTAATCCCTAAAACATCTGAAGGACCTCATGATTCTTGCCCCTACTGTACGTGGTTCAAGGACTGCTTAGAAAAGTTACCTTTTGGACTGCAATTCCTTTGCCCTGGGGGAGGGTTCTGGAAGTCACAGTCCAAAAAAACCAAAATTTTCCAAACTTTGGTTTAAGACTAAGTTGGTTAGAATTGCAACTATAAAAAAAAAAGTTTTGTCTCTTCATACACTCACCTTAAACCTTTTGACATTTGATAAAACATTTTTACACTTGACATTTTCAAAAAAGTGAAGAAACCATCAACTTAGAAACAAAAAGCCAATAAACAGAACCAAAGAGATCTTAGGGAGCATTTTAAACATTTCCCCAAAAAACCGTAGTAGCTAAATTTAGTTCCCTGCTCCTTTTCAAAAGCTTTCTAAAGTGCATTTCATCAAATGGCCAGGATTTGATATCCCTCCTACCTCTGGACATTTAAAGCTCTTCTTTCTTCTGAGGGAAAGAAATGACTACTTTTGTCAACACACAGTTACTTGAAAAAAAAAAACCTTTTACTTTCTTCTTTCTCAAATTAATAGAAATAGTTAATTTTTAAAATTACACTTTGAAGCATACAAGGTGGCATTTTGCTTGGGGCGTGTGCTTTTATAATGGCTTTGTATGCTTGCAAGACTGTGCTGAGTAGCTTTGCAAAGTCCATATTCTCCTAAGGGCTGCTGTGAATTTGCAACATACACAAACCCATTGTAAAATGGTAGCCAGTGGAGTGACTGATACACCATGGGCCAAAGCACAATGAGCACCTATGTGCATTGGGAAGCTTCCGAGCACACATCTGGATACCATCTAGGTAGTGCCAGAATACAATGGGAGCACTCAATACATATCAGATGTGCCCAATACATCTCAGAATTGTCCAATACGCATGAGAACCCTCTTGTTGGTGTCCAGGTACACATAGCTGCAATTTGACTACAGAGTTTTGTTTGTAAAACTACAAATCTATACTGTGATGTAGGACCTTGGTCACAGTCCAGAATCCTGCCGGTGCCTTATGCATGTGTAAATTCTGGTGCAATTGGCTGGACATTTTTGTCTGCATTCAGTTCAAGGTTGTGGAAACACAGTTGCACATGTGCTGTCATTGTGCATGCCTGCACAATGCAGGCAGGCATACAAATGCATTTTCATCTGCGAACATATTGGCACATGCACATTTGCTTGTACATCCAGGTGTGCATTCAGTTGTGCAACTATGCTATTTAATACAGGAATCCCCCACCTTTTGACACCCATTATCTGACAACTCGCTGTTTTTACATTTCCAGATTAAAAACAGTTCCATTAATTTGATGGAGGTTCTCTTATCAGTTCTTCTTGCATCCACACACTGTTTTCAAAGTGCGCTGGGGGGGGGAGACACTAAGCCTTCTGAAAGACCTTGGAAGCAGTGCATGTGCAGTTGGTAACACATGAGCCTCCGTAAGTCCTTCATGTTCCCTTCAGTAATATACATGTATTCCACTTTTCAACCAATTCCATTTTCTGACAGTGCTCCAGCCCCTAACTTGTCAGATAAGTAGGAGAAACCTGTACAAGAACTGCATAACACAATCAAAGTATAACAACACGTGGGGAAAATTATACCACACAAGATCAATGAAGGATCTCAATAACAATTACTACAAGCCCGTAGTACAGCACACATTTTGTTCATGACTGCCTCATTGTGACTAGGGATGAAATAATAGACTCATAGAATCGTAGAGCTGGAAGGGACCCCATAGGTCATTGAGTTCAACCCCATGTTCAGTGGAAGACCTTCAGCTACAGCATCCCCAGCAGGTAGCTGTCTAGCCTCATATTTCCACAGACATTACTACCTCTCTAAGTAACTGGTTCCATCACTGAGCTGTTTTTGCTGTCAAGAAATTCCTTCTGTTGTTCAATCAAAATCAACCCTTGTGCCACTCAAAACCATTAGACTTGGTTCCACTTTCTGGGGGCAGCAGAGAAGAAACCTTTATCCTTCTCTCTGTGACAGCCCTTGAGATATTCAAAAAATACAATCAGAGCACCTCTCAGTCTTCTCTTTTCCAGACGGAAGATACCCAACTTACTCAACCTTACCTGATATGTTTTGATCTCTGTTTCTCTTATCATTCTTATTTCCCTTCTCTGAACCTGCTCCAACTTGTCTTTATCCCTCCTCAAGTGAGGTGTCCAGAACTGAATGTAGTACTCCAGATGAGACCTGACTAGTACAGAACAAATGGGACTATCTCTTCCCTTGACTTGGAAGCTATTATTCTATTAATGCAGGCTAAAATATTATTTGCCTTTTTTTCTTGTAGCCTCACACTTCTGGGTTATGTTCAGCTTATGATCAACAATAATCCCATGTAGGGGTCCTTGTCCCATGTAGAAATGCTGATCCATATATAAATGTGCATTGGGTTTTTGTGGCCTAAATGCTGAATTTTGCATTTGTCTGTGCTGAATTTCATTTTAATAATTTCAGTCCATTTTTCTAGTTTGTCAGGGTACTTCTGAATTCTGTTTCTATCTTCCAGTGTATTAGGATTCCTTCCCACTTTTGTATCATCAGCAAACTTGATAAGCATTGTCTCTGCCCCAACATCTAAGTTCTGCCTTAGGACAGAACCCTGTGGCACTCCACTCAAGACCTCTTTCTAGTTTGAAATGCAACCATTGATGACAACTCTTTGAGCATGGTTTCCCAGCCAATTGTGGATTCCTTTGATGGTGTTTCCATCTATTCCATGTTTAGTTTGTTAATCAAAATATCATGGGGGATCTTATCAAATGCTTTGCTGAAGTCTAGATAAATGACATCCACAGCATTCCCACTAGTGACCTAGTTTTAAAAAAAAGATACTAGATTAGTCTGACAGTATCTGTTCTTGAAAAATCTGTGCTGGCCCTACTGATCCCTGTATTGCTTTGATGCTCTGGGATGCAGAAGATCTGAACTCATCTAAGTTAGCCAGATGATTCTTGACTGATGCCCTGTCAATATTGATTTGCAATCCAGATCCCTTATTACTTTTATGCTGTGACTTTAAACAATTAGAATTAGTAATTATTTTTACCAGGATATTCCATCTGATCCACCATGACACTGACTGTCTGTGGTGGTGGTACTGGGCGTTCTTATCAGGCAAGAGTCTGTGCTGATGGTAGCAGTGCTGCTGCAAAAGTTTGCCATGTCAAGCTTTTGGTGAGGAGTTATTTTAAATGTATCAAACAATTACTAGGCAGCAGCAATAGTGACAGGTACCATTGGTGGAGAATCTTGCAGGGACAACAATGTGGTACCATAGCTAACACTTGTTAGTATTACACAGAAGGAGGTACAGTAAACCACTTTTGATTGTCTTTTACCAGGAAAAACTTATGATGAGACAATAGATAGTGCCAGAAGATGACACTTCCAGGTTGGAAGACACTCAGTGAGTTTCTATCCAAGCAAAATACAACTACAAAGCATTTCCCCACCTCTCAGGGCATACTGGCTGGAGTTGTATTCAAGGCTGTGGAATAGGAGTTGTTCCATGTGGCGCCATTTTTCATGTAGCTTCACATGCAGTACACATTGATGTGCCTCATGCACATTGAAGCTCTGTATATGCAAAACCCGTTGATGCATATACACATGTGGTATGCATATGCTTTGGTTGTGCTTTGTGGTAGTGCATTCAGGTGTCATTCTATGCTATTCTATGCATTCTATATGAGGGTGATGTAGCATGATAAATGGCTAAGTCAGCATGTAGGGATTTTGCTATGGAATTCCACTGTAGGTTCTCAGTCATAGTGAGAATAAAAGTAGCTTGCCTTGGGAATCTGCCATTCATTGCCAGATTAGTGAATGGAAAAACATCCTTGATGCCCACCTGGCCTGAGTTATGGAGACCTCACTGGATGAACTTGGGACAAGTCAACCTCTTCCAGCTTTGTCCACATGGGTCCTCTGTACAGCATCAGACAATGTCTGGGAGACAGGGAGGCAGAGTTGATGTGGTCTGTTAGGATCCATCTCCCCCACCAGGTGCCCTGCCCCACAGTTAGCTGGGTTTGGTTCTGTGTTTTTGAAGGTGGATAGACAAGACAGAATAGGGATTCTCTTGGCGTACCACCCACCCCACTGCTCAGTAGTTTCACTTCTTGAGCTGGCTGAGCTGGTTGAGCTGGTCTCAGTGGCAGTGTTGGAGTCCCCTTGACTTGTTGTACTGGGGGACTTCAACATCCCTGTGGAAGCTGCTCAGGACTTCATGTCTTCCATGACAACTATGAGTCTCTCCTAAGTAATACCCGTTCCCATCCATATTGCAGGACGCAATCTGGACTTGGTTTTCTATTCCAAGTGGGATGACAGTGATCTGGATGTGGAGAAATTTTCTGTAGTTCCATTGTCATGGACTGATCACCACCTGGTGGAGTTTAGACCCACATTACACAACCCAGATATGTTCATTCAACTACAGACGTATAACACTAAGCCTTAGGCTGGGGTGGAACAACAGATCTGCATCTGGGGCACACCCATCAAATGACAGCACAATGAAAACGTTGTAAACCCTTTTCAAGCCTCAGGTGGAGTATAAATGTAAGTTAATTAAAGAATAAATTAACAAGAAATACAGGTTGCAGTTCTGTCTGGCTTTAGGGAAGATTGAACTGGATATGTTTTCATCTGTTTTAATTGGATTTTAATTGAAATGTAATAGGACATTTTATATTTGCTTTAATCTATTGTTTTCTGCCCCAAGCTTTCAAAATGGGTGAGGTGATACTTTCAAGTTAATTGCTGTTGCTTATTTTTTTACAAAATAAAACAAATCAGTAACAAAATGACGAGGTAGGTTCCCTTGCAACATCTATATGTGTTGTACTATGGACCTACAAGTGAAACTTGCAACAAAATCATGGGTGGCATGTGGACCCAGTGGTGAGATGTCTCCTTATGCCTGGTTAGCAAACCACTGAATTAAATGGTGCAGTGTGCAGTGCTCCACTTCAAGGACACAGCAATCAAGGCTGGTGGTTTTATGTTTCTGGGAAATAGAACTGAGCCTTTTCACAACATCCATATTCAGTAAGGGCTGCTGTAACATTACTATATAGGACAGCCAGCAAAATGACCATTACGTATATGTCCCAATTTGCATTTGGACCAATGCTTTTTGGTCCTGATGTAGAATAGATGCCGATGTGCATTGGGTGCTCCCAATGTACATTGAGACACTAGCTAGAGAGTATTGATGCTAATAGACAGAGCACAACATGCATTGGAACATTCTTGCCAGTGCTCCAATACTCATCTTCACAATTCATTAGAAAGGTTCTGTAGTGTCTCTGCTATGTAGCTAAGTATACATACAATTTGCAACATAGACCACAATATAGAATCATGGCCCAAAATCCTACACTGGTGTAGCATAGTGTAAAAACTCTGCAAGTTATTCCTTGATCACTCCACTTTTGCATTGCTCCACTCCTTTGATCAGATTCTACCTGACCTATATCTCCCTTAACATCGGTTTTTCCATCTCTCTCCTCTCACATACGTGCCCCACCAATGGTGTAGTACTAAAGTTTAAAGTGTAAGCACTTATCATGACAGCCTGTAAAGCAATCCTCAAGTAGAATTCTAGAATTAAAAAAATCAGGCTACTGTGTTGCTCTGTTGATCTATATAGATACAAAGTTGGATAAATAGACAGACAGACAGATATTTAATTTATACCCTGTCCTTTTCCCCAAAAAGGATCCATGCATTTCTTTCAGTCTTAATTTCCCACCTGCAGTAGGTCATTTTAAAAAAGTTAATGATTCTTGCCCACTCAAGACCAGCCATTCCAAAATTCTTTGGTATACAACAAGGATAGCTCATAGTAATGGTTTGCCTGATACCTTCTCTTGGGTTTGTGTAGCAGGAACTTCACACATGGAAGGTTGGAGGTTAGAGTCCTATTAATAGTGTACACAAGTGCAAGTCCAACTTATATTTGTGTATCTATTTGTTGTGGTGGTTATTATCACAGAGGTTGCTATTCTCTTCTTCCACCTGTAATGTTCAAAGCCCCCCCCCCAGGATTACAGTTGTGCTGTGACAGTGAAGTCCTTATTAATTAGAAAGATGGTAGGATCTCCTTCTCCGCATGTCTTCCAAAAGAGGCTGGACAGCTACTTGCCTGGGATGCTCTAGTTGGAGTTCCTGCATTGAGCAGGGCATTGGGTCTGATAGCCTATAGGGCCCCTTCCAGCTCTAAGATTCTATGACTTCTCTCTGCTTTCCAACAGCCACAGATTGGCCACGTGGGTGATGTCACAGCACAATGGTGAGTCCTGTGTTTCTGACATGGAAGCTATGGCAGATTGCCACATGTGGACTTCTTATACTACAGGTGACCATGCAAGATCTCTCTCTGATTGTGCTATGCAACCCTTGCATTTAATAGCAACTTTGCAAAGCTGAATGCATATCTGAATGATCAATTGGATACACGATTGAATGTGCATGCACATCTGTATGTGCAGTGATGACACATGGCCAGCTCTGTTTCTGCAACCTTGACCTTAATAGCAGTAGCATGTGTATTTCTATACCACTTATCAGCTAAGTGCTTTCTAAGCAGTTTACAACGGCCCTTTCTGCACGAGGCTGGTGAATCACTTTGTGCCGTTTCTTATCGGATTTTCTGGGCTCAAAACACGGAGGACTTTCCCTCATTTCCTTCTGCACAGCTACTGCATATGTTCCATTCTGATTCGGAGGAGTGGGAGTTCATGAATCCACACTGCCTCCGCCGTAGCCACTCCCTCTACTCCCCTCACCCTGCCCCGTCAGCTGTGATTGGCTTTTTTTTTTGCATGGTTTAATATGTGCGTACGTGCGTAAGTCCATACTACCCCCTGGCCCCTCCCATGAGCCCTCCCCTGACCACCAATTCACATTGGTGCAAATGTACGTGTCTGCACCACTGTGAAAGTACGAATTGGATCGATCTGGAAAATTGGAAAACTGATTTCTTCCAGTTTTCAAATAGCACACTTTACCACCACATGGGGGTGCATTTAGTTGGAATTACATGTGGAACGAAGGTAAATAAACTGAACCTAGTCCACTCCAAGGTGCAGAAGATCTCCATGGCAAGACGTATTGGCCCGCCTTAATAACCGCGTGTGGAAAGGGCCAATGTGTTAGCTAATTGCCCCCAACAAGCTGGGTACTCATTTTACCAACCTGTGGAACGATGGAAGCTGTTTTGCAAAAATGTACAACTGCTTCCATAGGGAGCTCAGTCACTGGGTTGCTGGAAATGTATCAGTGCCCTTCTAGCTGAGACTGGGATTGTGGCTAAAATCAGAGAGGAATCCAGGGAGTGGCAGATGAGTGTCCTTGTCCCAGCTCATGAAAAGGTCCCAGGGCTTCAGAACTGCAAGATCTGGATCTGCTACATCACTTCTCCCCTGATGAGGAGAACAACAGTCAAGTTTTTGTGCACACTGAGCACAATCAGTCATCATTGACTGTCAGAGGTACTTCTTCCACTTAAAATCTTGCTACCAAAAGATTTGGAGAGGGTACTTCTACAACTTTGCATTTATCTTAAGTCTAATTCAGGCCTTCTGGGAATGCCTGGTGATGTATGGGCTACACAAGCATTAGCACTCACAGCCTGAGCATGAGAAATAGAAGTAATGATGCCCTGAGATATTATCACCTATTTACTTGGTGTTCCCCAAGCTTTAAAGCTTAATGCCTCTTTGTCACAAAGTTGCTGCACATCTGCTGAAGGGATCAAGAACATCTATTTGTCATGGTTCACTATGCACTAGGCCTCCATAAAATTCCTTTGAACCAACTATAGGTTGTTGTCCTTTCCTTTCTTTCTTTCTTTCTTTCTTTCTTTCTTTCTTTCTTTCTTTCTTTCTTTCTTTCTTTTGGTTGGCACTCTTGTTATTGTTGCAGTTGCATGAAGCAAATATGGAAGTTTAAATTGTTGATACAGCAGAGGAAAACAAGACAATGTACTAAATGTTTAATGCGGCAATCCTGCAGTCTGGGCAACGTTTACCTTACTGAAAGCAACATTAGCACGCACATACTATATGTAAATATGGCATCCAATTGTTTCTTGAGAAAAAGGGAGAGTTCATAAAATGCAGATGAAGAGGTTTTTTTTTTTTTTTTTCAGGGATAGCTCTGGAAAGATTTCTGGACTCAGCACTCTCTATGAATTCATTTTGATGGGAGGCAAGACCATGGCTGAGAATCTGCATCATGGTTGCATAGTGTAAATCTGTACACATCATGCACTAATTGGATTAACTCTGTTACACAAGGCTGGCATCAAACAGCAACATTGTGCAATTGGATCAGGACCCCAAATCTGCAAACTGAATATGTAGCTAAAAGTGCATGTGCATCCATGTACAAAACAAAACAATGCACCATGTGCATCCATTCACTGCACAGGCCATTGTGCATGTGCACCCATGTCCCATAAGCTTTCATGCACACTGGCACTTGTGAGCGCAACACCACTTCTGCAAATGTGAGCTGGATGCAGGTGCTTTTCATTGGAGAGGAAAAAAACTTACACAGATGTAAGACACTAACAGGATTTTGGCCCACAAAAGCCATATTTCCATCCAGCAGCAGTACTCTGGATGCCATAATCCATTTTGGAGGACTAGAGAGTCCTCAGACCAACACTGCCTATCAAAGGTGGGTCACCATGCCTTTGAGGAGGAGTGGAGTCTCTGAAACTCAGGGACAGGTGGTCCCTCCCGAAACTGCAAACCCCAGGATTCCATAGGATGTTGAAAGTAGAATAATCATGCTATAAGAATGTAGTGCGGAAATGGCCTAAGTCTGGCCCTTCTGAGGTTCGAGTTTAGGCATCTAGGCTTCTTCAGATGGCCACTCCCCATTCCCCATGAGGCAGTGGTTTGATGATTTCCCAGCTTTTCTGTAGATTTTTTTTTCCTCTAGAAGTGGACAGCCAACAACCTTTGGTTTGACTTTTTTTTAAAAAAGCCTTCAGATCTTTCCTTCTAGAGGAGCAGAAAACAAATCAATATACATTTGTTACCCTGACTTCTGGAGGTCCTTAGGGGACATCCGGATTTGCATTCTTGGAGCAAATCTGGGTTTCCCTCAAGGACCCCCAGAAGCCAGGGTAACAGATTTAGATACTTTAGAATTAAAAAAATATTTTTAATAAAAAAAATGCACACCCAACAACATTGCAGAAGATTTGGCTATTTAACCATGTGTTTTATTTTGCCTCAAAAATCAGGTAAAGGACAGCATTGGAAAAGGGGCTTAATGTTTGTCTTAAAATCCTCATGGCCTCATGATGACTCCTTTTAGTAATGTGAATTTTGAAGTCCTTCAATTTTTGTTTTTCCTCAAAGGAGTTACAAATGCGGTGGATATATGTGTGGTGTTGGTGGTGTTGGTGTTGCTGTTGTGTCTTCAAGTCATTTCCAACTTGTGGCAACTCTAAGACCCTTTCCGCATCTTATCTCTTCTCGGCACTGGGGTGCAGTGCTCGTGCAAGCAGCCTCTTGTGAGAGGTCCTCACCTCCAGGTTTCTTCAGCTCCACACAAACTTCCTGCTTGCTCTTCTTTTTGCAGTGCAGTCTGGGACCTTTCCAGGCTGCACTGAGACAGGAAGCGTGACCGGCCTGGCTCCGGAGGCTCCGCACACCAGGTAAGTGCATGCAGGGCTCGGGAGCGATGCGCAATTGCGCAGCTTTTTCTGCTTAGAGCTGGAAATGCAAAGATGCATGATCATTGCTGATTTATTTATTTATTTATTTATTTATTTATTTATTTTTTTTCCCGCCTCTCCATATGGATCGAGGCGGTGAACAACTTACAAATAGCATGTATTTCGATACATTTCTATACATGCCCCCAGCAAGCTGATGGCCCCTGGAGCCTTCTGCGATTGCGAGGGCGTCATGGAGATCGCTCCTCAAAATTGCACAAGGCTCCAGGTCCTCTTTTGCATCACAGATGCCATGCAAAAAGGGGGTAAAGCAAACCTATCACACAATTTTCTGAGGCTGAGAGTGTGCGATGTGCCCAAGGTCACCCAGTGGGTTTCCATGGCACAGTGGGGAATCAAACACTGGTCTCTAGCATCTGTAGTCAAATGTTCAAACCGCTACACCATGCTGGATCTGAAGATTTATATATATATATATATATGAATGCAATATATATATTTGTATGAGTACACGTATGCAGTACAAAAATGACCAAGAACACTGTAGCAGAATCCATTTTGTTTCAATCAGAGAGCCACTCTAGATGTCATGCAAGTCTTATCCAGAACATTTTCTACATATGAAAAATTCCTGAAATCCTGTACATGATGTCATGTGTGCTAGTGTAATGCAAACACTTTTTTCAGTTAGAGGTGCAAGGGTATAAAGGATATCATCCTCTCCTATGAGAACTATATTCCCTCCCCATGAAATTTTCCTTCGGTCCCCAAATTTCTTGCATTGCAATCATTTAAAACTTCAACTTGCTCTTTAGGAATATAGTTTAGGCATCCTAAACTATATAAAGGGTCAGGCAAAGTTACCAAGGGAATATGAACAGAGTAAATATAACAGTTCTAGTTATGGACAATTGTTAGTGTCTTAGTCTTTGCAATGCTAAAAATTTAAGAAGGAAAAGATCACATGAAAATTTTTTATTTGGATGGGAATGCTCTCCTTTGTCCCCCTGCTCCCCTAACCTATATCCCTTGGAAATATCTAAAATTATCTGTCTGTCTATCTATCTATCTATCTATCTATCTATCTATCTATCTATCTATCTATCTATCTATCTATCGCTATATACACTTTTAACACAGAATAACATAAACAGAAGCTGACATTTTAATGTAATCTAAAATTAAAACACACTATGCTAAAACCCTAAACTAAAAACCCTAAACACTAACTCATTAAAACGCTAACTTACTAAGTACACACTAACTTACCAAATACGAAAGGGCTCTGACCCCCAAACCAAACTGTAATGAAAGAGAGAAAATAAAATGAGGAAAAAAAATGTTATTCTACCGTTACAGATCCAACCTACAAATCTTACTAGCAACCATAGCTGCAAATTATTACATCATTAGATTGCTTATTTCATGATTAGATTTCCTATTTCTCAAAAAGTTCATAAACGGTTTCCAATCGTTCAAAAAACCTTCATTTGATTTATCCTTTAGGACACACATTAGTTGGGCCATTTTGTATAACTCAGCAACCTTAACAACTCATTCTTCTGTCAGACTACACCTCTGGGAACTATTCTTTTTTCTGTTTTGTCCTTCCCACAAAATTACCACTAATTAGGGAAAATACCACTAAATGGGAAGTGAAAATAACTCTTCAAAAGGAAAGATCGTATGGTTGGGTTACTTATATTGCATGCTGATTATAGCAATGAGAAATTCCCTTGAAATCCACAGTAGGTGGTATGGAAAGTAATTTCTGTCTGAACATATGATTGTTCTCATTCCTTTTCCCTTCCTCACACCTTTTCTTTGGTTTATATCACGTTCCTTTCCTGTTTCTTCTTTGTTTTGATGACCAGACCACTTGGAATACAGCTATTTCCTCGCAGCTGATCGGAACAAAATGCCATGAAAGATAAAGACATGCCCATCAATGAACAAATAACACTGGGAAAAGGTGAAGATTTTTTCTGCAGCTGCAAATGAAATGACATAGGATGAAAGAAAAAGAAAGGTTTTGTGACAGTGCAGTTAAAGAAGGCCCTAAAATATTGGCAAATGTATCACAAAAATGATGTCAGTTTCCCTGCCGTATTTGATTTTCAGGGGTCTGCCCCAGTCAAGTAATAGTGAATTGATATTCCAGTCAAGAAATACAGTGAAGACCTAGGACTGGATCTGCAAATAGATTTACAAAAAGGAAGAAATGAGAAATTGGGTGAAGGAGTCCTCCTCTCTTCATTTTATAAGTGGGGGTAAAACATTGTGTGAGAACATGGGAGAGGACCTTCACTGTTGTGGCAGTCCCAGTAGTGGAATGCCTTCCCTTTCATAGCCTGTTTGTTACTGACATTAGTTTTACTTCAACACTATATTAAAGCATGGACTTCAATCAGATCCTCTGTGGTCTAATGATTGTATCCATGCTTATAGTCAAATGAGTGAATGTGCCCAAAGGTGATGGAAGCAACCCTAAAGATCTAAGGACAACTGATGGAAGACATATCGTTGGATGGGGTTAGGGTCACAATGTCAAAATTTCTTTGGCTCACACAAATCAACTAAATACAAGAAAATACAAAGTCGCCCCAAAAGCAATACTGTTACTGACCAGCTGAAATGCAGAAGATAAACTTTCACATTTTCACTGGCTTCTTCTTCAGACAAAGAGGTTAAAATCATATAGTAGAATTAAAATGAGGTGATGTTACATGGACTTCTGGAGAAATTCAATGTTCTCTGCCTAAGAAAGGAACACTTGGCTTCACACAAGATGGAGGCATTCTGGATCTCAAGGAAAGTTACTTTCTTGTTGCTAATGGACCAGAAATAGTGTTACTTGACTTTTGTTGCTTCTTGTCTGTCTTGTCTGCAGTCCCCACATGGACAAGATGGGACATGGCCTATGTCTCCATTGATATCCTTCTGTTACTCCAGTTATGTTATGTCAGGTGAGAGCACTAGATATCATTTTGATATCAAGCAATTCGGTCTTGGCTTGACCTTTCCGTGCCACCCTGCTCCAAGTGTTTGCAGAGGTCCACTGGACAAGCACGTATTAGGCATGGCCGTTAATGGTTGTACATTCCAAAACCTCATTCAGGCAGGCAACTTAAGCCTCTCCGATGCTTTAGGGAAAAACCTTCCTGCAAACCAGCTTTGCTCGGCACGTATCTTCACAAAGTCACACGGCCAAGAGCCGAGCCATTCCTTTATGTTGGGCCATCAGCGTACTGGCCATACTATTGTCATCCAGCGTTTAGCTCATCATGCAAAACCTGACCTTTTCCACCTCCTTTGTCAAGCTCCAAAATCCCTTTGTTCTCACCGAGCATAGCATAGCCTGTAGGCACGATCCACCCTATAAAAAGTCCCCACTTTTGGGACTACCTCGGACTACTTTGGACTTCCATCCCGCCTTGCTGCCAGTTGTCTAAGGAGACTCCCCTCAACAGACCACGTTGAGCTTTCTCTCTCGGAACCCCGTCTTTCTCTCCAGGACTACGAGACCAGGTGTCATATTACCCACTCCCCAAATCTCTCCATTTCTATTTCCAAGTTAGCTAGTGTGTGTGTTGTCTTATTTGCTGTTTATATCTCAATAAAACTTGTTATTTGGTTACTGCTAACCTTGTCTGCCTACCCTTCTGACCTGAAGCCGTAGACATTGGGTACAAGATCCTAGCTAAAGTTACCCTGCCTCTTGTTAGCTTAAGAGAGTGCTCGAGTTTAATTCCCTCAACTTGTGCTTTTATTCGGTTATTTGGGCGCCCCTCCCGGGACCCCCAACATACAGGGTAGCACTTCTAGACCATCTTAACTGACAATAGAAATACCATCTGAGACAAAATGTAAGCCTGTGCTCTAACATCATCACTTTTCTTCTCCTGAATTACTCTTTTGTGGATTTTGGATTCTGTTGTATTTTACTGCATGGCCAGCATGGCTATCTCATGAATATATTTCCCAGGTCAGCTTTGTTCAGGCTTCCCAAACTAAGACACAAGAACATAATTATCTTTGATCTTTTACACATCTCCAAATCTTAAGATGCAGTGCTTAGGAGAAAGAAATGCACACAAAATTCATACTTTTGGAAAATCTGCACACAAAATACTATAGGGGAAATAATATCCAAAAGATGTTTTAGTACAAGTTCTGAATGATAGGGAAAATTAAATATAAAACTGTATGAGTTTCAGTACATATGAAAATGCATACCAATTTCTGCAAAATGCAAAGTGATATGGAACCAGAGCAAAGAAACTGATCCACATCCTATGGTAATGTCTTTATAATGCCTTTAATTATCCGTGCAATGCAAACAATACTATGTACAACAATGTTGTTGCCATTGTGGTGGCTGAGTGTGAATGATGCTCAAAAGTTTTAGGATAACCAAGATGTGGATTGATTCCCCAAACCTTCCTATGGAAGTCTTTGGCTCAGAACTTGGATGATGAATGTAAGATCACAATGACCCTTTCCACATGTGAGTGTGTGTGGGGAAATGGGCGAAAACACCCGAAAATGGAGCTTACCAGCAGCCGGGCTAGTCTGTCGGCATGCGGAACAGCGCAAGTTCACTGCTCCACAGTCCTACGGCGTCCCAAATGGTGGCTCCTGGTTGGTGGAGGCTCTCCACCAACCGGAGAAGCTCACCAGCCGGAAGCCCGCCCCGGCAGATCTGCAGGCACGCACTTGCGCGCACCTGCAAATCTGCTTCGAAGCCGGGTGACGGAGCAGCACGAGGTTGGGCACTCCATGCTTTTCAAAAACCTCTAAAAAGGTTTTTAAAAAACATGCCTCGTGACCAGTTCCGGTTGCTCCTGCAAGGATTAGGGTGTGGAACTACAAAAAGTAGTCCACCCCAGTCCACGCTATGGTGCAGAAGACCTCCGTTGGAGGTCCCTCTGCACCATTTTAAAATGCTAATATGGAAATGGCCAATTACTGGACAAGAAGTTCATCCCAGGATTCTCTAGGGAGTTGGAGATGATAGCAAGACCCACAGTTTTCAATTCAGGAAGACAGCTGAACAAGTCTAGATCCAGAATTTCTCATACAGTAGCCTCCGCTTCCCAGGCTGTCATATCACGTCCCTCACTCTACAATTTAAAGACATTAGAAAGTTGGTAAACGAACCACACGAAAGCCACTCTATTACTTAAACCGTCAGCTACTCTTCATTCAAACACAATACAAGGTGGTTGAATCTGAAATGCCAAGTTGCATTAGACTATAATTCCACTGCACTGGTTGTGTTTGCTATGTACTTGTGTCCTAATTGGTACTTGAGAGGAGCTTTTCTGTGTTTCAATGAGCTTCTTTCATTGGAAAGACACCAATATTTACAACACTGGAAGTTCAGCCATTTGTCTACTTTGAACAATGGACTAATGCAGCTCCATATCTATGAAAAGGTGTCTTATTATTGGACAGAGGCTTGAAAGAGATACTGTTGTTTAGTAGAGGCTAAATGCATTGTATTAAAGTGTGTTCTCAGCTGGCTCCTCTCTATTAATTTTGTATTTCCCCCTTTCTTTTCTCTTTCCATTTTTCAAACACTTTTTTTCCTTCCTTCTTCCTTCCCTCTCTCTGGTCAAAATTGTTAAAGTTTACCAGTGGGACTCTCCCATGGCCATTTGTAGTATGTAGATTTTCAAAGCAATAAATAATTATAATTTTTTTAAAAAAATAACAAAACCCCACACAAGTCTAACTCCAGATTCCTCTTCCTCTCAGTTATATTTTTGAATAGGAATAATTGTCAATTTAGTTATCTCAGTCAAGAATTAATCATTATACCATTTATACCTCACTATATATATTTTTAATGTACACTTTTCAAAGACAGTTTGGAACTTATTGTATGCAAAAGCGGCAGATGGGAATTTTTACATAGAAAATGGCATTTCCTTCATAGAACAAAAAAAAACAGTGATGGAAAAAAAGTTTCTGCAAAGAAAACAGTGTTGAGAAATGTTGTTTTATGCACAGAAATGTTTTCTGACCATGGAATATTGTTTTCTGCATAGGAAATGTATTTTCAGTGGCAAAAAAGCCATTTTATATGCAAAAAATACTAGAAGAGAAAGCAAGCAAGTGTGGTATAGTGATTTCAGTGTTAGGCCATTTCTTCACTAGACTGTTACAGTGCTATTATTCCTCTTTCAACATCCTATGGAATTAAACTGCAAATCTCGGGATTCCATAAGATGTTGAAAGTGGAATAATAGCACTGTTACTGTCTAGTGTGGAAATGGCCTTAGACGATGACCCTGGAAACCAGGATTTGACTCACTGGGTGACCTTGGGCTCCTCCCACACTCTTAGCTCCAGAAAACCCCATGATAGATTTGCCTTTGGGTCATCATAAGTTGGAAACGATTTGAAGGCCCACAGTAACAAATACATTTTAGTGCAAAATAAACCCCAAATTGCAAAGATCCTTACCTGTCTGCTTTCTCCCTCTCAAAGTTTCCTGTCATAAACTCCATTTGATAAACTCTGTCAATGATTTTAAAAATATTTTCAACACTTCTTTCCATCTCTAGTGTTGTTCATATCAGCACCTTCAAATGTTAATTGTTGATAACAATATGATAATGATAGTGATGATCATGATGCAATAACATTTTGTAGCCCCAAAGCTCTCTTTGTTGTTGTTGTTGTTTTGTTGTTGTTGTGTGCCTTCAAGTAATTTCTGACTTATGGAGACCCTAATGTGAACCTATCATGGGTTTTCTTGGCAAGATTTGTTCAGAGGGGGATTCCATTGCCTTTCTCTGAGGGTGAGAAGATGGACCTTTTCGCACGGGCTTTCCCAAGCGAAAGAGCCCTGTGAGCCGCGCAGGAGTGGGAGCGCCGCTGCGCACGACGCACTCCCACTTCCGGCGCTCTCACGGGGCTGCAGCGGCGCGGGCGCGGGGTTTTTGATTTTCGCTAGCAGGCGAAAATCAACCCGCGCTCGCGCAACGCTCCCGGCGCCCGCCCGCACTTACCTCTTGTGCGGTGCGTCGGGGCGGCGGCCGGGACGCGCTTCCCTCCCTCCGCTCCTGCGGAAGGAAGGGGCGGGACGGGGTGGTAGCGCGACGGATGCGACGGCACCCTGCTTCGCACGGGCGGGGGGCTGCTCGCGACAGCCTCCCGCTCGCGCGCGTGCGCGCAGGGGGGCGGGCGCGACTGTTGCTCGCTCCTGGCGCGCGTGGGGGGCGGGCGTGACTGTCCCTCGAGCCAGGAGCGAGGGACAGTCGCGCCCGCCCCCCGTGCGCATGCGCGCGATCGGGAGGCTGTCGTGAGCAGCCCCCCCGCACGCGCCAGGAGCAAGGGACAGTAGCGCCCGCCCCCCCGCGCGCTCCAGGAGCGACGGGCTCCTTTCTTGTGCGCGCGGGGGGGATGGACTCGCGAGCCGCCGCCGCCTCCGGGACGGTGCCGTTTCCCAGCTGGTTCCTTCGGCTGCGGAAGGAACCAGCGGGGAACCGGCAGGCTCCCGAACTAGGCTTTTCCCGCAAGCCGCCCGCCCCCGCTCGCGCAAAAAGCCTAGTGCGAAAAGGGCCAGTGACTTGCCCAAGATAATCCAGTTGGTTTCCATGGTTGAGTGGAGATTCAAACCCTAGTCCCACCCCACTGGCTCTCATGACACCACATTGGCTCTCTTTGTACTTTATTGTTAACTGCGATCAAGTCAACTTAGACCTATGGATGAGAGACCTCGAAATCACTCTGTCATCAGCCACTCTTCTCACTTCTGGCAGATTCAGGGACATGTCTTCCTAGATTAAGTCTATCCATCTCTCCTGCATTGCTACTAACTTTTACCTTTCTAAGCATCATTATCTTTTCTAGCAAGTCAGCTCTTCTCATTATATGGCCAAAGTATGACAGCCTCAGTTTAGTCATCTTCACTTCTAGGGAGAGTTCAAGCTTGATTTTCTCTGGGACCCAGATCATTCAAAATGATCTTAACAGATGAGAGAGATGGGCCAAAACTACCAAAATTAATTTCAACAGGAAGAAGTGTAAGGTACAACACCTGGGCAGAAAAAAAAAATGAAATGCACAGATGTAAGATCAGTGACACCTGGCTTGACCACAATACTTACGAAAAGGGTCTAGGAGCCTTAGTAAACCACAAGCTGAACATGAGTAAGCAGTCTGATGTGGCGGCTAAAAAAGTTGATGTGATTCTGGGCTGTGTCAATGGGAGTATAGTGTATAGGTTGAGGGAAGAGGTAGTATTAGTCTGTTCTGCTTTGGTCAGACCTCACTTGGAATTCTGTGTCCAGTTCTGGGCAACGTAGTTCGGGAAGGAAATTGACAAGCTGGAATGTGACCAGAGGAGAATAACCAAAATGGTAGGAGGCTTGGAAACCATGCCCTATGAGGAGCAGCTCAGGGAGCGGGGTATGTTTAGCCTGGAGAAGAGAAGGTTAAGAGGAGAGATGATAACTATGTTCAAATATTTGAAGGAATGTCATATGGAGGAGGGAGCAAACCTGTTTTCTGCTCCTCCAGAGACTATGGCATGGGGCAATGGCTTCAGACTTCAGGAAGAGAGATTTCATCTACACATTAGGAAGAACTTCCTGATAGTAAGAGCAGTTTGATGGTAGAATATGCTATGAAATCTCCTTCTTTGGAGGTTTTTAAATAGAGGCTGCACTGCCATCCATTGGGAGTGCTTTGACTGTGTCTTCCAGCATGGCAGAATGGAGATGGACTGGATGGCCCTTGGGGCTTTTCCAGTTCTGTGATTCTATGATTTCTCCATTGCCACTCAGCATTACTCCACAATGCAGAACTGTGATGAAGTGGGAAAATATCTGATTTTATGCATAAATTGAGTGGTATCATGCCCTCCTTCCAAAGCATGGACTCTGAATCAGAGTCTGAAACAGAAGGCATGTCAGGGCCTGCTGTACAGAGAAAGGTTACAGTGCTGGAAACAGAAAAGAGGGTGGTGCCAGCTCCAACAGAGAATCCAGCCTCTTCAGATACAGAAGAACACTTACCTAGACCCAACTTTGCACAGCAGGGGCAGCAAAGAGAGACCTAGCATTGGTCTCTCAGAATTCATAACCAAAAACAATCAGTCAAGGCACAGCTGCACTAGGCTTTGGGTCTATTGAGCTGGTGTCCTTCCCCTCCAGGAGTTGTCAGAGCTTATCTGACCTGCTACTTTGCTGGGTGGCTTGGCAAATGCTTGGATTGACCTTAGACACTCCCTTGCCAGTGAAATCCTTCCGGACTTTGTTTATCTTGGACATTATTTATGACTCCTTGCTTACTGCCTGGAAGTAAGTAACAAGCTGGGCGATATTCAGTTTGTTTTGTTTGATTTATCAGCTGTGCCAGGACTGAGATAGGACAACCATCATAGTTTGAAAGACTAGGTACAATGTCTGATGAAATCTCAGAAGTAAAGAAGAAAGATGAATAAACCTTGCATCTGTTCAATCTTTCTGACATGTTGGTAGAAAGGAATTCATTTGGTTTAGTGTTTCCAGACTTCTTCAGGTACATTTTTTAAGCTGTTGTGAGGTTGGAGATACCAGGAAATAGAACACAGTGGTAAATCATAGAATGTAGTCTGAGGTGAGTCTCATTCTTGTGTGAATATAAATAATAGATTGCACAATATAGTCTCTGATTAAATGCACCCAGAGTGAGGGTGGAGAAAGCAAAAGACCAATGAAATACTTCATCCCTTTTTCCAACTAGGTGCACCATGTCATTCTTTGCTGAGAAGCACTCTGACAAACAAGAAATTTCTCTTGGAATAAGTAGCTATGGAAAACTCCTTGGAAAGGCAGGCTTTGATGTAGTCCCAAATGGAACACAGGAAGTAAGCCTGAAATTTAAATATAGATTGGTTCACAAAGAATAATGTCCACAATGCCATCTGTTATAGAAGGTAGAAGAGGATGAACAGAATTTTCAACTGTCACAATTGCCTTAGAAACAAAGATATATTTGTTAGGGAGGAAAGAATGGTGTTTGCTGTTCTAAACCAGACCTCTTCAGTTTAGGAGTTTTTAATGACAACATTTATCTGACTGGAAATGATGGAAGTTGTGGATGAACATGTTTGGACTCATCATGCCCTTAAACTTTAGGCCATTTCTGCACTACGCTGTTATAGCGCTATTACTCCACTTTCAATAGCCAGTGGAATTTTGAGATTTGTAGTTTACTGAGGCCAAAGAACTCTCTGGCTCCAAATTCTAAAGGTCCCTCCCTGAACTGCCAACCCCAGAATTCCATAGGATACTGAAAGTGGAATAATAGCACTATAACAGTGTTGAGTGGAAATGGCCTTACATTTATCCTTAAGAAGAGTGTTCCCAACCAATTTGGGATCATGTGAGCACTTTTTGTGCTATAATGTTTTGTAAGCAGAACATTCACATGAAAAGTTTTATGAAGCCAGTCCAGAACTACATGGAATGCACCAGAGTGAAGTCATGTTTTTGAACTGCCCACCACCATGGTGAATTACACCATTATTATGAAACAAACAACATATATGAAACAACATGTGAAACAACAGTTGTGAGAACCACAACAATCGGAGCAGTAATGTAGACTTGAGTCGATTGACTTGGACTCAAGTCGGACTCAAGTCACTTCAGTGACTCGGCTTGGACTCAACTTGGCCATAAATGACATGTTGATTTAACTCGACTGGTGGCTTGAATAATTTTAGTGATTGACTTGCTGCCCTTGGTTCAGTAACATAAGTAAATGTAAGCCTTCAGCTTGAGAAATGGGAAGTAAGAATGATCCCTATTCCTCACTTCTTCTTTTTTTTATAATAATTTTATTAAGTTTCACAGATTAAAAAAACTTTTTTTAACCTGTAGTTTTACATGAAATGTTTCTGCTGCTTCCACTCCACTCTGGCCTTTGCCTCTCGAAATACACTCCACGTATTACACTTATGTATCACATTACAGTGTTCATCTCAGACGTTGAAACATGCTTTCCCCTCTCCCCATTTCCACAATCAAAATACAGTCCTTTTCCCTTGACAGTTCCCAGTTATCCCCCATTATTGGCCATTCTGCTTTTCTCTACTCAACAAATTTCAATTAATTCTCATTTCTCGTCTCTTTTAAATGCTGCTATCGTTTCTCAAATTAAGTCCCCCATCGTTTGTAAAGTGAAATCTTAAAATTTTTAAAACACGTCTATCAATGTATATCTGGCAATCTGAGCTATTGCTACTGTTATAATCACTCCTCTTCTGCCCTGGATCTCATTATATTAAAAATGTCTTGTTTCCCACCTCCAACTGTGTCCTATTCACCCATCCACCCTTTAACAATATCACAGTGTCTATATTAATGAGAATATATCCATCAAAAACGCAAGCTTAATGGATATTGCCAAAGTACATAGTCATCTTATCTAATTCGGAGCCCTGTGGACCATATCATCTTCCATTCCCCCCTTAGCTGCCCAGATATTCCCTATTCCTCACTTCTGAAGTTGCAGACCCTTGAAGACCATGGACTCCACTCCATACACCCATACCACCCTTTTTTCTCTTAAAGTGGGCTCCCACACTTGAGGCTTAAGACTTTGAATAAAAGACTTAAGACACCACTGAATTGGAGCAGCCCAAAAACACATACACAGTCTGGGAAGCCAGCTCTTCGACATGAACTGCCAAGGTTTGTGAAGAAAGAACTCTCTGCAGAAAGGTAAGTCTTCATATGTCCTCATCTAAATGTGTTGCTCACCTCTACTCAAGAATAATAAAAGCAAGCAAACTTTTCAAGAAGGCATCTGTTCAATTATCCCACACTGTCAATTAAAAAGACATTAAAAAGTGCTTTGTCTTTTTAGGAAAATAATTCTCACAGATAGGTGGCATATGTTTCCACTAGTCCTTTTATAGGTCATTTTTTCCCCCAGAAGCTGATTTCCTTCTTGATGTTTGAATTTTTAATGTTTGAATTAGCTGAATGCTGATTGCCTATCTCCTTTTGCATACTGCTGCAGATTGTGCTAGCTATTTACATGACATGCTAAGAAAGAGGACCTAAGATAAAGATGTGGATTAAACTTGGGTGACATCTTGCTGGTTATTTATGAGGTTGAAATTCAACAAACATGCATGGAACACGGGCCAGGATCCTGCATTGTGCTTTCTTGTTGCAAAACTACACTCACAAAGGTTGCATTACACCATCCTTCTCTTGAATGGCAGTATCTTGCAACTGATTGTGTCTGCCAGTCTGGCTGCTTATTGCTCTATTGGCAATGGAGAATCTGTTACTGCATTTATGATATGTCTGGTGAGAGCGCTAGATATCATTTGATATCAAATAATTTGGCCTTTACTTGACCTCCTCTGCCACCCTGTTCCACGTGTTTGCAAAGGGTCCACTGCACAGGCACATATTAGGTGCAGCCGTTAATGGTTGTAAATTCCAAACCTCATTTAGGCAGGCAACTTAAGCCTCTCTGATGCTTCAGGGAACACCTTCTTGCAAATCGGCCTTGCTCAGCATGAGTCTACACAAAGACGCTCTTCCGAGAGGCCGAGCCATTCCTTTATGTTGGGCCATTTGGATACTGGCCATACTATTGTCATCAAGCGCTAAGCTCATCATGTAAACTTGACATTTTCCAACTCCTTTGTCCAGCTCCAAATTTCCTTTGTTCTCACCGAGCATGGCATGGCCTGTAGGTACAATCCACCCTATAAAAATCCCCTGATTCCGAGCATTCCTCGGATCGCTGACTGAAACGCTTGGATCGTTCCTGAGTTCTATCCAGCCCTGCTGCTGCCATGTCCAGCAAGTCGTCCCCTCAGCAAGTCACGCTGAGTTTCCTCCCTGCAACCTCCGCTTCTCTCCAGGACTACGTGAAAAGGTGTCATATTGCCCATCTTCCCCAAAACTCTCTTTTCTATTTCTAGTTAGTTGTGTGCATATCGTGTCTTATGTGTTGTTTGTCCTCTAATAAAACTGTTATTTTTATTACTTTAAAACTTGTCTGGCTGCTCTTCGGACCTGACGCTGTAGACATAGGGTTAAAAGATCCCAGCTAAAGTTACCCTGCCTCTCATTAGTTTAAGAGAGTGCTCGAGTCTAATTTCCCCATCTTGTGTTGTTAATTGGTATTTTGGGTGCCCCTCCCGGGACCCCCAACACACAGGGTAACAAATCCACAGTGGTTCTTTTTTGCTATCCCAGTGAATAAAGTGGTGTAGTGAAGAGAATAATGAATTATTACATACCCTCCAAGAATGCATAACTGTGACCTGGTTTGTAAGGGAGAATATGGTCCTCCAAATAACTGGGACCTGAGCTGTGTAGGGCTTTAAAATTCACCACCAGCACTTTGAACCACTGGCAGGTCAAGACCTTTTTATTTAAAGAGGCATTTGATGATTGATTGGTGGTGCCTATGGGCCATTGTGCCTGTGTGTGCTGTGTATTTTTTGTTTATTTTTACATGCATATACACTTTTTAAATTAATGATGTTTAACTATAATAGCTTGTTTGGTTGTGTTTTAACTATTTTATCATCATTGTTTTTTGTTAAAATCTTGTGTTAACTGTTTTGCATGGTGTCCTGTGTTTGATGTTTAATTAATTAATTGCAATGCATACATTCATAAACTGTGCATAGATAAAACTGTGTATTTGTAAATGGGCACCGGTGTATTTTGGCCACATTCCGAGATAGTCCATGCCATTGTCAAACAGCTCTTACAGTAAATAAATTCTTCCTAAAGTTTTGGTGGAATTTCCTTTTCTGGCTGCCTTGAGAACAGAAGGAAACAGGCTCACTCCATCTTCTTTATGGTGCTCCTTCATGTATTTAAAGATACCTATCATGTCACCTGAGACCCAGGCCCTTTCCGCACAACAATCTTATAGCGTGATTATTCCACTTTCAACCTCCTAGGGAATCCTGGGGTTTGCAGCTTGGGGAGGAGATAATCACGCTATAAGAGTGTTATGCGGAAAGGACCTCAGTGTGGTATGGTGGTTTGAGCATTGGACTATGACTCTGGAGATCTGGGTTCAAATCCCTGCTCAGCCGTGGAAACCCACTGAGTGATCTTGGGCAAGTCACATTCTCTCAGCCTCAGAGAAAGGCTAAGGCAACCCTCCTCTACACAAATCTTGCTGAAGAAGGTCCCATGATAGGTTTGCCTGAGAATCGGCATATGTCAGAAATGACTTAAAGGTATACAAAAAGCATCTGTCAAAAGGCAGATCAGGGAATAGGGATTTTGCCTGTGCTGGATGGGGTTATGCTCTCCCTGAAATCTCAAGCTCACAGCCTTGGTCTTCTCCTGGACTGAGCCTGGATGCTCAGGTCTCAGCAGTGACCAGGAGTGAATTTGCACAGTTGAAACCTGTGCAACAGCTGTGCCCATTCCTTGAGACACCAGATCTGGTTACAGTGAAACACACCTTGATTACATCTTGTTTGGACTACTGTAACACACTTGATGTGGGGCTGCCTTTGGAAACTGTTCAGAAACTTCAGCAGGTTCAAAACGTGGCAGCCAGAATGCTGACTGGGGCCAGTACCAGGGAACATATAACTCCCTTGATAACACAACTCCACTGGCTACCTGTTTGTTTTCGGGCACAATTCAAAGTGCTGATTATGACCTAAAAAACCCTAAACAGCTTAGGTTCAGGCTGTCTGAAAGACCGTATCTCTCTGTACAAACCAGCTAGAGCCCTAAGATCTGCTTGGGTAGGCTTTCTCTCTGTCCCACCACCATCTGATGTTTGCCTGGTGAGCTGGGTATGTTTAGTCTGTAGAAGAGAAGGTTAAGAGGGGACATGATAGCCATGTTTAAATATTTGAGGAGATGCCACGTAGAGGAAGGAGAGGGCTTGTTTTCTGCTGTTCCAGAGACCAGGACAAGGAGCAACGGATTCAAGCTGCAGGAAAGGAGATTCCACCTGAACCTCAGGAAGAACTTCCTGACGGTCAGAGCTATCCGGCAGTGGAATACGCTGCCTCAGAATGTAGTGGATGGTCCATGTGGTCTCTTCCAACTCTACATTTCTATGATTCTATGATTCTATGACACAGAAGAGAGCTTTCTCAGTGGCTGCTCTCATCCTATGTAACGTCTTTCTACAGGAGGCTAGGCATGCCTATTCCCTGCTTTCCTTTGGTTGATAGGCAAAAACTTTTCAAACAGGCTTTCACGTAAGCCAGGTAGCTTTATTAAGAAACTTGTCATAAATTGAATATTGCTTTACGTGTTTTATGGTTTCATATTCTATATTTCATACTCATATTGTTTTTAACTCTTTTAAATGATTTTAATGTATTTAAAGTGTTTAATTCTTTTTTTAGTCTGTTTTAACGTGCATTTTTTGTTGGAAGCTGCCTTGGGTCCCAATTCTGGGAAAAAATGGCCTACAAATACCATCAATAAATCAATTAATCAAGCACAACAACAGCAAATCATATCACTTCTCAGTTTTCTCTTTTGCAAGCTCAACTTACCCACTGCCCTACATCACTCCTCATAAAGTTTGGTTTTCAGACATTTGATCATCTTGGTTGCTCTTCTCTGAATACAGCCATTTTATAACCAGAGTGGACATCAAAATGGTCAAAAATGCCTTTCAATTTATTAAAAGCAGTTTAGAGTGGCAGGATACTAATGTTCCAGAGCCAATTAAAGAAATGGAGGTAACACCGAGTTCCTAAAGGCCTGCACTAATCAGTGGGTTGAGTTTTGGATGAGAGTTTCCAGAACCCGCCAGCTAGTATTGCCAGTTCTTGATACTGGTTGGGACAAGCTTCTAAACAAAGCTATGGCCAAAGTGTTGTTATCAATTATGTACCTTCAGGAAGAAGGCAATTTTCCAATAGGGTTTTCTTGGCAAGATTCATTGGACATTTGCTATTAACTTCCTCTAAGACTGAGAGAACTTGAACTATCCGATGCCCAACTATAACTTTTCACAATAGTGGGGATTTGAACCTTGATCTGACAGAATATGAGCCCAACACTCAAATCGCTACACTGCATTGGCTGAATACTAGCCATCCAACAAAGCTAGAGTTACCTGAGCCCTCCCGCATGCATTGGTTGCATTGCATGCACTCAGAATATTGGCTCAGCTTTCTTCTTCAGGTTCTAGATTGTTTTCAAAAATTTCATGACAGCTAAGTAGTCATGAAATTTATCAAAAATTTATCTCTTGATTTCCTCCATATCCCTTCATCTTCACAGATTTTCACTGCTCTTTCCATCTACTCATTTGCTACTGTGGCTCTCAGATATTTCAAACACTCATCTACAAAAGCTGGTGGGGGAATTTCACCATGTCCAAATCATTATAGTGTACCGGTATGCCTATGGCGATACTCAATTGCACAGTGTGTTTCCCCTGCAAAAGCATAGAAAAGCAGTGCATCAGGGATTCATGTGTTGTCCTCAAGTGAGCAATTGGTTCAATTATACATCATTTGCCCCCAAAGCACATATAGCTATGTGAAATAATGGTGACCTGAATCAGCGTTCAGCGTTGCAAGCTCTACTAGATAACATGCACAATTAAGTCTACAGATTCCTCCATGGTACTCAACAATAATATTTGCAAACCTGCTCCCTGTTTTGGGACATTTCTCTGAAAAACCAAATGTACACATTCTGCTTCAATAGGAAAATTACAGATATTCGAAGTACACACACCTGTAACCTTCAGGCTTCAATAACTTCTTTGTATCCCAGCAATTTTTAGCTTGCAAAGTATTTGAATTAACATAGAGGAGAAACCTAATGGACTTGAAATATTTTGACAGAGTTTCAGATAAATAATGTGTCTAATCAATCACAGGACATGAGGTTTCATTAACTCCTCTGCTTAGCCATCACCAAATATTAATCCATTGGTAATTTGTTTTCTCACCACCAACCAAACAAATCCATTAGAGCTGCTCATTTTCCCAGTCCTTGAACTTCCTTAACTGTCCTTTCCCAAGACACTCCACTGGAGCTCTGGAGGTTAAGTGATTCCTCCAGAGACTCTGGTGGCACTTCAGTGGATCAATCTAGGCTAAAGAAAGAATTGAAGCTAAAGTTAGATGGACATTTTGTTAGTCACAATAATGTTATTGGCAGACTCTCCTATTATCCTTGTCATTGTTTCCACCTGTGAATCTGGTCACAAGTGTTCTTTCAGCTCTCACCTCAACAGTTCCTGTGGTGAACCACAACAGGTAGGAAATACAAAACAGTCCCAGTGGCTTACAGCCAATGGACAAGGGATAGGTAAGCAACCTGAGCAGATCTCGCCAACCAATTATTTGCTCCATGACAGTTTTGGGGCAGCATGGATTCCCCAAAATGCAAAAAAAAAAAAAAAAAAAAGGGGAAAAAAAAACCAAAAGGTCTGGAAGTCTGTTGCTTTTGTGTGCCTTCAAGTTGTTTGTGATTTGTGGTGACCGTAAAGTGAACCTATCACAGGGTTTTCTGTGTCTATGGCCCTTTCTGCACGTTACCATTTCATGGAGTGATCCCGTGGAGATCCCGGCATCAACTCTGCCAGGAGAGGAGTCTGACAGGAGCATTCCCCTCCACACTGGCTGATTCCATCATGAAGGAAGTGCCATGGCCATGCCTCTTCCTTCTGCAGTGCAGCCAGGTATCTTCCCAGGCTGTGCTGGGGCAGGAAGTGCAGCCATTGCATTTCCCAGGATTCTGCAGGACAGATAAGTATGTGCTAGTGGTGTGATCACAGGTCATTCATGAGGAAAACCCATCAATGATTTAATCTGTGACTGTACTACCAGGGGATGGGAGAAGAACAGGACTGTGATGATGTCACGCAGAACTGTAGTGGTCTTGTCCTTCTCCCATCCCCATGGTGGGTTGGGAGCGTGGTACAGAAAGGTCCTGAGAGTGTGTGATGCACCCAAGTTCACCCAGTTGGTTTCCATGGCCAAGTGGTGAATCAAATCCTGGTGTCCAGGTTCACAGTCCAACACTCAAACCACGACTTCTTAAAATGTCTGATGCCCTCCTCTGGGAGGGTAACACTTAACCCCCCTTGTTCCTTGAAGTCCATAAGCTTACATTGTAGGATGCCATTCAGAAATTCTTTATTGATAGTATTAGGCAGCATTAACATCTCAAAGGCCTTGTTACATTATAGATGGAAGACTAGTTTCTTTCCTTCACCAGCTCAAGCAAAGAATCCTTGTAGTATCAGGGTCCCACCATCCTTGGATACTCTGTCAGGGTCCTACCACCCTTGGATACTCATATGCATCTTCACCTTGCTGTTGATTGCTTCCCCCCTTGCAGAGACTGGGAAATTTCTACAGCCACAGGTGGGTCAGCTCTGGAAAATGCCCACCTCACTGTAGCCTATAAGGAAGGGTTCTTAGGAGGCTGGCTGCCACTGCCTGGTACCAAATGAAATCCCAAGGCTGTTGCTTTGTCCAGTACATTCATTTGGCAGCTTGAAGTAATTTCTGCCCCCACTGTAAGAAGTTAGGTTGCTGGGCAGGGCCTCATCCTGGGTGGCCCCTTTGCCAGTAAAGCCAAGCTGATTGCTTCTGCTAACGTCTCCCTGCTCAACCTTCTGACTAGCTTCTGCAAGGCTGCTTATTGCTGCCCCACCTTCTCCTGCTCCTACAGATTACTGGTAGCCTGCTGAGGCCACTACCCAAGTGAGATGCCTCCTAATTTCTCTAGCTTAACTGGCCCTATTGGTTCCTTTTTAGTGAGACAGAAGGTTTGCCTATCGTTCCAATTCTACCATCAAGCTGTACCCTGGCGATTGCCTTCAACATTGCAGAATGTCTGTACAACTTATTTAAAATGTGAATCACTACTTAGAATCATAGTTGGAAGAGACCACAGGAGCCATCCAGTCCAACCCCCTGCTATGCAGGAACCCACATCAAAGCACTCCCAACAGATGGCCATCGAGCCTCTGCTTAAAAACCTCCAAAGAAGGAGACTCCACCACACTCCAAGGCAGCATATTCCACTGCCGAACAGCTCTGACCATCAGGAAGTTCTTCCTGAGGTTCAGGTGGAATCTCCTCTCCTGCAGTTTGAATCCATTGCTCCTTGTCCTAGTCTCTGGAGCCACAAAAAACAAGCACACTCTCTCCTCAACATGACATCTCTTCAAATATTTAAACATGACTATCATGTACCTTCTTAACCTTCTCTTCTGCAGACTAAATATACCCAGCTCTCTAAACCATTCTTCATAGAGCATGGCTTCCAGACCCTTAGCATTTTGGTCGCCCTCCTCTGGACATGCTCCAGCTTGTCAATATCCTTCTTGAGATGAGGTGCCCAGAACTGGACACAGTATTCCAGCTGAAGTCTAATCAAAGCAGAATAAAGTGGTACTATTACCTCCCTTGATCTAGACACCACACTCCTATTGATGCAACCAAGAGTCATGTTGGCTTTCTTGGCTGCCACATCATTACTTCCAGAACAAGCTTCTTAAATACCCTAAAGGCACCAGATGCTATTTAATCATGGAAGCTTAACAGGGTCGAGCCTGGTTAGTACTTGGATAGAAGACTGTCAATGAATATCAGGTGCTGTAGGCACCTGACAAAACCGCCTCTGGGGATTCGTTGCCTAAGAAACCCTATGGAATTCATGGGGTCACCATAAATAAATAGGTGATTTGAGGACATATACACATTAGAGTTTTTCTGGAGAGACGATTCACCCTTTGGGAACTAAAAAAAGGTGGTTCAAAGAGTATAGTAGGGAAGCTGGAGTCCATAAAGACAGCCTTGGCAACTGCATGCAGCCCTAGGGCCACACTTCACCTGTCCCTGAAAAGATTCCAATATACCAACTCCAGTTTCATTATTCAGATGTTGAATTTCAAGGCTGAGTTCCTGCAATGATTTAGTGTAGTATAAATATCCACTGTCAGAGTTACGTTGCTCAGTCCCTATAACTGAATTCTGATGCATTGTAACATATGTGGATCAATGGTAGTGCACACAGCTGACAACCTGTTGTACATTTGCAGCATATGCAATATGTAGAGGCAATGCACATTCATGCTTTGTATATTAATGCACTCCTGCATGTGAAATAGCCCTGTACATTCAACTCTGTGTTTATGCCTACGTCAATCGGATGCAACCATGGTTCATTCTCCAAAAAACTCACTCTGTGTGTGTTGTGCAACTCATGCCTCAGTCTGTCACTAACAGGATGCCAGCCAACATCTCAAACATTTGATTCAAGTGTGAAATTACATTCCTTTGTTCCAGATCCTATCAACATTCTCATTGTAAGGAAGTACTTTCCCTTGTAACCCACTGAATATTTCATTTGGCTAGCTGTGCAGAGTAGTTGGAGTATATTGTGCTAATTCAGTGCTCATTTTCAGCAGTGGCAAAAATATTAAATAACAGGTTAGTTGTATGCCAGCCTATTCAACTATGGCCATTTCCGTACTAGACTGTTATAGTGCTATTATCCCACTTTCAACATCTTATGGAATCCTGGGGTTTGAGAGGGCCCTTAAAAGGGACCTCAAACTCTTCAATTTCATAAAATCCTACAATTAGATGGACCCACAAGGGCCATCCAGTCCAACATATCCCATGCAGGATACACAACTAAAACACTCCGAAGAGCTGGCTATCCAGCCTCTAAACAGACCTTCAAAGAAATCCACTGCCCTCTGAAGCAGGCTATTCCTCTTTTGAACCACTCTTACAGTTAAGAAGTTCTTCCTAATATTTAGGTGGGATCTATTTTCTTGTAATTTGTTTCATTCCACAAGACAAAAAGAAAAAAAATGTTTTCAACTCTTGGGCTAAGTCAAGAGTGGTTATTTTGCAAGGTTCAGAGGTCCATTTTTGATACCTTCCAGTGCTCACCAGGCCTGAATACATAGTAACTAGAAGGAAAGATGCTTTTTAAAGACCACAGGCAATAGCAGGTGCCAGCTTGTTGTAGTGATCAAAGTGATAGATTAGGGGCCTTTCCGCCCTAAACTGTTATAGTGCTGTTGTTCCACTTTCAGCATCCTGTGGAATCCTGGGGGTTGTAGTTTCCTGAGGCCAAAGGGCTCTCTGGCTGAGAATTGCAAATGACCCTCCCTAAACTGCAAACTCCAGCATTGCACAGGATGTTGAAAGTGGAATAATAGCACTTTAACAGTGTAGTGTGGAAAGACCCTCAAACTCTCTCAACTATGGCCCTTTTCACATAGCATTTGTCATGTGAAAGGGCCTCTGGAGCATTGTGCCATTTCAATGAGTGTTTCAGATGACGTCTTCGCAATCGCACGATGCAGCCGGAGTTAGCAGGCACTGATTGTGCACTATATCATCATTTGGGTGACCTTGAAAATGGTGCACAATCATGCATTGCTCCAGGGCCCCACACACACTTACCGTCCATGCTGAGCTCCAGAGCCACAGCCCTCACACTTCCACCCCCAGCGCAGCCTAGGAAAATACCTGGTTGCGCTGCGGAAGGAAGAGGCAGAGCCCTCATGTTGTCTGCTGGCCAGCAGGCAGCTCCTGCGGAGCCAAAGCAGCAGGGATGTGAGAGCCTTAGGGAAGAGGCTGGTCGCATGATCCCCACGTGACCGCACAGGACAGAGGTAAGGTGCGAAAAGGGCCTATGAAAAGCCACTGGGTGACCTTGACATAGTCACATTCTCTCAGCCTCAGAGGGAGGCTGCTCAAGAAAACTCCATGTTAGGTTCACCTTAGGGTCACATAAGTCAGAAATGACTTGAAGGCACACAATAACAGCAGGCAACTAGACTGGACTGTAGGGATTGGATCCTTTAGTAATCCCATGTAAAGGAAACCTATTAACTTATTTAACAGAGGGGTAACATTTGTGTGAAGGCCATTAATTCAATGGATCTACCATGAGACTACCAAGAGGGTTCGGTCGTCAGTTTCCAAACTTGTATCCACTTGCTTGAGAGTAAGTCTCACTAAATGTGATTGAAAACATTTAGAGAACAGTTAGGAAGGTACTTGAGAAAATTCACAAAGAAGAATTTTGCAGAAGAACATATCAACTAAATCTCTCTGCTTGCCAAGTTAAAATGTTCGAGCCACTAGACCACTGTGGTTCCTCTTTCAGGTAAAGAAAGCATCCATTCTTAAATATAGAGCTTATAAAGTGTGGGGCATGTCAGCAGCACTATTGATTTTGGTAGAATGGAGACACTTACTCTCATGTCTCTGTTTTTGTTGTGGAAGTTTGCATATTTTAACAGGCTGGGGAAATGTGTGTGCATTTAGGCAATAAATGACTTCAGGCATTCTGATGCTATCCGTCAGTGAGATATATTCCCTAGTGCTCCAAAGGGTACTACCTTTTAAAGTGAAACAGACCAGCATGTTATATTCCGGCTGTTCTATAGGATAGAGGTTGGCTTCTGGGACGAATTCATGGTACTGATAAAGTTGCGCTTGGGCCAGACAGGGGTGGAAGGGTGTTAATACTTTAGTGATGCTTTTAAAGTCTTTCTCTTTGTCTGAAAGAACTTACAATGTCTTTTGCAGTTGAAGAACAGAATTGCAAGCCGAATCGTGTCATTTTCTATGGGATCACATCAATGATGAGGAATCACTACAAAGAAAAATCTGATTTACTGCTTCCATATTAGAGGTGTCTGATACATCTCATTGTTACACCAGTGGCAGACCCCATCCCAGGGGAATATAAAATTGATATCAAATATGACTTCTGTGCCAGAGAGGTTGCCCAGGAGGATGTGTAGACAAATCGGTCAGGCTCCTGAACCTAGGTCAAGGCCAGGGAAATCCCCAGTCATGTTTCCCAAGGAGACTTCAGGCTAGACACATCCACATGAACAGAGGGTCCTCAACCACAAATAACCAACTTGAGGGGATTACCAGGTTTTCCCCAGGTTGAGCAACTCTAACTTCAAAGAATCCTACAAGAGTGAGGTCCATTTACATGAACCAATCATGAAACCATCAAGTTACCATTGTGCGGCATTTTTCCTTTTATTTTGGCCATTATTCTTCCCAAGAGAGGGCCTGCCCTTGAAGTATGTTCTGCCCTATAAGTAGTCCCCATGTTTGAGGGTGTCTTCAGAGAACCCCTCACCATGTTAGTAGACCAGCACTCTGTTAGCTGAGTGCTCCTCTCAGCCACCTCTCTTCACTGAGCTCCTTCCTTCTCACCGCTTCTCAGACTGAAGACTTCTGGACACGTGCAGTATTACTGTCTTTACACCCTCTCCACTATATCCCCTATAGTTTTTCACCTCTTTCCCTTCTCAATAGGCCTTGTGTGCGTGAGTGAGTGATTGAGTTGGTGTGTGAGAACATATTTGTTAATAAAATTCATTCATTAGTATGAATGTCTGGCTTTTTGCTTGGTCTGACCCTATAAAAGTTGGGTTGTAGGTGTCGCTGGGTTACCCTGCCCCTTGCTCTGCTATAGACAGAGCTCCTGTTACCCTGTTTTCTGAGAACTCCACCAATTTGTTTATGATACAAGGGCTTCCTCTGAAAAGGATTCCCAATAGCTGTCAAAATTGTCTCTTGTCGAGAAAAATTAGCTCTGCACTGCTTTAGACCTGCAAAGAGGTCAGGGCAATTAAGGTTCATTCAAATAACCAAAACACAACACTCAAAGATGGGGAAATTAACTTGAGCACTCTCTTAAGCTAGCAAGAGGCAGGGTAACTTAGCAAGGATCTTGCAACCCAATGTATACCAGGTAAGGTCCAGTCAAAATCACACAAATTGTTCAAATGTAAATATTTTATTAACATAAATGTAAAAGTCCCTACAATTACTTAGCTACACCCACTACAACAAGCATGAAAAGTTAAAGTTCTTACAATCACTCAACTTCACACACACTGCAAGCATACAAGACAATAAAGTTAGAAAAAGATGAAAATTAAGAAAGAGAGAGAAACAGAAAGGATTTGATGACATACGATACCAATCCAGAATCCTTCAGCTGGTAGAAAACATCTCAGACACTCCTGTAAGGAGGGGAGTCTGCAAACACCATTGTCTTGTAAATCTGGGCTGTTTACCATCTCCATTGTTTTTGCAGTTCTGAGAGAAACTCCTAACTAAAACTCTCAAAACTCTAAATGCATCTTCCTCTTTCAAACCCCAAACAGAACTCCAAAAGAAAAAGGAACTGTGTCTAGATATATATTGTGAACCATGCCCTGGAGAAGCCAAATGTTTCCATCTTTTTTATGAAGATTGATCCTTTTCTTTTTAGTTCAAAGAAATTCAAAGAAAATACAGCCAAAACATCCTTGTTTCCTGTGAGATAGTGGCCCTTTTCACACGTGCAGAGCCGAAACGGGGCGGCGCACACAGGGGCGGAGATTACCTGCATGCGTTTTGCTCCGTCCCTGGGGGAGTGCGGCTCCGCGGCTCCACACGCCGCTGAATTTCGACTGTGTTTGGCGGCGCCCAAAATGGCGGCTGGCAGCTTCCGGCGGCGCTCCACCAATCAGGGCAGCGCGCCAGCCGGAAGCCCACCCCCGGGCAGATCTGCAGAGACGCACTAATGCGTCTCTGCAGATTCACACCGAGAGCAGTGGCAGATTAGTGCGGGCGAGTTTCGTAAAAACCACCTGGGAAGGTGGTTTTTAAAAAACTCGCAACGCCACCCTAGCGGCTGCACTAGAGCGGTTGGAGGTGTGGAGCCTCACATTTTCCAACCGCACTAGATCGCCCCGCGGTGTGGACGACCTCCATCTCGGATCGTCTCAACGCGGGGTTTTACCCCATGTGGAAATGGCCAGTATCTCTCTCTCTGGAATTGCATGCCTGCTTCAAAGTGTCACATTCCAGGCCATTTGCATTGTAAACAGAGAGCAATTCTCTTCCTGATGGTTGCTGACCATCCTTTCAAATTTCTGTGAGCCCATTTGCCAGATACTTCCAGAATGTATGTCAGAAAACAGAGATTTTCTACCTACATGTCCTTTCAGTATCTCTCCATGGCTCACTATATTTTTATATAAAATAATTAGATTCCCAGGATGTGGACTCCAGGGGGTCCTTCAGGGGTATTACACTCCACTAATTTCCCCAGTCTTTTTTTTTTTTTTTGGAGCAAATCAAGTTGTCCCCCAGGGGACCCCCAGAAGTCAACGTATCACCATATGAGTGGGGTGGTAAATCTACATTTGGTTTTAGTTCAAATTTTAAAGGAGTTTTCCCAGGTGTAAAACCTATTTCTGGAGATAGGAGTCAGCATCCCCAATAGTTCCATCAAAGTCTGCATTAAAAAGTATAGTGCTCTACTGCTCTACTGACATGGAGTCCAACAGCCACTAATGAGTTGTGGTGATAACATAAAGTCAGGATCAAAACTTAATTGATTTATGGCATGATGGTGATGATGATGACGACAATATTTATGAATTTTCTACCTTTTCCCCAGTTCGGGACTCAAAGTGGTTTGCAAAACAATAAAAAAAATAGTTGAAAATTCTTAAAATGCTAAAGTTAAAAGTGATTAATCTATTAAATAATTAAAACAGGTTAAAAACACAAACCATAAAAAACATTCAAAGACATAGCTGTGTTAGTCTGGATCAGTATGCAAAGAGATCTTGTCCCCCCAAGACCATTATTAAAACTGAACTTTTTATCTCAACACCATGGCCTCAAGTTTTGCATTTCCATTGCTATTCACACATATCACCTGCTCGATCAAGGCTATAAACATCTTTTCCCAGGTACCTCACTCCATGCATCTGATGAAGTAGACTTAAGTCTATAAGAACTTATGTTACCGACTTTTTTCTCTCTCATTTAAGCCCTTTCCTCACCTTACATTCCTCCAGCGCTGGAGTGCGAGGATCGTGCAAGCAGCCTCTGGCAAGATGCTCTCCTGTCCCTGCTGCTTCAGCTCCACGTAAGCTGCCTGCTTGTGTGAGAGCCCCGCCTCTTCCTTCCACAGCACAGCCTGGGAGTTTCCCAGGCTGCGCTGGGGCAAGAAGCATGACCACTGTGGCTCCGGAGGCTCTGCACACCAGGTAAGTGTGCGCGGGGCCCGGGAGCAATGTGCGATCACTCCATTTTCGGCTTCCAGCTGAAAATGAAAAGGTGCACAATGGGTGCCTGCTGGCCCCTGGACCATCACGCAATTGTGAGTGCATTGTGTAGATTGCTCCTCACAATCGCGCGATGCTCCAGGTGGCCTTTTGCGTGGAAAATGCCATGCGGAAAGGGCCTTAGTCTCAGACTGGATGATACAAGATCCCTTTACAGGGAAAAAAATGACTGTACAGAAATAACAAATAGAAAATCCAGCAGAACATAGAAGGCCCATTCTGCCTAAACAATCAGTCAATGGACACCTGTCAAAACAAAAAGGTCTTCACCTGTTAGCAAAAAGAAAGTAGAGAGGGTGCTAGTCTAATCTCTCTGGGAAGGGAATTCCAGAGTGTGAGCATCTACTAAAAAGACCCTCTCCTGTGTTCTCTTCAACCATACCTTTGAGGGTAGTGGGAGGGAGAGAAGGGTCTTACCAGAGGTTGGTAAGCAAGAATCCAGTCCTTCAAATAACCTGGCCCTGAGTCATAAAGGGCTTTAATTCAAAGTCAACACTTTGACTTGTGCCCAGAAATGGGCCAGCAGACAGTGGACTTATTATAACAAATCGACTGAGTTTGAACCGAATTAAAAGATATCCCTGATTAACTGGATGGCTAGATTCAATGTCATTCTGGTTTAACAGCACCAGCATGAGAGAAATGTGTTCCCTTCCCCTCCTACACTCCTACACTTAGGTAGAAATAATGGAATACAGAAATATAGGATGGGGGACACGTGGCTGGATAGCAGTACGTGTGAAAGGGATCTAGGAGTCTTCATAGACCACAAGCTGAACATGAGTCAGCAGTGTGATGTGGCAGCCAAGAAAGCCAATGCAATTCTCGGCTGCATCAATAGGAGTATGGTGTCTAGATCGAGGGAGGTACTGGTACCACTCTACTCTGCTTTGGTTAGACCCCATCTTGAATACTGTGTCCAGTTCTGGGCACCCCAATTCAAGAAGGATATTGACAAGCTGGAGCAAGTCCAGAGGAGGGCGACCAAAATGGTGAGAGGCCTGGAAGCCATGAAGCCCTATGAGGATAGACTTAGAGAGCTGGGTATGTTTAGTCTGCAGAAGAGGAGGTTAAGAGGGGACAGGATAGCCATGTTTAAATATTTGAAGGGATGCCATGTAGAGGAAGGAGAGGGCTTGTTTTCTGCTGCTCCAGAGACTAGGATAAGGAGCAATGGATTCAAGCTGCAGGAAAGGAGATTCCACCTGAACCTCAGGAAGAACTTCCTGACAGTCAGGGCTGTCCGGCAGTGGAATCTGCTGCCTCGGAGTGTAGTGGAGTCTCCTTCCTTGGAGGTTTTTAAGCAGAGGCTGGATGGCCATCTGTCGGGATTGATTTGAGGGTGTTCCTGCATGACAGGGGGTTGGACTGGATGGCCTGTGTGGTCTCTTCCAACTCTGAATTTCTATGATTCTATGATTCCATGATCCTCCTTGCAGCCCTTGATGCTTTCCATTGTCTGGGTCTTCAGGGTGGTGGTTTCAAACTTTAAAGCAGAATTTTGGGGTGCATGGAATTGGGGTTGCAGAGAAGGACCTCATCTCTCTCAATTCTGCAGACAGAGACCAAGATCTAAGAGAGGGGTTGCATAGCATAAAGTTATGTGAGCATAGCTACACTGTAGGTGTACCATATTATCCATACTCTTGATTGTACTGTTGCGTAACTGAGGCCCTTTTCGCATGGCATTTTCAATGTGAAAGGACCCCAGGAGCGTCGCGTACATGTGAGGAGTGGTCCACATGACACACTCACATTTGCGCGATGCTCCAGCGCCTGGCAAGGACCGCTCACATATTTTTTTCATTTTCAGCTTTAAGCAGAAAATGGTGCATGGTTGCACATCGCTCCAGGACCCCACGCACACTTACCTTGCGTGCTGAGCTTCGGGAGTCAGACCGGTTGCACTTCCTGTCCAGTGCAGCCTGGGAAGGTCCCAGGCTGCACTGTGAAAGGAAGAGGAGGGGCTCTTGCACAAGTGGGCGGCAGCTGTGGAGCTGAAGGAACTGAGATGTGAGACCTCTCACTGGAGGGTGCTCGCCCAAGCCCCACACCCCAGCACCGCGAAAAGGTTCTGAACATGCATCTCATGTCTTTGTATGCATTTCTGATATTCAAGGGATAGTAGACCTCCAGTCAAAGTGTTCTATGGGGATCACAAAGGGACTTAAAGTGCAACTGTTTGTGCAATGGTTGAATCAGTGGAATTCCACATACACATTGACACTCAGAATAATATGCTTAGAGAATATCCTAAAACATACAACTACTCGCACAAGGGTGTTTATGTCAGCTGATTTTATCAACAGAATTCTCTCAGTTCCACTAGCAAGCTCCCATTGGATTTAGGGCCTCATCACACTATACTGTTACAGTGCTATTATTCCACTTTAACTGCCATGGCAATATCACACAGAATTATAGGATTTGTAGTTTAGGAAGAGGCATTTAGAATTCTCAGCCAGAGAGCTCCAGTGCCTCACCAAACTACAAATCTCAGAATTCTACAGAATGCAGTCAGGGCTTCCACTAGATGAAATAAACAAGGTTACTTTTTGACATTTCAGGAAATGCAAAGGGCATGTCGTTGTTGTTGTTGCTGTTGTCGTCTGCAAGTCATTTCCAACTGTTACTTCCAATATGGCACCCTCGGTGAGGACACCCAGATATCACTTTTGATATCATTTAATTTGGCCTTAGCTGGATTGGTTCGCAGTTACCTCATCTCACGTGTTTGCGAGTTCTCCAGAGAAGCACGGACAGAGAGCGGCCGTTAATAGTTTTACATTCCATTCCTCTTTGTAGCCAGCAATTCAAACCTCGCCCGCAGCTTCAGGGAACTTCCCGTCGCAAACTCCTCAATAGCCACATGGCTTTCAATCAAGTTACTCTGTTATGTTGGGCCATCAACGTCTCGGCTAGAGTATTGTCTTTACATGCAAATCCAATCAGGCTAAACTTGACCTCACCAAATCCTTTTGTCCAGCATCGAAACCTCTTTTCTTCTCCCTGGGACTGCCATAGCCGAAAGGCACAATCTTCCCTATAAAAACCTCTCACTTTTAACCGATCCCCGGATCACTTTGGGCTGCCATCCTGCCTTGCTGCCGGTGGTCTAAGGGACTCCCCTCAGCACCCCACGCTGAGCTTTGTTCCCCGGAACCCCTCTTCTCTCCAGGACTATGGAACAGGTCGTATTGCCTTCCCTTGCAACTCTCTTTCTTTTCCAAGTTAGTTAGTTTCTGTTTGTCGTCTGTGTTCCTGTTTCATAAAGAATTGTTCATTATTTGGAAAACCTTGTCTAGCTACTCTCTGACCCGCCACTGTATACATAGGGCTAAAGATCCCGTGACGTTACCCTGCCTCTTGCTAACCAAACAGTGTTCAGGCTAACTTTCCCCAACATCGGTATTTTAATTGGCAACGTGGGTGCCCCTCACGGGACCCCCAAATTCTCAGGGCAACAGAACTTATAGCAACACTAAGATGAACCTATCTTGGGTTTTTTTTCTGGGGCTGAAAATGTGTGCTACCCAAAGTCACCCAGTGGGTTTCCATGGCTATGCATGGAATATCCACGGTCGTAGTCCAATACTCACACCACTACACCATGGTGTCTCTCACAAAGGGCATACTTGAAATTAATTTAGAAGGATCTAAAGCTAAATAAATGAAGAAATCCCAAAATGTGTCACCAAAGTTTTAAGAAAACACTCAAGTGAGCTTTATGCTTTAAACCCATCCAAACAGATTCCTTTGCATGTTTTGTTTTCAGCTCTGTATTTACCAGGCTGGGGTACCCCTCCTTCCCTTTCTTCACTTATTTGGCATCTGGAAAACTGAATGTTATCAGCCTGATTCCCATCCCCTGGGATTTATTACCGTCCAAGTGATTTACAAATTGAAATTCACATCTGATGGAGTTGTGCATTTCTATTCCTAGTGGCTTCCTTGTTTTCACCCTCCTCCCCCACTTCCTTGAATTTTCTTCATCAGATGGAGTAAAAAGCCAGCCTGCAAATCACAAATATTAACATCAAATTGGATAATTCAGTGCTTGAATTTCAATGATTTCATTAGAGGGAAATGTATGTTTTCAGCAAACAGCAATAATGTATATAATGTTTGGCCCCCATGCGATCTTTTGCTGGAAAGCAATTGTGTCTAGACAAAACCACAGCTCCCAAGCAAATCTGCTTGATATTATGTGGGAGACACCTTGCTGAGAGAGAAATAATCAGGATTTCAGTTCCAGCTTTTATATACCTAGAGCTAAAGACCCTGTGATGCAGTGATACCTTGCAATCAGGAAGAGGAAATGATGGCTGTAATCCAACATTTCCTTAGCATAGGCCAAATATCCACATGGAGAGGTATGTTGCACCAGCACTACTCAGCTCTCATGCAGAATATCAATGTTGTGCAATGCATGGCAATGACTAGGTGCCATTGAGAAATATGCAATGTACATCCGCTAGATGTAATGTACAGCCATACTGTTCAATGTTCCTGTATGCATAGTTTTCCCTCCACTGCTGTTGACAAAATATATCTGTTGCCCTATGGTAAATAATTTGCTTTGTATCCCTAGCATGACTTAGGACCTTTCCGCACTACACTGTTATAGTGCTATTATTCCACTTTCCACTTCCTGTGGAATTCTGTGGTTTGTAGTTTACTGAGGCCAAAGAGCTCTCTGGCTGAGAATTTTAAATGCTTCTCCCTAAAATGTAGACCCCAGGATTCCATAGGACGTTGAAAGGGGAATAAAAGCACTATAACAGTGTAGTGCGGAAAGGCCTTTACACTTGCATTTGTCATTAACAGGATGACAAACAATGGCTAGAACCCTGTTGATGTCTTACTCATCCCTTCCCTTCCTTTATCACTTCCCTGCTGAAGCAGGTGGACATTTTTGTCCCATGCAGAATGTCCAGCTTCACTTCAAGGTATGTGTGGCAACTCTGTGCATGGTTTTGCTTCACACATTATGCATTAAACATGATAGTTTTTCATGAAAGCTGTTTAATTGTGGGCTGGGCAGTGCTATAGTTAGATGGATCTCAAATTGGTTAACAGAAAGTGCTCACCGATAGTTGCTCTTCATCCTGGAGAGAAGTGACTAGTGAGGTGCCTTAGGGTTCAGTCCTGGGGCCAGTGTTCTCTTTTTTTAAATTAATTTTATTGTGGTTACATCATATAAAACAACATATATGATGGAATACAACCCATGCTTATAAAATTTGTGGATGACGCAAAATTAGAAAGCTATACCTGAAAGGACAGGATCAGCATTCAAAATGACCTTGCCAGATTGGAGAGCTGGGCCAAAAATAACAAAATTAATTTCCACAGAGATAAATGTAAGGTACTACATCTGGGCAGGAAAAAAAAATGAAATGCAGAAATGCAGGTTGAGTGACATTTGGCTTGAAGGCAATACATGTGAAGAGGATCTAGGGGTCTTAGACCCCAAGCTAAACTAGACAATGGTATGATGTGGTGAACAAAAAATCCAATGAAATTCTGGGCTACTTTAATAGGAGTATAGGTCAAAAGGAGTGATAGCGCCAATCTATTCTACTTCGATAAGAAATCACCTGGAATACTTTGCCCAATTCTGGGCACCACAGTTCAAAAATATTGACAAGCTGGAAGGTGTCCAGAGCAGGGCAACCATGAAGGCCAAAGGTTTAGAAACCAAACCTTATGAGGAAGGACTGAGGAAGCTGGGGATGTTTAGCTTGGAGAAGAGAAGACTGAGAGGGAACATGATAACTACCCTGAAATATCTGCTAGAATGTCAAGTAGAAGACAGAGCAAGCTTGTTCTCTCCTGCTCCAGAGACATGAACTAATAGATTCAAATTACAAAAAAGAGATTTCACCTAAATATTAAGAAGATCATCTTGACTGTAAGAGCTGTTCAACAGTGGAATAGATTGCCTTAGAGGGTGATGGATTCTCCTTCTCTGGAGACCTTTAAACAGAAGTTGGATGGGCATCTTTCAAGAGTGTTTTAGTTGTGCATTCCAGCCTGGCAGACTAGAAGGTCTTGATGGTTCTTTCCAACTCTATGATTCTATGATGTATTTGCATATTGCATATTGATGTATGGGCACATTGCTTTGCATGCATGCTGCGCATACTCAGACTTCCTGATTTGTTCTTTCCTGTTAGCCTTTCCGCTACACCAATTGATTTCCTTAAATAAAGGGAATTTGTGGTCCTAAAAGTGGAGGCTACTGTCCCAAATTATCTCACACCTCAAACCCAGTGTGATCTTGCATCATGACCGAACATGGAAAACACCCACAGTGAAATCTGGTTCTGCCTGCTTCTCAAAACAGAACAGGTGTGCTGCATCTTTCTCTGCTGCCCCGTGATGTCTACTCTGAACACATGTTACTAGTAAGCTGGCATTTATCCAGCGGCTTTTGGGATAACTAACTAGACCTTTTCCCACTTCTAAGCTCACGTGATGTATTGGTTCAGCAAGCCACTAAATTATCTCCTGCTTGAAGCTGGGAGTGGGGAGACATTGAGCAGATGGATCCAAAAGCATCTACATAAACATGAGCAGACAGAAGGTGTCCAGGTGTTTGTATTTTTCCTTAAAGCAACTCATTTTTGACCATGGCCTCCACTTAAACTTTGCTGTAATCATCACTTAGAAACCCAGGTGTTGGTTGAAGCACTTGTAATTTAAAGAGCTATAACACAGCTACCTTCATACGCAGTTGCACATCTGGCTATCACCTGCTATTAGAAGGAGATGCCAAATGACCATAGAAATGGTAATTGCTGAGATGAGCCAACAGTGGAGGGGAGAGAAATCTGCCATTCCAGATCATGGGATGGCAGCTGTGGAGGGCCAGTGAGGGGGGAGATTTAGGTTCTGGAAGGCTATCAAGCAGGCAGGCCCAATACTCTGTATTGCAGAACCACAGGGTCTGTAGTCAGGTACATGAGGACTACATGAGGATACATGAAGAAAATCTTGCCAGTGCAAGGCTGTGAAGATCCTCCTCATGCTCCCAGATTAGGGATATAAATCCTCATTAATTTAAGAATGGACAATTTGAACAGTATTTCCCATGTTACTAATCCCATGTTACTAATCCCATGTTACTAATCCTGAGAAACTGTAGTTTTCAAGGACTGTTCACAAATAACTTAGTATTTGGAACTAAATGAACTTAAGGTTTTTAAAATAAAATAAAATATAAAATAAAAATAAAATAAAATAAATAAATAAAATAAAAAATAAAATAAAATAAATATTTGGAAATAAAAAGCTGAGATCTCTCTATTTAAAACCCTTGCTTTGGACAACGTAACACTTGAATTTCACACTTTGCAGCACTGTGTATTCTACCATGTTACAGAAAAATCAGCATTTTTTAGGAACTAGAGAATAAATCCAACTGCTAGTTCTCAACTAGGGAAGACACATTAAAACTATGGGAGGTTGGAAAATTGGTTCTAATTTAAACCTAATGGGTTTACTTTCCTTGAGACTAACAACTGGATTAAGGCTTTCCTCCATAGCATCCTAGGAAATATTTAGAATTGGTCTAATGCCGATACTTTAAAATATTGTAAAATATTTTTAGAGTTTTTGAACAATATTTTAAATATTTTCAAAATAGTGTACTTTAGTATCCAACACTAGCACACAAGGGATTCTCTTCTCTGTCTTTTCTACTGAAGCCCACCATAGCACACACACAGACACACACACACACGACATCCAGATATTTTTCCCCACCCATCTAGAACAGAATATTAGGGTTCATGGTGGAACTGCAGGAGGGAGACAGAAATTGTGAATTCTAGTGGCAGTGTCAAGAAGCAGCGGGATCATACGTAAATAAATGATTGGATTCTGTTTCTTTTCTGATATGGGTTTGCTAGGGTGACAATATGCTTTAACATCAGTCCCATTCCTACCTTCACTTCCAGGTTCTCCTTTTTCTTCTCCTCCTCCTTCTTTTCCATACAGGTGTAATAATATGGATGATTCCAACCAATTAGGGATCACATAGGGCAAAACATAATGTCACCGTACTGCGTTATTGCCATGTACCTTATGGTGACTTATGATGACCCTAAAGTGAACCTATCATGGGGGTTTCTGGGGCTGAGAGTGTGACAAGCCCACCTGGTTTCACCTTGTGGGTTTCCATGGGGAATCAAACCTTGGTCTCCAGGGTTGTAGTCAAATGCTCAAATTATTACACAAAGTTGGATCTCTCACAGTACTGCATAGTCAACCATATTTGATCACATTGGCCAAAATCTTATTGGTATCACACTCAAGGGTAACTTTGGATACACACAGACACAGACACACACACATACAGTGATGTTTTTCTCACCATTGAGCCGCAGGAATAGTCAATTTGTGGTTGCTTAATCAGAGGTCCAAAATGTAATCATTTCTATGCAATTGCATATTTGTGGGTGGTATATAACTATTGTCAGTAAGGATAGAAATAATATTTCTAGTTATTCATTCCCAAATCAAAAAATGGGGTTCAGAACTGTAAGGAAACTCTGTTGCGAAGAAGAATAAAGCAAGAATTTTGCACAATTTGGTCTCAATACTCCAATGTCCCAGAGTGTGGCAGAGCAATCAGTCCTTGGAGAAAAACATACGGGAGAGTTTGATGCTAAAATCTCTTTTCTGTGCAGAACATGTATCTCCTGTACCAGAAACAGTTTTCTGTGATGTGGAAGAATATTCATTTTCTCCCATGACGGGGGTGGGTGGGACTACTATTAAAAAAAATAAGAGAGTTGTGGGTTTAAATCTCTATTTGTCAGTGTGTTTATTATACCACTTGATCTCTGGAATTGCAGAAATGGCAACTGTGCATTTCCCATTTCACAATGGGAAAATTACAAGGTCCATTGAGAGATACTTAGTCAGTTTTATAAGGGCCATTTCTGCACTACACTGTTCTAGTGCTATTATTCCACTTTCAACATCCTATGGAATCCTGGGGTTAACCATTTAGGGAGGGGCCTGAGGCACTATAACAGTCTAGTGTGGAAATGGCCAATGTCAATATTAAGCAGAAGGCTGGTATAGGCCAACTAACATGTAAGTACATGAGCATAGATTGATGTTACCTATAGGAAGATATGGTCCATGATATAGGATCTTTTTCTCCAGTGTTGCCAAAGACAATTAAATGCAATTAATAAGAATGATAATTTTCCAAAGGATATGAAAAATTTCCTGAACCAAAAGAATTTAAAAAAAAAAAATGTTAAAAAGTAAGAAAAAAATTCCTCTGGTGATTCCAAAACATTGCGGAAAAAACTGTAAGCAATTGGATCTCAGCTTTGCTAATCATATTTCCCCCCATGTCTCCTCCATTTAGCATAAGACAATGAAGCTTCGAGGTCAGGTAAAAGAAGCATCTCCTATTTCTAGTAGATCCCAGACTGCATGTTGCATCAGGACCTCTTGAAAGTCATCTGAAGGATCCTGAACATGGTAGATGTTAATTACGTCCCTTTATTTAGACAGACTTTTTATTACCAAATGTAAGTGAAAACCAATTAGCTTAGAGTGAAGTACCAGCACAGAAATAGGCATGAACTCTTCCCAAAAATACAGTGTCCATTACTCAGAAAATTGAAGCATCCCGTTATGTTGCTTTCCTAGAAAGAGAAGGAGACGAAAAACCAATTACCCAGCACCTTTTAACTGCCTTTTAACATCCTGTAAAATTGATTTCATATGCCGTCAAGGCTACAACAATGAAAGAGAAGCAATAATGAAGTGGAGCTAGGGAGAGGTGGTTGGGAGGGGTGGGAAAATGTAGAAATGCCTAGAAATTCTGGTGCCAGAAGGGTGCTAAAGTCTCATAGAAAAGAGGCCAACTGCAATTGGTAAAATAATATTTGCAACTCACTAGGAAGACCAGATGCAAGGTTTAGATCAAACAGGGACAATTCATTCAATTATTAAACTGTTTTCTTATGTGAATGAATGGAAAGAGAGAGGTGGCCTTATGAGGGAAACTCTAAGGCAGAGAGTGCCTCTAGAATGTCTTCTTCAGCCATCTCTGGGCCAGACATCCAAGCCCTGGTATTAGTCTAATAACACTGGCTTGCTACCTGAGAAACCTCATTGCTGAGATATCTTCCTAAGAAATGAAAACAGGGTGAAGAAAGATGACACAATACCTAGATTATCTTTTTTTTCATTGGGCAATTTGGGACTGGAGAGTGTGCTTTTCTTTTGTCTGAGTATTATGAGGTCTTCCTCTTTCACACAGCTTTCTTTGGTGCTCTGAGGATAAGTGAATTGGTGGTTCAGTCAAGGGGTAACAAGTCAACTATATGATCATCCAAAATGGTTCAAAGGAGGATGGGGTTGAGTTTATGGCTTCAGACTTGTGACAATCAGTATCTGTGTCTGATTCAAGCTTTACAGGATTATGTTCAAGTCAAGGGTCTCAGCCTTCCTCATTATTTTGCCACACTGATTTGTTACCTTGACTAAACACCAGTTTGGATCCATCACCTCCAAGGCTTGCTGGGTTGTAAAGTGGTTAAATTTGATACCCACTCATTCCAGATCTGGGCCACTTCAAATTTATCAGAAATGACTATTAGTCCTCAACTGATTCAGAAGTTTGGCTGCTCTAGGTCTTTGGCATAGTAGACATAATGTTTGTCCTTTTCAATATTAATATCTTCTGCTATTGCTCTTGTTGTTTCTTTCAGATTCTAGGACCCTTTCCACACACTACCCCTAACCCGCAAAGGCCACGGGATCGTGACAGGATTGTGACCATGGTTCTCCATGATGTCATTGTGATCCCGTCATGACCCTGTGGCCACCTGTAACAATCACAAATTAAATCATTGATGAGTTTCTCCCATCAATGACACGTGATTGGGCAGCCCTCTCATCTCCCTCCTGCACTTACCTGTGATGCAGAATGGCAGAAAGCACAATGACTGTGCTTCCTCCCCCAGCACAGGCTGGGAAACTGCCATGCTGCACTGTGGAAGGGAGAGGTGAAGCCATTGCACTTCCTTCCATCCAGCAGGCAGCCAATGTGGAGGGGAGCATGACACAAGAGCTCCCCTCCCAGGAGATGCTTTCTCTGAATCTCAACATGATGGCTTCAGAACCAGGTAAGGTATGGAAAGAGCCGAGGTCATGGCTAGTGTGGCATCAAATCTTTGTCTGTGGCCATAGCATGATCTATTGGGCAGTGCACCAGGACCAAAACTGTCATTTCAGATCCCACCTGGGATTGAGTAATCTAGTTGTGGTTCAGTGACTGGGAAAGAGGGGACTTCAGTGACATGGCCTGCTGCCATTATTGCTTGGGGAGTACATGGGGTTTCCACCAAACATCTTGGTCATTCACCTAGGGGATAATGACCTAGGTTAGTTGAAGGGCAAGATCTCTATTATCCAAGCCATCCATATCATTTGGGTCATATAGTCCAACTGGACTGGGCTTTCCATATTGTGGTGTGCCATTTTTTCCTGACAGCTATGGCATGGTAAAGGGGACTCTTGGTTTATTATCCATGTCTTTGTATTTCCAGTTTCAGTGTACGGTCGTGAAAGCCAGATATTGAAGAAAGCTGACAGGAAGAAAGCCAACTTGTTTGAAACGTGTTGCTAAGAGAAGAGTTCTATGGAAGCATTGGAGTGGTAAAAAGACAAATGAATGGGTTCTGGTGAAAAACAAGCCTAAACTGTCCCTAGAAGCCAAGATGACTAAACTGTGGCTGCTGTACTTTGGTCATATCACAAGAAGACCTCACTTACTAGAAAAGACAATAATGCTAGGTAAGATGGAAGGCAATAGGAAAAGAGGAAGACCACATTACACATGGATAGACTCAATCAAGGAAGATACATCCCTGATTCTGCAAGACCTGAGCAGGCAGTTGATGCTAGAGTGGCTTGAAGGTCTCTGATCCATTTGTTTACCATAAGTCAAGATCAAATTGATAATAGTTAACAATAATAGCAATACTGGGAGTTTTGGAGGGCAATTATTTTACACATTTGTTTTAACCTACCCTATGATCCCTACATTATTCTGCTGCCTTCAAGTGCAATAGAAGATTCTGTTGCAATGGATTTGGCTTCTGCACCTGGGATGTGAGGTGTTGTCTTGTCTTATATTTTGCCTCGAGTAGAAGTGCTGGGCTGGCCCTGTGGGTGAAACAAAGTGTGGTGGCATTGTCACCATTCTGTCTTCTTATTGGTGGCCTCTGGATATGTCAGCCTGGCTTAGTTCTTTCTCACACACAAGAGATACCCCTAGGCTGTACTAGGTTTCACCTCAGATAATCCAAGGCTTTCTCTGTGAAAGAAGAAAGATGGCAGCATCCTCTTTGCTATGCTGGAGCTGTGAAAGCTCAGTGTGAGTAACGGTCATCTGTCTCTTCTCTCTTCCTAATCTCTTCTCTAATTCCAGAAGGACTAACTTGTAGTCCAACAACGTGTGGAGGACCACATGATTGCCACCCTTGGAGTAAAGCATGTTTTTATATACTTTTCAAATATGCACATTTTAGTTGCATGAATTTATTTGAGTATACTTTGAAGACAAATAAGGCTATTTCCTCTCCCATCACTGATTCTTGTATCTTCTTCCTAATAGCAGGAAACTGAGAAGAATAAAAACACTTTCCTAAATTGTCTCACAGAAAGTGAGTTGGATAGACTATTTTGTTTTTAAAAAAACTCAATTAATGCAATTTTTTCCTTCCCTGACAAGAACCTAATTCATTATTTACTCACTAATTTACAAATCTAAAGTTATCAATGGCTATATTTTATTTATTCATTTATAGAATTTATACTCCACCTTTCTTCTGGGATGGGATCCAAGGCAGCTATAAAAGTTCTCTGTTACTGTGAGATTTAAGATTATCTTGTGATTTTTTTGCAACACACATCACAGAAATACATTGTGGAATATGACTTACATAGCATGGAGTTCTTTCCATATTGTGCATCATGAGCAACAACACATTGTTGTTGATTAGCTACTATCACCCAGGATTTGTTTTTAACAATCTATCTGAGTATTCCATTTAGATATATGTTACTGCATTTGCTAGCCCGGATTTGGGGATGCTAGATATCAACTTGGCTCTCTTCCCCCACCCCTCTCCACATGTTTGTGAGACCCCCGGACATTCACAGAACTAGGCTCGGCCACTAAACGCTGCAATATCCCAAAACAATACAGGCAGGCCAGAAATAGCCAGATCACTACTTTAGGAGTCCTCTCTGCAAACACCCTCATTATGTATGCACACTGTTTACAAAGGACTCCCTGCCCCAAGGAGGCAACTTGGCAAGCTGAATACTCAAATGTCAAGCACTGAGTATTTGCATACTGTCTACCTCTTTGTCAATTCGGACTTAACTCAATCATGTTAAATTTTGTCCTTTCCAAAGCTTTGTCTCGCACCCAAAACTCATTGTTTTCCCCAAGTATGGAATAGCCTGCAGTTACATTTCTCCCTATAAAACCCCCCGATTCCAAGACTATCCTAGATCGCTCCTGAGTTCCATCTCAGCTTGCTGCTGCTTTGTTTAGTGAGCCTTCCCCTCAGTTCCAGTAGCTGAGACTGCACAACTTCAGACCTTCACAGTGACCTCTCCAGGCTTCAGGACAGGTGTCATATCACCCAATTCAACAATCCCTCTCAAAAATCCCTCTATACCACTCTAACTTTTATTTTCTATAGTTATCTGTGTGAGTGTGTTGCATACACTGTTTGTCTGTATTTAATAAAGATCTCAATTATTCTTAAACTTTGGTGTGCTCCTTGGCTTGGCCTGACCCCATAGACATTGGGTAAAAGATTCCACTGCATTGCCCTGCCTCTCGCATTGCTAACTTGTGCTTTAGCTAATTTCCCCAAACTTAGTTAATTGAGAGCACATGTAAGTGTCCCTCCCGGGACTCCCAGTAAACAGGGTAACATAAGTGGTTATGCAGAAGATATGTGTACTGAAACATTAATTTGCTATCAATTAGGCTATAATCCAACAACCTCTCTGTATAGTGTAAATATCTGCATTCAGAGATATTATACACCAGCACTATGCAACCATCTGGCAGAACAGCAATATTGTGCAATACATGTCTTCAAGTGGTATCACGCAACACACAATGAATTATGCCCAATGTGCAATGTACAACTGCTATGACAAATGCACAACTGCAATGTGTAAAGCACAACTGTAATGTGCAACATTATTCTGTGAACACTAAGCTTTCTCTGTTATCAGCAGAATACGTCCATTGCATGTTGGCTAATAATTCACCTCATATGCTCAGCATGACTTATGCATGCATGTATCATTAACAGGATACCAATCACAGTTTGAATAGGGGAGAAAACATTATTCAGTGGAAAGGAATCAGATGTCATTAGGCGTTAGGAAATTCTGAACCTACTTGGAATAAATTAGAAGCTGATTGATGTTTTGGTGGCATCACTAACCGAGATTTCTGAAATCCCTCCTCATATTAGGAAGAATTTTCTGTCAGGAACAATAAACTAGGCCTAAAGTACTAACTTTGACTCATCGCCATGGGTAGACAGATTTTTTTCATCCTCCCTTACATGTCCCTTGAGGGACAAGGAGAAGAACTAACGTTTGCTTGAAGATTTTATCACTTTCTGGCCATGTATCAAAATCCAGAGCTTTTGTAGGATCAGAACAGAAGCCAATTTTAAGGAGGATTTGAAAGCTTTTATAAGTCATAGAACCGAAAGAACAAACCCCTATGAAGTTATAATAAGATCCGTTGCACAGCAGAAAGATTTCTCCATTACATGCTACAGAATAAAACCTGTTTAGATGATCCATGATAAGGTCAGCAATGGAGATTTAGGAGCTAGGAAGCATAATAATCAAATTGGTGAGGTTCAGAGTGGTTTATCAACCATAATAGACCTATCATGATGAATAGCAAAGATTATCTTCAATCTGTGTACCCTGGCTCTTTGAGCAATCAGGATTTCAGCCAAGGAGATTGACAAGGTGAGACCCCAAATGCTGTTCTATGTTTTGCAAGGCAATAAAAGGTAAGGGGGGAAAAAAGTCAATCATTACTCTTTATATCCACTTTATCCACTGAAGATTTTAGAGTCAGAAAGTCTGTTCCTCTCATGGAATGCTGTTGTTGTTGTTGTTGTTGTTGTTGTTGTTGTTGTTGTTGTTCTTCTTCTTCTTCTTCTTCTTCTTCTTCTTCTTCTTCTTCTTCTTCTTCTTCTTCTTCTTCTTCTGCTGCTGCTGCTGCTGCTGCTGCTGCTGCGGCTGCTGCTTCTGTTTCTTCTTCATTGGACTTCAAGATCAGACATGTGGATGAGTAATTTGGAGTTACACATCTGTAGCAGATCCTTATTTACTGTGCTACATAATCACTATCATGTCACTATTGCCATAATTGTAACTTGCCCCTTAAGCCCTTTCCGCACCTTGCCTTCTTCCAGTGTTGGGGTGCGGGGATTGCCTGAGCAGCCTCTGGTGAGAGGCTCTCATGTCTGGGGTCCTTCGGCTCCACACAAGCTGCCTGCTCATGCAAGAGCCCTGCCTCTTCCTTCCGCAGTGCAGCCTGGGACCTTCCCAAGCTGCGCTGGGGCAGGAAGAGCAACCGGCATGACTCCAGAGGCTCCGCATGCCAGGTAAGTGCGCCCGGGGCCCGGGAGCAATGCATGATCATGCACCATTTTCAGCTTCTAGCCAAAAATGAAAAGGTGCACGATCGGCACCTGCTGGCCGCTGGAGTGTTGCACGATTGTGAGTGCATCATGCAGATCACTCCTCACAATCGCGCAATGCTCCAGGTGCATTTTTGCATGGCAAATGCCATGTGAAAAGGGCCTAAGACTGAATAGAATATGCAGGATTCATTATTTGCTTTTGTTGTTGTTGCTCTTCATAAAAGAAGGGCAAGCTAACCCACTAAGTTTCCTTCTGAATGCAAGAGAATTTGTCCTATCACAATTTTTGCTATCGCCAGTTCATATCTTCCATTTTTAAATGGATTTAAATGGAGACAGTAGAGTGGCACAATCGGGGTGATTATATGGCATGAGCATACTTCTATTTATATATATCTATAAGTGGGGAGGAAGGCCCAGGCTGAACATATTCAGTGTACTACTAAAATTCTGTAATACCTAACATGGCTGTTTCTTTTAGCATACAGAGGCAATGGACATGCCAGGGAGTAAAAGGAATAATGGATTTATTAGAAAGCAGGTTTTTCTTTCTTTTCTTTTTTTGAAAAAACCCAGATATTAAATAGGGTAAAGCCTCCACCTAAAGTAAGCCTCTCCTCCAAACAACTCAGATCTCCACTCAGTAGTTGGGAGCGCAAGAGAAACAACAATGGAAATACCCCAGGCCAGTGGTGCAAAGCACTTTCTGGTCTGTGCTGAGCTCTCATGGGTTATTCTACAGGGAGTTTTATAGACTGAAACCCCACTAGACTATGTGTGCTCCTTCATTCTCTGTTAATAACTCCTATCATCTGCTGGACATGGACCTCTAATTAATTTCACCTGTGTCCGATGTAAAAACCTAAGCAAAATAACTAATAAAGGTTACTCTGATTATAATTGGATCATAGCATCATAGAGCTGGAAGGGGCCTCATGGTGCTCAGTACAGGATGTCTAATTAGAGATTTTATCAATTTCTATCAGCTGCTTATCTACATTTATCTCTAATAGGTTAGGAATGCATCTTAACAGGCATTTGAGGCAAGTTTTCCCTTGCCTTCCAAGGCTATGCGGACAATGTTATGATGATAAGCATAGTTGGATACCGAGATTATACAAGTTTACTAGTCAGCATCAGCTGAAGCTGAGGAGGCTTCTGGGAGAAATAAGCTAAGAAAGTTATCATAACAGGCCAAGAAAGTCCGCATGATGGGACAATTGCACATGTATTCCTAATCCTTCTCTTGAAAGGTTCCTCCCCTGCCCAGCCAATATAGCAGAATATTCACTTATGGGCTAAGATCCTATATCAATATGTTGCTCTGCAGATGTTGTTCCACATCTTCCAACCCCTTGACAGTTGTCAACCTCTTGGAGAGGTCCCTACTCTTGTTGCTTACAGGTGAAGAAAGGAGGGGAGTGATTTGGACCATGGAAAAGCAGCTGGTCTAAGACTGAGTGTGAGGAAAGAAATGAGGGTATTCTCTCAAACTGAGTGCACCCACCTTTTCCTTCCTCTAGGACCTCAAAAGTATCATTCTGCATAGTCTGCATCACTTTCCAGCTTCCAGAGCCAGCATAAGACAGTGTTGAGGACTGCTGGGAGTTGAAGTTCTACAACATCTGGATAGCCTGGACTAAATCCAATTGTTAGTTTCAACCTAAATAGACTCATTGACTCAATGGGAACTTGGTAAATCAACATGTCCATAAATTTAACTGAGCTGATATCTTTTCTAGATGGGACTTAACAACAGGATTTAAGTCAATGTTGTAAGATGTGTGAATTTGGAGGCACAAAACAACCATTAACCTGCTTCTCTCAGTCCTTAAATTTGCCAGGAAATGTTGGCCTTCTCTGCTTTCCTACCAATATGGATATTCATTGTATCCAAGACATGTATCCCAGCACCTAGAGCACCGTTCCCCATGAGGTGCTCCCCAGGTGTGTTGAACTATAGCCTTCCCAATTCGTATGTTGAGCTAAAACTCTCTTCTACCCCAGCAATCTGGGCCAATGGCCAGGATCTAGAACAGGAGTGGGCAAATGCAGCCCACCAAAAATTGAAGCCCCCCCAAAGCCCCCTGACTCTCATTTTAAAAAAAAAGGTGCTAGTATCCTAGCAACACCCCTGCTCTCTCAGCATGAAGCTCTGTCTGGGAAATTTGCACATCTATGTTTTCCTGAAAGGTTTTCTCCAGCTGTGATATGTTGGTCTTCATCAGCCCTTCTGAGAGATGCCATACTTGAAAATGGGTTGGCTTGCCTGCCAAGTAAAGTGTTTTATCAATAAGTTAAAACTAGTATCTTGATGTCAACTGAAGCCTCTGATTTCTTCATGGCAAGTGCGATGACAAATCCACAATGATATCCCAGTCTGGAGGCTACTAGTGCATGAAGGGCCATGATCAGATTACTTTTCTACAGGACCAGAGCTGACCAAAGTTTGTGGAATTTATTTTCAGACGATAATTCCTAGAATTCCCTAACCAGCATGATTGTGCTGGCTAGGGGATCCTAGGAATCGCTATCTAAAAGGTAACTTTTCCAAACTGTGTAGCAGACAGACCAGAGGAAGCTGATAAAAGGTACACTTGCCACCATTATTATCTGGGCATCCAGGTACATCCTTAAGCTGTGAACCTGCATCTTAAGAATGAAGGCATCCTCATCCAGAGCTAAGGACAACTGTATTAGGAGCCCTGGCGGCGCAGTGGTTAAATGCCAGTACTGCAAGCCACAAGGTTATGAGTTCGATCCTGCCAGGCTCCAAGGCTGACTCAGCCTTCCATCCTTCCGCAGGTCGGTAAAATGAGTACCCAGCTTGTTGGGGGCACGTATAGAAAAATGTATCGAAATACATGCTATTTCTAAATTGTTCGCCGCCTCGATCCATATGGAGAGGCGGGATACAAATAAATAAATAAATAAATAAATAAATAAATAAATAAATAAATAAATAAATAAATAAATAAAAATAAAATAAAAAATATTCCTGAACCAAACATTTACAAAGCCAAGAGTCTTCACCATCGCTCCCCCATGTTAACATCCACACAGTGCCCAGCCTCTTGAACAGTTGTGTTCTTCCAGCTATGTGTAAAAAAAGTGTTTGGGACATAGTGCCAATTTGCTGCTGCAGTGTGCTGTCAAGTCAGCTTTGACTTCTGGCAACTTTCTGGAATGCCATCAACAGCCCTGTTCAGATCTTGGAAACTCCATCTGTAATGTGCTCATCCCCTTTTTCTACTGCCTTCTACGTTATTGAGCACTGTTGTCTTTTCCACTGTTGTCTTTTCCAATGTGTCATTTTGTCTCACAATATGTCCAAAGTATAACAACCTCATTTTAGGAGCACTAATACAAATGAGCAAGAAGAAATGCAGAGATCTGCCAAAGCAGAGGTACAGTTGCATTGATAATTGATTTGTCCTCTGGTCAAATGCTTTTCGGCTGTCATTACTTCCAGTCTTCCATGTCCTTAGTTTCAGTTGCTTAGCATGATAAGAGGATTGCTCAAATAACGGTTTGTTTGACAAATAATCTATGGCAAATTGCTGTGGGCAAGCTCTGTGGCATCTCACCAGTACCTAATGGCCTCCTAATGACAATTCAATAGACCATGCCCACTGCAAAGTCCTTCTATTGATTAGAGTTCGGCATACTAATTGAACACTACAAACACTGTCTCTGAAAGTGTCTCTTTTCTATTTGTCAGATGTGCGCACTTGAAAGGAATCTGTTAAGGTAAACAGCTTGTTAACTAAAATGTACTTCTCCCTTTCTTTGGTTTCATTCTGCTGGTGTCTTGAGCAGAGGAGCAAACAAGGAAGCCTAAGGGTGAAAACATTTTTGCCTTTGGACACTGTCCGTCACTGACAGTATGTGTTTCAGCCGTACTGGAGCTGTTTGGGAGAACAGCGGTGGTTTCATCAATGCTTCATTATATATGTGTTAATGCCTCTGAAGAAGTGAATTGCAAGCCACAAAAGCTCACGCTGAAATAAATCAGTTGCCCTTAAAGGTGCTGCTGAAATCCTCCTCTCCCCACCATTTCCCCACATTTTTTACTATATATGTGAATTGGTGCTCTCAGATTTTATGGGTGGAAATCAATATCTACTGACAAATTTAAGGGCTGTGGAGTATTAATGGTGGGCTTTAGCTTTTGGGCCTCTAAGTTCACACATCATATAACATTGGGCTATAGCCTTGTGCTAGTTCCAACTAGAGCAGGGCCGTTGAATCATCTGGATTTACCCACATGTTGACTCATGACTGAACAGTTAATTCAGTGAGTTTACTCCCGTTGGGACTAACCAGCATGAATCCAGCTTTTCTGTTAATATGACATAAAATCATACCACATTATTCTATCCTCATCAAGACTTTGTTGCAAGTCCTTGTTGCAGCATTGCTCACTGATGAAGTAGTTGTAAAAATGTTATAGAAACTCAGGCTCTTTTCGCATGTTTTTTTTTTTTTAGCGTGAGCACCCCTTGAGCGCCGCGCAAATGGGAGTGCCGCTGCGCATGACACACTCCCATTTGAGCGGTGCTCACAAGGCTGAAGGGGGCCCAGGTGTATTTTTTGATTTTCAGCTTGAAGCAGAAAATAGCCCGCGCTCGCGCAACGCTCGCGCCGCCCTCGCGCACTTACCTGCCATGCGGTGCGTCAGGGAGCCAGTGCGGCTGCACTTCCTTCCTCCAAAGCAGCCTACAGCTCCCACAGTGCCCTGTGGAAGGAAGGGGTGGGGCGCTAGTGCGACGGTCGTGCAATCAGGAAGCGCCCTGTGGAAGGAAGGAGGGGGAAGCAGCAGCGTCTCGAAGGAGGCTTCTCGCGCGAGACGCCCTCCCCGTCACGGAAAAAGGTAAGGTGAGAAAAGGGCCATAGAATTGGAAAAGAACACAAGGGCCATGGACTCCAACCCCATTCTGCCAGGCAGGAATACACAATCAAAGCACTCACAACAGATGGCCATCTGGCCTCTTTTTAAAAGCCTCCAAAGAAAAGCACTCCAGAATACTCCAAAGCAGCATATTCTACTGTCAAACTGCTGTTACCATCAGGAATAATTTTTCACCTAATGTTTAGGTGAAATCTCTTTTCCTCTAGTTTAAATCCATTGCTCCATGTCCTAGTCTCTGAAGTAACAGAAAACAAGTTTGACCCACATTTGACCCATCACCTCTTAGCCTGTTCTTTTTCTGGCTAAATATACCCAGCTCCTCAGGCTGCTTCTCATAGGGCTCCATGGTTTCCAGGCTTTTATCATTTTGGTTGCCTTCCTCTGGACACTTTCTAGCTTGTCAGTATCCTTCCTGTAATTCTCTCTGTACTCCAGTCAGAAGCTGAACGGATCTCCTTCACTTTATCTGGTTGCTGGTTCTTAATTTGGGCTGGTGTGTGGGGAAACTTACTTAGTTATACATATTTAACTGAGAAACAGGAAAGGAGATTCCACCTGAACCTCAGGAAGAACTTCCTGACAGTCAGGGCTGTCCGGCAGTGGAATGTGCTGCCTCGGAGTGTGGTGGAGTCTCCTTCCTTGGAGGTTTTTAAGCAGAGGCTGGATGGCCATCTGTCGGGATTGATTTGAGGGTGTTCCTGCATGGCAGGGGGTTGGACTGGATGGCCTGTGTGGTCTCTTCCAACTCTGAATTTCTATGATTCTATGATTCTATGATTCTATGAAACCAATGCAGAATATCAGCTACCGCTTTTGCTTTATTGTTTTTGTGCCGGGAGAGGGAAATGACCATGATATGCTATTGGGTCCCACAATCCAACAAAAGAGCTGAGCACCGTTGACCAATTCACCAAAAAATAAAAAATAAAAAAAGGGCAGGAACTGAGCAATTGTTCCCTGATAATCAGAATTTCAGGAGATTTAAGAGATTAAAGAACCTAGGGACACACCTTTCCAGATAGATTGGCTCTTGGGTCTTGGTCTATTAATCTCAGCCTGTGCATACCTAGGATGTAATTAAAGATTCTGGGATGGAGTATCTTGGAAGGAAAAAAAAATTGACCTGCAAAATATTTGGCCATTGCAAACTGGACTGATTTGCACATAAACAGTGGAAATTAAAAACTTTGCCACCATCACCAGGGAAACAGTGTATCACCCAGGTACCCAAGTTGAACAACTCTCCTTCCCAGTATGAAACATCATCTTCTTTGCCAGGGAAAGTACTATAAGTGGGAAGGAGGTGGTAAGCAACTCTTTTTGGCTGGAGTTCCAGGATCAATGCCTCTTCCGAACCAATGTTAGCTATTCCCTGATCACCAATAACTATTGGTTGAGAGAATCCAATATTGTCAAACAATAACAGAATATGATTACTTGGTTTCACAGTGCAGTCTTGCCCATATCTTCTTCCTACATATTTTGATTTCTAGGTACTTGGGGGAAGGACTGGAATTTCTGCAGTTCAGGACTCAGTCTGGGCAAAATTCTTTATTATTATTTTTTAATCATAGAAAGCAGCATTTTACGGGTTAGGAACAGTATTTATCATCTGTGCAGAAAATACTGCTTTCTGTGAAAAAAAATCAGGTTTTCTGTAGAGTAAATCCCCAATGACAGCTTTTTCTACAGAGAAAAATAATATATTTGTGTAAGGCCCCACTTTGGGGGTTCCTGGTATCAGTATGGTTTGGATGGGCACCATACCCAATTGGCATTGTGTTTCATTGGCAATTGTATTAATTGGTGTTGATATCAAAAGCAAACCTGCAAAGTGTCTGGAAGGTCAAAACGGGCAAGAGATTACTCTGACTGAAAACATGAGAAGGAGAGGAGAGTCAGCCTAAATACCCTCAAGGTGAGAGTAGGTCGCTCGCCAGGCGCAATAGCTGTTGTTCCTGTGGATTGGCTTAGGCAGAAGAGGGATGTCTTCCCAGAGAACACAAAGCTAGAAGCTAACCAGGGTAACTCCAACCCTTGAATTCCTCAACCATCATCCTTGATCCCTGTAGCACCCACAATAGGACGCTATTGGACCACCCACCACGTCTTTGTCAATCAAGCACTGGGCCCATTAACGGGTGAATAGACCATTGACAAAACAAAAGTTCCCATTGTCTTGTACCTGGAACCTTCACTGCCACAGGCTATCTCTAGGATACATATACCCCTGATTTCAGGCTTGCTGCCTCTTACCCTTCTAAGCATCACTCTTTCCATCTGATTCCCAAACCAAGAACTGCCCTTGGGTCCAATGCCTGAGCCACCCTGTCCTGCTTCTCCACTTCTCGTCAGATCTGGTAGATATCATCTGCATCCCTCACAGTCTCTATCCTGTCTTGCTCCTTTTTGGGGGGTTATCTCTAGTGTTATTGGGTGCATGGTTGAATCATTGCATGTGTGAGTGAATTTATCTTAATAAAACACATTTTAGTTCATATATTTGCTTTGTTGGCTGAGTTTTTCCTGCGTGAACCCGTAAACATTGGTAGCTAGGTCTCACTAAGTTGCCCCCCTCTCACCAGCCTTTTAAACTTTGAGCTAATTCAATTCCCCATTTTTACACTGGGGCGTTGGCGTCATGGGATGGCCCCTGTGGCATCTACATTTTGGAGTAACCATTGCACATAAGACTCTCTTTTGTGTGCAAAAATACCAAAATTTGTTCAAAATAAGCCTAGAACTGAGGATAGTCTTCAAAAACTGCAGTTTATCAAGATTTTCTCACAGTGAGAAGAAAATTGCTAAAATGGATCATTGCTTTCTTTGATAACAAAATGAATGAAGAATTGTAACCCTATCAGGAAGTTACTTCTTTGGACTACTCCTCCTCACAATCTCCCAGCCAGAGGATAAAGGATTCAGGAAGGTGTATTATACAGACGTTGTGTTTTTGTTTTTTCTAAGTTCAGCAATCAGATGGAGTTACTCTCGAGACGATGCATTTCTGCATTGTCTGAGACAGAGAGCTCATTTTAAAAAAACATCTTAGCATTCTCTGGAAAGGTCAGAGCCATCATTAGGCATTAAAATGCAGCTGGCTTTAGAAAAAGCAACATGAGTCCAAAGTGAAAAGGCTGTCTTCTGCAATATATAAATAAATGGGTAAACACATTTAAGAACCGTTATGTGACTAGCATGATGGAACCTGAACCCCTTCCACCTTTGGCAAATAGCTGACAGATGGTTTTGTAATGCTGATGAAAATGGAGCAGAAGGGCAAGGTGTGCTGCTACCAAGGCTATGGAAGCTGAGAACGTGTACTGTAGTGTTTTTTTAGAAGGTTGGACAAAGTCATGAAGAAAAAGTCCTATGGAAGCTCCTAGTCATGACAAAGAGTGTCCTGTTCAACACAACAGGCTGTCCAGAAACAAAAAAACAAGCAATCTTGTAATAACAACCTCCTAATAAATATGTAAAGTCAACTCTTTTGAAATGTGGTGTTGGAGAAGAATTTTACAGGTACTTTGGACTGCTAAAAAAGACAAATGAATGGATCCTAGAGGAAAGCAAACCTGAACTCTCCCTCGAAACCAAGATGACTAAACTGAGGCTATTGTACTTTGGCCATATCATGAGACGATGTGACTCACTAGAAAAGATAATAATGTTTGGTGAGGTAGAAGGCAGTAGGAAAAGAGGAAGACTGCATTACAGATGGATAGAGTCAATCAAGGAGGACATGTCCCTGAATCTAGGCGACCTGAGCAGAGCAGTTGATGATAGGATGGCATGGAGGTCTCTCCTCCATAGGATCACCCTAAGTCAAGGTCAATTCGATTGCAATTGGTAGCAACAATATTGTTGAGTTAGGTGGAGAAGGGATGGATCAAGGCAAGGATGCATGCAGGTGTTGCCCCCAAAGAGAGATTCTACCCTGCAGAAGACATTTTTGTTCTCTCCTCAGATTTGTAGTGCTGATGTAACTTAAAACCTTAACTGAGCATTTAGAAATATAGGTTAGGCTTCTGAAGAAAAGGGGCAGGTGAAGCCACCAAGGGAGTGCAAACAGAGCAAAGAGAAAAATTTTAGGCATGACAAATGTTCAACATTTCATTCTTTCAATGCTAGAAATTGGAGGTTGCAACAGGGTTTCCTGAGTGAATACTAGAAAGGACTCCTGTGCCTTCAATTCTGTGTTGATGGGGGAATGGTAGCAGGTGTTGCTTGTGACATGGTGTCATGACAGGGCAACATGTACAGAAATTGTCTTTTCTATGCAATTATCAAAGGTACAGGAGCCCTCCAGATTTTAGTCTGGTAATTTTAGAACTGCCCCCTGGAGTCCTCCCCCCATAGAGAATAGTCCTCCGTCCTGGGAGCTCCTGAAGATTCCCAAATGCCAAAATGTCTCATAGAGGATATGAAGCCTTCTTTGCTGTATCTTTGGGCCCTCTGGGCCATATTGGGCCAAAGGCAGACCTTCAAGAAAACCAAGAAGTGTTTAATTAGAGAAAAATCACTAGTTACATTCCTTAAAGACTGGAAATTCCTGATAGACTTCTTGCAAACAAAAATAAATAAAAGGACTTGGAAACTTTGGTTTTGATAATTAGAAAGAGCAGGCTATCGAAAGAAAGGCATACATTGTAATTTTGGAGAGCTTGGAAATCATTTCTTTCTCTTCTTCTTTTCTTCTTTAATTTTGTTCTGCACTTTTCATTATACTGTGTTTTAGTTTTCTTCCTTTTTAAAATTATTTTTATTAAACACATTTTAAGTGATCTAAACTACACATAAGGAAAACACAAACAAACAGTACAGTAACAGGACAAATCTGATTCTGGAAACCATGGCCCTTTTCACATGGCATTTGCCATGCGAAAGGGCCTCTGGAGCATTGCGCGATTGCAAGGAGCATTTCAGACGATCACACCGATCGCACACTATTTCATTTTCTGCTTGTAGCTGAAAATGGTGCGTGATTGCACATAGCTCTGGGGCCCCACATGCACTTACTGTGCGTGCGGAATCTCCAGAGCCGCAGCCCTCACACTCCCTCCCCCAGTGCAGCCTGGGAAAATGCCTGGCTGCACTGCGGAAGGAAAAGGCAGAGCCCTCATGTTACCTGCCGACTGGCAGGCAATAGCTATAGAGCTGACACAGCAGGGACATGAGAACCTCTCGCAAGAGGCTGCTCGTGTGACCCCTGAGCCCCACACCGGAAAGAGGTAAGGTGTAGAAGGGGCCCACGTCCTATGAGAAGCAGCTTAGGGAGCTATGTATGTTTAGGCTGATGAAAAGAAGGTTAAGAGGTGACATGATATCAAATTTAAATATTTGAAGGGATATTGTGTTGAAGATGGAGCAGACTTGTTTTCAACTGATCCAGAGACTAGGGCACAGAGCTATGACTTCAAACTACAGGAAAAGAGATTTCACCTGAACATCAAGATGAACTTCCTGACAGTAAGAGCTGTTGGACAGTGACATATGGTGCTTCAGAATGTGGTGGAGTCTCCTTCTTTGAAGGTTTTTAAATAGAGTCTGGGTGGCCATTTGCTGGGGGTGCTTTGAGTGTGTGTTTCTGCATGGCAGAAGTCAGTTGGACTCAATGGCCCTTGTGGTCTCTTCCAACTCTTTGATTCTATTATTCTATTCTATGATTCTAGAGTCCAAACTTTTGTGTTGTAGCCACTGGTAAGTGGAAGGGGCCCTTTTCATATCTCCAATCAGGTTAAAAGAAGTTAACAAAATAAACCTCCCAGCCTCTGGAGAACATCATTAGCTTAGAACATAAAATTCTGTATGATTGCTCATCACTCCTTCCATTGCTAATGACCTGGAATAGTAATATGTGTACTATATTTAATTACAGTCACATCTCAAAAATTACCAGACCTTGAACTTCAGAACTTTCAGTTTCTTGTGTTTGCATATGCCCCAGCTCATCTCCATCATGCACAAACACCAACACATTTTCCCCAGATGTGATTATCTTCTCTTTTTAACTTGTGCAAGCTGAAATAAAAAGTACATTTTGTAAATATTTTAATGCCTGGGAATGCTTCTCCTAAGGAAGGATCTTCCTGTCTTGTGTATCTTCCTGTCTTGTGTAACTGTACAGAACTATTTATATAGTGTAGGTTTTAGGATGAAACTGCTTATTTTGTTCTTAAATGCAAGAATGAATCATTTCAAAATCTTTCTCTCTTCTTGGTGAGACCTTTTGCAAATTTGTATTGATTCTTTGTACTTTGGGACTTTTTGTGAAAAATTCATTTGTACAAACGAAAAGAAGAAATTCTTTTTTTTCATGTATGGCAACCAATATTTTGCACAGAAAATAGTATTTTGTTCAAAATACCATATGTAACATAGTGGAGGTGTGTATAAAAACAATGGTTTGGAGATGTATTTATTTATTTATTTGCAGATAAATTTTTCACAATTCTCATTTTCTTAGTGGCCTGTCTCCTTTCTCATAATGGGAAAGAAAATATATGAGTATTGGTTACACATCTGCTCTTTATATTCCCACTGCCAAAGCAAATGGTTACTCATTCTTGATTCCAATCCACTTGGCTAGTAAGTGCAGAATCCAGATGGAGATGTGTATTCTATTACACTTCTAAGTGTTCATTTCTACTTTGATCCAGTTCAAAGTGAATTAGGGCAAAAGTTTAAACATGGAACATATGTATGCAATGAGACTGGCACAGAAGCATAGTGTGATAATTTTTATTGTGCAGTGATGCATGTCAGGTGCAACCACACACAATGGCACCCCATGCATAACTCTGTTTTTGCAGCCCTGAACTATATATGCCCATTTTTCATTAGACAAAAATGTCTAATTTCAATCCTCCCTCCACGCTTGTGGGGTTGAGCTTTGTGAATTCACGAGGCATGTGCTTGCCTTCCTCTTCTCATTCTTTTCTTCCCATTCACTTGTATTCCTCATCCCAGGCTTACAAGGCTTATGTTTGATATGGATGCTTTGTCCTTTTGGGTGAGCAAAGCCCACCCTACTGCTGGAGGTGTGTCCTCTCTGGCATGTGGCTGCACATTCTGCTGTGTAATGGCCACTGATTGGTCAGGTGTTCTCTTTGCTCCTATCCCTTCCCTCTGAGAGGAATCTCCTTTCTCAAGATAGTGACTGGAAGTAGTAGAATACCAGAACTCAGTACTCCTCTCTTCCCATCTGAGGGGAAAGTACTTGTACCTTGTCTTTTTCCTTCCCCCTGTGAACCCCGGGGCCAGAGGCAAGGGAATGCAAAGGGAGAGCTCTGGAGGGGAATGGGAGGGGGGATTGCAGATAGGGGAGTTATTCACAGTTTTTCCACTTTCATGAGAGTTCTGCTCCCCAAACCCTCATGAATGTGGAAGGGTCACTGTACTTTTGTTGGGGAACATGTGTCTGCATATGTCACCAACAGGACGATACTATTTTTTTTTCCACCATCACTTGTCACACCAGTGAATTAGGACTTATTCTCATGGTCCCACCTTATCTTGGAATGTGAGCTTAGTAGAAACAAACTGAGCTTCCAGCCTCTTTTGGACCCTCACTCCCCAGAGGTCTCAGGGGGGAAAAAGCCAGTGGCTTATTCTTGTTGCATTCTTGACTGATTCTGTTCAGAGCTCCTTATCTCTCTGAATATTGCAGTCAGAAAGGAACAGCTCAATTTTGTGGCTTTGCCTGAATTGTTGAACCCTAATTCAGATTAATTTTGCGCTTGTTTTGTGCTGTTTTCTGTGCCTTTGAATAGAAAACAGTGATGTGCAATTAAGCCAATTTTGCATGCAAGAGTCAACAATTTGAGATCTGCACTGCCATCTATGCTACCAAAGGCAGAACTATATATGCCATTGATAAATATATGTCTCTGAACTAACACGGATTAGTTTCTTTCAAAAAGAACTTCTACTGGCTTTTGCAGTAAAGTTTCTCCAGCATGTAGTAGCCAAAAGTAGACAGCATCCAAGATAATGATGCATCTGTTCTTGTCTATCTAAAAAAAAAAAAAAAAAAACCTGTTCTTATCATCCTTTATCAGAGTGTCCTCACAGAAATTTGCTTCCTCTACAAAATTTGTTTCCTAGTTAAATTGTGGCAAGAATCCCATTGGTGTCTTATATGTGCATACACTCCCCTATGGAGGCATTGAACACTGTTGTCCAAGGCACTATGGCCATTTCCGCGCTAGCCTGTTATAGCGCTATGATTCCACTTTCAACATCCTATGGAATCCTGGGGTTTGCAGTTTCAGGAGCGGCCAATTGGCCCCTCCCGAAACTACAAACTCCAGGATTCTATAGGATGTTGAAAGTGGAATCATAGCGCTATGACAGGCTAGCGCGGAAATGGCCTATGACTTGTCAGGCTTAGACTCAGGATTTAAGTATCCTGTTACCTGGCCTGAAGGGAAATGTGTTAATTGGTCTCTGGTGTGGGAATCAAGAGGTCCAAAACAGACTAATGGTCTCAACTTGAGGGGACAAAGCACTGATGGGAGTCAGGATAGCCTCTTAATGTCCGAGCAGGTGAAGGAATAAAGAAGAGTTTCCATGGGAAGAGGTTACAGGTTGATGACAATTGATTGTTCCATTGAAACAGTTTCATTGACTTTTGTACTTGAAGGTTGAGTTGTTGGGATTATCACAAGACCATCAATGCTGGGGCTTACCAACTAATCCTTTCAAACTTATGACCTGGCCATGCTGAGGTCATCTGTCTTAGCACACATGTTCCAGTGACAGTCCTTGTCCACAGGCCTCCCAGCCATAAGTCTGTGATTTTTATATTAGAAATGATATCACCAATTAAATGATACTTCTTGCCAATTAGACTGCAACATCGAGTGGGGGTGTACGGCATGGTAACAGGACATCTGCATTCAGTTCAAGGTTATGGAAGAAGAGCTGCATATGCAATGTCATTGCACTTGGATGTACATTTTACATGGATGCAAAATTTGCATTTGGTGTCTTTGTTCAGTTGCCCAATTTTGACATTCAACACAAAGATTAGGTAGGATGATTAATGTGTAACTCTGAACTTGGAGATTTGTGCTCTGCAACCCTAATGTAGAATCTTGGCCCTTATCAATGAACTGTGATTCTATAGATCAAAACCCAAAAGGAATTTTAAGCATTTTACATAGTAGACACATTGTCCATCTCCCTATGCACAATGCCAACTTCATTTATACTGTCACTTTATTCACGTGGCTCAAAAGGAAGGCAGAAGGAGAAGGACATTTCCAAAGTGAAAGCAGATGTTTGCTCTCTATTTGTATCCAGACTTGGAAGATTACACAAAAGTGTTCTGGGCACTGCAATTAAGAAATAGCATCTAATTATGCTATTCCTAATGGTACAGTACATTATTGAAGCCAACCTGATGCAAATGAGATCCAAACAGGAAAAATAAAGGGCAGTCACTTAGGGAATCTATTATGAGCAGCTTTAATCTATGGACTGAAATCAACAGTTCATTAGGGTAACATTCAACCGGCAGCGAGAGATCTGTGATGGAACTCCTGTATTTTCAGAGGGGAAAAAAAGTCATAAATAAAAGTAATTGTAGGGAGAGGCAGCTGACTGGATCAATCCCATGACACTATGGCCATTTCTTTCCATACCGTTTTCCTGACTATATCCCCTGGCCAGCTTCAGTCCAGCAGTGGCTCTTTGACTAGGGATGGAAAGAATATTAGAAAAGATTTTTTAAAAAATATTGTTTGAGTGCCAGGAAACACTAGCAGGTAGGAAGCTAGACTGATGATAATCACATTTTGGGACTTATTCTGTGCAAAAAAAAAAAAAAATCATTAAGTGGATTTTTGTTCTGTTCAGAAAATTGTATTTCCTTTTAAAATAGAATGGGGTGTTTGACCTCCCTTTCTAACCAGCGTTTTAATCTATGATACTCCATGAATTCAAATGCCTCTCAATCTTCCTCATGATCAGCAGGAGATGCATCGGATGGTTTGGGTTATGCTTCTCCCAGTGCCTTGACAAGGTTTGTCAGCCCTCTGTGGCTCTGATTGGAGCCTGCCGTCTTGGTTCACCTCTTCTCTGTCCTTGTCTGACAAAGCAGCCTTCGGGTAGAACATGGCAACCATGGGCTTGAAATGGTGTCTAACAGACCAAACTAAAAAGCCAGAAAAGAAATAGAGCACCCACTTCTGATAAGTAGAATATCCTCTGAACTTCACAGGGAGGACAACTCAGATGTAGATATATATGTATATATAGAGAGAAAGACACATACATAAACACACACACACACATACAGATATATACAGAGAGAGAGAGAGAGAGACAGAAAGGCAGACATACACACGTATATGTATATGTACATGTATACTCATATAAGGCCCTTTTCTCATGGTATTTGCCATGCGAAAGGGCCTCTCAACTGTCACGTGAATGTGAGAAGTGGTCTACACGACACACTCACAATTGCATGATGCTCCAGGGTAGGGCAAGCGCCTCTCACACACTTTTTCATTTTTGGCTTTGAGCCAAAAATGCTGCACGATCGCGCATTGCTTCAGGGCCCCGCATGCACTTGCCACGCGTGTGGAGCTCCAGAGCCATGAAGCTCATGGCTCCCAGGCTGCACTGTGGAAGGAAGAGGCAGGGCTCTCAAATGAGCAGGCGGCTGCTGCGGAGGTGAAGAAACCGGGATGTGAGAGCCTCTCGCTGGAGGCTGCTTGCGCGATCCCTGCACCCCATCTCCATGAACAGGTGTGTTGTGGAAAGGGCCTAAAATTCTGCGATATTTATACTGTAAAGGAATCTCTCCCTCTCTCTCTGTCTCCCCATATATACACATATACATAGAGAGAGAGGTATATGTGTGTGTGTATATATGTATGTATGTATGTATATATACAGTCAGCCCTCCACATTTGCGGGTTTCACTTTTGCACATTTGATTATTCACGGATTATTTGCTTCCACCTTTGCTGCCTCCCAATGCCATTTTTAATAGCGACTATAAGCTTTGTGAGACTGAGGAACTGCAGACGAGGCTTGCAAGTCCCCATTAAAAATGGTGTGGGACAGCAGTGGAGGTGGCAGGAAGCCCCACCAGCCAGCCACTCCTGCCTTGTGAAGGAACCCTGATACCTCAAAGGAATCCATGGTGGGTTGAATATAATGATCATACTTTTTTTGTGTGTTAAATATGGTTTGGGAGGGCTCAGAGTTATTCACATTTTTTCCACTTTCATAGGGGTTCTGTGCTCCTAACCCTACCGAATGTGGAGGGATGAATGTATATGTTTGTCTGCTATATATACATATATATATACACACACACACACACATACATATATATATAAAGACAGAGAAAGAAACAACAAAGAAAAAAACATTCACATCAACTTCTGACATTTCTAATGACGGTTATACATTTTACTGTATAACTTCTCTGGCTATATACTATTCATGCACCTCTTTGTCTTAACCCAAACCTATTAATTATCGAAACTTACAGTTAACATGTTATTCTTATTTTTCTGCCAAAACAAACACCATCAAAAGGTCCCAACCTTTCAAAAACCACTTCAATGATTTTTGTCCAATCACTGTAGATTGCTTGTCCTTTTTGGCTAGATCAGTCAATTTCAGGAACCAGTGTTCGTTCATTGGAAGTAGAGCATTTTTCCATTTCTGTTCATCTTGCTGCCATGGTCATATGTTGTAATAATGTCACAGGGAGGAAAATTCAAATCAAATGTGCAAAAACCTGTTCCACCAAAATATTTCTAAGGGTTCTTGGAGTGGGGGGGAGAATGGGGGGATGTTAAAATAATTCCAGTAACAGTTTTAAAATATTACTGGTAGTGAGTTGCCATCAAATCTTCTCAAAGCAAAACAAAAGGTAAATTTAGAATATCCTTTCCAGAAAAATACTAATAAGCATTCTGAGGAACTTATCCAAACTTCCTGACAATCAGTCAAGATGATTATAATGTGCTACTCCCAGGGCTAGGTGCAGCATTGCTGTGAGCACCAACCACTGGAAAACATGACCAGGGACAGGGCGCATGGAGTTCTAATTGGCATTAAGTTGTCCTCTATGAGAAATAGAATGCTGGACCAGTAGACTTTTGCTCTGATTCATTATGGTTCCTTTTGCACCTATAGCCATGAAGCGGTTTGTGGGTATATCTATCTTCGCTAAGCTTCTTTTCAAAAGGGCCATTGCCCACCCAGAGTTTCTATGTGGATCTCGTCACAGAAAACCTGAAGGTTTCTCCTTGAACTGTGCCTTGCACACCTTCACAGCCTGTGCTTTATGTTCAGCTTTCCTCTTTTGTTTGCTTAAGCACGGCTCTCACTGTGGCTTCCTGCTGGCCTCGATAAACAGATGCTGCATAATTAGCAGGTGGAACAGCTGGCCAGTTTTCCTTCTCAGAAGGTGGTTTAGCAATGAACCAGAGGTAACTTCAGTCAAGAAGCTGGCTCAGACCCAAAGGTGAACATTGGCACGGCAAGCATGAGAAATGGTTACAGAATTTCCTATCTGGGACACAGGCTTGGAGCTATATGCAGATCCCAAAGATCCTCAGGTGGAGCTAAAGATAGCTTGTGCTTTAACAGTTCATCTGCTACTCTGACATATTTGCATGTCTGTCCCCAGAGAAGCTGTACCATCAATGAATGGATATGTGTTTGGCCATGTGGAGAATATTTGCAAAATTGATTGTTCTTAATGAGAGAGGTTGCCTTGATAAGTTGAGACTAGGGATTTAGTTCTTTGCTAACTTTGTTCTCAAAGGAAGCAACAGATAATTTGATGCCATATTCTTCTGCCACAAGAAAGTCTTCCAAAACTGCAGTTCTCAAAGAGGATTTTCAGCCTGAGATTTATTCTGCACAAAATTGGTCCATGGTATCTTTGCAAAGAAGATAGGATTTTCTGCACAGAAAATGATGTTTCTGTTCAGAAGTATTATTTTCTGTGCAGAAAATTATGCAACGAGGTGATATAAAGAAAACATAAATTCATCTTGCACATGGATGTATGTGGGCATTTGGTTGTGTGTTAGGTTGTCCATTTGCTGCCTTGGTTCAGTTGTATTGCATTGTCATTCAACACAAGGGTCACATCACAAAAGTAACTTCTAACTCCCCATATGAAGATTTATTCTACACATATCTTGTCCCAAAGAGTGGCCAAGACCCAAAGGAGTGGCCAATTAATGCAATAGGCACAAAGATCACTTCTGCTGGTTCTGATCTTTACAAAGTCTGTGCATCATTTTGTGTAACTGTGCAGTTGCAGTTATATTTGGGCAGATGTGACCATTCTTATTGAAAACTGTTTTGGTTATTATGTCATCTTGAACAGGAGAAGAAAAACTGTTTTGTTTCTTGAATGCATAAGCAAAACAAATAATGTAATATGTGCATAGAATAATAGGGCCCTTCCACATTACACTGTTATAGGCCCTTTCCACACGGGCATATTGCTCACGCTAGGGCGACCTCTCCAGGAGGTCTTCTTCACCGCGGGGTGCACTAGTGCAGTTGGAAAAGGTGAGGCTGTACACCTCAGACCACTCTAGCACAGCCGCAGGGGTGGCGCTGCGAGTTTTATAAAAACCACCTTCCCAAGTGGTTTTTATGAAACTCACCTGCGCTGCTCTGTGGCAGCCCCTGGTGAAGAACTGCAGAGACGCGGTAGCGCATCCCTGCAGATCTTTCCGGGGCGGGCTTCCGGTTGGCGTGCTGCCCTGATTGGCGGAGCGCTGCCGGAAGCCGCCGGCTGCCATTTTGGGCACTGCCGAACGCCACCGAAATTCGGCGGTGTATAGAGTGGCGAACCCGCGCTCCCTGCAGGGACGGAGCAACCCGCTACCAGGTAAGCTCCGCCCCTTCGTGCTTCGCCCTGTTTCACCCCCCCCCGTGAGGAAATGGCAATAGTGCTATTCCACTTTCAACATCCTATGAAATCCTAGGCTTTGCTTTTTAAAGAGAGGCATTTAGAATTCTCATCCAGAGAGCTCTTTGGCATCTGTAAACTACAAACCCCAGGATTCAATAGGATATTGAAAGTGGAATGATAGGACTATAGCAGTGTAGTGTGGAAAGACACATGGAATCATAGAGCTGGAAGAGACCACAACAGCCATGGTGTCACACACTCAAAGCACCCCAAGCAAATGGCCATCCAGCTTTTATTTAAAAACCTCCAAAGAAGGAGACTCCATCACACTCCTAGGAAGCATATTTCACTGTCAAATGGCTCTGACTGTCAGGAAGTTCTTCGTGAGGTTTAGGTGAAATCTCTTTTCCTATAAGGGTCATCCCACCTAGCCATTATTTGCTACCAAAGGATAAGCCTATAAGACATCGAGAGAACCAAGGAATCAGAATTAAACATAAGATTCAGGCCTTTGGATTATTTTTAAATCTTAAAGGAGGAAAGAAGGACTAAAGATATAGCTACCCATAAAGATGCTGGCTGGAACTGATGAAGATTTCAACCTACAAAGGATGACATCTTTTTAAAAATGCTCAGCAGTCACTTTCCTTGAAATGTATTTGGGGGGGTGACCTCCAAACAATGCAGAAGAAATGACGGAAACCCAAGCCACGTTGGCTGCTGAAGCTGAAGGCAACAATTGAAGGAAACTATTATCCTGCAGCTGTCATAAATCTTAATCTCTTAAGGGGCTGTCAAACTTATTTTCCCCATTAATTCATACTTCATAATAACAATTAGTCATTTGTGAAATTACAGCACATAAGTGGTTAGTTCGTGCATTCGCAATTTGTAGCCTTGCAATTAGTGCTCGATTTTGTCTGGCAGGGATCCAGGGAGATACTTCAGGCATGCCCACAGGTCTGGGCATGCCCTGCGGCAAATTATGAATGTCTCCCTTCCTTCCTTTAGACAGAGAACTTACAACCACACACACACATACACACCAGTCAGAAACTACCTTTGGAAGTCATTATGAAAAACATCAAGTTGCCAGAGAGTGGGATGATCTGCTATGGGAAGAACACATGCCCAAAGATTTTCACAGTATGCAAATGTGTATCTCTCTTTTTCTTTTTTGTCTGTTTGTCTTTCTATCTACAGGCCCTGGTGGTGCGGTGATTAAATGCCGGTACTGTAGCGACAATGTTGTGGGTTCAATTCTGCAGGGCTCCCAGATTGACTCAGCCTTCCATCCTTCTGTAGGTCAGTAAAATGAGTACCCAGCTTGTTGAGGGGAATTAGCTAAACACATGGTAAGCCACTTAGGGAGTGCTTTGCACTGATAAGCGGTGTATAAGCTATTGCTATCGCTATCCCATCTTTCTGAAAATAAAAGGGAATGAATCTAACATGATTTCAATTTTGTGTTTGCTTTAAAGTGCTATAGGCTTCAATATAATAATATTTGTCATGGCTGATAGGGAAGTCTGCTTGAAACTACTAAACTAGCAAGTTAAGTTTGCACCTAGCATATCTTGTTTTTCACTGGAACAGAGAGGTACAGGAGCTTCCTGATGAATAAGTTGCCCAGTAAAAAGAGAAGTATAGATAGATATTCTGACACTAGGGGTGTAATTCTTCACCAAGTTTCTTCTCAAAAGAAATGGTGAGTAATCTTAGCAATTTAGCATATAGCAAGAAAGCATACAGCAAGAAAGTCTTCAAAAACCACAATAGTTTTTGAAACCTATTTGCATGCCATTATTCTGTGAAAAATTCTGACATAGTTGTTCTGCAGAGTGAACAACATTTTCTGTGCAGGAAACACTATTTTCTGTACAGAAAACAATCTTCCTTCCAAAAACAACTACATGTGAATTTTGTGTAAAATAAGTCTCAAATCATCAGTCCTGCATCCTTCCACTCAGGGTTTTCCAATACAGAAAACAAAACAAAACATACCCTCACACCTTTTTCATCAGTTTTTCAAAAAATAATCCAAGTATTTTTTCCATCTCTATCTAAAACCTGGCCTAATGGATTACCCAAACATCAGTCTGAAATGTATAGCTTGGTGAAAAATTTCCTCAGCATGCATGCAACGACCTTCTCCGCATTTTGTTTTTAAAACGGGGCAGCGTGTCCTCCAGTGAGGACGTTTGCACTTGGGGGCAAACTGGGTCCGGACTACTTTCTGTAGTTTCGGACTTCAGCCCGCTCCGGGATGAACAGAACAGGTGGTTCACCATGCTATTGAAAGACCACTTAAAACAGGTTTTTCAATAGCCCGGTGCATCCCACTCCATCGCTGCGCTCCTGTGTAGATCTGCAGGTTCACACCAGCGCGAGGCTGCAGATCTTCCAGGGGCGGGCTTCCGGCTGGCGAGCTTCTCCGGTTGGTGGAGAGCCTCCACCAACCAGAAGCCTTCGTTTTCGTCCCCAGAGCAGTGTGTAGTGTGGGCGCGCACTGCTCCGGATCAGCGTGGATCGTCGGAGGGAGCGCGCCAGTCCGTTGAGTAACAGACTGCCCCATTTTCTTCCCAAAGTGCGAAAAAGCCCAATATATGAGGGCTTCACAAACTTTCTGGAAACTATAATAGAGTGTATGAACCACTGGTTTAGATGTTGGAATTGACAAGACTTACAACTCTAGTTATTATGGGGTTAATTGGTCTATTGGTGTTATAGAGGAACTTCACCTTCTACTGTTATTGGAAGCAGGTGTAAAGGCTCCATAAGAGTAGCATTGTTTTAGTGGACACTTACTTCCACTTTCAGATTTGTTGTTCCTGCAGTTTGTACCATATCCTGCTTCCTTGTGATGTTGTATTATATTTTGATATATTTCATATTTTAACTTGCCAAACTTGCTCATGTTCTCTTTTAACCTTTTGTATATTAAGAATCTATATGCTATGCTTATTTTTAACTAGCATATATAAAAGAGTATTTCTCTTTCTTTATTTGTCTTCTGAATTCCTTTTTTATTTACAACATTAGAGACCCCAACCTGCAGAGTATCCTAGATAGAAAGAGTGTGGGATACAAATACATTTCTTTTAGAAAATTTGGATCCTTGATTCACCAAATTGGCCTCCTGATGGAACTAGGGCTTTTTTTGCATGGTATTTCCGATGTACTCACATTTGTGAGGCACTCCAAGGCCTGACACGGACCACATATGCATTTTTTCATTTTCAGCTTGAAGCCAAAAATGCTGCACAGTCATGCATCGCTCCAGGGCCCCACTCACACTTACCTTGTGTGCACAGCCTCGGGAGCCGGGCCGGTCATGCTTCCTGTCTCAGTGCAGCCTGGGAAGGTCCCAGATTGCACTGTGAAAGAAAGAGGCAGGGCTCTCACATGAACAGGAAGCTCGTGCAGAGCTGAATCATAGAATCATAGAATCATAGAAATGTAGAGTTGGAAGAGACCACAGGGGCCATCCAGTCCAACCCCCTGCCATGCAGGAACACCCTCAAAGCACTCCCGACAGATGGCCATCTCGCCTCTGCTTAAAAACCTCCAAGGAAGGAGACTCCACTACTCTCCGAGGCAGCAGATTCCACTGCTGGACAGCCCTGACTGTCAGCAAGTTCTTCCTGAGGTTCAGGTGGAATCTCCTTTCCTGCAGCTTGAATCCATTGCTCCTTGTCCTGGTCTCTGGAGCAGCAGAAAACAAGCCCTCTCCTTCCTCTACATGGCATCCCTTTAAATATTTAAACATGGCTATCATGTCCCCTCTTAACCTTCTCTTCTGCAGACTAAACATACCCAGCTCTCTAAGTCTATCCTCATAGGGCATGGCTTCCAGGCCTCTCACCATTTTGGTCGCCCTCCTCTGGACTTGCTCCAGCTTGTCAATATCCTCCTTGAATTGGGGCATCCAGAACTGGACACAGTATTCAAGATGGGATCTAACCAAAGCAGAGTAGAGTGGTACCAGTACCTCCCTCGATCTAGACACCATGCTCCTATTGATGCAGCCGAGGATTGCATTGGCTTTCTTGGCTGCCGCATCACACTGCTGACTCATGTTCAGCTTGTGGTCTATGAAGACTCCTAGATCCCTTTCACATGTACTGTTACCCAGTCACGTGTCCCCCATCCTATATTTGTGGATTCCATTTTTTCTACCCAAGTGTAGGACCTTACACTTCTCTCTGTTGAATTTCATTTTGTTCACCTTGGCCCAGCTCTCCAATCTATCCAGGTCATTTTGAAGAAGCAGGGAAGTTCATGGGATCAGCATAAGTCAATAGACAACTTGAGGGTACATACACATGCATATGTGCTGGATTCTCAAATGGAATACAAGTCAGTGGATCTTTTAAATGGAATAGGATTCAGTTGCAAGGAGAAGTAAGTTAGATGGGTTTTCATAAGAGTTTCTAATTCATTGCCTTTGAGTTTTACATTTACAGGGCCAGCAGAATTTAAGTTCAAGAGTATCATTACAATTTTCACCTGCTAATGGAACTACTATCTTTGTGTTTATGGCCAACAACACCACTGCAATTTGTAATGTCCTTAAACCTTTCAGTAAATTGTATGTGTGTATATATGTGTGTGTGAGTATGTGTGTGTGTGTATAACAATAGAATGTCTGTAAATAATTCCTTTCAGAATTTTTTTTTCCTCCTTTCCTCCGAGAATGTTCTTAAGTACTTATACGACTAGATTTGGCATGTTAGGGAACGCTACTTTACCAATTTGTTGGCCACTATAATACAGGCTTTTTACCAAAGTATGACACTGCTATGCAGATGCTGTTTCAAAATGTTTTGTGGATGGAGTGACATGCCTGTGTCTAGATTTGAAAGTGCCGACGTATGTTCTGTAAACATCCATGAGATGTTGTTATCTATGTCATATGTGTATATATGTTATGCTTTATATATGTTATGTAATGACAAAAAAATTTTTTTCCCTCCTTTGGTGGGACTTCGTTAGAATAATTAGAAGAATGAAAAATATAAGAGACCGAGAAACCCAGGAATATGTTGGTTGAAACTCTGTTGACATCTTGGGCCCTTTCCGCATCTTACCTTTTTTCAGTGCTGGGCTGCGGGGATCGTGCAAGCAGCCTCCAGCGAGAGGCTCTCATGTCCCCACTGCTTCAGCTTTGCACGAACTGCCTGCTCCCGAGTAGGTAGCGTGAGAGCTCTGCCTCTTCCTTCCACAGTGCAGCCTGGGAGTTTCCTAGGCTGCACTGGGGCAGGAAATGCACCCGCTGTGGCTCTGGAGGCTCCACATGCATGGCAAGTGCACATGGGGCCTTGGAGCAATGTGTGATTGCACACCATTTTTGGATGAAATTCAAAAATGAAAAAGTGTGCAAGCAGCGCCTGCCAGACCCTGAAGCATCGTGCGATTGTGAGTATGTCATGCAGATCACTCTCACAATTGCGCAATGCTCCAGGTGCCCTTTCGCATGGCAAATGCCTTGCGAAAAGGGCGTTAGTCATAAGTCAGTACCACTATTGAAGCTATTGGATATTTTTAACTCATTCAAAGTCAAAATGAGACCAAAGATGCCCAAGCAGAGTTGTGCATGTAGTGCTACTGTGCATGAATGGACATTGCACCTTGTGTATCCATGTACATTTGGGGGCTTGATCAAATGAAGTTTTGGTGTCTTGCTTCAGTTGTGTGACGTTGCCACTCAACCCAAGGCTTGTGTAAGACAGTTAGTGGATAATTCTGCATGCAGAGGATTACACTATGTCACCCCAGTGTAAAATCTTTGCCATTACATATTGCCTTTTGAAAATCCTGTGCCTCCATTTTCAATCTATGGTTCAAGGGGAAAAAATACTTCAAAGAACAAAAATTTTGGGGAAAAAATCAGGCAGAGAGATTCCCTCAAACCCACCTACCAATGATTAATAATACCTGGCTCCCATTTTATAAACTAATGTGAAGCCATGCTTCTACTTTTCTTTTTTTGATTGATGACTTCAGCTAACTTAAATTCAAATATTAAAAAGTGACTTTGATTAATATGCAAACTAAGCAGATTAAAATGAAGGCCTCACCACAGTTCTTAAAGAATATGCATTTAAATTGAGTCATCAGAAGACCCTGAATATTGTATAGTCTAATTTCTCTGAATGGCATCAGGACGTAGCCAGCGAAAAGGCTATATCACATACTACACGCTTCAGCAAATCCATAGTTTTCCAGGAAGCCAGGAATCAGCAGGGAGAGGCTGCGTGCCATAATATGTTTATATTGTCTTCACACTTGAGCTTTCTCTACATGTGGCTTTCTCTGATTTTTCATTAATTTCACTTGCTAGAAAACAGTGGCAGCTGGGGGCCTCCATGCCAGCAAGGCAGCAAATCATCTCTGGGTTTTAGCATGAATTTTAATGGAGCTGTCCAAGGTGTTGAATCCTCTCCTCCAGAACAGGTTTCCTGCATTAGTTGACAGAAGAATAGATGCACCAGAAACTCATCAGTATTAAAGAATTGTTGGGAGCCCATAGCTCTGTGGCTGAACATGTGCTTTGTATGCCAATTCAGTCAGATTCTGTCATTGGTATCTCCCTTTATGGAAAGTCTGGTGCCAGAACGGAGAAGCTGTCCAACAAAAGTTAGGATACACAAGTTAATATGCAACAACATATGGATCTATAAAATTGTTACACAGTTTTAAATATATCACTGAAAATATAAATCACACTCTTTATCAAGATAGATAGATCCTGTCCTATGTAGGCTGAAATACATAGGCATAAGCTATCTTCGCTAGATCAAATAGGACTATGATTTGCTGAGGCACTATCACATATCCATTGTTAATTGCTACCTACAACTATGTATCTAGTTGGAACTCTTAAAGTATCCTAAGGCACCAAATGGTTAATTACTGGATTATTCAATGTAACTTTTTATCTAGGCAGGAGGGAAGAAGATCAGAAGGAAGCATATGAAGTAGTGGGAATATGTTAACGGAACCAGTTATGCAAAGATAAGGGGACAGGAACTTGCCCTGGCTCCCAGGATGAAAGATATGTAAATAATGAAAGTTTGGGGAAAATGTCTGTGCTGATGGGGTGATATGACATTTGTGACTTTCACCAATCGTTGATGTGTGTGCCTAAATTTGTATGGCAAGATATAAATCTGTGATCATCCTATATGTGCCTTGCTTTGCTCCAACTAAACATATCTCCTTGAAACTCTGACCGTGGTTTGTGAGTACAAGTTATCCAGGACATGACACTCTTCATTCTTATATATCAGCTTGTTTATCCTAACTTTTGTTGGTCAATTTCCTTTGGGTGTAGATTAGGTACACTTCCCTTTTTTTCCTGTTGTAGTCAGAATTGAGAAAGACACAATCCTAGGGGAGTCAGAGTAGATCATTACAGGTTAGATAGACCAATGACCTTATCCAACATAAGGCAGTTTTGTAGCCAATAGCCTGTATTGTGCTTGCATAGTGTAAATCTATATTTATATGACAGTTGCACTATGCCATGTCCTCCTGAATACAGACACTGTCTATCTGCCACTGTGCCTATTTCTTGTTCCATTGTGCACTGAAGAATGAAACTCCATCTCTCTGCCATGAAATGGCTACTGTGAGTCGGGCCAATCTGCATCCTTCTCAGAATAAAGGGAGACATTATATGCAAGACCACATGTTGTGACACTGTCAATGGTGGGAAGAAAAGCATATAAGCCCACTTTATCCAACATCACCTTCTTTAACATGCCATCAGATGTCCCTTCCCCTCTTAGTTGCAGTGAAGGAGGATGCTGCTCAATTCAAGACTGGGTCAGAATTTTGGCTGCTGTCACCTGACAGCAACTTTCAACCTCGTGTGGAATCCTGGGAGAGACATTTAGAATTCTCAGCCAGAGAGCTCTTTGGCCTCACAAAACTACAAACCCCAGAATTCCACAGAATGTTGAAGGTGGAATAGTAGCACTATAACAGCATAGTGTGGAAATGACCTATGAGTGGTGGACACCAATTAGGCACCAAAGGAATATCCTTTAATGAATGGATGGATTTCCTGGGCTTACACCCTGGGATATGTCAGACTGAGGTGGTAGAAAGGGAATAAGATTTGGGACTGTCCTGGACCTCCTTCTAAGTCAGGGGCTTGAGGGAAGAACTGCCCTGGGAAAGTCTTCCTGGTCTTAAAGTCTGGCTGATGCTAGTACATAGGATGACAGAATGGCATTGGGGACAGGGTGCACACCCCTTTCCTAGCCTCAACAGAGTTCTGCATTAAGTTCTGCATTAAGGCCTCAATGCATGGGTTGAGGAAAATTAAAGTCTCCCTAGCTAAAAATCCATCACTTTATTCCTGAGTTGGGGGTGGGGGTACTGTTTCTGCAGTCCCATTGAAGAAACGGTTTTATTGAAGACACAGATGAATAGTCATGCACTATCCAAGAATGTGTAGCTTTATCAGGGGAATCTGATTGCTTTGTGCCAACCAGAGCAGACCCACTAATCAATTCTGGAAAGATGAGTCAACATGTAAGTAAATTCAATACATTCAAAGTCTCTACTCTAGTTGAGAGTAATGATGGGATTGAGGCCCACCTGTGGAACGCCACTTACACAACCGTGTCCTGAAAACTTATTTTGCAGAATAACGAAGAATGCAACCACATACGTAAATGACCTTATGCAGGTGTATGAAAGTGACAGGATTCTGCCCTGTATCTCTTGCAGGACAGCCAACCTGTTCTGTTATAACACAGAGGGCAAGAAATCCAGGAATGGGCAACCTCATAGCTGACTTTCCATCTTCAAGATCCGTTGTGAGCCCCATAAGTCCTGAAAACTGGTGGGGAAGGAATTGAGAAATCAGAATCAGGCAATTTTTGAAGTCCATTTCTGGTTTTGTTTTGGAGGATTTTTTTGGAGGGGGAGCTGTCCCTTGTTTTCTCCTTCTTACTTGGAAGGAGAAACAATTTTTTTTATGGTATATGTTTTGGTCATTATTAATTAAAAACAAGGAACACAACCAACAGTGGGGAGGTAGTATGCTTTGATAACCAACTGTGGAAATAAAGAGACACAAAGCATGGGTTGAAGGAGGACCACTTTATTTAATTATTAACCTTTTTAACCTTAAACTCCTGAGAGGTACAAAAGGGGACAGTAACCTAGTGTGAGAGTAGTAGAGACAGATTGTCTCTCTTAGACCTCCTCCATAGCATCCCCTGGCCAAAACATCTGAGCTTCAAGGAGAACCCAAAAGCTGTGTTGCTCCCCATACAGCCCACTACTGGGAGACCAATTACAGGAATCTCTTCTACATGTCACAAGACTTAAAGTGAGGGCTTGTGTATCAGAACAACCCCAAGGGAATAGTCCTTCCCCACCCAGGAGTCCCATGACCTAAAGTGGCAGATCCAGAGTCCTCCCCTTCTCCAAATGAGTGCCAAAGGTGGTCACTGAATCCTACTTCTCTCCTCCCACTATCTGCCAAGTGACTGCTTATTTATGGCATTACCCTAATCCAACTATGAAAGCCTCCAGTCTACAGTGTGGGGTAGGCAAAACACAAAGGGGGGAAATGCCTATCCAGCACCAAAGCAACCAGCAAAGCTTACACTGCAACTGAAGCAGGAAGGTGGTACACAGAGTCCAGTAAAGAGGGTGTAACGCCCAAATATGGGTGAGTCAGGGGTCCACCTCCAAAGCCAGTACTTCCATGTGGCAATGGGGAATTAATTAGCTCAAAATTAGGGGACTACAAGGGGGAGTAACTTAATGAGATCTTTCCACCAATGTTTATGGGGTTGCTCAGGAAAGAACCAGCCAGAGATTCAAAAGCAAAGTAAAAATAAGTTTTCTTGAGGAGAATTCATTCTGCATGCACACAAGATACAAACAGTCACACATTCACACAAAAGCTAACCAAAGGATAAAGGGAGGAAAAATTACATATAGTGAGGTTGAGGATTTGGGGTTATAATTACCAATCCAGAAGAATAGTGAAGAAGGAGTGGAGTGGCTTAGACTTGCATCCAAGGGCAGTACACAGTCTGAAATCAGGGTGATAGCAAGGGAACCAGCAAGTAAAGTACTGAATCTGACTCCTCAAAAACAAGGGTTTATATGCTCTATTTCTATCCATGAAGGGGTGTGAATTAATTGCTTTCTGGCAGATTAAACAAAAGAAGTCTGGAATTGACTTATTGTTTCAATGTCTCAGTTGGCTAATTTGACCGGGCAAGGTTTTGGTAGGAAATGCACACAGCAAGGGTGGTTGCCTGCTGCTTCTGGACTTGACTATTGTTTTCATTGAGAAGATTAGCTTAGAGCCATCAAGTCAGACTTTCCCAGCTAATCTACAGTGAATTTATGGCCTGGCCATGCTGAGGTTTGACCTGCTTTCCAGACAAGTGTCCCTCATCCACATGGCCTTTCAGTCATAAGTGTGCATAATGTATATTTTATGCCAATTAAACATATCTGCCAATTGATATATTTTGACAGTTAAATCATATCAAAACATGGGGGTGTACGGCTTGGTAACAAGCGAGAGGAGATGATATCAAGAGCTTATAAAATCTCCAGCACCATCCCTCCCCACACACACTCCCCATCGCACTGCAAAGCACCGTGATGTATTATTACTGGCCTCTTTTTCCACGGAGTCCAGGAAAGTTGTCTCATCAGCCACAAAGCTGTACAGCTTGGACACAAAGCAGAGTAATGCCAAGAATTCCTCCTTCTTCCGCCATCTCTTTTTCTCTCTCCCTTCTCAATCTGGTAGTCACCATAAAGGGAGAAACATTGGCATTCCGATCAGCACATAATGGTATTAGACAACTTGCAAATATCCACAAAGCATAATGATTACAAAGTTACAGTTCATTGCCAAATTTTTAAAAAGGTCACAACAACAAACATTTTTTTTTAAAAAAGGAGACATTCTCATTGTCTTCCCTCTGCCGATATAACGATGGGAGACTTAATAGTGATTGTCATAATCACAGTCAGCTAAATTAAGACATGCATATGTAATGCGTTGTATTTGCATAAACTGATTATTAGGTGAAATGGAAATGACAAACACATTGTTGCTCTTTGCACCAGTTCAAAAATTGTTCTTCTATTGTCTCTGTGCAACAATAACTGCACAAGTAGGCCTGTGCAAGCGGCCTGCTCGGTTGCAACACACATATGTACAGTGGATGGAGATTCTAATTGCAGGAAAGGTGTGGTATAAATGTAACAAACCAACAATATTGTTACTAGTGATGTGCAATTCTCCCTCTGTCCAACCAGCAGGTCTCTTGGCTAGAAACATCCACTTTTTCTCTTCACCAATTCCCAGACAAATAAATTGTCCCCACCACCATTACTTTTTAATTCCTGCTCTCATTGTTTCTATTTTGATTATTTTACATACTTCAATGTGCATAACTGTGAAAGCATACCACTAAAGTCTCTAATACACAGCCTCGTGTATGCTAAAAAGCACAGTGAAAGGTATATATTGCTCCTGTTTCCTGTACTGAGGAAGGGAGAATGAAATTAAATGCAGAAGGACAAATGTCTAAATGAGAAAATTAAGTATTTCTTGGAATCCTAATCTAATACCAGCCGGCCCGAAAATTCACAGTGACCCATTTTATTAGCAGGCCCGGGAACTATCAGAATATATAGCCATAAACAGTCTTCAATATTTATTCACTTGTTGCAATTGGGGTAAAGAGCAGTGTGGCATAATAGTTTGGGCTCCAGAGACAAGGGTTTAAATACCCACTGTGCCTTGTCCTGGATCACCTTGAGAAAGGCACACTCTCTCAGCCTCAGAGGCAGGCACAGGTAAACCCTGGCTAATTCTCTCCAGTCTTCAATAGCAACAGCAATAGCATGTGTATTTCTATACCGCTTATCAGCTAAGTGCTCTCTGAGTGGTTTACAATGTGTTAGCTATTTGCCCCCAACAGCCTGGGCACTCATTTTACCAACCTGCAGAAGGATGGAAGGCTGAGTCAACCTGGAGCCCAGCGTGATCGAACTCACAGCCTTGGGGCTGTGGTATTGGCATTCAACCATTGCACCACCAGGGCTCTTGAAGAATAAGGCCCTTTTCGCACGGGCCTTTTCTCGCGCGACAGCCCCGTGAGCCTCGCGGGAGTGGGACCGTCGCTCCGCACGACGCACTCCCACTTCCGCCGGGCTCACGGGGCTGAAGCGGCGCGAGCACGGGTTTTTTGATTTTTGCTTCCAAGCGAAAATCACCCGCGCTCGCGCAACGCTTCCGGTGCCTGCGCACACTTACCTTTCGTGCAGAGCGTCCGGGAGCCGGCCGGGTCGCACTTCCTTCCCTCCGCCCCTGTGGAAGGAAGGGACGGGGCGGAGCGCTCGTGCGACACGTCCTGCTTCACACGCGCACGCGCGCGTGGGGGGGCGGACGGGAGGAGCGCCTTTCTCTCTTGCACGTGTGGGGGGGCGGACGGGAGGAGCGCCTTTCTCATGCACGCGTGGGGGGGATGGAGGGGACAGGCTCCTTTCTCGCGCGCGCGGGGGGGGAATGGACGGATGCGCGAGCTGCCGCCGCCTCCGGGAGGCTGCCGCTTCGCCGCTCCTTCCTTCGCCTGCGGAAGGAAGGAGGGGAAGCGGCAGCCTCCGGAGAAGGCTTCATGTGCGAGCCGCCCTCCCCTGCTCGCACGAGAAGACTAATGCGAAAAGGGCCAACGACTCAAACCAACGGATTCACCTTACCAGAAAGGGGATTCTAACTTAAAAGGGAAAAGAAGTTTATGATAAGAAGACAGAAAGATGAAGCAGACAGAAAGATGAGGTAAGGTGACCTTGGCAGTGCAGCTGCAAGGTTTGTTACAGCTAGCTTGGCTCACAAGGTCCTGCCTCATGAGAAAGCATCCAGCATGAGAAGAATGTATGCTGTGGATGCATTGGATGTATACCTGGGTATACCTCCAATGTATACCTGGGTGTGGTTAAGCCCTTAAAAGGCTTAGGTTTTGTTCTGTTAATTGCCTCAGGTCATGTTTGGTACTGCCTGTGGCCATACCTTTTGTTTGTGCTGTTTTTGTACCTGCTGTTTTGCTTCTAGGCTTGCTGCCTGGAGCCCTAATGCCTATGTTGTTTGCTTTGTTTGAATAAACAGCACTAAGGCCTTTTCTGCACCTTACCTTCTTCCGGTGCTGGGGTGCGGGGATTGCACGGGCAGCCTCCATCAAGAGGCTCTCGCGTCCTGGGTCCTTCAGCTCTGCACGAGCTGCCTGCTCACACAAGAGTCCTGCCTCTTCCTTCCACAGCACAGCCTGGGAGTTTCCCAGGCTGCTCTGGGGAAGGAAGCGCTACCGCCGCAGCTCCAGAGGATCAGCACGCCAGGTAAGTGCACGCAGGGCCCAGAAGCAATGCGCGATTATGCACCATTTTTGGCTTCTAGCCGAAAATGAAAAGGTGCACAATCGATGCCTGCCCTACCCTGGAGTATTGCGCGATTGTGAGTGCACCGTGCAGATTGTTCCTCACAATCGCGCAATGCTTGAGGGGCCCTTTTGCATGGCAAATGCCATGCGGAAAGGGCCTTAGTCTTAATGCAATGAGTCTGTGTGGCTATTTTTTTCCAGTCTGGATCAGCTGGCAGTAGTTTGGCACTGCTTCTTATTTTTTGCGCATGCTCTGATGTGCATACCTTGCACCCTGACAAAAACTGATGGTTTGCAGAGGGATAGGTGAAATAAAGCTGCATTCTGCTCTGTCTAGTCACAGAAGTTAGAAACATTACTTTGTTTGGACTGCAAATTCCAGAAACCTCCAGTCAGAATGCCCACTGAGTAGCTGTTTATTTTCTGTGTGCATGGAGGCATTTTTCTCCATATGATGTGACTGTTCTTGATGAAAAACAGACACAACTCTGAGTTATTATGTAGGCAGGAGGAGAATAGGGCACAAGGTTACTATCGCTTCATCTTTAAAATTACATACCATAGCAGGCTTTCCATAAAGATGGGCAGTTACAGGACTGAAAAATAAGGTGGGAATGGTAAAGAAAGATTCAGGAGGGCCGTCTTGTAAGGAAGAGGTAGACAAAAGACAGCCAACAGCAAATAGTATGCATGGAAGTGCCCCATTAAGTATGCCCTATTTTCTAAATCCAGTTCAACCCTCTGTGTTTTGTAGTCTGTGCTCCTGCTGTGTTTTCTCTGCAGAAGTCCAAACTGTGTACATTCTACTCCCCACGCCTTTCCTCTCCCTTAAATCTAGCACTGAGCATCCCAATCCCCTCAAGCACAGACTATTATAGCTGCAAAACACCTGAATTTTCTCCAGCAATAGGTCCCTCTGTGTCAGAACCCCAATCTGCAATTACATTTTTAGATCCTAAAAACAGCCCGCACAGCTGCCATTACCTGTTAATGGGAAGCAGCAACGATGTTTATTCAGTGCAAGGTGGAGTTTTACAGGATAATACAATCACTTCTTTGGTAATCGGGGAATCACCAAGCTTTCTCTTGTCAGAAGTGTGGAAGATGATTATATCTGCCTGTGGTTTTCTCTAGGGGGAGATTCCGCCCTTGAAGTCCTAATTAACAAGCTGAGCTGGAGCACGCACATACAAATCACCTTTCTTGTAATGATGGTTGTTGCTCCCTTCACAAATGTGCAGAAAAACTGTCTCACTTGACATCCTGCTTCTCTCTCCCTCTCCTCCCCTTTTTTCTCCCTCCTCTTCTGTGTTTCTCCCATCCTCCCTTCCTTCGGAAGAAGAGACCACAGAGGCCAGAATCCTGCTGGTGTCTTACCTACACGTGTGCAAATTCTCTTACAGAATCAACTGTACACCTTTGCCCAATGTAAGTTGCCTGCCTTCACTTTAGGTTTGGGGAAGCAGAATTGCAAATGTGGTCCCAGGATTTGTGCAAATTAATGTGTGTGCAGGCATGTGCCATGTGCATGTACGCAGATGCTCATGTGTATGCACATTCAGTTGCATATTCCAGTATGCATTCAGTTGCCATTCATAGCACAATTAGAATATTGGAGTTGGAAGGGACTATCAGGGTCATCCAGTTGAATACCCTGCCATGCAAGGTTACACAACTAAAGCACTTCTGAGAGATGGCCACCTAACCATCATTTGCAAACCTCCATATGGAATGATTTGTACTAGATAACCTTATGTAGAATCTTGGCCCTAGCATCGTTCCATAGTTGAACAGCTCTTACATAAAAAGTTCTTGCTAATGGTTAGGTAGGATTTATTTTCTTGAAATTTGAATCCATTGGTTCATGTTCTAGACTATGGAACAGCAGAAGACAATTTTTCTCCTTCTTTTTCCTGATGTTTCTTCAGATATTTAAAAATAGTCTCCTCTTACTCTTACTCTTTACTCATGTCACCTCATACCCTTCCCTTCTCCAAGCTAAACATGCTAAGGCTTGGTTTCCACATGTCTGATCAGCTTGGTTGCCCGTCTCTGGACTCATTCCAGTTTGTCAATATCGTTCTTGAACTGGGTTGCCCAGAAATGGGCACAGTACTCCACATGAGAACTGACCAAAGCAGAATAGATTGAGACCACTATTTCCCTTGATCTGGACACTGCTGCAGCCCAGAATTGCATTGGCTGTTTTTACCACTGTATCACACTTGTTAACATGTTTTGCCTGAGGCCTACTAAAACCCCTAGATCCTTTTCACATGTACTGTTTTCAAGCCAGGAGTCAGCCATCCTATACTTGTGTTTTTCATTTCCCCTTCTATTTCATACAATGAGTGGTGACTGGGGAATCAAACTAGCAGGCTTTCTGGTTGGATCACCTTACTCGTCTGAAGCTACATTATCTCCCAGACCAACTTTTAGTGGTAAATGTGATGAATACTTAATCAACCCCCAGAGGGCTGTTGGTGAAGTTGGAATAGAAGGTGGGAGAATGTAATCTGTCATGGAGTTCAAATGAGGAACGTTCCATACAATATTCATGGCATGCTTTAAAACTGGAAACTAGATTGAGCCGCTTCTTCTTTCATTGCTTAATGCCCGAGTATTCGTTAAATGTTGTCAAATGCTGAAAGGATATTTTTTCTGAGTTTTTTCTTCCCCTTGCACAAGTCAGCTCTACATTGGGTTGTGCACCTTCATCCCAGACTCTGCATAAAGATTCATTCCCCCTTGCATTTTCACAAACTAATAATGACATGATATTTAAAGTAAGCACCAATCACCTATACAAATTTCTTCAGGAACATAGCCCAGATAAATAATTGAGATTGGGAAGTTCTGCGGAAATGTTCCATCCAGAGTGTGGGATTATATTATCACAAGTAGATGAATAGCTCTTAAATACGCATCACTCCAGTTGGGAACTTATTCTTCTTGGTGGAAACAATGGGCAATTTTAGCAGTTGTCTTCTTGCCGTCGAAAAGTGAAAACTGTGCAGTTTTTGAGGTCTGTTCATAGTTCAGAACATTTTTGCATAAATAGTCATGCATGGCATTTTTCTGTGATTAAACTACATTTTCTGTGCAGGCACCAACATTTTTTTGTGTAGAAAAGAATATTTCTCCAACAGAAAATACTGTTTTCTGTGCAAAAAAACCACCATGTGTAAATTTTGTGTAGAAAAACTCTCAAACTGCAAAGATTCTCACCAATCCAAGGTTCTTCTCCTCAGGGATGTGTATTAGAATAGATTGGGGAGCTAGCTTAGGCATTGCTAGATTTAACTAGAATGATATAAAGTATCAATTGCCCATTGTTGGTTGCAACTAAGTACCCATTTGAAGCTTATTTGTGCATTCCCATGTATCAAATGGTTAATTGCTTTATTGGTCACTGTTACCGTGTATCAGGGCAATGAGGAGAAGATTGAGGGCGAGGGTGGGGGGAATGTGAAATGAAAGTATGGGAAGGTGTTACGAGAACTGGAAAAGCTCAAAGATAAGAAGGCAGGAACATATTCCAACCTCAAGGATGAAAGGTGTGTAAACAACTGTGAGTCTGGGGAAATGTTTGGAATGGTGGGATGATGTGAAATTTATGATCCTCTCCCAATTTGCATGGAGGTTATAAAACCTGTAATCATCAGATATGCCTTTAGTCTTAGCAACTTGGAAGGAATTGTGCTGCATTGCTTGCTTTGCTAGAAATAAAACACTACTGTTTAGTTCTGAGTGAAGTTTGTAGAGTGCAAGTAATCCAAGACATGATAATAACTAATGTATATCTTTATTGTTGATGGTGGTAATGTTGAGGTTGGAAATCTCTACCAACTTCATGAAATAACCAAGATCACCTTGTTACCTTGTATGGTGGGGGTCCTGGGAGGGACGCCCAAATAACCAAATAAAAACACAAGTTGGGGAAATTAACTTGAGCACTCTCTTAAGCTAAGGAGGGACAGAGTAACTTTAGCTGGGATCTTGCAACCCTATGTATACAGCGTCAGGTCAGAAGAGCAGTCAGACAGTTTTAAAATAGTAAAAATAATAGCTTTATTAAAGGACAAACAACAGAAAAGACACCACAAGCACACAGCTAACTAGAAATTGAAAATAAGAGTTTTCGGGAAAAATGGGTGATACGACACCTTTTCTCGTAGTCCTGGAGAAAAACGGAGGATTGCAGGGAAGAAAGCTCAGTGCGGTTCACTGAGGGGAGCTCTCTGGACAGAGTGGCAGCAAGACTGGATGAAACTCAGCAGTGATCCAAGGAGGACTCGGAATCGGGGACTTTTTATAGGGTGGATTGTGTCTACAGGCCATGCCATGCTCGGTAAGAACAAAGAGAATTTGGAGCGGGACAAAAGCGTTGGAAAAGGTCAGGTTTTACATCATGAGCTTAGCGCTGGATGACAATAGTGTAGCCAGTATGCAAATGGCTCAGCATTCAGAGGGTGCCGGCTCAGAGCCGTGCGTCTTTGTGTAAAGTCATGTTTAAGCAAGGTGTGTCTGGAAGAAATGATCCCTGAAGCAACAGAGAGGCATTAATCTGCCTGTCTAAATGAGGTTTGGAATGTACAACCATTACCGGCCACGCCTGTTTACGTGCTTGTCTGGTGGCCCTTGCAAACATGTGGAGCAGGGTGGCAGAGAAAGGTCAAGTGAAGGTCAAATAAGTTTGATATCAAGAGATATCTAGTGCTATCACTGGGCATGTCAGAACCATGGTAACAACCTCAGAACTCGCCTTTTAGCTATTGCAGCCCCCATTCAGTGTTCATTTAAGACTCTTGGAGATCCTTCTGGATAATGTCAACATCTTGTTGATCTATAGGGACATAGCCAGACATATCTCCAATGCGCCTCCACTCTCCATTGGACATTAAATGGAGATAGAGCGGTGTCTGCAGCAGCTAGAATGTGAGTGTTGGAGTGTGTGACTGACAGACATACTGTAGTTCTGGTTGTGCGATACTTTACAATGTATGTCCTAATACTGATAATTTTTAGTTGAAAATTAATGAGCCAAATGTGTTTGTAAATTGATATTTTGAGAGCAAATGCAGGTAACATAATAGATCTGATTAACTTGGAATGGGTATATAGGTGAACACAAGTGAAAATCAGATGAACTGGAATGATTTCAACATAGCTCTTTGGAATTAACTTTTTCTGAACTTTTCCTTTCAATTAAGAGACAGTAGCAAACAGGATCATCAAGAAGAATATGGTTCAGGTAAAAATTGCTCTAAACTTTTCAAACTGAGGAAAGAAATTACTGCTTAGGGAAAGAGACTTTTTCTCATCTTTTGAAAACAAAAAAAATGGTGTGTTAAAGAGATGGGCCTTTGAGAAATCAATGGGGAAATATTAAAACAAATTATATACTCCTTCTCATCCACCACTGCTGAGGGTATTCCTGCCTCATTCCCCAAAGAAACTAAACACATTTTGGCAGATGTTTAAGCAATCATCCCTTCTAATGGGAACAATGTTGATTATTTCTGCCTGGAGGTATAAATGCCAGGATTTCTAAGTAAAGCCTTACTAGAATATAAGTTTGGATGCTGAAAAATGGATCTGTTCTCTGTCACTGCTGGATAGCTTCCCTCGTTACTCATGTTTGCGGTTATTTTCAAATCTCTTGCTGCCAGTGGAAAGTGATGAAAATATAATTAGAGACTGAGTGACACTTGAGAAAATATTCTTGCAAAACATTGTGTGTGGGAGCACTCATACGCATGCATGTAAGGGGCAAGTGAAAAATTTGTTCATCAGCTTTTTATGGCTGGCATTCTGTATTCTGGTTATGGATATACAACATAGAGTTATGGATCTGTAACTGCTCCGTATTCACTAATATCATGTAGTCAATGGTTATGGCATTATTGCTACAATCATAATAGCCTTCCAAAGCTACCTTAACAGCCAGTAGCTGCACTAAATAATGGGCACTGTTTTGTTGCCAATTATGGTACATTAGGTGGAAGTTACCAGCCACCTCCCACCAGACGGTGAGACTACAATGAGGAATTACAACAGGGCTCCTGCTTTTGATTGTTGTAGCTTTGCTCACTTGTGAGAGGGTCTTGGAGGGTCATGTTTTTTTCCCCAGTCGACCTCCTTTGCTCAGTGTGGCTGCTGGCTGTTAAGGTTTTTTTGGAGGGGAGGCAGACCAGGAGATATTAACTGGGCCCTTTCTACCCTACACTATAATAGTGCTATTATTCCACTTTCAACATTCTATGGAATCCTGGGGTTTGCAGTTTAGGGAGTGGTACTCAGAATTCTCAGACAGAGAGCAATTTGGCCTCAGTCAACTACAAACCCCAGAATTCCACAAGGTGTTGAAAGTGGAACAACAGCACTATAACAGTGCAGTACGTAAATGGCCCTAGTTGCAAATCCCTGGCAGATAGCAGTCAATTTAGTCTATTCCAGCTCTTAGGCCCTTTCCGCACGTTACCTGCTCATGAAGGTTGGGAGGTGCTGTTCACGCAAGCAGCCTCTTGCGTAAGGCACTCGCATCGCTCCTCCGTTCTCCCGCAGCTGACTTCCTGGTCGCGTGACCGTCTCGCGCTAGCGCCCCACCCCTCCCTTCCGCAGCGCAGCCTGGGAGCTGTAGGCTGCACTGGAGGAGGAAGTGCGACCGGCCCACTCATCTGATGCACTGCACGGCAGGTAAGTGCGCGAGGGCCCTGGGAGCATTGCGCAACCACGCAGTATTTTCGGCTCCCAACCGAAAATAATAAAATGCGTGCATGTCCCACTTTAGGCTCATGAGCGTCACATGAATGGGAGTGCATCATACGGACCGACACTCCCATTCACGTGATGCTCAAGGGGCCCTCTTGCAACAGAAACTGTGTGCGAAAAGGGCCTTACTGTCTAGATGGAATCTCTTTTCTTATAATTTGAATCCATTGGTTTGGGTCTTATCCTATGGAGCAACAGAGAACACATTCATACAATTTAAAACCTGAAGCCCCCTTCAGAGGGTGGCTTTCAATTATCTTTAAGAATTCTCTTCTCTATTCTAACCTGCTCTTATCCATTCCTTATAGAATTGAGTTCCTGACTGTTCTCTGGGCGTGTTCCAATTTGTTAAGCTCCTTCTTCAATTGTAGTGCCCAGAACTAGACACAAGATCACATATAAGTTCTGACCAAAGCAGAACAAACTGCCTGCATTATTTCCTTTGATGCAGGCATTATATTTGTATCGATACAATCTAGTGTAGTGCAGTGGTCTGAGCCTTGGCCATTTCTGCCCTGTACTGTTATATTTCAATTATTCCACTTTCAACATCCTGAGGAATTCTGGGCTTTGTAGTTTACTGAGGCAAAAGAGCTCTCTGGCTGAGAATTCTAAAGCCTCCCCCCACCCTAAACTGCAAAGCCCAGGATTCTAGCTTGGACTAGGATTTCTGGAGACCGAGGTTCAAATCCCATCTCAGCCATCACTGAAACCTCACTGGGTGATCTTGGGCAAGTCTCATTCTCTCTGGCCCTTTTCGCACCTTACCTTCGTCGCGGCAGTGGGGAGCAGCGCTCACGCAAGCAGCCATTTGTGCAAGCCACTCATGGCAGCCCTTCTGCCTCCTGCATCGGCTTGCTGGTTGCGTGACCGTCGAGCTAGTGCCCCGCCCCTTCCTTTCGCAATGCAGTCTGGGCTCTGTAGGCTGCGCTGGGGGAAGGAAGCGTGACTGCCCCAGCTCGCTGACTCACCGCACACAGGTAAATGCACGAGGGCGCCACGAGCATTGAACGACTGCGCAGTATTTTCGGCTTAGAGCCAAAAATAAGAAAATGCATGTGCACTCCGCTTTAGCCTCCTGAGCATCACATGAATGGGAGTGCGTCGTACAGACTGACGCTCCCATTCACACGACACTCAAGGGGTGCTCGCGTAAAAAAAAATGCGTGCGAAAAGGGCCTCTGTCTCAGAGGAAGGCAGTGATAAACCTCCTTTGAATAAATCTTGGGAAGAAAACATTATGAAGTAAGAGCTGACTTGAAGGCACATAACAAAGTTCATCATCATCGACAACAACAAAGGACTACATTCAGCTTTTATTTTCTTTGCTGCCACCACATCACACTATTGACTCATATTAAGCTTGTGGTCTACTCTTTTTGTATGTAGTGCGGTCAGATAAGTGGTTCCCCCTCCTGTATTTGCACATCTTATTTTTTCTGCCTCAAGGTAGAATGTGACATTCATTGCTGTTGAAATTTGTTTGATCAGTATTGATCTAGCTCTTGAAATCTCTTAAGGTCACCATGAGTCCTGATTCTGTCAGGAATCATGTTGCTCAGTCCCAGCTAGAGTAGGGAAATGGAATTAAGTTTTGAATGGTACATCAGCCCATAGGTATATCCAATTAGTTCCATGCTGTTCTGTAGTTGGAAGTAAAAATTGGATTTAGGCCCCTGACTTCTGTATTGTTAGGTACCTCCTTACAGTTTGGTGTCATGTGCTAGTTTGCTTGTCTCCTCCTTAATTCTCAGTGCTCCCATTTTGCTTACAGTCATGTCAGTACCTACCATTTGAGTTTGATTTTAGTAGGTGTTACTAGGAATGTGAATCTTTGTTAATTTCAGTCACAAGAGTGAACACTTTTACGATGTTCCTCCTCTTGGGGAGAAAGTTGTTGAAAATGGTGCAATTTTCAAAAAATGTTGTTGCTGTAAGGGCCTTAATTCTGTGCTGAAAATGGACCTTTGTGCAAGAAAAAAAATCATTTTCTGTGCAGGAAGCTTGTTTTCTGTACAGAAATATTATTTTCTGCACAAAAACTGTTGTCTTCTGTGCAGGTGACTTCTTGGGCATAGAAAATAAAAATTTTGTGCAAAAAGCATACTTTTTTTTTGGAGAAGTATAAGTCTGTATTGTGACAATCCCTGCCTGTCTAAGGTTGTCTCTACACTACACAATTATAGTGTTTATAGGTTCCGATGTTTATAGGCTCACGCAGAACAGAACCAGTTAGAGATTGAAAAGTAAACTAAAAATGTGTTTTATTGAGGGGAATTCACTCACGCATGCACACAAAATACAAAAAGTCATAGATTCACACAAGATCTAACTGAAGGATAAAGGGATGAAAAAAATATGGATAGAGAGGCTGAGGGTTTGAGGGTATAATTACCAATCCAGAAGAATAGTGAAGAAGCAGCAATGTGGCTTAGACTTGTGTGTCTAAGGACAGTACACAGCTGGGAAGCAAACTGGTAGAGAGACATTCAGCAATTGGTGAACTGCAAAACCAGTTGCTCAGATCTGGAGATTCTTATACTTTATTTCCCTCCCTGAAGGGGTGTGAATTAATTGCTTTCTGGCAGGGTAAACAAAAGGGGTCTGGAATGGACTGATTGTTTCAATGTCTTGGTTAGGTGGGGTTTCTGGGCCAGGCTTCAATGGGAAATGCACATAGCAGGAGTCTTGCCTACCTTGTCTGTGTTTGAGGACAAGATAAAGGGGTGACAAAAAATGTTTTCTAAGGATTCTTCCTTAATACAGAGGTTTCTATAGGAAATGCACACAGCAGGGGGGTTTGCTCTGCTCTGAGCTCAGCTATTGTACTCATTGAAAGGATTATCTTTATAACATGGCTATGCTGGGGTCACCTTTTGACCTGTTTTCAGCCAGGGTCCTTCCTTCCACATGGCTTCCAGGCATAAGTGTATATAATTTATGTTTTATGCCAATTAAACATATCTGCCAATTAATATATTTTGCCAGTTAGACCATATCAAAGCATGGAGGGGTACAGCTGCTAACACTAGAAAAGATGCATTGAATCAATTGGATTTATATAAATATTGACTCATCCTTCAACAGTTAACTCACTGGCCTTTTTCCTGTGAAAACTATTGACAGGATCCAGGACAAAATGTCTTTAAACAGAGGTTGGATGGCTGTCATTCAGGAGTACTTTGACTGTGTGTCTTATATGGAAGAGGTTGGACTAGATGTCCCATGTGGTCCTTTTCAACCTATGATTCTATGTCATGTTCCAACAGGATAAAACAATTTGGGCAAAATCTCACTCATTTTAAGTCCCATGGATTCCAGTGGCAGAGATTAAAACATGTGCTCAATCCTCTCACTGATATCAGAGTGCTTAAATCGGACTGGACCTCACTCATTTCATCTTTCAAGGATATAAACTCTTTATAGACAAAACAATCCAGAGGGCTTTGAAAAGTCCTCTACCTAATGAATTTTCAGCTGACATCAGGAGGGAAAAGCTCAAATCGATCGTGTGCCTAACAAACTGATGAGCCAGTTAGTGAATCTAATTAGATGGGTCAGATTCTCTGAAACAAGAACCACAGCTGTTTTCATCCCACAAAGCTTTTACCTATAAGAAAATCCCAGGCCAGCTTTTCATCTCTGCAGAGATCAAAGACATAAATGTGGCGAAGATAACAGCACATGTACAAACTCCAAGTTGAAACTAACTGCAGGGATTCCATTTCAGAAATATTCTTTGGAGGTGCAAGATATTTAAAATGTATATTAAAATTTAAGATTGCAAAAATTTCATGTTCTCTTTGAGTTCATATCATTGTGCCTGTCAAATATGCTTTTGGAGTCATGGATTTGCTTGCAATATGGAAAAGTTACAACCACCAGAAAAGATAGTGTTTTTTAAATAAGAAATTTGGTAATGAGTGCATGGGACACCATTAAGGCCATTTCTGCACTACACTGTTATAGTGCAATTATTCTGCTTTCAACATCCTGTGGAACTCTAGAGTTTCTAGTTTACTGAGACCCAAGAGCACTCTAGCGGAGAATTCTAAAGACCCCTCCCGAAAGTGCAAACCCCAGGATTCCATAGGATGTTGAATGTGGAATAAGAGCACTAGAGCACTATAGTGTAGAAAAGCCCTACCATTCTAAAAATAATTCTGTAACTCAGGCCATGTCTGCCCTACATTGTTAAAGTGCTATAATGCCTGCTCAACATTTCCAAAAACACAGTCCAGTCCAGAGAAGGGAAGAAATACAATCCTATCTACACTCATTTGCTGAGTTTGCTTAAAGAAAGAGCGACTGATGTCAGGTTGACTTTGCTCTCCCTGCCATGCTTTTAGGCAGTCACCTTGCTTTGATGTTTTATTAGGCTTTACTGCACTGTGAGGGGATGATGGGACCAGCTGGGAACTGGGCTGGGAACAAAGAAATATTTTTGTAACAAATTGTGATAAGGGTACAGGTGCAGCCATGCAGACTTAGCTGCAAGGTTAAACTGTTGGCAAGCTGAATAAGAAAATGGCCCTTTTCACACGGGCTTTCTGTCGTGCGACAGCCCCGTGAGCCTCGCGGGAGTGGGAGCGTCACTCCCCACGACGCACTCCCACTTCTGCCGGGCTCAAGGGGCTGCAGCGGCGCGATCGTGGGTTTTTTGATTTTCGCTTCGAAGCGAAGATCACCTGCGCTCGTGCAACGCTCCCGGCGCCCGCGCACACTTACCTCCTGTGCGGAGTGTCGGGGAGGCGGCCGGGTCGCACTTCCTTCCCTCCGCCCCTGCGGAAGGAAGGGGCGGGGCGCTAGCGTGACAGATGCGACAGCCTCCTGCTTCGCGCGCGCGCGGGGGGAAGGACGGGACAGGCTCCTGATTCGCCCAGGGTGGAGGGCGCCTCGCGCAATGCTGTCACTTCCCCCCTCGTTCCTTCGCCTGCGGAAGGAAGGAGCGGGGAAGCGGAAGCCTCCCGGAGAAGGCTTATTGCGCGAGCCGCCCTCCCTCGCTCGTGCTAGAAGCCTTAATGCGAAAAGGGCCAATGAGAGGGGCATAGAATAGCCTGGGAAAGGAGTTGTAATGATTAATTATCAAATAGAATGCTAATGTACACTAATTTGAAATGTTACAGCTTACAAGGTAATGCAAATCCAATGGTTCTTTGGTCCTGGTAGTTGCCAACGTGTGTAGTTGTTTTCTTTGATATTCCTGAACAACGTTTTTGAAACCTCAAAGCCTAATTACTTGAACTTGTACATCACAACTGAAATGCACAGACATGAAACTCAATTTGGTATAAAATTCTTCCGTAAATTTCTCCTTGAGGGAAGAAATTAGTAATGTTAGCAATTTTATTCTGGTTGCAAGTAAATCTTTAAAAAAAACCATACAGTTTTTAAAGTCTATTCACAAGTAGGAATTTATTCTGTGCAAAATTTGCATCCGGGTTTTTCTGCTTCGAAAACACCATTTTCTGTTCAAAAATAAATATTTCCATGCACAAATATTATTTTCTGCCCAGATAATGCTGTTTCTTGTGCAGCAAATTTTCTTTCCGATGCAAATACCCATGTGTGAATTCTGCACAGAACAAACCCCAAGTCACATTTTTTATACTGGAAACAGCTTCTTCTGCAGATAAAATAACATTTCAGCACTGAAAGATTCTACGCTCTGTATCTTCATAATGCACTAACAGAGTTTTGTTTCATTCCTTCCATGTAGCTACACTTTTGTAAAGTTATGGAATGTAGAGTGTGATGTAAAATCTCAGCTGCTATTTTCTGTGCAAAACAACCACATGTAGATTAGGCACAGAATATGTCCCAAGCTGCAATAATACTCTTCAGTCCTGGAACATTTTCATCAAGATATTTTGAAACTCAAGACAATTACACTTTTTGTCAGTTTTTTTTTATATCCTTTCCATTCTGAAAATAAGCATTTTGTGGGTGAATTTGTTAAAAAGAAAAATACACATGAGAGCAAGAGTATTATTTTGTGGGAATTTTTTACTGATTTCCTCCTCCCATCAAGTCCAAAGCACTAAAGTTGAATTTTTGGTACTCTGGATGAAGAATGATGCATGCTATGCTCATTTAACCCATTTCAAAAGACTGCTTTTAAATATTCAAGAGGGAAAATCTTATGTTACCAACTAACTCCTTAGATATACCCATCTCTTCTTGTTAGCCATGAAGCAGCTTGCAAGCTCTTTATGGAGACCCTTTGTTTACCCCGTAAATCCAAGCCATTGAGCAGGCATGAGGGATTTGTCAGTAGGTTGTTTTGACCCCATCATTTTCCCTGACTAGGCTTTTCTGCCTCTGAAAGACACAGAGTCCCTCCTTGGTGAGAAAAACCTGATGTGACTGCTGACTCAGCTCCTGCTGTACACTTAGGCACATTTAGCATCTGCCAGAATAATCCAGGAAGGAATGTGGCATTTAACATTACTCTTGCACTTGTTAGCAAACTAGAAAAAGAGGTAAACAGATGTGGGAACAGTCACCTTTGCAATCTGGGAGCATAGCCAATTTCAGTCTGAAAGTCCTTATATATGATATCACGAGAGTCTGAGAGATACTGGTGGATCTCTCAAGCAGAGTTAACAATCGGCATGGCAGAAGTTGAACAACCACCAGCCCCACAGACATACACCCACGGAGTCTTGCACAGAAAATTGATCATCTTAGTGATATCCTGATTTCTGGGGGTCCTGTGCACTCCAAATTACACCTAAGTACCCTCCAAATTACAAAGTTGGGAATTAGTCAGAAGAGCACAAGCTAGCAATACGAGAGGCAGGGCAACGGAGCGAGATCTTTTACCCAATGTCTACGGGGTCAGGCCGAGTCAAGGAGCAAACAGAAGTAAAATAATAATTGTTGTTTTTATTAAAAGACAGCCAAACAAGTGTATGCAACACACTCACACAGAGAACTATAGAAATAAAATGTTGGAGTGGGATAGAGGGATTTTTAGAGGAGGTTTTTGGTATGGGTAATACTACACCTGTCCTGAAGCCTGGGTAGTCTGAAGGAGAAGTTCGTGAACATGAAGTTTCTCAGCACATGGAGCTGAGGGGAAGGCTCTCCAAGCAAAGCGGCAGCAAGGCAGGATGGAAGTCGGGAGCGATCCAAGGAAGCACTCAAAGTCAGGGGTTCTTATAAGGGAAAATGTGGCTGCAGGCTAGTCCGTACTTGGGGAAAACAATGAGTTTCGGGCTGGAGACAAAGCTTCCGAAAGGTCAGAATTTAGCATGATTGAGTTACGTCCAAATTATAAATAGAGTAGCCAGTATGCAAACGCAGAGCGCTTGACAGTTGAGTATTCTTCTAATCAAGCTGCCTGCTCAGGACAGGGAGTTCTTTGTAAGTAGTGTGCATGCATAATAGAGTACTTGCCTTTGAGGTCTCCTGAAGCGGCGGGTTGGCTATTTCTGGCCTGCCTGTATTTGTTGGGAATATTACAGCGATTAGCGGCCGTGCCTGTATGCGAGCTTGTCCAGGGACCTCGCAAGCACGTGGAGGACAGAGGGGTATAGTAGACCAAATTATTGATATCTAAATGATATCTAATATCCCACAGGTCTGGGCTAGAAACTACAGTAACATTAGTCTTCGTTGTAAAACAAATATAAAATAGCTTTACTTACAAATACCTGCAGAGTCAAATGTGTGGTCCAACTGAGGAAAGAAAGGGAGGAAGAAAATGGCTGCAGGTTAAGTGATGCAGGACGAGGAGGATGTGAACAAATGTAAAAAAAAAGGAAGCTCTTCTCCATCCAACTCTTTTTTTCCCCTGATTTTCACAACTAGTCTTAAAAGGGTAGTTAAGCATTAAGATCATGTTCTCTCCCTGGTATTGTAGTTTCTTTAATTAAAACTATTACATCTCTCTCTTTTAGAGTATTTATTTATTAGTTTAAACCATACAACCAAATTCACAGCTGAAGTCACAGTCACATTCACAGAAATATACACTCAAAAAGAAAAAAAAAGAAAGAACTACAACTAAAATATAAGGCTAAGACACTGAGCTGAAAAAGAAAAAAGCCAATGTGATTCTGGGCTGCATCAATAGGAGTATAGTGTCTAGCTCAAGGGAAGTGAATCTATTCTGCTGTGATCAAACCTCACCTAGATTACTGTATCCTCACCTGGAATACTGTGTACGATTCCTGGAATACTGGAATGGTACTGACAAGCTAGAACCTGTTATAGGAGGGTGACCAAAATGGTAGAAGACCTGGAAATCATGCCTTATGAGGAGCGGTTTAGGGAGTTGAGTATGTTTAGCTTGGAGATGAGAAGGTTAAGAGATGACACGATAGCTATGTTTAAATATTTGCAGGGATGTCATATGCAAGATGGAGTAAGCTTGTTTTCTGCTGCGCTAGAGACTAGGAGCAATGGTTTTAAACTTCAGGATAAGAGATTCCACCTAAACCTTAGGAAGAACTTCTTGATGATAAGATTATTGCAACAGTGGAATGTGCTGCTGCCTTGGAGTATGTTGGTCTCCTTCTTTGGAGGTTTTTGAACAGATACTGGGTGGCCATCTCTTAGGAGTGCTTTGTTGATATATTCCTGCATGGCAGAAGGGGCTTGGATTTGATGCCCTTTGTGCTCTCTTCCAACTCCATGATTCTATGAAACATTGAACACTACCTAAAACAGTAATTGTAACTTACTGAAACACAAACTGGATCTCACCCTTCCCAAGCCAAATAGTAATGAAAGAAAAAAAATATATAGAAACAAGCAATACATTATTCTACCATTATAGAACCACCCAAGTAATCCTCCTGGAATTACTATTAACCATAGCCAAAAATTATTGCATTGTTAGATCTCTCCTTGCACAAAAAGTTCATAAAACTATTACTTTCAAGCTGTGATCCTCACACACTCTTTGCGTTCTCCTTTTTTCTGTTTCTCTCAAGAAATCCTTCTTCATCTCCCTTGCAAAGTCTTTCTGCTTCATCTTCAAAGTTTGTTATCTTCTTGCTCTTTTGCCAAATGCATATGATGCTGCTACACCAAACCGATAAGGGCATTTCCATAATGCTTGGGGGGTTCTTTGGAGTGTTTGCACACAAACTGAGAAGTAACTGCATTTTATTGGAAACGTTTTAATCTGGAGAGCTCCTGCGGATAGCTCCTGCGGAATGCATTAACTTGCCTTCCTGCGTAGCAAATAAAATGTCATAAATCTTACAGCCCACATTGACATGACAAACAAACATTAATGACAAAAGTTTGCAAAAGGTTGGAGCTGTGTAGGGAACCTGGGTAATCAACAAGGAAGAGGCATGAGGACTAGAACAGAAATGGAATTTCACACATGTTTAATACTTGGCCAATTTTTCTTATGTAAAGTTTTGTATTTCAAAATCTAACTTTCAAATTGCCACACAGGTTTCAGATGTGCATTTATGCATTTTAAAAAAACTATTTAATTTCTACCTTGTCTTTCTCCCACTATGGGACCCAAGATAGCTTGCAATTTGAGTTAAAAACAATGGATAATACAAAAGTGGAAAAGCAAATAAAAAACCATATTGAAAACAGTGGCTAGAATTCCACCTGGGACTTATCTCTTTGTAAATGACCTTGCTTGTGCCCATCATTGGACTGAGTAGTTTTGCAACATCCACATTCACTTAGGGGCTGCCATGTTGTTACAACACATGGGCATCTGTTGGGCAATGGTGGATTGATTGACATGCCATTCACCTCCAGACACTGTCAGGGAAGTGCCAGAGCACAACAAGAGTGCCCAATGTGTATCAGAAGTGCCCAATACCTACCAGAAGTGCTTGATGCACATTGGAGCCTTCTTGCCATTGTATGCTCACAATTCACTAACAGGGTTTCCGTTCCATTTCTGCGACATAGCTATGGGTTATAAGGTTACAAAATGTAGAAAATGATGTGGGCTCTCAGCCAGAAATTTAACACATTTACCAAGTCAAGTAAAACATAAGAGTACATCCCAAGCAAAAGACCTTCAGCACTGGCCAGCTGAAGGTCAAAGTCCAGGGTAAATAAGGAAGACTTTGCCTGCTGGCAAAAAGAAAGCAAAGCAGGTGGGGGGATGACTGAGTCTCCCACCAGAAGGAATTGTAGCCACTGAGGAGACAGCTATGGAGAATGCTCGCTCTCATGTCTTCACCAACCATGCTTATGACGGTGGTGAGACTAAAAGAAAGTTCTCCTCTCAGGATCTTAAAAGTGAGGCAGGCTGATACTGGGTGATATACTCTTTCAAACAGAAGTCAAATGTCTGTCATCACTTCCAGCTTCCCAGTGCATTTCAGACAGGGAATTCAGACCAATCCCACCTTTCATTTAATGGGGCTCATGGAGGTGAAGTTCTGCTTTCAGTGGTTTTAATCCTATTGGTTAGTCCTAACTAGAGCAGACCCACTTAATCAATTGTGGAGTAGTGAGTCAACATGCAGGTAAATCACACTGACACAGTGAATCTACACTAGTTAGCACCAATGAAAGTGTTCAGGCCATTAATTATGAAATGCATTTGAAGAGTAATGAAAGGATATGAGAGGTTTCATTTATCTCATCCAGACCCATTCCTGGCTAACTGTAGAGCTTGGAAAAGAATCATGCTGTGCGTTATGGTGGCCAAATTACCTGAGGATTCTAGGAGCTGTAGTCCAAAAAAGTAACTTTTCCAAGCTTTGCTAATTTGTACCAAGCAAGTTTACTTTCTCTAGATTCAGAGGAAACTTTCATAGTGATTTCTGTACCTCTTGCATTTCACTTTGTTAGATGTCTCCAAATTCTTCAGAATGTCCAGGGCTGATGCAACATGTAGGTCCCCGTAGGAAAATGAAATAATGGCCATCAGTAAGGAGTCCTTGAGAAAACTGCTACAGTCATTGTTTATGCCGTCTTTCTCTCTCAGGTATTTCTATATCTATGGCCATTTCCACATTAGCATTTTAAAATGGTGCAGAGAGACCTCCAATGGAGGTCTTCTGCACCATAGCATGGACTGGCGTGGACTACCTTTTGTAGTTCCACACCTCAATCCACGCAGGAGTGACCGGAGCTGGTCGCGCAGCGTGGTTTTTAAAAACTTCTTTTCAGAGGTTTTTAAAAACCAGGGAGCACGGAACCCTGTGCTGCTCCGTCGCCCGGCTCAAAGCAGATTTGCAGACGTGCGCAAGTGCATGCCTGCAGATCTGCTGGGGGCGGGCTTCCAGCTGGCGAACTTCTCCAGTTGGTAGAAAGCCTCCACCAACCGGAAGCTGCCATTTGGGATGCCAGAGGAGTGTGGAGCAGTGAGCTCACGCTGCTGCACGTGGCGACGGACTTGCCCGGCTGACGGTAAGCTCCGTTTTTGGGTGTTTTCACCTGTTTCCCCCACACATGTGGAAAGGGACTATGACTATATATAATAAACAGCTTGAAAGAATAATGGAAAGCTCGCTCATTCTCCCATATTAATATCCCGAGATTCCAATATTTAAGAGTGCTTAAGTGGAGTGTTGATGCTAAGTCTATCTGTTTAGACTTTAATGTGATTCATGAGTTGGGAGCCAGAAGGTGATGAAAAGGACCTCTAAAAGATACAGATTAGCTGATTGCTGACAAAGAACCCTAAATTCTTCAATAAAAGGCAGCAGGGCAGGGCGGGGAGGGCTCCTTACTTCAGTTAGGTCTTCCATTGGCTTTAAGACAGTGCCAACAATGGCTCAAGACACTTTATGAAAACATTTGTGTTTGGGATCTTCTGAGTGACACATTGAAAGAGATGAATTTCACAGGAATATGAAGTCGTGACTGCCTCCTTTGACTCTGGAACAATAGACCAAGACCTGAATTGTATTGGTTAGTCCCAACTAGAGGAGACACATTGAACCTATTGTGGAATGTTGTTAACTGGTAAGTAAATTCTATTGATTTGATGTGTCTTCTCTACTTGGGTCTCATATTTAGGTCTGAGTGTGGGGGCCACAGCAAAACTAATGTTGGAGAGGTGTGAATTCATCATTATCTCTGTAATCAGTTTTTTCCCCCAGTTAAGCAAAAGAGCCACATGAGGAAGAGGGGCTCAAATATTATTGATTATTAGAACATACAAATAAGCAGAATCAAACCAATGAATCCACAGTCCAGATCTGATTACTGAAAACAGCACAAACGTAGCCAGTGATGCATTGATGCAGATCTATCAATTACAATAACTGCAATCAAGGCAGAAATGTTTCATCTATTTGTCAGCCAGGAAGTGGCATAGATGGCTCCAAACCATTGCTAATTTTATGCAGCCTAAGAGAGGACTCCTTTTTTCTCTCTTTTAAAGCCCACTAAAGCTATAAGCTTCTGCACACTCCTCTAATCCCTATTGAACACAATGGGATTACTTCCAATTAAACGTGCATAGGATTGTGCTTTTAACTCTTTCTAACTTCCAGGACTGTATCAACAACTTTTGTATTTGGAAAGCTCACAGATTCCATTCCAGGGTCTTCCAAAAGCCGCTATAGCAGTTGTTAATATAATATAGAAAGAACAGTTAAGAACAGAGAAGTCACTGGCATGAATCATGAATCATTTTACATTATTCAACAATATCATGGCCCAATAAATAGGGAAGAATACATGAAACATGATTTTAATCACTGTTAGCATCTCCTCTCTCTCTCTTTCTCTCTCTCTCTCTGTTTTAAAAAATAGCATGGGGGATGGATTAAATTTTCTGAGAGAGAGAGGTTAAGAATGACTAAGGCCATTTCCACATGGTGTTTTTAAAACGGGGCAGAGCCTCCTCCAGGGAGGACGTCTGCACCTGGGAGAGGACTGGGTCGGACCTACTTAATGTCGATCCACACCTCAGCCTGCTCCGGAATGACCCCAAGTGGTCGTCCAGTGTGTTTTTGAAAGACCACTAAAAACAGGTACTTCAAAAGCAAGGAGCGCGCCACTGCAAGCCTCCTCCCATATGCAGATTTTCAGACTCGCATTGCTGCAAGCCTGCGATCTGCCAGGGGAGGGCTTTAGGCTGGTGAGCTTTAGTGGTTGATCGAGACCCTCAACCAACCAGAGGCTGCCATTTTCATCCCTGTAGCAGTGTGGAGTGGCGGCCACGGACTACTCCGGAGAAGCGTGGACCAGACCGGGGAGCCCAAAAGTCTGGTGAGTAGCGTCACAGGGCGATTCCCTCGCCCTGTGTGGAAACGGCCTAAGTCTCCTACCTTAGAATTTTCTTTAAAAAAATTGAGACTTTTGGTCAATTTTTGCTCCCAGAAAATGCAGAAAACCTACCCTCAATGTGTGAAAATCTATATATTTTTCTATATATTGACCTCTGCAATCCCTCTGAAAATGATGTCAGGAAATGACAGGCCATCACTTCCTGATACCATTTTGGGTGGGATTGCAGAGGAAAACTGAGGCATTTGGTAAGGTAGATATTGTCTTTGGTGGTGAGAATCTAGTGGAGAAAAATTGGACCCTAGCTCAGACGCATTGCCCTCCCTTGCCCTTCCCCATCTGGGCTCTTTCTTTGGATCCAATCATCTTTACTTCCTGCTCCTTTTCAAGTTTTGTAAATACTGTAAAGGTGTTAGATCTCATCTGACCTTGGAAGCTAAACAGGGTTGGCCCTGGTTAGTATTTGGATGGGAGACCACCAAGGAACAACAGATACTGTGGGCTATATTTCAGAGGGAGTAACTGGAAAAAAAAATCTCTGAGTATTCCTTGTCTAAGAAAACCCTGTGAAATTGATGAGGTCGCCATAAGTCAACAGGTGATTTGAAGGCGCATTAATATACTTGTTTTCTTGTTGTTTTCTGCTGCTCCAGAGACCAGGACAAGGAGCCATGGATTCAAGCTGCAGGAAAGGAGATTCCACCTGAACCTCAGGAAGAACTTCCTGACAGTCAGGGCTGTCCGGCAGTGGAATATGCTGCCTCAGTGGAGTGTGGTGGAGTCTCCTTCCTTGAAGGTTTTTAAGCAGAGGCTTGATGGCCATCTGTCGGGAGTGCTTTGAGGGTGTTCCTGCATGGCAGGGGGTTGGACTGGATGGCCCCTGGGGTCTCTTCGAACTCTACATTTCTATGATTCTATGATTCTATGAATGGCATGGTCATGCACATTTGCATACTCATTATATGAAGGTATTTACACAGGGCAGGGATGGTTCAAAATGGAACTCGATTCAGTGTGATTCACAGAATGGGAGAGAAAGAGAAAAAGATCCTTTTCCAGGCTAAGCTTATCAGTAATCCTCCCTGAGTGATGTTGGCATCTTCCACTTGGTGTCGTTCCCCAAAGATCTCCAAACGCCATGCAAATGGCAAGCTCCCTCTGGAGCAGCCTCCTGATATTTCTCCATAATACCCAAACAGTCCACATCATCTGTCTCGCTAAGCTCTTTGTTGCTATCTCCTCTTTTTCATTGTGTTCCCCCTCATGTCATTCTGTTCCCCCTTGGCTCACGGCAAAATGGTTTTCGTTGTCATGTTCAACAGCAATAGGAAAGCACATGGGGAGGCCAGCGGGGCTGAGAAGGAGAAAAGAAAGCAATTAAATAGGACCTTGTAACAAGCGCCAATTGTGACTGTGCCACTGTGGAGCCAGTCTTTACGGGAGATCAGCTCCTTCAAAATCTTTTACAAAGACGAGAAAGGAAAGAGCTATTACAACAGGTCTTGTTGTCCATTCACAAGGGTCAGTGCAAAATTAGTTTCCTGCTATATAATCCCCGCTAGATTTGTCCCAAACAGGTTTAAATGGTATGAGGGACAAACATTTTCATTGCTTCTCTAGGCAGCATATTGATTCAGCCGACCAATACTCAGGGTGGGCCTGTAAAAAGAGCAAAGTGGCAAAAATCTGCAGTGATTGGAAGAGCAGAAAACTAGATTTGGGGTGTCTTTAAAGATTTAAACTTGAACATATTGCCGTGTCAGACCCACTGAACATATACACAGGATTGTCCTCTGGTGACTGGTGCCTCCATCTCAGAGGAACAGGTTGATCTGGTCCAGGTTTTAGTTTGAACTTTTAAGGATCTGGAGAGCCAGCATGGGATTGTGATTTGAGCATTGGACTATGACCTTGGAGAGCAGGGTTCAATTTCTCACTTTGCCGTGGAAACTCACTAGGTGACCTTGGGCACGTCACATACTCTCAGCCCCCTGAAACCCTGTGACAGATTAGCCTTAGGGTCTCTGTAAGTCAGAAATGACTTCAAGGTGCACAACAACAGCAAAAACAACAACAGAGAATAAAAGGGAGCCAGAGTGGTATAGTGGTTTGAGCGTTGAACTATGACCCTGGAGGCGAGGGTTTGACTCACTTCTTAGTCATGGAAGCCCACTGGATGACCTTGGGTACATCACACACTCTCAGCCCCCAGAAACCCCTGTGATGGGGTCACCTTAGGATTACCATAAGAAAGTCAGAAACAACTTGAAGGCACTGCAATATTTAAGGACCTATTCAAGGTGCTGAACTTGTTTGGGGGATTCAGCACCTTGGATAGATCCTTTAAAGCTCAGTTTAAAACCCAGAGTGGTTTCACTACCTCATTGACATGGGAGCTACCAGCCAACTCCAGTATAATCATATCTCTGCCCTGTCAAGCAGATGATTCTCCAAGATCCCTGGCTGAAGTCCCTTGTGCAGAAACAATGCCTCTGATTCCTCGAACTAGGGATGCCGGTGACTGAATCTAAGACTGTATGCATCATGATGGAAGAAAGGTTCTCTTAGCCTTCAGAGGTTTTTAAGTTTAGCTCCCAGAAAGGCACAACCAGCGTGGCCAATGACAATGAAGTTTGGGAAAGAAGAAAATATCTTGTAGACCAAAGGTTAAGGATCATTGATGTAGTAGATGTGCAGATATTGCTAGAGTTTTAGGTAAACCCAAATATGAATAAAACATAAACATAAATCATAAACATCACCCCTCTTCCTCATCTGCAATCTTTAGCAAAATTATTTTAGATATAGTGCTTCTGTTCAGGATTCAAATAAGTCCATTCCATTTAAGTCACTCTGTTCTAACTCTCTCTTAATGTTCCCATTCCCCTGGAACATCCTCAGTCCTAGTTAGAGTATTCTGATTTGAAAGGATGAGCACTTGTACCTGATCCCAATAACATTAAGATCTTTGATTTCTCAGTTTTATTTCTATGAGTCCATCTTAGTTCTGTCTTTGAATAAGTCAAATAAATAAGTTATCTAAAATAATTTCCTCAGTATGCATCAATGGGTGATCTTATTTGGCCAATGTTATGGCCAGGATCCTATCAGCAGTTTCAACTAGAGAAATTTCATTGAATGAATTGTTGAATGGTAATCAATGCTTAGGTAAATCCTATTGATTTGATGGGTTTACTCTAGTGAGGTCTACTGTTACTCCACTGGAAAAACCCTATCCTGGGGTCTACAATTTTGATATTAAAGTATAATTCTGTGGGCCAGAGAGGTCCCCCAAAGGGACAAGTAGGCAGGTATGGATGAAAGACTGAAAACCAGCTGAGGCCAGTAAAATCCCCCATCACGTAACCCCAGGAAACCTCAAGATGAGCAAACCCACAATAAACAAAGGGTCCTCAAGCCCAAGACACTGACTTGAGAGGATTACCGTGTCTATCCCAAGTTGAGTAAATATTCCATCAGGCGAGGACCATTTACATGAAGCCACACCACAAACTAATACAGTCAAAGATCCTGAGACTTTGGCAACACCATGCAATCCCATCACACAAAGGAAATTACCATGGTGGAGCTTTGTTTTCACTCCAACACCCACTGTTCTCCCTAGGAAAGGATTAGCCCTCCAGGTACTTTTCCCCCTACCAATAGTCCCAGTTTTTGAGTGGTTCTTTGGATCAATCCCAGTCATACCAGCAGACCGTTGCTCCATCTGTTGAGTGATCCTCTCAGCTCTCTCCGTGCTGAGCCCCACTTCTCTGCTATTTTTCCGGACCCAGGACTTCAGGAAAAGGTGCGGTATCACCCCAGCTACACTCCTTCAATATTTCCCTATGCAGTTTCCTCTCTTTTGCTTCTTAATAGGTCTTGAGTGAGTGTGTGAGTGATTGCGTTGGTGTGTGAGACTTTCCTTCAATAAAATCATTTATTGGACATTTTTGTTTGGTTTTTGGCTTGGCCTGACCCTGTAAAAACTGGGTAAAAAGACTCCACTAGGTTACCCTGCCTCTCGTATTGCTATTGTTTGTGCACTGGCTAGTTTCCATTCCCCATCATGTGGAGCACATTGAGGTATCCTCCAAGGGACCCCAGAAATCAGGGTAACACTACAAACAGTGTTCAAGGCAACATACTTATGGACACAATCCAATAGTCTTCAATTAGTGGGAAGGCAGAATCTGTGGGAACCCAGACAAAGACAGTCTTTCTTCCCTATGTCTGTCCTATGAAATGGATATGAATTTTGAAGCCAGGTTTGGGGTGGCACAGTGGAGCTTCAGAAGGAAGTGGGAAGGAGAAAATTCTGAAAGTCTCATTAATGGAACATTGGATTCACCCTCGCTGTCGTTCTCCTTCAACTTTCACATGCTCCCTTCTATTGTTTCATCCCAACCAGTTGTAATTTTATTTTAAAATCCACCTCAGCACTTCAATACTTTGAACCATTGTGGTCTTGTAGGAAAGTTTTTGGCTCCATCCTGAGGGGTTTCCTCCCCCTGTAATATTCTTTAAGGCACTGCAAATTTCAGGGACACTTCAAGTCTTTCATGTGAGTGATTAATGGGTGATTAGTGTCATTTTGGATGATATAAGTGCAGTGGTTTGAGTGTTGACTATGAATCTGGAGACTGAGACTTAAATCCCGGCTCAACCATTGAAAGACATTGGGCTACCTTGGGCAAGTCACACCATCTCAGCCTCAGAAGAAGGCAATGACTAACCCTTCTGAACAAATCCTGCCTGTTTGCTTATTCCAAATGCTATTGGGGTGCACTTTTCAGGCCCCTCTTCTTCATTTGCAAGGTAAATCAGCCTTTCAATTGGACAAGCCTTTCAAGTGAGACATCTTTCAAACAAAGCAAAGTAGGGCATACAGTCTCTCTAATAGTGCCTGTTTTGTAATGGGAACAGTCTCTCCACCAGTAACTGCAGAAGTCCCCTTATAGCACTGGTGGGCAAAGTATAGTCTGCAGGCAGCAAGTGGCTTCAGGGCATACTTTGTCACCCTCCAGGGCCATTTTCTTTTTCAAACAAGTACTTTTTAAGAAAAAAATGTTCCAGAATGCCCCCCTCCAATCCCTCTAGGAGATATGGAGGGTATTTCTACCACATCTGTAACTTTCCTGTGCCCCTAAGGTCCAAAAACCATTTTTTGCAAAAAAAATTTCAAAAAAACATATGCCCTGAAATGCACCAAAATGTCCATTAGGTGGCATGAGGCATATTTCCACCACAATTTGTGGCCCACTTGGGCCATTTCCACCCTACACTGTTATAGTGCTATTATTCCACTTTCAACATCTTGTGGAATTCTGGGGTTTGTAGTTTACTGAGGCCAGAGAACTCTCTGGCTCAGAATTCTAAATGCTCCTCCCTAAATTGCAAACTCAAACCTGGAATAATGAGAAGAAAAAAGAACAATAAGCAAAATAGAGAAATGGAAATAGTGAAAAAATTTATAGACAATAACTGGTCAAACCTATGTAAAGGAAAGGAGTAAGGCTGTAAAGATAAGTAAAGATGGAAGTTTAGCAATAGGTAGATTTTAGACAATACAGCTATGAGCTATGTTAATTTAATTTACATCATACAAAAGAGTATATTATATGTTATATTATTCTGTATTGGATATTATTATATTATATAATTATATTATTAATAGGTATTAATTATTATATTATATTATTATATTAAATGTTGCATATTGTGGTATATTATAGTATATTATATATTGTAAATAATAACATGTCTTATGAACAGGTCTTATGAAAACGTCAAAAAAGTATATTATATGTTGTATATTATGGTATGTTATAGAACATTTTATATTGTAAACATTAACAAGTCTTATGAGCTTATGCCTGTAAGAATGAAAAATTTTAATAAAAATAAATTAAAAAAAAAGAAAGTGGAATAACAGCACCATAACAATTCAGGGCAGAAATGGCCTCAGACAAATCTGGGCCCAAGAGAGGGCCTAGATTTTTGGAAGCCCAAACATGGCAAAATGCCCCCAATAGGCACTTTATGGCAGGAGCAGGCACTGCCCTGCAAGATTTACTAGGGACCCCATAGCCTTCCATAGTTGCCCCCTCTTGCTTTACAGGGTTACAGCGGGAGGGAGGGGACAAATGGAGGTAAGTGACATTTTGGTCTAAATGGGCCATCTCATCGTGATATTCACCATCAGACTTTCTTGCCTCTTTTATAAGAACAAGACATCAAGTGTTTCCCCTTGTTTTTCCTCATATTTTCTTCAATTTGCCCAGATACCCTGCATGCAATAGGAGCATCTCTCCTTTTGTTGTGACCAAGCACATACAGGTTGGAATCCTGCTGGTACATCACTTTATGCGGTGGTGGCATAAAAAAGATGGTTGGTACAAGGGCAGAAGGGATGGCAGGCATAGTCACTGGGATGGGGGAGGCTGACAGCTTAGCCCATTTTTTCCAGTGCCTGACTTTTGAATGTATTCCTCGAATCAGGATGTTCTGGGAAGGCTAGCTTGGAAAACTGCCTGCCCCATGGTATGAGTGTTTTCCCAAGCCAGTCTTGCCAGAACATCCTGGCCCTGAAGACTTATTCAGAAGCCAAACGCTGGGGAAATATACTGCTTTGGGTTGGCAGCTTTCATCTCCCAATAATGACAACATTGACTATCTTCCTTTGCTACCATTGTGTGACCTTGGAAAATGTGCAGCTGCTAGCATAATGGACCATCACACTACATTAGTGTCTCAACAAGATTCTGGCCATGCACAGCAAGCAGACAAGGACAGGCTGAATGATCAAGTGGTGGAAACAACCCATCCAGTTCTACTGTATTCCATGAAATAAAACAATGGTCAGAATCACATTACTGTCTTATGCATGTCAAAGTTCTCCAATGGAGGCAGTTGAGCATTTTTGTCTGATATGGAACAGCTATATCCATTTCAGGTTTATGCAAGTTGAGTTGTGTATGCAGTACCATTGCACATGGAAGTTCACTGCATGTTGCTGATGGATGTACATTGCACATGGATGCATGCATTCATTTGATTGTACCTTCCATTGTATACTTGCTCTCTAGGCTCAGTTGCAGAATGTTGCCATTCAATACAAGATCTGCATAGCAGAATTAATGCAAAACTCAACATGTAAAGATTTACACTATGTAACTTCAATAGAGGATCTTGGCCAACATTTGTCTCACATTTATATCATTGCATAAAAATCAGTCTCAAAAATGCTTATAATCTCTCTGAGACCAACATCAAAAGCAGGAGAGAGGCTCCCTATGTCATGGTAAGAGGGGATTTTTTTTTTCTTATATACCATGCAGGGATGAATCAAGTCAATATTTAGATCAATACACCTCTTAAGAACTCATCTGACCAAGGGGACAGTAACAGAAGTCATCAGTGTATGTTTAGCTGAATTTCTTGTTGTAGAGCTGAGAAGAGAATAGCAATTCTGTGCAAGTCTTACCTTTAACTCTTAGCAGCCTTCAGATAAAATTTGGCTGGTCAATGGCTAATGAGAAACAGCCTTGTCATGTCTAAATCAAGCCCTGAACTAAACAAGATTAGGGGGAATCTGCGGGGGGGGCAAAGAGCAAATTCTTACAGCTTTAAAAAAGTGGGGCTGATATGAAGTGAACAGGGGATGAACTTTGGAGGGAAAGGCCTTATGCTATATAGGGCATGCAATTCCATCTACAACAGAATTGTTTTCAACCATTTTTTAGTTACTGAAATTGTTTTACTCTCTGCACATGCCCCGAGATCTCTAGATCAAAGCATGACAAAGTTATTATTTTGGGTCCTAGAACACCCCAGCATTACCTTGCTGAGAGTTATAGCCTAAAACAAAAAAATAATCTTTCCAAACTGTGTTTTTTGGGTGCTCTGGTGGGATATAAACATTTTAAGAATTTACATCTGGTGGGATATAAACATTTTAAGAATTTTTTAACAGGTATTTAATAAATAAATAAGCCCAAACATTTACTGCTGAAGCCAGACATCTATCTTTTGAATGCTGGACAGGCTCAACGTTAATACTGTGAGACATTTACTGTTTCACACACACTAGAAGCTGCTAGCAGAGAGACCTATTCTTTGTGAGAACAATCATCAGAAGTTCTGAAAGCGACCTGACCTCTAGCTATGGCTCTGGCAAATGTGCATTCATTCTCTAGCTGATCTCCCCATGCTAAATAATGGCAGGGAAGAAATCTATGTAAGGTACCCTGACCCTGAGCCAATTCAGTGTTGAGACATATTAAAGATTAAAAGGAGATTAAACCAGCATTGTGTTTTGCAAGGTTGTGATTTCTGACTGGAGTGAATGGAATTCATTTGTGCTTCCCCCTCCTTTTGCCCAAACACAGTAGTAGTGGGATCAGATATAATTGCTGCCTAACTTGAGAGCATGGATCAGGTTTGCCAATGGAAATGCAACGCCAGGCATAGAAGCAGAGATAAGGTTCAGGGATTGGATTGTACTTCAAGGATCATCTTTCCTTTGAGCACTCCTCTGACACAAGAAATATTACATTGGGATGGATGAATCAGCCTATTTCTAGTTCCTGTCAGTTGTTCATGCTTTGAATTTGACTCCATTTCCACATCAATCTGATGTGCATACATAGCTGGCTTTGCTTGGGTTCAAACTCAATATCCCACCCACACCTCCATATCATTATTTCACTTCAGAGTCCCTTTCAGACTGATAATTATGCTTCTATGATTCCACTTTGACTATTATAGTTCCATCTGATGGTATCTTAGGATCTGAAGTTTAATGAGGCATACTCAGAATTCTCAGCCAGAGAGCGCTAGTGTTTCACCAAACTACGAATCACAGAATGCAACAAAGGCTGTGTTAAGGTGGAATCATAGTTCTTTAATTGTCTAGGATGGGAAGTCCCCAGTACTTGTTGAATCACCATGTTTTACCTGGGTTGGAGACCCTTAATGCCTACCACTCTAGTTTCGTTGTTATTGTTCTGTGCTTTCAAGTCATTTCTGACCTATGGCTACTGCAAGGTGAACCTATCATGGAGTTTTCTGGGGGCTCAGAATGTGTGACAAGCCCAAGGTCACACAGTGGGTTTTCATGGCAGAGTGGGGAATCAAACCCTGGTCTCTAGGGTTGCAGTCCAACCTTAGACCACCACACCGCACTGGGTCCCCTACTCTATGTTATCTAGCATGAAATTCGGAGGATAAACCTCAAAACTCAGGGGTGTACATTCCCAAGGTAGACCTCTGCTGTCAAACTGGAACAATGGGATCTTTTGTTTGTGAGGCACTAATGGATGGTCAGAATCCTGTTGGTGTCTTTTGCTTACTTACATTTCCTATTTGAGTGGTTGGATGTTTTTGTTTTTCATTTTTATTCCATTCAAGTTTGCAGAAGTGGAGTTGCCCGTAGTGCCCATCAGATGAACTCCTGCACATATGCATTTGGTTGATCATTTGATCACACATCTGGGTCTGTGTTCAGTTGCACAACATTGCCATTACAGGCAAAAGTTGTGTACCACAATCAATACACAAGTCTGAACATAGAGATATATGCTACACAATGCCAACGTAGTGTTCTAGTTTATAGGCACTTTCCACATGTGTGTGTGGGGGGAACAACCGAAAATGCCCGAAAATGGAGCTTACTGGAAGCCGGGTAAGTCCGTCGCCACGCGGAGCAGCGCACGCTCGCTGCTCCACATTCCTCCGGTGTCCCAAATGGTGGCTTCTGGTAGGTGGAGGCTCTCCACCAACTGGAGAAGCTCACCAGCCAAAAGCCTGCCCCCAGCAGGTCCGCAGGCACGCACTTGTGTGCACGTGCAAATCCACTTCAGAGCTGGGAGACGGAGCAGCACAGGGATGCACGCTCCATGCTTTTTAAAAACCTCGAAAAAGAGGTTTTTAAAAAACACGCAGTGCGGCTAGTTCTGGCCGCTCCTGAGTGGATTCTGGTGTGGAATTACAAAAAATAGTCCACGCCAGTCCACTCTAGGGTGTAGAAGACCTCCGTCGGAGGTCGCTCTGCACCATTTTAAATGCCCGGTGTGGAAATGGTCTAAGAGTCCAATTAAATGTCTTAGATCTCTGTATTACGGCACTGAAAAACATGCAGAATAGCACAGCAATAATCTGAATGCACCTATTCTATGACTTCATAAGGGACTAGTTCCTGGAGAACAATCAAAGATTTAAGAAACAGTGGAGAGGGAAAAAAGGGAAGGTTAGCTCTGGGATAGATGGAGAAAGAGAGAGATTGGAAAGAGGAGGACAGGTGATTTCCCAGAGCAGACTGAGGCAGAAGACAAAAACGGAATTAGTAGAGAGTTCAGTTTCAAAATAGTGAAAGAGTGCAGCATCAACATACAGAATTGAGAAGAAAAACTTGGGCCATTTCTGCACTATGCTGTTATAGTACTGTTATTCCACTTTCAACATCCTGTGGAATCCTGGGGTTTGCATTTTAGGGAGGGGAATTTAGAATTCTCAGCCAGAGAGCTCTTTGGTCTAAGGAAACTACAAATGCCAGAATTCTACAGAAGGTTAAAAGTGGAATAATAGCATTATCGCAGTGCAGTGTGGAAATGGTTCAACAGAGGGACCTTTGGGTCATGATGACAGGCAGAATTGCTCGGTAAGTCCACAGCCTGACAAGGACAGGTGCACACTGAGGGCATGGAGCCCTGGTGGCGCAGTGGTTAAATGCCAGTACTGCAAGCCACAAGGTTGTGAGTTTGATCCTGCCGGGCTCCAAGGTTGACTCAGCCTTCCATCCTTTCACAGGTCGGTAAAATGAGTACCCAGCTTGTTGGGGGCATGTATAGAAATGTTTCAAAATACATGCTATTTGTAAATTGTTCGCCGCCTCAATCCATATGGAGAGGCAGGATACAAATAAATAATAATACATAAAATAATAAAATAAATGCTTAGTAGTGATGGAAAGAATATCCATTAGAATATTTGGAAAATGGTCCCCAACAGTGTCTTCCTCATGAAGAAAACTGAGCTTTTGAGAATCTTCAAATTACAGGGCTTCTGCTACTTAAGATGTGCATGAGGAGGCCTGCATAGAAATTAGCTTTTTATGCAGAAAATTATATTCCTGCATAGAAATAGAAAATACTGTTTCCTTCACCAGAAAAAGGGGAGGGATATTTTTGTGCAGAATAAATTCCCCAGCTACAGCATTTCCTGCACAGAAAATAGAGTTTACTGCACAGTAAATAATACTTATGTGCAGAAATATTATTTTCTGCATAGAAAAAGCTGTTTCCTGAGCTGAGAATGCTGTTTTAAGTGGAAAAGTACTACATGTGAATTTTGCTCAGAAGAGCTCTGGAAATGCAGTCTTCAAAAACTACTAAAAAAAAGTAAAAAAAAAAAAGACTTTATATCAATGGAAAGAAGATTGCTAAAATTACTCATTACTTCTTTTGAGAATGAAATTAACAAATAAGCACATCTACTTGGGAAGCCAAGAAACAACAAGAGGAAAAAAAAAGATTGCTCTGCATTTTCTCTGCAGCTTAGTTGCCATGAAATGCCATTTCACTCCATCTTCATCCAATGGAATTGCCTTTTCAAAGTTCCAGTCTGTCCTAGGCCTCTTTTCTCCTTCTCAACTCCTTTGATGTCCCCATTTTGGAAACTCATCTCTTACAGTCAGGATGTTCTGGCTCCTTTGATAAAGGGTGACAGGTCATGAGAGCTTATGTGACACCCAAGATGCTGTTCAGCAGGTCCATTCTGCTTAAGACAGCTCTTTCTGAGCCGGGTCTTTGGAGATCAACTTTAATCCAAAGTTCTCATCCAGGGCTCCTCTGCTAATCTTCACCTTCCACCTTCCTTCTCTATTTAGCCAAATTGCTGTCTCTTTCTGGTATCCCTGACCTACTCACTCCTTCCTTACTTTCACACATATGTCTTTTTTCTGTCTCGGCCCCCTAAATGAGCAATTCAAAACTAAAATTGCCTCACCCTTCTACTGATTCTGATTTTTTTTACCTGTTGTTTGGACAACTACTCCACTTCCCTGGGTTTTTGTCCTATTTTGGGTAGAAAATAGTGCTTAATATCCTAACTAGCATCATTTATCCCAGAATATCACAATTTACAAATTATGAAGCTAACTCCAGGGTGCCACAGGTGCCACATTGATTGCATTAAGCATTAACAACATTAATGTTAAAAATAAGGAACAAGAATACAAAATTATAAGACATCTCTTCCAACTGGGAACATCTGTCTGTTCAGTTTTTCTTCCACTGACTCTCTTTCTTCTCCCTTATTTAAACCCCTTCAATTCTTACCGCCCCCCATGTATAAATCCCCTGATTTTTTGCCCTTCTACCCCATAAATTAATACTAATAATCTGTGTTTTCATCACTAACACATTAAATAAAGGGACACCAACTTAAATAAAATGCATCTGGTTTAACTTTTCCTTTAACCAATAAAATATTATTGGACAATTTTTCCATAAGAGCTGTGAATCATGGCTGGTATAGTAGATTGCAGCTATAGTAGATTGTGGCACTGCCGTGCAGATTGTGGCACTATTGCCACAATCACAAATGGTCCCCTCCACAAATGGTCCTCCCCACAAATGGTCCTCCCCATTTTGACAGCCAGCAACAACTTGGACCAATGAAGATTTGTGGTGCTGGTGACCAATGATCCCACCAATGATCTCCAGTGCAACAATCAAAAGCAGAACCCCTATCACAACTTCACATTGCAACCAAGTATTATTATTTAGTATATTGTTGCCTTCAAAAAGACCTAATACTATAGCTTAGGATCCTTCACAACTGGTGTCTTCAATGTAGAGGAAAACTCTTGAGTAATTAAATCCCAGAAAGAACTGACGATTGGACAACTCCTCCGCCAGTGACAGGCCTTAGAATCATAACCCCTCTTGGAAATACCTAATCCTACTGTGGAATGCAAGTTGTTATACATGTACCCCTATTCAGAAGCTCTGTGCAACTTGTGTTCCATGCACAAAGGGGAATGGGTCATTTATGTAACTTGATCTCCCTTTCCTCAGACAAGATTTTCATGTTTTGGTTGTGAGACATGCACAGCAGCTTGCTTAGTTAGATTAGATATGAAATCATGTCATTACTATGCTAGATTTCCCTAATTTGTTTCCTATCAAATCCATGCCTATGCATAGCTGTCAGGTCATACATAGGCCCTTTTCGCACGGGCTTTCTGTCGTGCGACAGCTCCGTGAGCCTTGCGGGAGTGGGAGAGTCGCTCTGCACGACGCACTCCCACTTCCGCCTGGCTCACGGGGCTGAAGCGGCGCGATCGCAGGTTTTTTGATTTTCGCCTCAAAGCGAAAATCACCCGCACTCGCACAACGCTCCTAGCACCCGCGCACTTACCTCCTGTGCAGAGCGTCGGGGAGGCGGCCGGGTCGCGCTTCCTTCCCTCCGCCCCGGTGGAAGGAAGGGGCGGGGCGCTAGCACGACGGACGCGACACCTCCTGCTTCGCGTGCGCGTGGGGGCGGAAGCGAGAGCCTCCTGCTTCGCCCGGGGGGAGGGCGGCTCACACGAGAAGCCTCCTCCGGTGCCGCTTCCCCGCTCGTTCCTTCGCCTGCGGAAGGAAGGAAGGGGAAGCGGCAGCCTCCCGGAGAAGGCTTCTTGCGCGAGCCGCCCTCCCCTGCTCACGCGAGAAGTCTTAATGCGAAAAGGGCCATATTCTGACCAACAGGTGGTCACATACAATGAGGTAACTGTCAGCACTACCATGATATCAAGCATACTTCCATACATATTGCAAGATCTGAACAGGACTAATGTCATATGGCAAAAATAGAACAGCTCTTCATGAGCTTACCATGGCAATTAGAAAATCCATTTCCAAAATAAGTTAATTGGCAATAACAATGCTGTTTCCTTTCTTAGCTCATACGGTAATGGCATAAATGTATCCCAATCATATTACAAAATATCATGCAAAAGATTAGAACTAGAAGATAGTTTCATGTAGACTCCATGAAATCAATGTGATAAGCTGGTCATGATATAATTACATTGATTTCAGTAGAAATGAAGTGCAGGAGTTCTCAACTTTTGATCCTCTAGCCATTTTGGAATTCAGCTCCCAAAATTCCTGATCATTGGTCATGCTGGCTGGGATTTTTGGGAGTTGAAGTTATCACCAAAAGCTGATAACCATTGAACTAAGGCCATTTCTGCACTACACTGTTATGGTGCTATTATTCCATTTTCAACATTCTGTGGAATTCGGGGGTTTGCAGTTTGCTGAGGCCAAAGGGCTCTCTGGCTGAGAATTCTTAAGTACCCCTCCCTAAACTTCAAATCCCAGGATTCCATAGGACATTGAAAGTGGAATAATAGCATTATAACAGTGTACTGCAGAAATGACCTAGGTCATTAGTTCTGAACTGGTGAAGAAGACTTCATATGTAGTTGGAATTCTGAGAATCCTATCCAGCTTCATTGAAGGTGAAGGATTCTTGCTTCTGAGATCCAACAAGATCTGAAGCCTCCCTAGTTCAAAACTTTAAGGTGACAGTTCCATGCAAAATTTTCTTGGAGCAGATACCACTGAACATTATATGGGTGTTAATCAGACTTAGACTTTGGAGACATGATTTCAAATTGCTGCTCAGTCATGAGACACTTGCATAGTTATTACCCTTCCATGCAACCTCAGAGGATCAAATTGGGATTGTAGCAGGGAAGGGCAGGGTAGATGGTGTTTTCTTTTTAATAACATGAACAATGAACTGCCACTGTTGAAGATTCATTACGATTCTCACCTCATTTCACTGTTCTTGACCTAAGCTGCCTTTTCATTCTTTAGAGCATATTAGACGACCCTCTTGTTCTATTGCATATACACTCTGCATGCTTGTGAAGTTCATTATTCACTCAGTTCCTGTGCCTTTGAACTCCATTGATTTTTGTGTCTAATTCTTGATTGCGTCTGGTAAAGCCGTTCCACTTTATTGGTATTAAGTACTCTGAATAATTAATACGGTAATTCATTCCACACTAACAAATGAAATATTACCTCCTGCTTGGGAGAAACCAATATACTCTTAAGGACCATTTCTCTGGATACTTTTAATTTTGCAAAGGTATTTCTGAATGAACCCAAAGAACCAACACTTCTCTTGTTGTCCTCCACAGACATTAAGGTGACAGTTCTTTTTAAGACAGGGGAAAAATCTACTGCCATGTTGCTTTATAAGATAATGCTCAAGATCATCAGGGTTGGGAGAATTATGCATGTACTACACAACTCTTCTATTGAAAGACAAACTTGTGCAACTGGATGCTATAGACATCTGCTCAGACCTTGAGGGATCTCTGTAAGCTTTCTGCAGATGATGTCCTTTTGGCACATCCAGCTACAAGAAAATGGCTGGACACACTACCCCTCATCTCCACTCATTTTCTGACAATAGAGAAATGGCCATGTATTATTATTATTTTGTTGTTGTTGTTGTTGGCATGGATGTGGCTCTAAAGGAAATTATATACATATGTGGTGGGAATGTGGAAAAATACAGAGATTTTTGAAAGAAATTGAACAGGAAATGAATAGAATTATAGGGGAAAAGTTGAAAATAAATAAAGTTGATTATTAAAGTTAAAGATATTGGGGTACAAAAAGAGGAGGAATATTTAATTAAACAATTATTAATAGTGACACAGACAGTGGCTGCCGAAGGGTGGAAGGAAGAAAAGTGGGACCTTAACAGATGGAAATACTATATAGATGACTATATGCTGTTTGATATTATATTGGACAAGAGGAGGTTATATTTAGGTCAGCTGAGAGAAGAGAACTAGTCCAAGAGGTGGGAGAAATTGACTGAGTTTGTAAAGGAGAAAGCAGGCTATGAGGATATGGAAGATGGAGTTAAAATGATACACCACATAAAGGGAAAAATAAATTAATTATGAAATACCGTTCCAGGGTTGGATGGGGGTAGGGGGTAACAATTGAAAAATAAATGTTGCATATAATTTGTATATATAATGAATAATTCAAATAAATGAAAATATAAAAGGGTTTTTTGGGGACAGGGTGGAGACTGTGCTTCTTACAAAATGAGCTTGTTGAGATGTAACTATGGTCCTTTTCGCATGTTTTTTTCTAGCGCGAGCACCCCTTGAGCACTGCACAAATGGGATTGTCGCTCTGTACGACGCACTCCCACTTGCGCAGCGCTCACGAGGCTGAAGGGGGGTGCGGGCGCATTTTTTGATTTTCAGCTTTAAGCTGAAAGTGCCCTGCGCTCGCACAATGCTCGCAGCGCCCTCGCACACTTACCTGCATGTGGTGCTTCGGCAAGCCGGGAGGGTAGCGCTTCCTCCCCCAGCGCAGCCTACAACTCCCATACTGTGCTGCGGAAGGAAGGGGCGGGGCGCTAGCGCGATGGTCACACAAACAGGAAGCGACCTGCGGTAGGAAGGAGGGGGGAGCAGCAGTGTTTCAGACAAGGCTTCTCACATGTGACGCCCTCCCCCGTCGAGCAAAAAAGTAACATGCGAAAAGGGCCTATATGATGTGCCTGTATCAACCAATCAGGGTCATGGCTGTTCCTTCCAAACTCTACTCTATAATAAATCTAAAATAACATGTTAGCTCCAACTTCTGGTTCTATGAATGTGAAAGTAAAGAGAGAAGAAACACAAATCAGTGGTGGTTCCCTTCCCCTCTCCCAATTTCATGATGCTCCTAGACTAGAGTGATCCCAGAAGATAGAATGATGTGTCAAAGCACCCGCCAGGAAAAATAAGGGACTCAATTGAGGTCAAGAGCCAAAACTGAATGAACATACCACAGTATCTGTCAGATAGCTCTGGCACAGTCTGGTAATTCAAAACACAACATTCTCCCTCTCAAGGACACACATTGCCATTGCGATTTGTCCTGGTGCTCGGATTCCACTCTGCAAAGCATTTATCTGGCTGTTCGTCTGCAATGCAAAGCACTTAATATCTAGAGCAGTCTTAAATAATTCATTAGCACTCAATAGCCCTAATACCTCTGCAGAGAATGCCGATAAATGAGGTTAAATGGAAGCCCTGCTGACTTCTCATGCATGTGTTGGTTTAAGAGATGATAAATATATGCTTTACCAGACAGACATATAGCGGTAGGGAATAAATTCATTTTTATCAGAGAAAAAAAATAAATAAATGGGAAGATTTTTATTTGTGCGTGGAGAAATAGAAGAATCCATGAAACTTCAAGCAAAAGTGAGGGCAAATTTTGGGGAGTTCCTACTTAAGTGAAAACTTCTTAAAGCTGACCACCATTCTGAGAACATTTTTTATGGATATTCTGCTCTTCCTAAGTTTGGCATGTCCAGACAACAAGAGTATTTTTATTGTTTGATTATCTATAGCGCAATACTTCAACTGTTTTTCAGTTTAGAAATAGTGTTCACTATCCCACAATGTAGCAATGGATGTTCTTTCAGCTCAGGAGAGTCATAAAGCCATAAGCTGGAAGGGGCCACATGGGCCATCCAGTTCAATACCCTACTCAGTGCAGGATCTCCTGCTAAAGCAACCCCAATAGGTAGCTGTCTAGCCTCTATTTATTTATTTATCTTGGAAGACATACAAAGAAAGAGACCCTATTGCCTCTCTAGGGAATTGGTTTCATTGCCAAACCATTCTCATTGTCTAGAAGTTCCTTCTAATGTTCACATGAAATTTACCCTTCTGTAACTTCAAACCATTAGACCTGGTCCTATCCTCTGAGACAGCAGCCATTTCCGCACTAGCCTGTTATAGCATGATGATTCCACTTTCAACATCCTCTGGAATCCTGGGGTTTGCAGTTTCGGGAGGGGACCTTAGAATTCTCAGACGGAGAGCTCTTGGTCCTCAGTAAACTACAAGCTCCAGAATTCTGCAGGGTGTTGAAAGTGGAATGATAGCACTAGAACAGTGTAGTGCAGAAATGGCCTATGATTCTGTGAGTGCAATATAGCCAGCAAATGTCACATTTTGTACAAGAAATCCAATGGATTTTTTTCCCCCCACCCAGATTAAATCCTAAACTGTGAAGGCTGTCCCCTGTCTAGGATTCTCCTCATCAATGTTTCTCAATACCTGAGAAATCCATTTTTTATTTTTATTTTTTTTTTAAATCAAGTTTCCCCCATCTTCATTCTCCAAGTGGCTCACATCGTTTAATGCATGAAGAGAAAGCTTTATGTGTGTTATTTCCAGTTTTCAGCACTCTAGTTCTCATATATATTACCAGATATAAGAAAGCACAATGATAAACACAACTGTAGCAGCTAGGGGCTACCTTTAATATTAAAAAGGCAATGAGGGATCTGCAGACAAAAGGCAGACAATGATATTCTCCAGTACATAGCAATCTAGTGATCTAGCGCATAGCCTTTCTCAAGAGATTAGTTAGCTTACATGAATAAAAATAGAAGCCCAGTGTCAGACTTACAAACCAAACACTAAACACACAAGAGAAAGGGAGTGGAAATAGAAAGTAGGGAAAGGGGTTCTTGAAGGCCAGAGCAAAGTGGGAAGACATCAACAGGCGCTGACTTTCAGTTCAGGTCAAGTTGATCTTTCCTGATTGATAGTCCCCCTGTTACCTTGTGTTTTGGGGGGTCCCGAGAGGGGCACCCAGATTGCCAAATAAAGATACCAAATTGGGGAAAATTAGCTGGAACACTGTTTTGGCTAGCGAGAGGCAGGGTAACTTTGCAAGGATCTTAAACCCAATGTATACAGTGGCGGGTCAGAGAGCAGGTAGACAAGGTTTCAAAGCAACAAACAGTATTTTATTAAAGGCAAGAAACACGAAAGACAAGACATAAACTAACTAGCTGAGAAATAGAAATGGAGGTTTTGTTCGGGAAAGGCAATACGACCTGTCTCGTAGTCCTGGAGAGAACAAGGGTTCCGAGGGGAGAAAGCTCAGCATGGGGAGCTGAGGGGAGTCCCTCAGACAACCAGTAGCAAGGCAGGATGGCAGTCCAAAGTGATCCAAAGACCGTTTGAAAGTGAGGGGATTTTATAGGGGAGTTTGTGCCTTTCGGCTATGGCGAACCGGGGAGGACAAAAAGAGTTTTGGTGCTGGACAAAGGATTTGGAAAGGTCAAGTTTAACATGATTGAATTTGTGTTTGAAGACAATAGTGTGGCCGGGATGTTGATGGCCCAACATAAAAGAGTAGCTCGGCTGAGAGCTGTGCGGCTATTGTGGAGTTTGTGGCTGGAAGTCCCCTGAAGCTGGGAGCGGAGTTTAGGCTGCTGGCCTCAATAGAGTCTGGAATGCAAAACCATTAGTGGCCGCACTCATGTCTGTGCTTGTCCGGAGGACCTCGCAAACATGTGGAGTGTGGTAACTTGTGAGCCAGTCCAGCTAAGGCCAAATTAGATGATATCAAAATGATATCTGGGGGTCCTCACCCAGGGTACCAAACTGGAAGTAACACCCCTTCTATGGTAATTGGTGGTTCTTGTTTTTATGGCTTGTGGCTGGAGCTAGAGATCTGCTTCCACTCCTCTCTTTCTTGGAGAATAATAAAGACTCCATCATACTAAATCAATGCTTCCAGTGGTGGAGTTTGGAGTGTGTGGATGGGGGGCAGGCGGAGCGGTGGGTGAAGGGGCAGAAGCATGACTGTGACACACGGAGGAGGGGCTATGGCATGTGGGAAAGGGCAAGTAAGGAGCTGCAGCGCCCCCCCCAAAGTTGCCACTGGGGGCACATCACCCCCATTGCCCCTCCGTCCCTACATGACTGAATGCACCAACTGAAGAATAAGCCATTTCCACCCTGTACTATTATAGTGCTATTATTCCACATTCAACATCCTGTGGAATTCTGGAGTTTGTAGTCTACTGAGGCCAAACAGCTCTCTGGCTGAGAATTCTAAATGCCCCTCACTTAACTGCAAATCCCAGGATTCCATAGGATGTTGAAAGGAGAATAATAGCACTACAACAGTGTAAAGCAGAAAGGCCCTGTGAATCAGTTGATGCAAAACTAATTTATGCAACAAAAACTATGATAACAAATTTCAGCTAGAATCTTTTTCCTTCATTCCTTCCTTCCCTCCTTTCTTCCCCCTTCTCCTCCTCCTCTTCCTTCTCCTTTTTGGGCACAGAAAACAATATTTTCTGCAATGACAGAACAACAATTTACAATTTTTGCACATAATAAGTTTCAAATTGAGAACATTTGTCAATCCAAGATTCTCTGTCTTGACTCGATTTTGGGAGAAAGATGGTATACTACTGCTAAGCAAAATAACAACAACAAGAACAACAAGACTTTTTTGACACTTGAGAAACCATTTGATTTTTTCCCCCAAAATTTTACCCATCCCTTGTGAAGAGGTCTTAGGTGGCCCTTGGAAAGGTCTTAGCATGCAGTGGAGGCTGGAGGCTTCTTAGGAGAATCCCATGTGAAGAACAGCCATTTTCCTCTACCACATTTTGCAAAAGAAGCTTAAACCAAGAAAACCAACTTGTCCCTGATGCCCAAGCTTATTTAGCTCTTACCACTAATTGTGTGCATAACTTGGGAAGGATCAAGAGTCTGTGCCGGGTAGACAGAGAGAAATATGTAAGTGGTTCTTTCCTCTTGCTTCTTGAATCACTGCCAAAATACTTTATATGATATTCTGAGTAGTGTTTGGAAAGAGAAAGTCTGTGAACAACTATTCATCAAAGTTTGCCAATATCCTCTGTGACACCTAGAAATGGGTTTTTGAGAATATTTCCCCAAAAGATGCCATTTCCCAGATGAGACTTTTAACGGCAGCATTTCCATTTCTCATAAAGATAGTAATTTCACACACACGCACATACATACAAAATTTGTGGCATTGCCATGAGCTATGACCCATTATTTATGATCTTTGTTGAGAAAAGGGAGAACTTCAGTCTTTTCCACTCACTGTGCTATTGTCAGAAAGATGAGATAACTTGTACCTCCTGAACAGCAAATGTTAATGCAGTAATGATCTCTGTGCTACATCCACAGGAGTTTAGAAGATTATTTCCTTTTGTGGCAGAAAATGCAGGCCAAAGGAAGGGAATGTGTTGCCTTGCAGAGGTTGTTGTACTGCAGCTTCCAGCAGCCCTAGCTATCACAGCTGATGATAAAGGATGGAGGGAGTTCGGTTCTACAAAATTTTCTGGACCACACTTTCCCCCCTCTCTGTTGTATGATGTAAGTGTTGAATACAGTGTCTGAGATCCTACATTGCTTCAGTGTACTTGAAATGTCCACTGGAAGAGTAATACTACACAGCTCCTATATTGACTACCAATGTGTGATTGTAGCAGTTGCAAATTCAAGGCTGTGGTTTCCTTGATTGAATTTATCCACCTGTAACACAGGTCCTTTCCACACGAGGGAATTAGAACGTGCCAGTGCGTCCTATCACGGAGGTCGGCTGCACCTTGGAGCGGACTAGGTCCAGACTATTTACCTTAGTTCCACACCTCAGTCCTCTCTGAAACATCCCCAAGTGGTCCTCCAGTCTGCTTTTTGAAGTACAGAAGAAAACCGGTCTTTTATTTTTTGGAGTATGCCATTGTGTTCCTGCTTACTTGTGCAGATGTGCAGGTTTGCACCAATGCAAGCCTGCAATCTGTGGAGGGTGGGCTGTAGGTGTGATGAGCTTCAGCTGTTGGTCTGTACCTGGAAACAATTGGAAGCCGCCATTTTGTCAGCTGAAGCATTGTGGATCTAAGACCTCGCACTGCTCCGATTCACCCTGGACCAAAAGAAGGAGCCCTGCAGAAGGGCTTAAGGGAGAGTCCACGTTACTGCGGACCCAGAAGAAGCAGTAACTAATGGCAAGGAGTGATTCCCTGTCCTCGTGCGGAAATGGCCACAGTCTTACCGTTTTTCCTGCTGCCTTCTATCACATCAAGCAATACTGCTTTTTCTAAGGAGTCCTATCTTCGCATGACATGTCCAATGGACAACAATTTAGTCTTCTTGGCTTCTAGGATGACTTCAGTCTTGATTTGTTCTAATGCTTAGGTCACTTCCACACTACACTGTTATACTGCTATTAGCTCACATTCAACCTCCTGTGGAATTCTGGGGTTTGTAGTTTACTGAGGCCAATGAGCTCTCTGGCTGAGAATTCTAAAGGCCCCTCCATCAACTGCAAACCCAAGGATTCCATAGGATGTTGAAAGTAGAATAATAGCACTATAACAGTATAGTGCAGAAATGGCTTTAGTTGGCTTTTTGGAAGTCCATGGGATCTGTAGAACTCTCTTCCCTCACCATACTTCAAATGAATTGATTCTCTTCCTATTAACTTTATTCACTGTCCAGCTTTTGCAGCCATACACAGAAATTTGAAAACACTGCCATGGGAAATCCTGACTTTGGTATCTAATGATATATTCACTGAATGAGTTGGTATTCAATGGATACCAGTGTAGCACAACATAACTGTGCTCCATGAGAAGTACCTGAATTGGGACTCCTCAGCAACACTGTATAATGTGCTATTAGTATTAGTACTTTCAAATGCTCAGCCACTCACAGATAGAATTGTGGTTTACAGCCCAATTAAGAAAATGTGAAGCTTCCTACCAGCGGCAGATCTTGGAGTGTGAGGGGGCAGGGGGGCACGGATTGTGGGGCTGTGGCCACAGTGCATGGGGGTGTGGCCGTTGCACACAGGAATGTGGCTAAGAGCTGGGATGCCCCCAAAACATTGCCACCAGGGGCGAACCACCTCATCACCTCCCCTTCCCTACACAACTGCTTCCTACACAAAGAGCAAGAGATGGCAGATTCCATGTTCCCCATCTGCATCTTCAAGCATTTGTGACATGCTGTGCGATTGGAAACCCACAAAAGACAAAGATCTCAACTACAGAAAGCACTGCTTGTACACCTAGGCATGTTGAAGATGCACTGTTCAGTGGTGGTCAGAGCTCACACTACTTGCAAAATGCAAGGGAAGAATTGATTAATCTTTTCAAGGATGCAGGATAACATGAAGCCTTTTGATACTTCTGCACCTGTGTGGAATATCATGAAAAGTATCCTAAATGGTCTAATTCTCTGAAATCCTAGACTTTGATCCCAGATGATGGTCAAACACCAATTTTTAGCCCCGCACAACTAGACCGGATCTAATGGAATCAACAGGAACATAGCAAATTCCTATTGATCAAATGGATCTTCTCAATTAGCACTACCAGTTAGATGTAGGTCATAGAATCCAACCTAAATTTTGGCCCAGCTCTCCAGGTAATTTCTTCTGGGTCACAGTGTTTCCACCTGAAGTCATGCACCACCTTTACAGTTTTTTTCTGAGGCAGAGACAATTCGCTGACGGAGATAAACCTGGTCTGAAATTAGACTCTCTTCTCTGTTTTCGGCTTCACTCAGCCATGACTGTAAGAGCCTTGCAGTACTGCAGGCAAGTAATCTCTTTATAGGATGTTTTATCATGGATCTTCACAAGACAACTATTAATCTTAAATCATACTTTTATCAAGTGTTTATTTTCTCTTTCCCCTCAGGCGCTTTAGTGGATATCAATAACGTGCCTGTCACTAGGAGTTATGAACTGCATCTCTTGTGCCATGATGCCGAAGTAAGAAGAGTCAGTGAGGGAGAAAGATGGAATTCAGAGAAATCAATGCTGTTTTCATGGATATGCTTTCTTGGGCAAGTAGTTTTCTCCACAGGCTCGACTATCCATGGTGTCTCCTCTTGCTGGCCACTAGCTAATCTGAGTTTTTGGAATGTTGCACACAGCTGTCTTAGGAAAAATAAAGGCTGAGGTCCTACATCATGTTCACAGAATCATAGGATCACAGAGCTGGAAGAGACCCCAACAGTGATTGAGTCCAACCCCTTGCCATGCAGGAGTATACCATCAAAGCATTCCTGACAGATAACCATCCAGCCTCTGTTTAAAAACCTCCAAAGAAGGAGACTCCATTACACTCTGGGGTAGTGTATTTCACTGTCAAATGGCTCTTACCATCAGAAAGTTCTTCCTCATCTTTATGGAGAATCTCTTTTCCTGAGGCTTGAAGCCATTGCTCCATGTTCTTGTCTCTGGAGCAGCAGAAAACAAGCTTGCTCCATCTCCCATATGTTATTGCTCCATATTTAAACATAGCTATCATCTCACTTCTTAACCTTCTCTTCTCCATGCTAAATAAACTCTGCTCCCTAACCACTTCTCATAGGACATGGTTTCCAGTCTTCTACCATTTTGGTTGCCCTTTTCTGGATACATTCCAGCTTGTTAATATCCTTTTTAAACTGTGGTGCCCAGAACTGGACATAGTATTCCAGGTGGGGTCTGACCAAAGTGGAATAGAGTTGTAATATTATTTCTCTTGACCTAGGCACTATACTTTTTATTAATACAGCCTAGAATTGCAATTGTAAATCTAAAGTCACATAGCAATAGTGGTTGTTGTACACCACAATCCTGCCAAATGCTGACTTTATGCAGTAGATTGTATGTCTGCCAGTGTGCCTTCTTACTATCCCCTTGCGCAGTGGGGAATCTATACTGCCTGTTTCAGCATCACCACTAAAGACAAATGAAGACACGGATGACATTTTCCATAAGAATGTGTCTCTGTATGCTGGAATTCTGTTGGTTAGACCCACCTAGAGTAGATTTAGAATCATAGAATTATAGAATCATAGAGCAGGAAGAGACCACAGGGGCCATCCAGTCCACTCCCTGCCATGCAGAAACACACATCAAAGCCCTCCCAACAGATGGCCATCTAACCTCTGCTTAAAAACCTCCAAAGAAGGAGACTCCACCACACTCTGAGACAGTGTATTCCACTGTCGGACAGCTCTCACTTGTTGGATCAACTGTGAGTCAATGTGTAAAAAACAAAAAAAGTGCAATTTATTCAATGACTCTACTTCTAATGGGACTGACCATTAGATCTGGGCCCAGCAAGATGTGGTTTGAGTGCTGGAATAAGACTATGGGAGATTGGGGTTGGAATCCCCACTTGGCCGTTGAAACCTGCTGTTGACCTTGGGTAAGTCAGAATGAGTCCACTTCTAAGGAAGGCAATGGCAAATCTCCTCTGAACAAACCTTGCCAAGAAAACCCTGGAATAGGTCCTCCCAACTGTAACTGTTTGGTATCATATGGAGGATGGAGCAAGCCTGCTCCATGCTTTTCCAGAGACTAGGACATGGAACAATGACTTTAAACTTCAGAAAAAGAGATTCCATCTAAGTTTTAAGAAGAACTTCCTGATGGTAAGAGCAGCTCAACAGTGGAATATGCTGCTATCTGGCAGTGTGTTGGAGTCTCATTCTTTGGAGGTTTTTTAAACAGATACTGGGTGGCTATCTGTCAGGAGTGCTTTGTTGATGTATTCCTGCATGGAAGAAGGAGCCTGGACTCAATGGCCTTTGCAGTCTCTTCTTACTAAACTTACTAAAACACAAAAGGGCTCTCAAACAGTAATGAAAAGGGAAAATATATATATAAAAAAGCAATACTTTACTCTACCATTATAGAACCACCTAAGTAAGCCTACTGGAATTACTACTAACCATAGCCAAAAAATTATTGCATTGTTAGATCTCTCATTGAACAAAAAAGTCCATAAAACTATTACATTCAAGCTGTGATCCTCACAGCTTGAGTAAGAGCAGTTTGACAGTGGAATAAGCTGTTTGGTGGCATCTCTTTCTTTGGAAAATTTTCAATAAAGGTTGGATGGTCATCTCTTGGGAATGCTTTGATTGTGTGTTCCTGACTTGCAGAAGGCATTGGACCTGATGGCCCTTGTATTGTCTTCCAGCTTTATGATTCTATGACTCTAAGGAAGGCAACAGCAAACCCCTTAACAACAAATCTTTCAAAAAAAAAAAAAATCCCACCATGGGTCAGGGTTGACTTGAAGGTGGATGGAAACCAGTGTGGTAAAGCAGTCTGACTGCAAGACTAGGAATCCAGAAGACTGGGTTCAAGCTCCTGATCAACCATGGAAATCCACTAAGTAACCTTGGGCAAATCATATTCTTTCAGCTTAAGGGGAAGGCAGTGGCAAACCTCTTCCAAATAAAACCTAGGATAGGTTCACCATAATTTGGAGTTGACTTGAAGGGACATAACTGTATAAAGTTGTAGTACAGGAAACCACATTGTTTTTATTCATTCCCCACAGTTGTCTACCTTCTCTGCCATAGCAGAAAAGATGTGGTTCCCATATGGGGGGAAAAAACCCCACCTGAATCAAAAGTAGGAGCTTTGTATATAGTGAAATGGAGAACTCCTGCCTGTATGGAGTCTAGACTCGGGTGACAGTGGAGCAGTGAATGCAATCTGGTTTTTGGTTTAAACTATAAAGCCTTAGAGAGACGCAAAGGCAAACTCCCCTCTGAACAGTCTTGCCAAGAAAAGCCCATGCTGGATTTGCCTTAGGGTTGCCATAAGTGAGAAATGACTTGGAGGCACACTGTAACAATACAAAAGGTAACCAAAAGCCCCTTTAAAGTTCAGAATAAAACAAAAGCAGGTTCACTTCTCCACTGATATCGCAGTCACCTGCCTCTGCTTCACTTCAAGATGGAGCAAACGGTGCAGTGCTAGGGCACTTCATTGAGGCATCATTTGCCCCTGTTCACTCTCCGGTTCATTTCTGGCCTTAAGCTAGATACATGATGAGCACACATCTTATTTTAAAGCATAATTGCACTCTCAGAAACCTCCTGGAGGTGCAAGTCTGCTTTAGAACAAGGAGTATGCTCCAAGCAAAACTTGATTCCATTTCAAAACAGAAATGCAACTTCTTGCAGATGTCACACCACTGAAATTTGGTGAACCTTGTCATGAAAACAGTAGGTGGCATGAAGAACACAAGTGAAACTGTACGTAAAGCATATGAGCAAAGCTCAACCGCTGTATGTCCACCAGTCATATAATAAATTTGTTCATAAATTCAACAGGCAGTCCTACCAATGCCCTCTATTCCTTCCATTGTTTTTGCATCTGTTATAACAAAACTGCCCTGGAAGAACAAACAAGTTAAATGACCAAGAGAAAGGTCACTTGAAATCTGTTTTTAAGAATCTGTGCATGACAAAGGGGAGACGAATGTGATCCAAAATGCCATTAATTATTTTTCCATTCCCAAGTCAACTTTTTCTGCAAACTTTGATGGATGGGAAAGGGAAAGTTGTGCATTTATCAAAGGCAATCTTCTTTAAATGCCTGGCACAGTGTTCAAGGCAGGGGTGGCATATGGTGGGAAATCAAGATTTCTTCACCCCAGCAACATAAGCGTAAGCATGTACACACAGAATCTTAGAGCTGGAAGGATTCACAAGAGCCATCTAGTCCAACTCTCCGCCGTGCACAAATATACAACTGCAGCACTCCTAAAAGGTGCCCATCCAGCCTCAACTTAAAGATCTCCAAAAGTGGAGAGTTCATGCACCCCTCCAAGGCAGTCTATTCTGTCGTCAAATATTCTCTGCTATCCCCAGAAGTGAACCAACAGAAAACAAGCTCAATCTATCATCTACATGACATTCCTTCAGATGTTTAAAGATGGCTGCCATGTCACCTTTTAGTCTTTTTTCCAAGTTAAAGACATTCAACTCCCTAAGTCATTCCTCACGAGACTCGGTTTTCCAGTATGTATGATATGTATGCATGTATATACAGGGGGCCCTCCACTATGGCAAGGATTTGGGGTGTACAACCCTCATGAAAGTGGAAAAACTGCAAATGACTCCCCCCCCCGTGATCCCTGTCCCATTCCCTTATAGGGCTCTCCCTCCCATTCCCTTGCCTTTTGTATGCCAGGGTCTCACACGACCTTTCCCACCTCACACCATTCCCTTGCCTATTGCTTTAGTGTGAATTCTCAGTTCTAGAGCTGGAGGCAAGGGACTGGGAGCGGGAACTCCAGAAGGAAGAAGGAAGGCTTGTACAAGCCTCCCCCCCACCATTCTCTTTCTACTAACCTCAATCCGACTTCTCAGTGCTGGGGCCACAGGCAATGGAATGGGAGGGGAGTTCCAGAGGTGAGAAGGAAGGCACAGGTGTGCCTCCTCCACCATTTCCTTACCTTTTGTCCAGGCACTTGGCTGCCTTTTCCTTGCCCAACAAAATGCAAGGGAATGGGAGGAGGAGAATGTGGGGGCAGGCATGTGTGTCTTGCAAACAATCATGTTCATGAAGGTCAAACTTGCAAATGTAGAGAGAGGACTGTATATGTTACCTTTATACTACCTTCAGTGGAAAAACTCCCTCCTGGGGTACTTTACAGATAACATGTCAAAACTTTTGTTAAAAATATAAATATAAATATTTAAAACTACAAAAGACACATGTTCGTGAAACTGTGAACAAAGAGATCAGAGCAGCTGATTAAAATACAGATAAAAACAGATCAGTGTTGTAATTTGAAAAAAATGGAAATTGCATCATTCAGGTCCTTATGGTCTTTATAAAGACCTCTAGTAGGAAGCAAACTGTTCTTTCCCTGAAAGGGGATATTATAAGGATGGGGCCAGCACTGGAAAGTCCCTGTCTCATTTGCTGTCAGGCTGAAAGACAGTCTTTTGTGCAGGTCAATTGGAACCAAGCTTGAAGCCCTGATCCACCTTGGTGTCTCACAGACAAGCTGGCTTAAGTCTATTTAGGGATTTGATAGTACTCGCTTTGTGACTTAGGTCACCTGTAGTCTAGCTGTCAGAGAATGAACTTAATTGACCATAGGTCTTCTATAAATAGATGGGTTACACAGCATTCGAGTGGACACTTGGGAGAAGTGGTGTTTGTGGCCTTTTGTATTTCATCATTACCTGGTGAGAGTAAGGCCTTGACTGAATAGTCAGTCCTATCAGCCAGAAAATGTTCCAGAGCATTCAAGTGTCCTTCAGATTCCACAAGGCTGCAGGGATGGAACCTCCTAAGTGGTCAACCACTCCTTCAGGGATGGTTTGATACCACTAAATCAAATTTCACTTTGAAATGATCACAAAGGGGTGATCAACCCCCTCCTCCAAATATTCTCTGTCTGCCAAAAAGCAAAAGATCAGTTCTAAGGTATTTCTTACAACATGTGTTGGGCCAACAGTGTGTTGTGGTAACCTGAGTGGGCCCTGTGAGGCCAACCTTGCAACAAATGATCCCCCACAACCATTTTCTTTAGGTTCTCAGCACACACTCAAATGGGTAAATGGAATTAGATCTTAATTTTCTTCTCAAAGGTAGAAACAAATAATTTTGGTAATTTTCTTCTCACTTCAGGAAAGTATTCCAATTTATTTTGTGCAAAACTCACAGGTGGTTGTTCTATATTAAATTTTGGCACAAAATTCACACCTGGTTGTTTTGCATTGTGAATTTTCGGCACAGGAGGAAGGCTGCTTTCTGTGCAAAACAATCATGCTTCAATTTTGCATCATGTTCCTAACTGGGAAGTCCAGGACTTTTCTCATCAGGGTTTCTTGATGCTTGAGAAACAGATTTTTCTATCATTTAAAAAAAGTATTTCAAATATTCTTCCAGTGCCTAGATAATTGTTACCCTGAAACATGGGTGACTGAAGAGTTCCCCCATGATGCCAGTACCTCTGAAAAAAGGAGGGGAAATATTAGCTCAAAGAGGAGGCCTGCAAGAGAGGAGTAACCAACCACAGATCCAAAAGTAAGCTTATTTATTTTAATGTATGTATTGCAATCACACACACAAGATCCAAGCAGTCATGAAATCACACAATTCTAACTGAAGGACAAGGAGGGAAAGTTTTACATAGTGAGATTTCAGAGCAAAGTGGGTGGAATTTGCCAATCCAGTAGAGAAACGAAGAGCGATGTGGCTTAGACTAGAAGTCCAAGGACAGTACATAAACAGGAATTGGGAGTGGCAGAATGATGACCAGTAACCAGTGTACTGAAAGTTGACTGGCCAAAAACTGGGGTTTAAATACTCTATTTCTTCCTGGAGGGTGAAGGTGCTAATGGCTCTCTAGCCAAGTAAAGGATGGAGTACTGAGAGGGGACAATGGGGTCCAGAATGAGTTAAGGCCTTAATGTTAGATGACAAAGGGTTAACGGGAGTCTTGACAGTTCTCTAATTGTTGGACAGGTGTGGAGACAAAAGGGAAGTCTGCTTGGTCAGAGGGAAAGGAGTTAAGACAATCAGCTGTCCTGTGGGAACATCTTGGACACTATTGTCTCTTAAGATGCTAACTGTAAGTCTATTATCACTGAAGTTTTTTGGTGATTTCCTGACTAAGGCCCTTTTCGCATGGGCCTTTTCTCGCGCGACAGCCCCGTGAGCCTCGCGGGAGTGGGAGCGTCGCTCCGCACGATGCACTCCCACTTCCGCCGGGCTCACGGGGCTGAAGCGGCGCGAGCGCGGGTTTTTTGATTTTCGCGTCCAAGCGAAAATCACCCCGCACTCGCGCAACGCTCCCGGCACCCACCCGCACTTACCTTTCGTGCGGAGCCTCCGGGAGCCGGCCGGGTCGCGCTTCCTTCCCTCCGCCCCTGCGGAAGGAAGGAGTGGGGTGGGGAGCTAGCGCGATGGACGCGACGCCTGCTTCGCGCGCGTGCACGGGAGGCGTGACACCGCCCGCTTCACACGCGTGGGGGGGGAATCCAGTGCGACAAAGCCCGCTTCACGTGCGTGGGGGGAGGAATCCGGCGCACGCGGGGGGGAGGAATCCGGCACGCGTGGGGAGAGGAATCCGGCGGAGGTCTCCCGCTTCGCACGGGGGGAGGGTGGCTTGCGCGGCAAGCCTCCTTCGGTGCCGCTTCCCCGCTCGTTCCTTCGCCTGCGGAAGGAAGGAGGGGGAAGCGGCAGCCTCCCGGAGGAGCCTTCTTGCGCTTGCTGGCCTCCCCCGCTTGCGCTAGAAGCCTCAGTGCGAAAAGGGTCTAAGACCTCACTACCCCTTGAGGTCTCTTCTGATCTGATTTTGCAATGCATGTGTGGGGTCAGCTTTTCCTCTTAGCCAGCATGGCCATGCAGCCATAGCAGGGTATAATTTATATTTATGCTAATTAATATTTGCCAGTTAAACCATATCAAAGTGTGGAGGTGTAAAGCCTACTAACATAACCATTGTCAGGAAGCAGAGGGGGCAGAACACCAACAACATGTCTCTCCATCCCAGTGCAAGGTTCAAACCCTCAAAACTGGTACTAGGGCAGATTTGTTTCCTCATGGGAAAGATGGAATCCTTATGGATTATGGGAACTCCCACCTCCAGCTATCTAATCAGGTTGGTGTTGCACTGAGTACTCAAGTGGGCAAAGTTGTGATAACTCCACCCCCTCCAGTTCATCCAGCCAGGTGTAATATATGCCAAGTCAGTTGCTTACTCACAACTAACCCATGCATGGTGTATTACCACACCTTATACACACACACATCCTGTGAGATAGCAAAATTGGAAAGAAATATCATTTTATAAAACTAGACAGTTATGATTGCAAAAGCACTGGCTGTAAGTGTAGGCTAGGTTAGGATGACCTCAGCATGGCCAGGTCATAAATTCAAGAAGATCAGGTGGGAGAGTCTGGTGTTAATGGGCTTCCAACAATCTTTTCAACAGTACAGGCAACCAAGACAATAGTAAAGGAAACTGTCCAGGTATGGCAGACAAGCACCCCTGCTGTGTACCATTTCCTACAGAGCCCTTACCTAACTAAGACATTAAGAGACTGTCAGGACTCCCATCAATGTTTTGTCACCCAAAGTAAGACAATCAGCTCATGCTGGGCCCCCTCTGTTTACTCTGCCAGAGAACCATTAACACTTATCCTTCAGGGTAGAAAAAAGGGTATTTAAACCCCCGCTCTGACCCTGGCAATTTATAGTACATTGGGTGTTATTCTGCATGTTGCACCCCAGATTCCTGTTCTCTGTGGTACCCTTGGATTGCAGTCTGAGCCATTCTTTTTCAACTTTCTTCTGGACCAGTAAATATCACCCTCTATACCTGAAATCTCCCTCTATCCAACCTTCCTCAGTTCTGTCTTAGGTAGTCTTGTATGGTTCTTGAGACTGCTTGGTTTTTGTGTCTGTCTGTCTGCTGTTTTCAAATAACAACACTCTATTTAAACCTTTAATCTTTAGTCTGGAGTCCTACACTTAATACTGGTATACACAGGTGAAAATTTCCTGCCATTGCTCTGCTCTCTCAGACCTCTTCTGAGCTGTAATTCCGCCACTATCTGAGGAGATGCTGGCACTGCTGGTGGACCTCAAGGTCCCTCCATCTTTTGTGGTAACAGCCAATTCAGTGCTGCAGTAAAGGGCCTTTTTCACATCGTAGCTTCTTGAGCGAGGGGGAAGGGCATCTCGCGCGGGAAGCCTCCTCCGGGAGGCTGCCACTTCCCTCCTCGTTCCTTCCACAGGTGCTTCCTGCTGGCACATCCGTCATGCTAGCGCCCCGCCCCTTCCTTCCACAGGGGCCTGTGGGAGCTGTAGGCACCGCAGAGGGAAGCAAGCGTGACCCGGCCGCCTCCCCAACGCTCCGCACAGCAGGTAAGTGCGCGTGGGCGCCAGGAGCGTTGCGCAAGCATGGGTGATTTTCGCTTCAAGGCAAAAATCAAAAAATCTGCGCTCACGCCGCTTCAGCCCCATGAGCGCCGTGGAAGTGGGAGTGCGTCGTGCAGAGCGACGCTCCCACTCCCGCGAGGCTCACAGGGCTATTTCGCGAGAGAAAGCCCGTGCGAAAAGGGTCAAGGGCTTTCTAACAGAGAACTCAAAGTATCTGATCAAAACTACAAATACCAAGATTCCATAAGAAAGAGCCACAGTAATTGAAAGGGCATCCAGTTGCTATAATTATATGCAGTGGAGATATAATTCAAGAAATGCAACGAAAATGAAACAGGTGGATGTTCACATCCCACCTGATAAGCCATTTTCTTTGAAAGCATTGTGTGTTCAAAGGAACATTGCTTTTTAAATATGTTAGCAGCACACATTGCTTGTTGGAGGGGTAGGAGAAGGAGCCATAACAAGCCAGTCTTTCCTCAGCTTGCCTACCCAATTGTTTGTGTGAGCTAAAAGTGGCAGGCTGAACAGAGGGGTCAGGTAATGGCCTACACTTAGCCCCAGCCAATAACAAGAGCAGGGAGCACTTGTAATTTTATTCTCACTTTAACAGCAGCATTTCATCAAACAGGAAGAGCAAAGTTCTTTGCATTGTGGACAGCAGTCCTCAGATGTTGCTTAGATCCCTGCTCCTTTAAGTCAGAAAGAGAAATAAAAAGGCCTCCCAACACTGTCACTAAAAGCTCTCTGCTGAATTTTCTGTCTAGGAAACTTTGGAAAGCTTCAAAGAACCCAGAAACAGAATAACACAAAGATCTCTTCCACAGGAGAAAATGTTTATTTTGCCAGGTCTCTTGGGGTTGAAGGAAACCCAGGCCATTTCTGCACTACACTGTTATAGGGCTATTGTTCCACTTTCAACCTCCTATGGAATGCTGGGGTTTGCAGTTTAGGGAGGGGCCCTTAGAATTCTCAGCTGGAGAGCTCTTTGGTCTCAGGAAACTAGAAACCCCAGAATTCCACAGGATATTGAAAGTGGAATAATAGTGCTATAACTGTGGCCATTTCCACACTAGCTGTTATAGCGCAATGATTCCACTTTCAACATCCTCTGGAATCCTGGGGTTTGCAGTTTCGGGAGGGGCCGGCCAGCCCTCCCCGAAACTGTAAACCCCAGGATTCCAGAGGATGTTGAAAGTGGAATCATCGTGCTATAACAGGCTAGTGCGGAAATGGTCAGTGTAGTGCAGAAATGGCCTTACTTTTTAAAAAGATTACTCCATTAAAAAAAAAAAGAGCAAGACACGTGCACCCAGAACCTGAAATCAAAGCCAACCAGAACACAAATGAGCAAAGAGTAGCCTGCAGTTTACCTGTGACCTCTGGACCCTACTGTAGTGACCTTTAAAGCTCCCATTCCCAATGCATTAAAGAAAATAAATTGGCACAGATTTCAAACATTTGTCATCTCAGAACCACAAAGAAAACCCCAAAACATGCAAAATCCATTCCAGCCCACACAAAAAGCACTTCCCCTGCAGCACCCCCAATGCTCCCCCATACCTCTATTTTTCTCAGAGTCCTTCTCAAAATGGTTACAGGAAGCGGTGCAACATCACTTCTGGTTGCCATTTTGGCAAGCTTTCCGATGGAAAGAGAGGTATTTAGGTTGGTTGTTGGTTAGTTGGATGCAACCCTCTGTTACTTTGGCCCAGGCTTACCCAGTGATAGCACTAGATATCTCTTTTGATATCAAAACCATTTGGCCTTCCTCTGCCACCCCGCTCCACGTGTTTGCGAGGTCTCCGGACAAGCACGTAAACAGGCGCAGCCGATAATTGCTGGACATTCTATTCTCCACCTAGGCAGGCAAAACAAAGCCAATCCATTGCTTCAGGGACCTCTCCTGCAAACACCCTTTTGCTTAAGTGTGACACTAACAAAGGCGCCCGGCCCCGAGCTGATAGTCTTACAAAGCCGAACTAAGCACTTTGCATTTGCATACTGGTTACACTATTGTCAATTCAGCGCTAAGCCGATCATGTTAAACTTGACCTTTTCCAAAGCTTTGTCCCGCTCCAAACTCACATTGTTCTCACCGAGTAAGGCATGGCCTGCAGTCACAATTCACCCTATATTAAACCCCCTGATTCTGAGAGCACCTTGGAATGCTCTTACTGCCAGCACGCCTCGGATCGCTTGCCCTGTTCGGATTGATTTGGACTTCCATCCCGCCTTGCTGCTGCTTGGTCTGGCGAGCTCCCCTTGACCTCCACACTGAGTTTCTTCCCTACCATCTTTAGCTTCTTCAGGACTAAGGGAAAAGGTGTTGTATCACCCATTTCCCCCAAAAATCCTTACTTCTAATTCTTCCGTTAGCTGTGTGGTTGTGGTGTCTGTACTGTTTGTTTGTCTTTTAATAAAAACATCATTTTTGCTATTTTAAAACTGTCTGACTGCTTGACGGACCTGACCCCGTAGACGCTGGGTTGCAAGATCCCTGCTAAGTTACCCTGCTTCTCGCTAGCTTTAATGAGTGCTCCAGCTAATTCTCCCCAGAATTGTGTTTGTGTTTTGGTTATTTGGGCACCCCTCCCGGGACCCCCAGAGAACAGGGTAACACCTCAGAGGAGGGTCAGTGCAGAATCCAAGGAGGCTGTCTTGGTCTTAAACCAGTGTCTGTCATTAGCAGTGGACTGGATGAGGGTAAACAAATTGAAACATAATCTAAACAAAACACAGATGCTCTTCGCTATTCAGAAGACAAATCAGAAAACAGGGAATCAGCCTGTGTTCACTGGGGTTATGCTTCCTCTAAAGACACAGATTCACAGTTTGTTTGGCTTTTTTGTATAATTTTTATTGAAAGTTTGTCTCAAAATACCCCCCCCACACACTTCCATGCTTAAATCTTCTAGCTGAAATTGCTTATTTCCATTCCATTACAAACATAATTTTCATCTTACAGAGAGAAGAACAGTTACATTATTTCTTCTTTGATTTCTTATATATCCTTGCCCAATCCAATACTCTGTTCCATTCTTTCTCAAAGTTCTGGATAGATTGATTCTTCAAAGAAAATGCTAACTTTTCCATCTCTATCATATCCAGAACTTTTAACTTTCATTCTTCTATATCCATATGCTTCTTTTCTTTCCAGTGCTGCACATATGTCAATCTTGCCACAGTTATTAAATATAGTAATATCTTCTGATGACTTCTTATTTCCCTTTCGTTCCCTAGTATAATTAACAAATTAAGCTCCGGTTTCATTTCAAAATTCAGCTTACAAATTCTTTGGATTTTGTCATGCACTCCCTTCCAAAATTTTCACAGATTCACAGTTTGGATGTACGGCTATACTCAGCTTTGAACCTGGATTAAGTTTCTGCAGTGGCCAGGACTACTTGGACTACTGCAATTCATTCTACTTGGGTCTGCCTTTGAAGAGTGTACAGAAACTTCCCCTAGTCCAAAGAGCTACAACCAGACTCTTAACTGGGGCAAATTACAGAGATCTTACTACGCCCCTGTTAAAACAGCTACAGTGGATGCCAGTGTGTTCTCGTGCACAATCTGAAGTGTTAATTATGACCTATAAAGCCATGTGTGGCTCAGATCCAGCCTATCTGGCAGACCGTATCTTTCTGAATGAGTGAGCCACGGCCCTGAGATCATCAAGAGAGGCCTTTGTCTTATTCCCACCACCATCCCAAGCATGGTTAGTGGGAATGCAAGAGATGGCCTTCTCACTGGATGCCCCTAGATTCTGGAACTCCTTTCCCAGGGGAGCTAGAATGGCCCACTCCTTGGCCATTTCTGCACTACACTCTTATAGTGCGGTTATTCCACTTTCAACATCCTCTGGAATCCTGGGGTTTGCAGTTTAGGGAGGGGCCAGCTGGCCCCTCCTGAAACTGCAAACCCCAGGATTCTATAGGATGTTGAAAGTGGAATAAGTGCGCTATAAAAGTGTAGTGCGGAAATGGCCAAGTCCTCCCAATGGCTGGCAAAGACCTTTTATTCAAACAAGCTTTTAAAACAGAATGTTTTTAAAGGACAAGCTAGGGGGTGCTGTATTGTTTTAGTGGAACAAATTTTAAAAGCTTTTTATTCTTTATATTGCATTCTATTCACTTAACGTTAGGTGCAAGTTGTTTAAATGCTGTAAAGAGTTTAATTCTATTTTAACATTTGTTTTTTGTACGTTTTAATTGCGCTGTTGTTTTAAATTGTGAGTCACTCTGAATCCCAATAACTCCCAGTCTCCCAGTTCCAATAATTCATACATATATACATGACCAAAGACACTACATGCAGAGCTCTGCTTTTTCAGGCTCAAACTGAATCCAAATAGGTTGCTGTGGGTTTTTCAGGCTATGAGGCCATGTTCTAGTAGCATTTGCTCCTGATGTTTTGCCTGCATCTGTGGCTGGCATCTTCAGAGGATCTGGGGACATGGAGATGGAATGGAGTGTATATACTTGTGTGATCTCTGGGTGGGAAGGATTTGCATTTGTGATGAATTGGTGATGCAGCTGGCCTGTGAGATAGCCCACTGTTGAGTGGACTAGTCCCCAAGGTTGCGTGTGAATCAGGGGATATGCATAACAGTTGTTTGCATTTAAGTACTCATTAGCAATCCATTGTATTGTTTCCTGTAGAGAGACCTCCTGAGTCTGGATGGTGTTCATTGGCATATTTTTGAGTCTTGATTTTAGTGTTCTTCAGTACTGGTAGCCAACTTTTGTTTACTCTCCAAGTTTCTTCTTCCCTGTTAAAATTGTCCAGGTGTTTATGGATTTCAATGGCCTCTCTGTGTCGTCTGACAAAGTACACTCATAGTCCAACTCATAGCCTGAAAAACCCACAACCACGCATGGATTCTGGCCATGAAAGTCTTTGACTTTACATTGAATGCAGATATTCTGCAATGGACAACAAGATCTAACTGTATTCATAAGGAAATGTATACATGCACAAGACACCAACCAGATCCTGACCCTTGAGAGGAAGGCTCAGGCATCCAGATTGTTCAAAAGTTCCTTAGATGCTGAACTTCTCTAATGGGACTTAGGACATTTGACCTATATATCTCTGGTGTGCTTTTCTAATGAGCCACCTCAGGCAAAACTGGTCTGCAACCATGGAAGGAGTGAGCCCAAGACGACTACGTAAGGCAGAAAGTGGCTTCATTTCTTCTGCACCTCTCAGCATGAACAGGCTTAATAAGCCAATAAGATATGCCTCAAACAGCTCTTTCTTTCGTGTTCACACCCCACATTGCAGATTAGCTACTACAAGGAGAGAACCTCAGTTATTTAGAGCGGGGTTTGCTTTACATGTGAAAATATTCCATTGCCAGCAAAAAAGAAAAAAAAAATCATCATTTGCTCTCTGACACACTGTTGTCAGGCTCAGTGCTGTTTACTCGAGCCTTGTTAGAGAGTTTTGTCTCCTGATGTTTTAAAGCGGGACTCCGCTGAGCAGGGATAAATAAATGGCACTGCAGCAGCAACAATTCTCTCTGTTGATATTGATCCAGAGGCTTTTCTGCATTGCTAACACTTATTTTCTTTCCAGACAAAGAGATGAAGCACATGACCTTTTCCATCCCACTCTCCCTCCCCACCACCAAAGCAACAGTCGGGATTGCAAGTCACAGCAGACATTTCTCCCCTTAGCTATCATCTGCGTAGAACTTATTGCTTCTGCACTTGCTTTCATACCGTGTTCTTTTTGTGCTAGTATTACAAAACAGACCCCTAAAGCCCAAAGTGGTTCATTCAAGTCAATGCAAGCAATTCTTTGATCTACAGCATCCGTCCTCCAAAGCTCTGCTAACCACGCCTTCCAGAAATCTCTACCTTTCTCTAAGTCTGTTCACTCGGAGCTTGTTTTACCCGATTCCACTTTATGCCTGGCCTATTCCTTCTTTCTTTTCTTTGATCTTTTCCCAGTAATAAGACAAGAGAGTTGACTGTTTTATGTGGGAATCTCTACCCTAAATCTTTTTGGATTTAGATGCCATGCACTTGTGGTTTTGAGCTGTTGTGCAATGGGCATATTAAATTCATAGTTGGACTTCCTTCAGTTCAATACATGGACTTCCACATGGACCTAACTGTGGCCCTTTTCACAAGCAGTTTTTTTTTTGTGCGAGGGCACCTTGAGCATTGGTCCATACGACGCACTCTCACTCACGTGACACTCACGAACCTAAAGTGGGATGATGATGCATTCTATTATTTTCAGCTGTAAGCCAAAAATACTGCACTGTCGCGCAATGCTCGCGGGGCCCTCACACACTTACCTGTGTGAGGTGCGCCGAACAAGCTGTTCCAGTTGCACTTCCTCCCCCAGTGCAGCCTACAGCTCCCAGGCTGTGCTGCGAAAGGAAGGGAGGGGGCACTAGTGCAACGGTCGCGCTACCAGGAAGCGACCTGCGGGATGAAGGAGCAGGGAAGTGGCAGTGTTCCGGATGAAGCTTCATGCGTGAGACACACACACCCAGCAGCGCAAATGGGTAATGTGTGAAAAGGGCCTGTGAGTCTTAGGCCTGACTAGAGTAGAGCCATCAAAGAAATTTGGTTTACCCATGTGTTGATTCACCATTCAACAGTTGATCCAAATTCTCTAGCTGGGACACATCAACAGTATTCCAGCCATTCAGTTGTGCATTTTTGGATGGTGCGCAGCCATGCATCAGTGCCTTCAGCTTACCACTTTCTTCACAGGGGCCATTTCTGCACTACACTGTTATAGTTCTATTATTTCACATTCAATGTTCTATGGCATCCTGGGGTTTGCAGTTTAGGGAGGGACATTTGGAATTATCAGCTGGTGAGCTCCTGAGCCTCAGGAAACTACAAAACCCAGAATTCCACAGGAGGTGAAAGTAGAATAATTGTACAAAACAGTGTAGAGTGGAAATGGTCAGGGATTGCAGAAACAGCCATTGTACATTCCCCATTGGGATATGGAATAATAAGCAAGCAGATAGGGTCACCATAAGTTGACAGGTGATTTTAACATACACACACACACACGCACACACACACACACTGGCAGATGCACAATTTCTTGCCCAATGTCAATATTCAGCTGAAGGGGGGTGTAGCATAACCACCATGTAATGATCGGAGTGTAGATTTACCCCTCACAAGCACTGTGTTGGATCTCAGCCTCTGTCTGTCTTTTTTTCTCTCTGTCACACACACCATCCACACTCCATAGAAGAATCCAGAGAAAGGTAGAGAAAAGTAGATGTAACACTGAAATCAGTGGGAGTTAATGGAATACTTAAATGATAAACTCCCACATCCAACTGTTAATCCCAGCTACAGTCAGCATTTTATCCTCTTCCTCTGTCTCCTGAAACTCCTCTTTTGTCCCCTCACCTGTCCCACCATTAAGGAGCTATCACAATTCTCATCAGTCCTTTGTCACCTAATGCTAAAGCCATTAGCTCATTCCAGGCCCCATTGTATACTCTGCCAGAGAGCCATTAATACCTTCCCCTCGGGGCAGAAACAGAGTATTTAAACCCTGACTCTGAGCCAGGTAGCTAGTAGTACTCTGGACATAGGTTGTCACTCTGCTGCTCCAGTTCTTGTTCTTGTACTACCCTGAGACTCTTAATCTGGGACACACTGCTTTGTCTCTTCTTTCCAGATAGGTAAATGTCACCCACTTCACCCTAACTCCTCACTATCCAAATTTTCATAGAGTCATAGAGTTGGAAGAGACCACAGGAGCCATTGGGTCCAACCCCCATCCAGGAACACCCATCAAAGCATTCCCAACAGATGGCCATCCAGCCTCTGCTTAAAAACCTCCAAAGAAGGAGACTCCACCACACTCCGTTGAGGCAGCAGATTCCACTGTTGGACAGGTCTGACCATCAGGAAGTTCTTCCTGAGGTTCAGGTGAAATCTCCTTTCCTATAGTTTGAATCCATTGCTCCTTGTCCTGGTCTCTGGAGCAGCAGAAAACAAGCCCTCTACTTCCTCTACAGGGCATCCCTCCAGATATTTAAACATGGCCATCATGTCCCCCCTTAACCTTCTCTTCTGCAGACTAAACATACCCAGCTCCCTAAGCCATTCCTCATAGGGCTTCATGGCTTCCTCTCTTTTCCTTCCGTTAGCCTTGTGTGACTGCAAGACTGCTTGGAGGTTGTGTGTATGTGATTGTTAATTTCCCCAATAAAACAAATAATCTTTGAATCCATGGCTGGGGTTCCTGCATTAGTACCAGTAAACATAGGTATAAAAGATCCTGCTAGGTTGCTCCCCTCTTACAGGCCTCCCCTCTGAGTTAATATTCCCCTCTGTTTTACAGGGGCACCGGCATCACAGCTGAACCTCTGAGTCATTCATGTTTTGGAGTAACAGGTTGGGTACCTCTGCATTTTAAATAAAGAATGTAAGCAAGCTGAAATTTCTAATTTCTCCATTTTTATGCTTATCTTCTAAGTCGTTTGGGTGGCAGTAGACAAATATCATTTTTTTCCCCATTCCAAGAGATGAAACCATGTCAATTAAAGATTAACAGTGCAATATGGCAGTTCTATACTTTGTTCTTTTCTTCCCTTGGCTCCACTTTTTCAAGTTTAGGTTTGTGAAATAGAAAAACAAATTCTCTGATTCCATTAAATGTTGTCTGGGCATGTTTCCTTTGATCAGAGCACATCACGGTGGCAGAATATTTCAGAGAGACACTGTGTTCTTTAAAAAGGTGATCAATTCTTCAACACTTCTTCTTTGGTTATATTATGGGATGGACAGTGTCATTATTGAACAAACCAAAACTGCACTGAGACTGTGTGTGAGTGCAAAAAGGGGGGAAAGAGAAAAGAGAGAGAGATGTTCTCATTTATTTTTTTCCTCCATGATAATATAAACTGATTTAAAAGTCTCACAGTTTTTTCTTTCGTTTCGTCCTTGTCTTTTAACTCTTAATTTTCTGACAAGAAGGAATTGATCTTAAAAAAACAAAACAAAACACAAAATAGAGTGGAAAACAGCCTCCTGGAATTTCATGCCTGAGCCCTGCCAAGATCAAAGGTCCATTCTTAAGCATTGCTGTCAGAAAGGCAGACATGTACTCTAGGGCCATTTCCGCACAACACTCTTATAGTGCGATGATTCCACTTTCAACCTCCTATGGAATCCTGGGGTTTGCAGTTCCAGGAGGGGCCGGTCCCAGGATTCCATAGGAGGTTGAAAGTGGAATCATCGCACTATAAGTGTGTTGTGCGGAAATGTTCTAGATTTTCTAGCTTTTGATTTTCACACACACAGACACACACACACAGACACACAGAGTGAGAGAGAGTGTGAGAGAGAAACAGACAGACAGACAGACAGACAGAAAAACAGACAGACAAAACAACATATTGGCCATCTGCTTGCAGCTTTAAGGAATCTGTGAAGTCTTACGAAGATGTAAAACTGTCAGCTTGTGGACCATCGTGCTTAACACTTATTATTATTATTATTATTATTATTATTATTATTATTATTATTATTATTATTATTATTATTATTATTAATTTGTACCCCACCTCTCCATATGGATCGAGGCAGTGAACAACTTACAAATAGCATGTATTTCTATACATGCCCCCAACAAGCTGGGTATTCATTTTACTGACCTGCGGAAGGATGGAAGGCTGAGTCAACCTTGGAGCCCGGCAGGATCGAACTCACAACTTTGTGGCTTGCAGTACTGGCATTTAACCACTGAGCCACCAGGACTTCACTTTACAGGTGAACAGCATCTTTTTTCAGCTCAAGGACCAAATTCAGTTTCAGAGAAGTTCTTGGGATCCACAGTCCATGGTGGTGGGGTCAAAATATGGCCATATGCCAGAAATCTGAGATCTTCAGAAGGGTCCCTTGTTGCATGTGCCAACACCTCATGAAGTTAAGTTGGGCCATTTCCACACTACACTGTTACAATGCTATTATTCCACTTTCAACATCGTATGGATTCCTGGGGTTTAGTTTTAGGGAGGGGCGTTTAGAATTCTCAGCCAGAGAGCTCTTTGACTTCAGGGAACTACAAACCTCAGAATTCCCCAGGATGTTGAAAGTGGAATTGGAAATGCCTAAGTTACTGCAGTGCTAGAAATTTAGGCACAAAAGGAAAAATTTCATTGGGAGCAAGAGAATTCTTATTTGTGGGGTAATGTCCTCCTTTAGGCTTCCCTACACCCTTCCATGGATGTTGCCTTGGCATAACGCACACAGAGAACGGGTATGCCAGAAAAACTAAATTAATCATGTTTAGAGCATAGTAAGAAGGAGGAATCAAAATAGAAAAGATTCGCTCTCCCTCCCATCTTCTGGTTCTTCATTGCCCCAGGGTGAATGAGGGCTGAAAAAGGAAACAATTACAGCATTGATTACAGTCCCTTATTGTGTTTTTGGTAATTAAAACAAAAACAAAAACAGCCTCCCCATCTGAGGCATTAACTCCTGATTGATCATACTCAGAGGTCTCAAACTAATAAATGGCTAATTTATTTAAAGCATTGGCAAGAAGATCGCTTGAGGAGCTGAGATGATGTCTGTATAATTTTTTTTTAATGTCTCCACCACCGCCATCCCCAGTTAGATTCCATCTGACAGGAAGAAATCCTGAAAAGGAGAACAATAGCCTTTAAAAGACCCAGTCCTCAAAATGGGAGAAATTGGTTTGAAACTAGGGAAGTTCTGTAGGTTTAAAAGCAAGAAAATGGGCACATGCAGAAATACTACAGCTTAAAGTGTTTGGAGCAGGTACTGAGAGCCCCTTCATATAAACAATTGGAAAAGACTGAGGAAGAGCTAGGAAAACTTATTTTTCTGGACTATTATTTCCAGTATTCCCAAGCCAACATAGCCACATGCCATGCTGGTGGGGAATTCAGGGGGCCTTTCTGCACTGTTATAGTGCTATTATTCCACTTTCAGCATTCTGTGGAGTTCTGGTGTTTGTAGTTTACTGAAGCCAAAGAGCTCTCTGGCTGAGAATTCTAAATACCCCTCCCTAAACTGCAAACTCCAGGATTCCATGGGATGTTGGAATAATAGCGCTATAACAGTGTAGTGTGGAAAGGTCCAGGGACCTGTAGCAGGAAAATAAATTTCCAAGCTCTGGAATGAACACATGCGTCACTGTTACCTTGATTTCTGGGGTCCCTTGGGGGACACCTCAATGTGCTCCACGTGATGGGAAATGGAAACTAGCCAGAGCACAAGCAATAGCAATGTGAGAGGCAGGGTAACCTAGTGAGGTCTTTTACCCAGTTTTTACGGGGTCAGGCCAAGCAAAAACCAAACAAAAATGTCTAATAAATGATTTTATTGAATGAAAGTCTCATGCACCAACACAGTCACTCACACACTCACTCACTCAAGACCTATTAAGAAGAAAAAGAGGAAACTGCATAGGAGAATATTGAAGGGTTGTAGCTGGGGTGATGCTGCACCTTTGTCCTGAAGTCCTGGGTCTGGAAAAAACAGTGGAGAAGTGGGGCTCAGCAGAGAGAGGGCTGAGGGGATCACTCAACAGATGGAGCAATGGTCTGCTGGGATGACTGGAGATGATCCAAAGAACTGGTCAAAAACTGGGACTATTTGTAGGGGAAAAAGTACCTGGTGGGCTAATCCTTTCCTGGGGAGAACAATGGGTGTTGGAGTGATAACAAAGCTCCACCATGGTAATTTCCTTTGTTTGATGGGATTGCAAGGTGTTGCCAAAGTCTCAGGATCTTCGGCTGTGTTAGTTTGTGGTGTGACTTCATGTAAATGGTCCTTGCCTGATGGAATATTTGCTCAACTTGGAGCAGACACGCTAATCCCCTCAAACTTTGGGTTCTCAGGGACTGAGGACCCTTTGTTTGTTGTGGGTTTACACATCTTGAAGTCTCCTGGGGCTACGTGACTGGGGATTTACCTGGCCTGACCTGGTTTTTGATCGTTGACCATTGCTATCTACGTGCCCATCCGGGTGGCCTCTCAGGCACATTGAATCATATTTTAATATCAAAATTGTAGACCCCGGGATAGCGTTTTTCCAATGGAGTAACATCACCTTCATGTGTTATAAGTATGGATAACTTCACATGGTCCAGAGCCCTCACCCCCAACCAGGCCAAAATATCTCTGTTTTCTTCTGCTGTCCCTGGAGACAGGAAACAATATTACATCATTTCCTGATGCCATTTTGAGTGGCATTACAGAGGAAAATGAAGGTTAGGGGGGTTGGTACAGTGTTCTGGAATGGTTGTGGCACATTTTTTCTATTTTCATGCATTTTGAGGGTGGTTTACTGCATAGTTTGGAGGCAAAAAAATTGTGAGTTCTTTCTGTTTCCTGCACAGAAAATGCTGTTTTGCATGCAAATCAAAGGTGGGAAAAATACGCACAGAATAAAACTCCAATTACAGATTTTGTGTGGAGGGGCATCATTTTCCGTGCAGAAAATACTGTTTCTTCTGTTTCTTGCTGTTTTTTACAGAGTAAATACTTCAATGGGAGACTTCCATTTGAAATTTGCACATAGTTGATTTTCATAGGAAACCGCATTTTCTGCACATTTGGCAGCTTTTTCTTCACAGGATAACAATATTCAAAACATATCCTTGTGAATTTTGTGCAGAATAAGTTCAGAATTGTGAATTGGCTTTTAAACCCTGTTTTCTCTCAGTAGGAAGAAAATTGTTAAAATTACTTCTTTCAAGAAGAAAGTTAGTGAAAAAATTACATTGCCAGTTTCTGCATATTCTTGGCTTTTGGGACATATCACCCCAAATTCTGAACACTTTCTGGATTTCGTGTGTGTGTGTGTGTGTGTGTGGTGGTGACGATGATAATTCCATAGTGCCAAAATTGCTGTTTCACATTGGAGGTGACATTCACTTTAATCATACATCATTTCCTCTTCACACATACAAGCTTACTTTTGAGGCACTTTGTTCTCTTTTCAATGACACAGATGTAAAGCCATCCAGACAGGTTGACTGCTGTGAAAAAACACAAACCAATGCAAAGGAGGTTCAGCAAAAGCCATCCTGCCTGAAATTCTCTCCTAGTTTTAGAAGACTTGTTTAAGCTCATTTCAGAAGGGAACTGATTCATTAACAAGCCTCCAGTCTTCCTCTCTTCCTCCTCCTCCAGTATGCTTTTCGGTTCACTCCATCACTACATTTATTATTGATAATCAACAGTGATGTGGTTGTAATGTTGCCAGACTGTACAACTCCACACTTTAATATGGTTTAATTGGCGAAATGCAATTTAATTGGCAAGATATATTAACTGGCTTTAATCTAGAAGGTACCCTGATGTGACTGTACGACCAAGCTGTTACCCTGTGTTGTGGGGGCCCCAGGAGGGATGCCCAAATAACCAAATAAAATGCAAGATGGGGAAATTAACTCGGACACTCTCTTAAGCTAACGAGAGGCAGGGTAACTTAGCTGGGATCTTACAACCCAATGTCTACAGCGTTAGGTCAGAAGAGCAGTCAGACAAGTTTAAAAGTAACAAAAATGATAGCTTTATTAAAGGACAAACAAAGAATTAGACACCACATGCACACGACTAACTAGAATAGAAATGGGAGCTTTCAGGGGAAAAGGGGTGATAAGACACCTTATCTCGTAGTCCTGGAGAGAAGTGGAGGTTGCAGGGAAGGAAGCTCAGTGCGGTTCGCTAGGGGGGCAACTCGATGGACAAACCGACAGCAAGGCGGGATAGCAGTCCTGAGTGTTCCAAGGTGGGCTCAGAATTGGGGACTTTTTATAGGGTGGATTGTGCCTACAGGCCACTCCATGCTCGGTGAGAACAAAGGAAATTTGGAGCGGGACAAAAGCGTTGGAAAAGGTCAGGTTTTAAATGAGTAGCTTCGTGCTGGATAACAATAGTGTAGCCAGTATGCAAATGGCTCAGCCTAAAGAAAGTGCCGGCTCTTGGCCGTGCTTCTTTGTGTAAGATCACACTTAAGCAAGGTGTGCCTGCAAGAAAATGGTCCCTGAAGTAATGGAGAGGCATTAATCTGCCTGCCTAAATGGGGATTAGAATGTCCAACCATTACCGGCCACGCCTGTCTACATGGAGCAGGGTGGCAAAGAAAAGTCAAGTGAAGGGCAAATAAGTTTGATAACAAGAGATATCTAGTGCTATTACCAGGCATGTCAGAACTGTGGTAACAAAGCTGGACAAGAGGAAGATGCTGGCTGAACACATGAGCTGCAAAGTAGGTCAGAGACTCTCTCCACATCCCTCCAGGTCATAGTCAGGAAATCACCAGGTAACTCCAGAGATAATAGGCTTAAGTTAGCCTTAACGATTCTACTTTTGGAAAATAGCCCACCAAAGTACTGATTGTTTCAACCCCTCTTCCTACTGACCTGTAAATCTGCCCATTGTCCTTACACCTATCCAGACATTACAGAACTATCAAGACATCCATTAGTCCTTTGTCACTCAACACTAAGATTGTTAGCACATTCCAGACCTCATTGTCCACCCTATGAACTCCATTGTTCACTCAGTTGGAGAGTCATTCACACCTTTGTCCACCAGGCAGAAATCAGGTATATAGACCCCCAGTTTCGGCCAGTTAGATGCAGTACATTGCTTTTTGGTAACCACACTGTCACTCCAATTCCTGATGATGTACTGTCATTAGCGAGGAGTCTAAATCACATTGCTGCTTTTTCACTGCTCCCCAAGACCGGTAAATATTACCTACTGCACCCTGAATGTTGCTCTCGAAAATCTTCCCTCTTTTTCCTTCAGTTAGCCTTGTGTGAGTGTGGTGACTAGATCTTTTGTGTATGTAATCAATTCCCCAAATTAAAAAAAAAATTGAACTTACTTTTGAATCTCTGGCTGGTTCTTCCCTGTGAAGATCCCTTAGACATTGGTGGAAAGATCTCACTAGGTTTCCCTGTCCTCGCAGGCCTCCTAATTTGAGCTACCATTCCCCATCTTTTCACAGAGATACTGGCATTGCAGGCAGACTCCTGAGTCACCCACATTTTGGAGTAATAGTAAATTTTAATGTGGAAGTGCTCAGCATCTTGCATACCAAGGGCAGTCCATAACTGCAGGCAGCTGCATTGATCTACAGAACTGAACCAGAGGTAGTCAATTACATCTACCATTGCAGAGCTAGCTTTGTCAAGCTCATAGCTCTGAATTTCCCATTCATAAGATATTTTATATAGCAGCATGGATAGTTGCACTAATACATTGCTGCTGGAAAGCATTCACCCTTCCCACCTAGGCCTACAGCTAAGCTCACAAAAGAAAAATAAATTTGAGTTGAGTGGCAAATGATAGTGTTGTTCTAGCTAGTCAAGGAGTCCTGGTGCTTCAGTCCTGCAAGAAGTCCATTACACCACTGATAAACAAAGCAATCTGAATCACATTGTTAGACTAGAATGCATTTGCATGCATAGTTTTATGCATAGCTACACTGTATGCTCAGGGGAGAGCTTTCCTACTTTTCCAACACCATCATAGCCACGTTTGGTGAGGGCATGAGAGAGGGCCTTCTTGGTGGCCGCTCCTTGATTATGGAATTATATCTCATGAAAAACTAGGTTGGCCCATCTCTAGTCACCTTCTAAATACCTTTCTGAGCAGATGTCAACACACTGGTGCAGAAGGGTCTTTTAATGGGAATGCTGTACTTTTACCTTTCTTATTCCATTTAAACTGTTTTAAATTAGCATTTAATCAAAGTGCATGCTTGTATCCATCCATCCATCACTTTATATCTGGTCTTTCTCCTAGACTGGGACTCAAGGTAGCTTACAAAAGACAAGAAATTGTATGTAGTTAAAACATACAAAATTGAGAATAAAACAATGTTAAACAAAGACGGAATTAAAATCATTTAAAAAGCTTACTTTAAAACAAAGATTGAAAATGGTGCCACTTCATTAAAAAAAAAACACCTTCTTTTGTTAAAAGTCAGTTCTCAAAGGCTTTGTGGAAAGGAAAGCCATTCCATCCATTAACGAAGGAACACTGCACAAAAGCAATTTTCATGAAGTTGGATTGATGGTCCCATCAGAATGGATTTTTAAAAAGTTTATTCTCTATGTATAGGCCATCTAGGAATCCAAAATGAAGTGAAAACTCTGGGAAAAATTCAAAAGAACCATTTCAGAAAGGCTCCTAGATGAAACCAAATTCAAAAAGACGAGAAGGATATCAGTTACAAAACAGGGGTCAGCAAAGTGTAGCTTGTGTCCAAGGGTCAGTCCTTTGAATTCATAATCTCCCTTGGACCCCTGAAGGGATTGAGTGTCTTGCTCCACTGATGTGTATTAGGCCCAGAAAGCTTTGTCCAAAATGAGCCACTCTCAAGGGGACCCTGGCACATTGGAAAGGGGTCACAGACTGAAAACTCTGAGAAGAGGAGCCCAAAGTGTTTATGGCAGCCCTGCTAATTGAACTGATGAAAAATTCAAGTTGCAACTGTTGCCAAACCATAAACCCCAACTCCACGGTATGGTATGATTGGCAAATATTGTTTAATTGACATAAGATATAAATTGTACATTGCTATGGATGAGAAGCTATGCTGGCAAAGATGACTGGCTGAACACAACTGATGCAAAATTAGATCAAATGGAACCTCAGGGCATGTCCAGATCAGAGTCAAGGAAGCGCCAGTGATAATGAGCTTGCAAATATCCCTCGACGACTCAACCTTCAGAAACAATAGCACCTAAAACTGCCTCCACAGAGCAACTGACTGTCTTCAATCCACTTCTGTTTCCTGCCAAAATTCCTCATCTGCACAGTCATTAAGGAGCTATCATGATTCTCATCAGTCTTTTGTCACCTAATGCTAAGGCCATTAGCTCGTTCCAGACTCCATTGTTTCCTCTGCCATGGAGCTATTAACACCTTCCTCTTAGGGTGGAAACAGGGTGTTTAAACCCCAGCTCTGAGAATAAATTATCTGAGCCAGATAATTTGCAGTACGCTAGATGTAGGCTCTCAATCTGCTGCTCCAATTCCTGTTACGTTACTACTCTGGGGCTCTTAGTCTGAGCCACATTGCTTCGTCTCTTCTCTGCAGGATAGGTAAATATCACCTACTTCTCTGGAACTCTTCGCTATCCAATTTTAGTCCCTTTTCCTTCAGTTAGCCTTGTGTGACTATGAGACTGCTTGAATCTTGTGTGTGTGTGATTATTAATTCCTCGAACAAAACAAAACATTATTTGGATCTCTGATTTGTGTTCTTGCATTAGTACCTGTATACAAAGGTGGAAAAGATCCTGCTAGGTTAGCTCCCTCTCACAGGCTTCTCCTATTTCCCACTGTTTCATGGCAGCACTGGTATCACAGGTGGACCTCTGAGTCACCCACCTTTTGGGGTAACACAAACTTAATTGGAGTCAATAGTTTCCCTCCTATTTAGAATATCTTTCCAACACACCATTTGACAATTTCCTTGGCAAAATCCAAGAACAAAATGGATATTGCAACCAGAGGTGACCTCTGACTGTCATTGTCTTATTTGGACTCTGATATCATGAAACATGTGGAAAAGCACCAAGCTCAAGGATCACATTAGTCCTGGTAGATGTTTCATTTTATACAGTCTTTTTAAAAGTTTTGCCCAGTATGTCAGAATGTTCGGGTTTTCTTGGTGTTCAATAATAAATTATCTTCTGTCTATCTGTTTATGTTGTATCCCTGTTTGATGGACAGGGGAAAGGAACCCAAGAAGAGTTCCTAAGGGGGCTTTACTCCAAAAAACAGTTGAGAATAGCTGCTCCAGAGGTATATTCACAGTATGGTGTTATAGCATTTTGATACCACTTTAGTTTCCAGGGTTCTAGTCTATTGAGCCCTAGGATTTGTAATTTACTGGAGGGTACTGAAGTAGGGTGTGTACAGACTCCAAACTAATACTTTCCAACTATCCCAATTAATCCTCTGCCTTCTGTGATAGATGATGCCGCTGTGATTGAGAAGCAACTGATAGTCCCTGGGACTGAGCCAGTGAGTGGGATAGATGATGCCTCTGAGATCGAGGAGCAAGTGACTTTGCCAAGGACTGGCCAGTAAGCGAGCAAGTCAACTTACAAACATCCCCTGCACTGGAAGGTCAAACAGAGACAGAGTTACTCTGGTGAGCTCATGACAGAGAGGAAACCAGCAGTGATGAAGAGGAGTTGCAGCCACCTATGCCCACCAGCCCTCAATGATGAAGAAGGCTGAAACGGGCTGCTCAGAGGGAGGCTGCATGGACTAGGCTGAGGAAACAATAACAACCAGCACCTGTTCACAACAGCTATTTAAGTCTACCGGTGTGGCTGCTCTTTGCTTGTAGCAAATTACTAGCAAGCCCTCACGACCTTCATGTCTCCTGCTCCCTGAAACCCTCCGGATGGATCTGCCTCCTGAACCTTAGGACTGGACCTTGACCTGGCTTGGCTTGTGTTTTTCTGGTGTTTGGTATATTCGGGCTCTCCCTGCAAGTATTCCTGACCTCCCTCCTCCCTTGCTGGCTGCGGCTCAGCAGGGAGAGATTTGTGATACCTTCTCACTTTTTCATCTGCTTTTACAGTGTCCGAATTTCTCTCCCATCCTCCCACTTTCCCCTCATCTTCAGCTTACCACAATGGCAACAAACTCAGTTCAAAGTACAGACGTAGTTTGTGCTAAATAGATATAGCAACAAAGAGAAGATAGGAGGGGGAAGAATCTTGTGCTTTCCTGTAGTCTCAGGCAAAAGCCAACTTCTGCAGCTTCTCTTAGCTTGTGTGTTCTTCTTCATTAAGAACTTTTGTCCTCTTGATCATACTCTGATGGTGGTTGGCCACATCTGTCCAGGTTTTCTTCTGTGAAATGTTGGAAGTGGGCAAACCTCAAGTAGTGGTTTATCTCTGCTGTGAAAGGAAACAGGAAAGGAATTCATCTTGGTCCCACTCCCTCTTTAATGCACAACTCATGGTTCATCAAGCATTGAATATTGTCTGATTCTGGTTTGGCTACAGTACATACGAAGAGGATGTAGGAGTCTTAACACCTTTCTGCACATTACCCGCTCACAGAGGTGGGGGGTGCCGTTCACATAAGTAGTCTCTTGCGCGAAGCAGTCGCATCTCTCCTCCGTTCTCCCGCAGCTGCCTTTCTGGTCCCGCGACCATTGTGCGAGCACCCCACTCCTTCCTTCCATAGTGCAGCCTGGGAGCTGTAGGCTGCGCTGGGGGAGGAAGCGCAACTGACCCGCTTGTTTGACGCACCGCAGGGCAGGTAAGTGCACAAGGGCCCCAGGAGCCTTGCGTGACTGTGCAGCATTTTTGGCTTGAAGCCGAAAATGAAAAGGTGCATGCATGGTCCGCTTTAGGCTTTTGAGTGTTGCATAAATGGGAGTGCATCGTACGGACCGCTCCTCCCATTTATGCAACGCTCAAGGGGCCCTCTCGCATAAGAAACTGCGTGTGAAAAGGGTCTTAGTAGAGCATAGAAAGATCTAGGAATCTTAGTAAACCTCAAGCTAAATGTGAGTTAGTGATATAATGTGACAGCTTAAAATGCCAATGAGATTCTGGAGTGTGTCAATAGCACTATAGTATCTAGTTAAAGAGAAATGCTGGTGCCACTCTATTCTGCTTTGGTGAGCCCCCACCTAGAATACTGTGACCAGTTCTGGGCACCACAGTTCAGGAAGGATATTGATAAAATGGAACATGTCCAGAGGAGGTTGACTAAAATGGTAGAAGGCCTGGAATCCATGCCATATGAGGAGAGGCCTAGGGAGCTGGATATGCGCAACCTGGAGAAGAGAAATTTAAGAGGTGAAATAATAGGTATGTTTAAATACTTGAAGGGATGTCATACAGAGGATGTAGCAAGCCTGTTTTATGCTCCTCCAAAGACTACAACATAGAACAATGACTTCAAACTTCAGGAGAAGAGGTCAGAAAGACATTAGGAAAAACTTCCTGATGGTAAGAGCAATTTGACAGTGGAATATGTTGCCTTGGATGGTGGTGCTGCCTCTTGTTTTCAAGGTTTTGAAACAGAGGCTGCATAACTATCTGTTGGAAATGCTTTGATGGTGTATTCCCGCGTGGCAGGAAGGTGGACTCGATGGTCCTTGTGGTCTCTTCCAACTCTACGATTCTACAATTCTACCTCAAGACATTTCCCCACCACTGTTAAATTATATCCTCTGCTTTGGCAGCAGAAAAATATCAAGGTTCACCACAGGCTAGAGACCCAGAAAAAGAAAGGAGTTTACTTGTCAATTGGGTTAGAGATCTCAAGACATTCAAGGCAGCTACCCCAGGAGAAAACAAGTCAAAGCATAATAGAGGGATTTGGGAACATGAGAGAGGAACAAAGTTTGCAGTGACCTGTTTCACTGTGTGAGGCGAAGAGAAAAAGACTTGAACCACAGGGTTCCATTGTAACCGGCTGAGACAGGTGATAAAAGTCATGGGAACAATGAAAGTTTCCAGAAGTCATGCTCAGGTCATGCAATGCAGAGATTGCTCAGAGGAAAAGAAAAGTTAAACCTATTTGAAAGCAGTGACTCAAAAGACATAATCGCTACTGGAGAATGAGAAGTTTAGAATCACAAAATAGGAGAGATGGAGGGAACTGCAAAGGTCATCTAGTCCAACCCCCTACCAGTGCAGCTATGTGTGACTAAAACTCCTGGGAAATCTAGCCATCCAGCCTGTGTTTTTTAAAGACATGCAAAGAAAGAAAGCCCACCACTGTCCAAGGCAAAGAGGTTTTCCCACCACATTGTTCTTCCTAATGTATATCTTATACTTGGGATGTAAATATTAACTCATTTCATTCTCACAGGAAAGAATAGAATAACACTAGTTGTATTTTTGCTGGGGGATATAAGAGAATTTGTTTTCCCCCCTCACATTTTGATAATGTTTCAGGACATTTTTTGGGGAGAAATCTTTCTGTGCAGAACACAACACAAGGATAAATAACTTCAAAACGTCTCTTCCTGCTGGATGAGGTTATGACAATGTCAAAAGTCGGGAGATCTGGACCAAACCAGGGCTATGACATGCAGGTCTGCTTTAAATTGTCTCTTTCCAGAAAAGCAGTACCCTTCTATATTTTTGACCCCTCTTGGCTTCCTCTCCCAATTTATCTCCCTCTACAACTTTCCCTAAATTTGAACCCTTGTAGATAAAGGGAAAAGCATGGATTAGCTTATCCAAATAACTATGGCACTGATGGTGGTGTGTACACCCAATCTAGAGCAAAGAGACACTCTATAGGTTATGAAGGACAAAGAGCTCTCTGGCTGAGAATTCTTAAGCCCCCCCCCCAAACTGCAAACCTCAGGATTCCATAAGACGTTGAAAGTGGAATAATAGCACTATAACAGTCTAGTGTGGAAATGGCCAGAGTCTATAGCAGCAGTCTCAGTCAAGGTTTTCAGAAGCTTATGTTACTGCAATGGACAAGCCTGAAACCGGGGTCTACAATTTAATATAAATTGACTATTAAAAATATACCCCTCCACGTGCTTAAGAGGCCCCGGATGAGCACGTATATGGGCACAGCCAAACGGCTGAAAAATACAAAGAAAAATCCTAGTCAGGCCAGTAATTTCCGTTGCGCCACTTCAGGAGACCTCCAGGCAAGCACACATTGAAACACAATTAAGTATGCACCAAGCACACAAAAGGTTCTCAGTCCCAAACCATCAGCTTGAGAGGATTAGCACTCCCGACTACACAACTGTCAAGCGCTTCCTATTTGCATACTGTCAGGGCTATTGACAACCCTGACTGAAACCCATCAAGTCAAGCACTGACCTTTCGGAGGCTTTGTCCCCACCTAAGCACCTATTGTTCTCCCCGGGGACTGTCTACCCTCCAGGCACATTTCCCCCTATAACTACCCCCAGTTTTCGAGCGCTCCCTCGGATCACTCTCGGCTTCCTCCCCGCCTCGCTGCCACTCCGTTTGCTGAGTTTTCCACTCAGCCTTCATGTGCTGAGCCTCACCGCTCTCAACTCTCTGGCTCCATTTCGGAGCCAAAGGGTGATCACAAATGGCTGCTTTTCATCCTGGAGAGAAGTGACTAGCGGGGTGCCACAGGGTTCTGTCCTGGGCCCAGTGCTGTTCAATATTTTTATCAACAACTTGAATGAAGGAATAGAGGGCATGCTCATCAAATTTGCAGATGATACCAAATTGGGAGGGTTTGCTAATACGCCTGAGGACAGGATCAAAATTCAAAATGACCTGGATAGATTGGAGAGCTGGGCCAGGGCGAACAAAATGAAATTCAACAGAGAGAAGTGGAAGGTCCTACACTTAGGTAGAAAAAATGTAATACAGAAATATAGGATGGGGGACACGTGGCTGGATAGCAGTACGTGTGAAAGGGATCTAGGAGTCTTCATAGACCACAAGCTGAACATGAGTCAGCAGTGTGATGTGGCAGCCAAGAAAGCCAATGCAATTCTCGGTTGCATCAATAGGAGTATGGTGTCTAGGTCGAGAGAGGTACTGGTACCACTCTACTCTGCTTTGGTTAGACCTCATCTTGAATCCTGTGTCCAGTTCTGGGCACCCCAATTCAAGAAGGACATGGTCAAGCTGGAGCAAGTCCAGAGGAGGGCAACCAAAATAGTGAGAGGCCTGGAAGCCATGAAGCCCTATGAGGATAGACTTAGAGAGCTGGGTATGTTTAGTCTGGAGAAGAGAAGGTTAAGAGGGGACATGATAGCCATGTTTAAATATTTGAAGGGATGCCACATAGAGGAAGGAGAGGGCTTGTTTTCTGCTGCTCCAGAGACCAGGACAAGGAGCAATGGATTCAACCTGCAGGAAAGAAGATTCCACCTGAACCTCAGGAAGAACTTCCTGACAGTCAGGGTTGTCCAGCAGTGGAATCTGCTGCCTCGGAGTGTGGTGGAGTCTCCTTCCTTGGAGGTTTTTAAGCAGAGGCTGGATGGCAATCTGTCGGGATTGCTTTGAGGGTGTTCCTGCATGGCAGGGGGTTGGACTGGATGGCCCGTGTGGTCTCTTCCAACTCTACATTTCTATGATTCTATGATTCTATGATTCGGCTCCCTGGACTTCAGGATCAGGTGTAGCATTCCCCCGATACTCCTCTTTAAATCCCCTATCAATTTTCCTGTCTTTATTTTTCTTAGGTCTGCATGAGTGGGTGCGTAATTGCGTAGTGACTTAGGTTTTAAATAAAGAAAATAATTATAAATTAATTTTGTCTGGGTTTTACTCAGTCCGACCCCATAAATGTTGGGCACAAGTTCTCGCAAGGTTACTCTACCTCTCGTGTGTGCTGGGTGTGTGCTTGGTGCAACTTGGAAATTCCCTTAAAATTGGGGTCAGACTAGGTGTCCTCTGAGGGATCCCCAGAAAATTCAGGTAACACTTATCAGTTAATTATTTTTCTTTTTTCAGCAGTCCAGATCAGCACTAAATTCAGAGTGTCAGTTCAAGGGAGTTTCCAGCAACATGGTCAGCACACAAAGATTTTTCATGAATGTGAACCAAGGGTCCAAAGAGGCATGTATTGCTTCCCCCAGAAATGGCAGTTGTCTGTAGCAGACTTCTCCCCAACCTATCTCTTGTATTTATTGGCCAGAAGCCTCTCTTAGCAGTTTGCCTAATTAATGCATTTTCCCTATATAAATGCTCTTGAGTCTTGTGGACTCCCCCTTTCTCACCTATTCTGGCTGCAGTAAATATCATCCTGTTTATGTCTCCATGTTCTGGCTATTGGGCAGGATTCTCTCTTTGTTTACTCCTGGGACCGGAGCATGACATTCTCCTGGACCTAAACTTGCATGGAGCAGGGACTAAAAACATGGCAAAAAGTCCTCCCGAGCTTCTCTACTGGGTATTTGGGGGCAAACTGCTGAACCTATTGGCCCTGGAGAAAAAAAAAGAACCACTCCTAATTTATGCTATATAAGTGCAATGCAGGAGCTAAGCTCTTTTTTCTTTTCTTTTTTCTTTCTTTGCACAGATTATTTTTTCACCAAAGAAATCCTCAAAATGTGGAAAATCTTGCAGCAGTTGATTGTTTTCTCTTAAAAACAAAACAAAGCAAAACTCCAAGGTCCTGCCCCAAGGAATTTACAATGGTATCTTGTGAGTGACTAAGTTTCTCTATCAAAGCAGTTGAGTATTTATTTTCCCAAGGTGAATATCTGATTCAGTTCAAAGTGGTGAAAAAAGGAACTGTGCCTGTGAGGCCATTCTACATGAATGTGCAAAATGCACAGATTCAATTATGCATGGATTTACATGTGCATTACACATGGATGTGTTACCCTGTATGTTGGGGGTCTCGGGAGGGGCGCCCAAATAACCAAATAAAAACACAAGTTGGGGGAATTTAGCTTGAGCACTCTCTCAGCTAAATGAGAGGCAGGGTAACGTTAGCAAGGATCTTTTACCCTATGTATACAGCGTCAGATCAGAGAGCGGCTAGACAAGGTTTTAAAGTAACAAACAATATTTTATTAAAGACAAGAAACACGAAAGACAAGACATAGACTAACTAACTGAGAAATAGAAACGGAGAGCTTTTCGGGAAAGGTAATACGACACCTTGTCCGGTAGTCCTGGAGAGAAAGATGGGGTTCTGGGAGAGAAAGCTCAAGGGGGTTCGCTGAGGGGAGTTTCCTTAGACAACTGGCAGCAAGGCGGGATGGAAGTCCAAAGTAGTCCAAGGAGGTACCAAAACTGGGGACTTTTTATAGAGTGGATTTTACCTACAGGCTATGTTATGCTCGGTGAGAACAAAGGAGTTTTGGAGCTGGACAAAGGAGTTGGAAAAGGTCAGGTTTTGCATGATTAGCTTAGCTCGTAATGACAATAGCGTGGCCAATACGTTGATGGCCCGATATAAAGGAATGGCTCGGCTCTTGGCTGCATGGCTTTGTGTGGATAAGAGCCGAGCAAAGCCGGTTTGCAGGGAGGTTTTTCCCTAAAGCAACGGAGAGGCTTAAGTTGCCTGCCTGAATGGAGTCTTGGAATGTACAACCATTAACGGCCGCACTCTTACGTGCTTGTCCAGGGGACCTCTACAAACACATGGAGTAGAGTGGCAGAGAAAGGTCAAGCAAAGGCCGAATTATTTGATATCAAAAAGATATCTAGTGCTCTCACCAGACATATCATAACCATGATAACAGATGCACATTGCACATGTATGTTCATTGTGCCTTGAACATGGATGCACATGCACATTGGAGGTGTATTTGATCGCCAATTTGAGGTCCCGGTTCCTTCGCACAACTTTGCCATTTAACACAAGGTTTCCATAACACAATTAATGAGTAATTTTGCATGTGGAGATTTACGTTATGTAGAATCATGGCCAGTACAACTTTTAGAACAAGGATGGAGGAAAGATAGGGAGACAAAAGAAGCAATGGTAAAATAGGTAAAATTAATGAGGCTTAAATGGATGTCCATTTGGCCCTATTCTAATTTGCAAGGGTTGTTTATCTGCAGTTGAAAATAAATGTTGGGCCAAAAGGCTTTCCACAGATGCAAACAGAAGCATATCTGCATTCAGCAACAATGTATTTATTAACAGTAAATTTGAACTTGATGTACCAGCACAGCAGACTGAATTCATACACGGTAAGCAGATATTTGTGGTTCACAAATTAAAATTTGGTTCATTAGGAGTAAAGTATTTTCAGCCTTAGTTTAATCAGTTTGTAGAAAATAGAATCATATGCATGTTACAATACGCTCATAAATTTTAGGATGATGTACAACAGATTGGATATCTGGAATAAGTAGGTTTGGTTATTTGCTGTAGATATTCTGTAGATGCAGTGAAGACCTTTTCATGAATCCAAACTAAAGATCTTCTTTAGGCCAGTGGCTTATCCAGGTTGAGAATTTGTAACTATTTTCTTACAAATAAAGAACACAAAAAATGATCATCTGGAAGACCAACTTTAAGATTTTTCAAAGTGTTTGCATAATTCTTCAAGGAACTCTGGCTATTTGAAATAATTTTAAGGGCATTCCTCTTTAAAATGTCCTGTGATTTTGTTACCCTGTTCTCTGTGGGTCCCGGGAGGGGCGCCCAAATAACCAAACACTAAGCACAACTTTGGGGGAAATTAGCTGGAGCACTCACTAAAGCTAGTGAGAGGCAGGGTAACTTAGCAGGGATCTTGCAACCCAGCGTCTACGGGGTCAGGTCAGTCAAGAAGTCAGACAGTCTTAAAATAGCAAAACAATGTCTTATTGAAAGACAAACAAACAGTAAAGACACCAAAATCACACATCTAATAGGAGAATTGGAAATAGGGCTTTTCGGGGGAAATGGGTGATACGACACCTTTCTCGTAGTCCTGAAGAAGTTGAAGATTGAGTTCATGGATATAGAGTCTCATTACGTAGGACTGAGGGGACAGCTCACCAGACACAGCAACAGCAAGGCGGGATGGAACTCAGGAGCAATCCAAGCTGTCTGGGGGGTTCAAGTAGTCCGAGGTGGTCTCAGAATCAGGGTGTTTATATAGGGTGAATTGTGACTGCAGGCCATGCCTTACTCGGTGAGAACAATGCGAGTTTGGAGCGGGACAAAGCTTTGGAAAAGGTCAAGTTTACCTTGAGCGGCTTAGCGCAGAATCAACAATAGTGTAGCCAGTATGCAAATGAGAGGTGCTTAGCTTGGCTTTGTAAGACTATCGGCTCAGAGCCGGGCGCCTTTGTTAGTGTCGTGCTTAAGCAAAAGGGTGTTTGCAGGAGAGGTCCCTGAAGCAACGGGTTGGCTCTGTTCCGCCTGCCTAGGTGGAGGATGGAATGTCCAACAATTACCGGCTGTGCCTGTTTACGTGCTTGTCCGGAGGCCTCGCAAACACGTGGAGCGGGGTGGCAGAGGAAGGCCGAATGGTTTGATATCAAAAACGATATCTAGTGCTATCACCGGGTAGGCCTGGGCTGAAGTAACAATTCCTTAAAACCTGTAGGCTGGATATCGTCCTTGGACTCCACTTTTCTGGCTCCTGAAGCCCCCACCCTGATCAGACCATCAAAGCCTTCCAATTTTTTAAAAGAATTCATTATGATTTTGGGGTAACTTTGGCCCCAGAATCACTTAAAACAAAAATAAAAACCTCAAATACACAAAAGTGCATGAAAATATTCCTAGAACTCTGAACTTTCCCAAATACCTCTTGAAGGGCTTCTTCTGAAGCATTCCCAAAATGGAGACAGGGAGTAGTATGATGTCCCTTCCTGTCACACATTTGAGAGGGCTGGCAGAGAAAAATGGAGGAACTTGGACTTGCTCTTGGAGATATGGCCCATGGGGGAGTTCTAGGATGTTGCCCTCTAGACTTCATGCATTTGCCCATCACTACCTTCAAGGATAACACATTTATTATACTATATAGTAAATATAGTGGCTACAAGCCTACATCCAAGAGTTTGAGAGCAACTTTACCCTCCAGGAGTTCTTTGGTGGTTGCACAAAACCACCTCGTTAGTGATGTGAGAGTTTGCACATGCTTCTACATGTGCAATGCACATCCACGTAAAACAGAGCACCTCATACAACTATGCAAAGTGCTAAACCATGTGTATAAGTATTGTCTACAGACCTCCACTGTTACAAATTTCAAAGTGTCCTTCTGAACACAAAGGTCCAACTACTTCCACATAGGAACTCCCCCATGCATAAGACTCTAGCAGAATTCTGGCCCCTTTTCTAGTACTCTATGTTATTACTATATTATTAATAAATATACCCTGCTACCCCAGGAGTTGGTGGTTTCCATAACAATAGAGCAGTGAATCCACTCTAGTATCTGAACGTTGAAGAAGCTTGCCAAAGCTTTGACTCTGATCCCCCAAAACCTTAGACAGCTCCTTTAAATTTCTGACTAAAACCAGGAACAGATTGACCACCAAATTAACACGGGAACCACTGCATGCAGCTTGGGCCCCAATACCTTTGTTAACCTTTGAGGTGTCACAGGGCTCCTCATTAGCTTTCCTGCAACAGACTAAGATGGCCAGTTCTCTGGAATTATGTTTAAAGGAAGAATGCAGAGCCTTCCTGGACATGTTTCCTGACATTTCCAGACTTATTACACCCTGAATGCTTTGTGTAGCATGAATTCTGTTTTAAATATTCTTCCAGCCTGCTCTGTTGGTGCTTCATGTCTTCTTTCAGAAGGTAGGAGCAGCTGTTAAGTATTCAAAATGGTCTCTTGTGCTGTTGTGAGACAGCTATGCTGTAAAAGACCCAGGACATTTCTGCACTAGCCTGTTATAGTGTTATGATTCCACTTGCAACATCCTATGGAATCCTGGGGTTTGCAGTTTTGGGAGGGGCCAGACGGCCCCTCCCAAAACTGCAAACCCCAGGATTCCATGCGATGTTGCAAGTGGAATCATAGCATTATGACAGACTACTGCAGAAATAGTCTCAGATTATGTGATGTGCTTCTGCGGCAGGCTTTGCATAGGAAGTAGTGCATTTTACAAACCATTGGGTCTTCAGAAATATAGGAGGAAGTGCAAAACAATCTCAGAATTCAGAAAGAGGGAATCAAAGGCCCTTTTCGCAAGGGTCTTTTCTCGCGCAACAGCCCCGTGAGCCTCGCGGGAGTGGGAGCGTCGCTCCACACGACGCACTCCCACTTCCGCCGGGCTCACGGGGCTTCCAAGCGAAAATCACCCGTGCTCGCGCAACGCTCCCGGCCCCCGCGTGCACTTACCTCTCGTGCGGAGCGTCCGGGAGCCGGCCGGGTTGCGCTTCCTTCCCTCCGCCCCTGCGGAAGGAAGGGACAGGGCAGGGCGTCGCGCGACACGTCCTGCTTCGCACACGCACGCGGGGGGCGGACGGGACGAGCGCCTTTCTCTCTCTCACGCGCGGACGGGAGGACGGGAGGAGCGCCTTTCTCTCGCACGCGGGGCGGGATGGAGGGGACAAGCTCCTTCTCGCGCGCGGAGGGGGGAATGGACGGACGCGCGAGCCGCCGCCACCTCCGGGAGGCTGCCGCTTCCCCGCTCGTTCCCTCGCCTGCGGAAGGAAGGAGGGGGAAGCGGCAGCCTCCCGGAGAAGGCTTCATGCGCGAACCGCCCTCCCCCGCTCGCGCGAGAAGACTTAATGCGAAAAGGGTCATAGAATCATAGAATCATAGAAATATAGAGTTAGAAGAGACCCCAGGGGCCACCGAGTCCAACCCTCTGCCATGCAGGAACACTCTCAAAGCACTCCCAACAGAGGGCTATCCAGCCTCTGCTTAAAAACCTCCAAGGAAGGAGACTCCACTACACTCCGAGGCAGCAGATTCCACTGCCGGACAGCCTTGACCATCAGGAAGTTCTTCCTGAGGTTCAGGTGGAATCTCCTTTCCTGCAGCTTGAATCCATTGCTCCTTGTCCTGGTCTATGGAGCAGCAGGAAACAAACCCTCTCCTTCCTCTACATGGCATCCCTTCAAATATTTAAACATGGTTATCATGTCCCCTCTTAACCTTCTCTTCTGCAGACTAATTTTGTTTATTTTGTATATTTAAAAACCTTCCCATTTTGAGCTGCCATTTCTTGAAAAAAATTGTCATTCGTTGCCACCATAAATCTGTTGCTGTTTCTAGAAATCACAGTGAGAATAGAAAGATGCACAGCTAACGCTGTGTCCAATTGGTGCACAAAATGTTGGCTGGAAGAAAAGGTATACTGCTGAGGAAATTAGAGGTGAAAATTCTTCCTTCTCAGTGGGAGCAGTGGGACCTGGGGAAAAACTTAACGTGATATAATTATTGGGGATAACTCAAGTTGCTGAAATGGAAACAATTGAGGAAAGGGCCAGGAAACTTCAGGCACCTAAGTAAAGTTCACAATACTTTCATGAGGTTTTCTGTAAGCAAACTGGGCAGAACACACTTAGAGACTGCTTATTTATTTATTTATTTATTTATTTATTTATTTATTTATTCAATATTATTTAATATTGAAATATATTGAATTATACTTAATATTACTTAAATTTTTATTTAATTTATGTTTCACCTTTCTCCTAGTGTGGGATCCAAGGTGGCAATAAATCTCTACATCTTTTTGTTAGTCTTAACTAGACTTTGAGTTGGCGTTGGCATTGATCGTGCAGGAATCCACAGCTAAAATACTCCTGAGCCAGCCTCTGTTCAAACTCCACCACTCTCTGAGGCAATACATTGCACTGTGGAACAGCTCTCACCATCACATACAGATTTGAGTTATAAGACTAGAAAAGGCAGAAAAAATGGAATGCACAAATATAGGATGGAGGACACGTGGCTGGATAACAGTACATGTGAAAGGGATCTAGGAGTCTTGGTGGACCTTAAGCTGAACATGAGTCAGCAGTGTGATGCGGCAGCCAAGAAAGCCAATGTGATTCTTGGTTGCATCAATAGGAATATGGTGTCTAGATTAAGGAAAGTAATAGCGTCACTCTATTCTGCTTTGGTCAGACCTCATTTGGAATACTGTGTCCAATTCTGGGCACCTCAGTTCAAGAAGGATACTGACAAGCTGGAACATGTCCAGAGGAGGATGACCAAAATGGTGAAGGGTCTGGAAGCCATGAAGCCCTATGAAGAACGCTGGGTATGTTTAGTCTGCAGAAGAGAAGGTTAAGAGGGGACATGATAGCCATGTTTAAATATTTGAAGGGGTGTCATGTTGAGGAGGGAGCAGGCTTGTTCTCTACCGCTCCAGAGACTAGGACAAGGAGCAATGGATTCAAGCTACAGGAAAGAAGATTCCACCTGAACCTCAGGAAGAACTTCCTGATGGCTGGAGCTGTCCGGCAGTGGAATCTGCTGCTGCCTCCATGGAGTGTGGCTGAGTCTCCTTCTTTGGAGGTTTTTAAGTAGAGGCTGGATGGCCATCTGTTGGGAATGCTTTGATGTGGGTTCCTGCATGGGAGAGGGTTGGACTGGATGGCCCCTGGAGTCTCTTCCAACTCTATGATTCTATAATTCTGAACACACTTTTCTGGGTGTATACTCCATTGAACTCAGTGGGGCTTATTTCTGCATAGGAAGGATGGTGTTTTCCTACAAGGCTGGAATTACATACTCAATTACCAATAAGTAAAGTGCAATATGTTACCCTGACTTCTGGTGGTCCCCTGGGGGATACTTTGATTCACTCCAAAAATGCAAAGACTGGGGGAATTAGAGGAGCACTGACCTTGGCAGAATGAGAGGCAGGGTAACCCAATGAGACTTTCAGCCCAATTTTTACAGAGTCAGACAAAGCAAAAGCCAGCCAATTGTATCAATAATGAAATTTATTAGCAATATATTCTCATGCACAGACACAGTCACTCACTCATGCACACAAGGGCTATCGAGAAGGGAAAGAGGTGAAAACTTAAAGGGAATGTAGCAGAGAGGGTGTAAGGGTGGAAATACTGCACCTGTCCAGAAGTCTTTGGTCCAGGAAGTGGTGAGAAAGAAGGAGCTCAGCAAAGAGAGGTGGTTGAGGGGAGCACTTGACTTACAGAGTGCCAGTCTGCTAGTGTGGCAGGGGAGTTCTCCGAAGAGAGTCTAGAAAAGGGGATCTAGGAACAGGACAGAATGTTCCTTGGGGGCAGACCCTTTCCCAGGAAGAATAATGGTTGAAACAGAAGGAGAGTACTGCACGATAGGAAATTGATGGTTTGCACGATTGTTTCATGTAAATGGACCTCATCCTTTGTAGGATTTGCAGATGAAAGCGTTGCTCACCAGAGGAAAACCCGGTAATCCCTTCAAGTTGGCTTTGTGGCTGAGTACCCTTTTGTTTGTGCGGATGTGTCTAGCCTGAGGTCTCCTTGGGAAACGCAACTGGGGATTTTCCTGGCCTTGACCTACATCCAGTCACTTGACCTATTTGTCTGTGCACCCACCCAGTCAACCTGTCTGGCATATCTTTGATATTAAATTTATATCGCCCCAGGATGGGGTCTGCCAAGTGAGTAACAAATGAATTCAAAGAATGGCCTAAATTGCATTGCTAGTTTCAACTAAAGTAGAGCCATTGTATTCAATGGATTTACCTATGTACTGACTGACTCTTCAAACAATTGATTTTATAGGTCTATTCTGGTGGAGACAAACTGACAGAATTCCAGCCATGATCTTTCTTCTAACCAGTGTAATTTTGGAAAAGCTTTTATTTTGCTGTAAAGCAGCTACTTGGAACAAATCCATGCTCCTGTCCATGGCCTGTTGGCTTACGAGAAAAGTAGGGAACCAAATTCAACTCAAACACAAATTTCAGGTTGATCAAAGTTCTCAAGGACTACATTTAAATGGTGAACAAGGCCAAAGGTAAAAGGTGTGGGCAAAAATACTAACATGTTTTCACTAAAATATCTACTGATAATAACAAAGCATTAGGAGAGACATTTAATCTTTTTAGAATGGGGGAGAAGTGGGACAAAAGCTGAAACATCAAATTATGGTGTTGTGGGGAAGGAAATGTAGCTATGTGAGTCGTCCAGAGAGCCAGAGTCTGGCCCCGGGGCCTGAGGTCTCGTACCCCATTTTATAAGGTAAGAAATTACACTTGGCCAATTGATGTCATCTCTGAGAAAAGTAAACCCAGTACAGAGTGATATCAGTTATTTTGCTCTGTATTAGCTTCATTTGTCCCTCTGATATCATCAGGAAGACAAATTTCGTTTGGCTACACTATACAGACATTGCTCCCTGGGAAAGAAAACCCATTTGGGTTTTGTATGTGTGAGGAAGGAATGGCATCAGTGCAGCAACCCACTGGGCTTTCAAGCATCATTGAGTGACAGTGAAAGATATGAATATTGCAGAGGATTCAGGTAACGTCCTCCCACAATCATCCTTTCCTGAAAAGCACTTGCAAGCAAACACTCTGCTCAGATCTTTTAAAGCTGTATTTCAGACTGAGCTGTTAGAAAGGATTCAGCTAAACAAATTCTCTCTATCTCGTTCTGTATGTCTGTGTAGATATATTCCCCAAATATAAAAAAGTGTTTGGTTCAAAGCAAGAAGTTATGGTTGGAATTATAACTGTCAAAGCAAGGAAATGTGGACTGCAGATCACCCACTATCAGGCCTCCAGATTATGGGTGCTGGTTAGTGACCACAATATACAAGTTGGGACTCAGGTACAATTGCACACCGCAAGAAAGAAGCTTGCAGATAACCTGTGTTCAGCTTCTCTTCCCATCTCCGCTAGAGGGGAGCTGTTGAATCAGTTGCTAAATGGTAAACCCTTATTTAACCAAATCCGATTGACTCAATGGGTCTACTCTAGTCTGGACTAGCATTAAGAATTAGGCCTTGGTTTTATTTTAAAATTAGCATATATGCACGGAGTTGCCTGGGATTTTATTTTCTCATAGGTGATAGTTAGAAAGATTTGACATCCTATGTCTCTAATTCCCCAAACTGCCTTGTCCAGTACCTGCAACTTTTCCCCATATTCCCCAATCTAATCCATATTCAGAGTTATTAACGTACAGAGGTTGGGTTCCTGAGGGAATGCACTGCCCTCCTCCTTGCTGCTAGGCCTTGTCTCCATAGCAACTGGCCTATTCCAGACAGACGCAGTTGACTGAGGCCCAAAAGCTCTCTGGCTGAGAATTCTGAAGGCCACTCCCTAAACTGCCAACCCCAGGATTCCATAGAATCATCTTAGTCAGCCAACCATATGAGGTCTTTGCCTGACACAGACAAACAAACTTTGACATTTAAATATTAGATTGCAAGCAAACTGGTCATGATAGCAAAAGAATAGCCCACTGCAGCTAATCTGTTTTTACAAAGCCATTGAATAAACCACCAAGAATAAGTTTGCTTTACGTGGGTACTGAAATAAAACAATAACATACAAGCCCTGTTAAGTGATTACTAAGCAGTTCTCCATTACAGTCCTTATCAATCAAAGGCATTTCAGCATGATAAATGACATAAGAATGAATGATAGCAGCATATTCACAATAATGAGATATTAATTAACGCTAATTGATGATGTGGTTCCCCAGGAACTGCATATTATATCCCCATTCATAACAAAAGTGGTTCTTTCCCAAGATGAATGCAAATGCAATGTGTTCCTATTTTTGATTGATACAGTGTATAACTAATTCAGACTTTACGATTATTATGTGGGTTTTTTTTTTAATTTATCCCAGTTGCATCTTACCTTCCTCTTCATGAGCCTCCTGAAAATATTCTTCTGTCTTAGGAGAAGTAATCTGATCTTCTTCTGCATCTAGATAGTGTTTTCAAACATTCTTAAAACACAATAGCCCTTTTCATTCCCTTTCAGTGTCAGTGACCCAGTGGATCTGCTCTGAATTTTAGTCTGAACTTTAAAGGATCTGTCCAAGGTGTGTTTGTTTAGGTTTCAGCCCTTTGGACAGCTTGGTGGAAGTTCAAACTAAACCCCAGAACAGATGAACCATTGACAGTGAAGACTTCATAAACTGGTGACCAGTGCAATCCATTACATGTCTACTCGGAAGTACTTCTGCAGCTTTCTAGATGTTGTTGTATTGCAACTCCCAGAAGTCTTAGCAGCAAAACAAATGGAGATGAATTCTGGGAGGTGCTGCTCACCAACATATGGAAGGCCATGAGATTTCCATCCATAGTCTAGACTATAGAACAGGAACAAGATTATTATCCTAAACTGAAGATAGTGAGACAATCTTTCTAGTGGAAGAAATGAGTTGACTGTGGGGATTGTACTTTGGAACAATGGATAGTTTCATATCAAGAATTGTCTCCCCCTCTCATTTTCCCATGGCAGCCTTATGGTGTTACACACAATTGCAACACGTTTTCATGTCCGTATATAGACTATAAGCTTCAAGTGTTTTAGCCACTCCTGCTGTGCTGGAAGTATTAATTGTGTCCTCAGAGAAAATGAAAGCAACACATCTAGTTCATATATGTCTGTTGGAAAATACTAAATTTAATGTCAATAAAATTAAAATGGAATGCAGAGTTAGATCATTCTGTACAAATGAATATGAAAGCCTTCAAGTTTTGTTTTTGTTTATTTTGACATATAGTGATCCTAAGGTGACCCCATCACAGGGTTTTCTGGATGAGATTTGTTCAGAAGGTGTTTGCCTTTGTCTTACTCTGAGGCTGAGAGTGTGGGACTTGGCCAAGGTCACCCAGTGGTTTCCATGACTGAGTGGGGATTTGAATCCATGTCTCCAGAGCTGTAGTGTTGTTACCCTGATTTCTGGGGGTCCCGGTGTTACCTTGTGTTTTGCGGGGTCCCGGGAGGGGTGCCTAGATTGCCAAATAAAATACCAATTGGGGGAAAATTAGCTTGAGCACTCTTTTGGCTAACAAGAGGCAGGGTAACTTTGCAAGGATCTTTAAACCCAATGTCTATGGCTTCAGGTCAGGGAACAGGCACGCAAGTTTAAAAGTAACCAAAAAAAAAAGTTTTATCGAAACACAACAGAAAATAAACAACACACACACACGAGCTAACTGGGAAATGGAATTGGAGAGTTTGAGGATAGGCAATATGATACCTGGTCTCGTCATCCTTGGAGAAAGAGAGATGGAGTTCTGAAGGAGGAAGGCAGACTCAGTTGTGGAGAACTGAGGGGAAAACTTTGCAGGACAGAGCAGCAGCAAGGCTGGATGGAAGTCCAGAGTGATCCGAAGATTGTTTGAAAATGAGGGTTTTTTATAGGGGAGTAGGTGCCTGCTGGCTATGGCAAGCCAGGTGAGAACAAAAGGAGTTTTGGTGCTGGACAAAGGATTTGGAAAGGTCAAATTCAACATGATGAGCTTAACACTTGATGACAATAGTTAAATGTCATGTTTACCGGACTGGCTAGGCTGAGAGCCGCACAGCTATTGTGAAGTTTGCAAGTGGAAGTTCCCTGAAGCTACGAGCGAAGCTTGGGTTGCTGGCCTCAATAGAGTCTGGAATGTGAAACCATTAATGGCCGCACTCTGTCCGTGCTTGTCTGGAGAACCTTGCAAACACGTGGAGTGAGGTGACTGAAAGCAGGTCCAGCTAAAGCCGAATTGGATGATATCAAAGTGATATCTGGGGGTCCTCACCTGCCATGCCATACCAGAAGTAACACTGTGAAGGACACCTAAGTGCACTCCAAATATTACTAAATTGGGGGAATTAGCAAGGAACACAAGCCAGCAATAAGAGAGGCAGGGTAACGTAGCGAGATCTTTAACCCTATGTTTACAGGGTCAGGCCACAACAAGACCTAGGCAAGTTGTTCAATTAAAAGATTTTATTAAACTCTCCTTAATTAAGCAAACAATGACGCAAGCACTCACACACTCATCCAAGAACTATAGAAGCAGAAAGTGAGGAAACTTGATAGGGGTTTTCAGAGGGTTTCTGGGGTGATACTCCACCTGATCCTGCAGTCCGGTAAAAGAGAGGATAGAGATCGAGGCTTGGGTTCTTGGTTTCCCAGCACGTGGAGGCTGAGGGGAGGCTCGCTGAACTGAGCAGCAGCAGTTCGGGATACAAGGCACGAGCATTCCAACCAGGAGCTCATACTTGGGGTTTTTGTAGGGAAGATTGTACCTGGAGGCTAGCCCTCTCCCGAGGAGAACAATAGGAGTTTTAGTGGAGACAAAGCTTCCAAAAGGTCAAAATTAGAATTGATGAGATTTGGCCAGCACTGCCAATTGTTAGAACAGTATGTAGATGAGGAGCGGTTAGCGTTTGTATAGAGCCAATAGTTCGGGGCTGAGTGCCCTTGCATTTGCTTAATAGTTGGCTGTGTCTGGAGGACAATACCGGCTGTGCAACAGATAGTTGTTTACTGGCCTAGACCTAACGTGCATAACTAAGGCCATGCAGCCATGCCTGCCTACACAGGCTTTCCGTAACCCAATCAGACACATGGAGTTCATTTTATGGAGTGCCACGTGGAAATATTAACCATAACCAATATGAAACTGTAGATCTCGGGCTGGGGCCAGATAACCACAGTAACAGTGTAATGCTCAAACCACTACAGCATGGTGGCTCTCTTTTAGTAACATGGTCAAGCTTATATTAATCTATATGTCTAGCCCATGTTTATCTTGTATGTATTCCCCCTCTCCCTTTTGTTTCTTCTTTCCCTTCCTTTGTTCTTTCTTGTTCTTTTGGTGTGGAATGGAAAGGGAGCAGATTTAGTTGACACATTTTAATATCTTAAAATCTTCTTAAATAATTCCAGTAGCTTCTGAGTCCAATTCTAAGTGTTTTCAGGGGCGGCTCCCTTCTCTGTAGGGTTGCTAAGTCAAAAGTATCCCAAGCCCCAAGACTTTAGGGCCAAAATCTGAGAGTTACGGATACTTCATGGATATCAGTAATCACAATACATTAAACATTAGCCACAGTAGCTCAATGCAGGTAATTCAAATAAAAGTCACCAAGTCTACCAAAGGAGAACATATTTATCTAATTAGACATTAAGGCCACAATTGTAGATCAGCGACTTAGCTCTATTAGTTAGCTAGGGCTAGATCAGCTAGTCAGCTACATTAGTTACATAGCTGCCTATGTAGTATCTCCCAGCCAAAATTCTGACTTACCAGATGTGAGCCCTTTTGAGCAACAGAGGTCTGTTCTCCTTTTGATTGAGACATGAGTGACGTTTCGACCTAGAATCACAGAGCCAGAAGGGCCATTGAGTTCAACCCTCTGCTGTGCAGAAATACACCATCAAAGCATTCCCAACAGATGGCCATCCAGCCTCTCTTTAAAAATTTCCAAAGAAGAAGAATCCACAACACTCTGAGGCAACATATTCTGCTGTCGAATTGCTCTAACCATCAGGAATTTCTTCCTAATGTTTAGATGGAATCTCTTTTCTGAAGTTTGAAAAAATTGTTCTTTGTCCTTGTCTCTGGACCAGCAGAAAACAGGCTTGCTCCATCCTCCATAGGAGCATCCCTTCAAATATTTAAATATAGTTATCATGTCACCTCTTAACCTTCTCTTTTCCACACTAAGCATACAGAGCTCCATAAGTCGCTCCTTATACAGCATGGTTTCCAGGTCTTCTACCATTTTGATGGCCCTTCACTGGACAGATTCCAACTTGTCAATATCTTTCTTGAACTGTGGTACCTCCCTCCCATAAGCTATCTCTGGTACTAACAGTCAGAAGCAGGATCCCTTCTTCCTCCTTGCACTGTAGATCACTTATAGGAGGTTGCTGGGAACAACAGCTGCATCCCACTTGATAAAATAATATACTCTGATGCTTGCAGCAGTTGATGCCTGCTAAGTCAGATATGGATGACTGTCACAACCTCTATGGATTTCCTAAAGTACTAAATACATAGGCCCTTTTGGCATGGTATTTTCCATGTGAAAGAGGGCCTGGAGCATCACGCGATTGTGAGAGCACGCTCACAATTGCACAATGCTCCAGGGGCTGGAAGGTGCTGACCGTGCACCTTTTCATTTTCGGCTAGAAGCTGAATGAAAATGGTGCACGATCACACATTGCTCCTGGGCCCCACGCGCGCTTACCTGGCATGCGGAGCCTCCAGAGCCGCTCCAGCCATGCTTCCTGCCCCAGTGCAGCCTGGGAAGATCCCAAGCTGTGCTGCAGAAGGAAGAGGCGGGGCTCTCGTGCAAGCAGGCAGCTCATGAGGAGCCGAAGGACCCCACATGTGAGAGCCTCTCACCGGAGGCTACTTGCGCAATCCCCATACCCCGGTGCTGGAAGATGGTAAGATGCAGAAAGGGCCATAGTGATTGTGAATATGAACTACTCATGAATGTGTACCTCTAGCTTACACATGGATAACTGCAGTCATCTAATTCCAGCCTAAGTTTCTTTGTTGGGAGGGGGGAGATAGAAACCCTTTCCACCACTCTGTTTTTAGCATGTTTTAAAATGTTTCCATATCCTCTTTTTTTAAGCACACCTGGGAGTTGTAGTCCAATTAAAGCTTTCCAGGCTCTGCTTTCACCAATGAATAGTCTGCAGCTGCTGTTCTAAGCAGCCTGCAGTGACAAAAGACCTTGAGGTCTAGGAACTTTACATTTTGAGTGCAGTGACCCAGGTGTGAGCATGAAATCATGCCAAGGAGATCACAAACCATGAAAACTATACGTCCCAGGCTCCCTTGGATGTCAGAAATGCATCCAAGGCCATTTCCACACTAGACTGTTGATAATGCTATTATTTCACTTTCAACATCCTATGGAATCTTGGGGTTTACAATTTAAGGAGGGGCTTTTAGAATTCTCAGCCAGAGAGCTCCTTGGCCTCTCAATAAACTACGAATCCCAGAATTCCCCAGGAAGTTGAAAGAGGAATAATAGCACTGTAACAGTCTAGTGAGGAAATGGCCTAAGTTTGCATTACAAGGAACCGTGAAACATTTCCAAGCGTCTCTGATTTCTACAACTCTGCCACTGCAACACTGAATCTGCAAAGGAGAACACTGCATTGGGTTGGATGGTAACTTGAGCCACAGAAGAATTTTTCAGTGAAACAGAATTCCTAATGGAGAAACTTTTTTTTTTTTTTTTTAAAAATGCTTCACATTTAGTAAATAAATACCCAAATAAATATCCAAAATTGTCTGGGTGGCATACTGCTAAATTAAAAGCATAAAATATAAAATAATAAAAAAAAGGATAATAGAGCAGCACAAGATAACACCAGCAGCAGGGATAAAAACAACATACCACACAATAAAAGCAGATGTAAAGTCAATGACGATGATAAACCTATTGACTTGTGGTGACCCCACACATTTCACAGGTATTTCTTAAACAAAGTATATTTAGAGGTGACGTGCCATTGCCTTTCCCTGAACTATAGGCCATTCCTTGGCAGTCTCCTATCTAAGGCCATTTCCGCACGAGGCTGTTGTAGTGCTATGATTCCACTTTCAACATCCTATGGAATCCTGGGGTTTGCAGTTTCAGGAGGGGCCGGCCGGTGTAGGGCAGGAATGGACCTCGTCTAAGGTACATAGCTCCGTTTCTTCTCTACTCGATCAGTAAACATCATCACATAGCCCTAAACTCTTGCTATCCAAACCTTTCCTCCCTTTTCTTTCAATTAGCCTTGCATGATTGTGATGGAACTGCTTGGATTGTGTGTGTGTGATTGTTAATTCTCCCAATAAAACAAACAAACAAGCTCACTTGTGAGTCTTTGGCTGGTTTTTCTGCATTAGTACTAATATACACAGGTGTAAAAGATCCTGTCAGGTTACCCCACTTTTGCAGGCCTCCTCTTTGAACTAATATTCCCCCAATGTTTCACAGAGACGCTGGCATCTGAGTGGACCCCTGAGTCACTCACATTTTGGGGTAATAATAGGTTTGCCTAAGGGTCAGATTAAGTTGGAAATGACTCAAAGTTGCTGAACAGTCCTTTTCTAGAAGTATAGCTGGTGATCAGGGTGCAGGGAGATGTCGTGTTAAGACTCACGTCTGGCTACCAGTAATGGTATGGTTTGGATGGGCACCACATCTAATTGGCATCATGTTTAATTGGCAGTAAATTTTAATTGGCTCTGATATCAAATCAAACCTGAAGGTGACCGGGAGGTCAAAAAGAGTAAGGATTCTATAAACACGAGGTTGCAGGCAGGTCAGCCTAAAACATGAGGTATAACCAGGTCATTGATCAGGTAAAGCACTGCTGTTCCAGAGAATAATGGTCTTAATCAGAAGTCAGATTCTCTTCTGTGAACACAATGGTCAGAACGGAGATGCTTCCCACCAGAGCACTGATTGCTTCAATCCTGTTCCTGTACACTTGGATGTTTTCCCCATTGTCCGGTCCTCCCCACAATGAAGAGCTTTTACAACAATCATTATCTCTCTGTCATCTAAGCACTGAAATCTTTAGCACTATCTGGACCCCATTGTCTGTGTTGCAACTCCCATTGTCCACTAGGCTGGGAGAGCAATTAACTCACACTCCTTCAGGGAGGGAAATAGAGTATATAAACCCTTGGTTTTGAGAAGTCAGGCACAGTCAGATGAAATGCTGTACCCCACTATGATGCCCTGAATCCTCGTCTTGTCTGCCCTTAGACACAAGTCTAAGGCACATTTCAACTTCTTCATTACTCTTTTGGACTGGTAATTATAACCCCAAACCCTGAGCTGTGCTATCCATAAATTTTCCTCCCATTATCCTCCAGTTAGCTCTTGTGTGAATGTGTGACTGTATCTTGTGTGCATGCATGAATGAATCCCCCTCCCAATAAAATACATTTTTAGTTTACTTTTGAGTCTCTGGCTGGTTCTTTTCCTGCATGAGCCTGTAAACATTGGTACAAATGTCTCACTAAGTTGCCCCCCTCCAGTAGCTCCTGGTTTTGAGTTAATTCATTCCCTAGTTTTGCAAGGAGGTATTTGGCATCATGGGCACCTACGTTTTGGGGTAACAAGATGTTGTTTTCACCTTCCACCACCTTCCAACTGAATCTCAGACAATCAGAAGCAGGACCCTTGTCACACTTCCCTGTTGCAGCCCCACTCGCTGGCAGGACCTCCTCTTGTATCCTGAGCACCAGCTGAATGGACCCCTATCTCTCAGTGTAGCTGTTGCCTGGTAATTAAGATTGTGGGGAGAGGGATGGGCCAGGAGATGTTACTCAGTTACACATTTGTAACTAATTGGGTGGTGTAGAATATGGGCTCTCACTTTTCTGTCTTGTACTACAAAATATCATTTGGTTTTGTTTGCAGGGTTTTTTGTTAACACAGGCCCCTTCTGTACCCTAACGGATCCCAATGGCATCCTTAGAGGAAAGCATAACAGAAGTGCTCCCCTCCACACAGGCTGCCCCCACAAATGGAGAGAGTGTGATGGTGATGCCTCTTCCCTCCACAGTGAAGCTGAGTACTGTCCTAGGCTGCACTGGGGCAGGAAGTGCAGCCATTGTGCTTCCAAGACCTCTGCACATCAGGAAAGTGTGGACGGGCAGGTGGCAGAAGGGCTGCGTGATCACTGGTCATTGACAGGGAAAACCCGTTAATGACTTGCGGTGCAATCATGCCGCCTGGGGACGGGAGAAGGACAGAACCCTAATGACATCATGCAGAACCATCTTCTGAGTGCCATCCTTTTCCTGTCCCCAGTGTGGGATGATGACATCCTGCAGAAAGGGCAATAGTTACACTTGTAACTTAGTTACATTTACCTTAACTGTATATGAGTTATGTGTGTGACTTAGGGCCTTTCTGCACTACACTGTTACAGAGCTATAATTCTATTTTCAACATCCTACAGAATCTTGAGGTTTGCAGTTTAGGGAGGGTCATTTAGAATTCTCGGTAAACTACAAACCCTGGAATTCCAAAGGATGTTGAAAGTGGAATAACAACACTATAAAAGTGTAGTGTGGAAAAGCCCTTAGTTACATTTGTAACTAAATATAACTAAGTTACAAATTACAATTTTTCCTCACTTTTTTGTTCCGAACTACAAAAATCATTTGATTTTGTTTTGGCATGGTGATGTATTAGTAGTGTAATTCTCCAAAGTCTCCTTGGTGGTTAATGCAGCCCCCAAACTTACAACAGTTGCCCACCCTTACTGCAAACTGCGATATAAAACCAGGAATGGACAAGCATGCCCAACACCACCTTCCTTAGTCCAAGTTAGATCTACTCACCCCTTACCATCATATCTGTTTATATGCCATCAAGTTGCCAGTCAGCTTATGACAACCCCATGAATTTCATAGGGTTGTCTTAGACAAGGAATACTCAGAGGTGGTTTTTCCAGTTCCTTTCTTTGAAATATAGCCTACAGCTCCTAGTATTCCTCGGAAGTTGCACATCCAAGTACAAACCAGGGCTGACCCTGCTTAGCATCCAAGAACAGATGAGCTCTGGCGGATGAGGCCAGTAGTCACCATCATACAGTGCAATAACCCTGAAGTGATCAAATAAGTACATCTGAAAAAGGAGCGTGACTGTTAAGCAACTTATTCAGTACTGAGAGAACTCATCTGAATCACCATCGATGGAGTCATTTCAAATCATGTGCTCTTTCTTTCTGCTGAGTGATTGCATTTATGACACAGGAGGGATGGATTTCACAATCCAGCTGAGGCCCTTTTCTAACCCAAATTGTTCCATCGAGCCACTAACAGAAGCCTCATCAAGCATTTCTAATTTCCAATAACATCAAGCTTTTCTAATTTGGAGATGGAATGAGTGATGGATTTTGTGCTCAGCGCAACAGTCAGGAAGCCTCTCAAGCCACAAGATGGGTGTGTTAGGTACATTGTATTTTCTTCTTTGAGTCGGTTATAAATTTCTGTGAACGCAGCAAGAGTTGGATTTATATTTTTTTTTAAAAAAAGAGTCTCTAGATCATTTCAAGAAGAAATGCAGCTGTTTGAAAGAGTTCCAAAGACACAAAGTGAAATTAGAATGAGTATTACTAGGTGCATGTGTATTGGGTAGATCATTTGTGTGGATTGCATCCTAGGATGGCCAGGTCAGATACAACACTGGGATCATCCTTCAGTGCTCTGTATCCAGCTGTAGAAAGAACAAACAAACATGTCGGGGCCAGGAAGCAATTCCCCCCACCCTTTGGATCATACTCACACTACACACACACACACCTCCGTGGATCACATTCCCTCACTGCAAGCCTAAACTCTTCAGTTTTCCTCTGCAGGGTTCTTCTCAAAATGGTGACAGGAAGTGATGGGATACCACTTCCTGACACCATTTTGAGAGGGGCTGAAGTGGAAAACAGAACTATTTGAGACAGTACAGGGTTCTGTAGTATTTGCAGGGGTGCTCTGCAATAATTTTCATGCGTCTGTAGGGATTTCTGTGTGGCTTGGGGCAAAAATTGCTCAAAAATAGTGCTGATTTTTTTAAAGGGTGTTTTGGATGAGAAGGAGACTTGAGGAGGACAGTGGGGGACTTCCAGAAACATAGAATCATAGATTTGGAAGGGGTCTCATGGATCATTGAGTCCAGCCCCCTGCTCAATGCAGGATCTCCAACTAAAGCACCCTCAGAAGGTTGTTGTCCAGTCTCTTTTTGAAGACTTCCAGAGAAGGGGAAATGGGATCCATTGCTGAACCTCTCTTACTGTCAAGAGGTTACTTCTAACGGAAATCTACTCTCCTGTAACTTCAGAAAATTAGATCTGATCTTACCCTCTGGGGCAGCAGAGAACAAGGCTGCCCTTTTCTCTCTATGATAGGTCTTGAGGTATTTGAAGAATGATTTCATGCCACTCCTTTGACTTTTCTTCAGTAAACTGAGCATTCCCAGCTCCTTCGACCTCTCCTCATATGTTTTATTCTCCATACTGCTTATCATTCTTCTTACCTTTCTCTGAACCTGCTCCAACTTCTCTTTATCTTTCTTAAAATGAGGCACCCAGAACCGAACACAAACTCCAAATGAGGCTTGACCAGTGCAGAATATAGTGGATCTATTACTTCCCTCAACTTGGAAACTATGGCCTTTTCCACACTTTACCTGCACCCAGAGTTGTCCTGTCGTGATCCATGGGAGCGGGTCCTAAACACTTCCTTATGCATCTGGCCAGCTTCCTACAGATGGGCAGTGTTTAGGATGCGTTCCTTCCTTCCACAGTGCAGCGGGTCTGTTCCTGTGCTGTACTGACGATGAAAGCACTTGCTTGAACTTCCATCCTTCCCGCACTGCTGCCAGCAATGCAATTGTTGCACAACAGTAGGCTGTTACCAGATTTTTTCCAGTAATGGAAAATTGCAATGGCTGGAGATGCGAAAGCAGTGGGACCATGGCTATGTCATGCGATGGCATGCATTGCAGACTGGCAGCAATGCGTAACTATGCCAGAATGGTGCCGTCATGTGGAAATGGCCTATGCTTCTATTTATTAATGCCTGGAAATGGAGTGAGAGTCCATGAAATTCTTTTTCTGAACTGAGAGAAGAGTATCATAATGGCTAGTTCCAGTCAACAGCCTAGCAGATATATTCTGAACTAGCTGGTATTTTTTTCTTAAAAAAAAAAAAAAAGTTTCAAGGGCAGCTTCATATATCATGCCTTACAGTAATTTAGCCTTGGTGTTACCATGGTGCCATGATCAGGTTATTCCCTTCCTTCCATTCTGGTATGTATCAAAGATGATAAAATCCCAACTCAGTAGAATTCTGCAACACTAAAAGTGGAGGGCATGTGAGACCTGAATTCCAAATCAATTTTTACTAAGAGCAATCTGGGATCTTTTTTTGCTAACAGGAGACAGGAAACTAGAATCTTAGCAAGGAAGAGAGAGAGAAAGACATTCTTTCTTGCTTGGAATGGAAACCCATCAGAATCCGAGTATGCTTGTTGAAATCAAATTGAGTGGAGTTGCTGAGGCCCAGGAGGAGGCATGGAGCTTCTTTGGCAACACTAGATCATTTGTAGTACCCTCATTCTGTGAGGTCACCCGCTGTTCGGAGTCTTCTGCAGCACCTGAAAGGGGAGTTCAGGTTGCCACTAGCAGTTTCTGGCTGTGCGCTTGTCAGCCCATTGTTTTAACCGAGCTCCTCTATTCTATAATTTATATTTCAGTTAATGAAATGAATGGCAATCATCCGCTCACTGAAGCAAAGTGTTCTCGAGCCTTTTCCATGTCTCTGACTGAGAGTGTGGAGTCTTTTATGCAGAACAGATGCCTTCCTTCTCCAAGGCCCACTTGTGTATTCGAGGTATGAGGAAATTGAAGCCCATGGGCCACACAGGAACTCCAGGGCAATACAATGAGCACACCATATATGCAGTGGTTCCATTCTAGGAACCCCCATGCAAAACAAAAAAGGCAAACAAGACCATATCTCCCCACCTGCCAGAGCCCTAAGATCTGCGGGGAAAGGCTTTCTCTCAGTCCTGCCACCATCCCAGGCTTGCCTGATGAGGATACGGGAGAGATTATTCTCGGTGGCTGCTCCCACCCTGTGGAACGCTCTTCCATGGGACACTAGGCTGGCCCCCTCTCTGCTCTCCTTTCACCAGCAGACAAAAACTTTTCTTTTTAAGCAGTTATATTTGGGAAAGATGGGGAGCTTTTTATTTATTTATTTATTTTAAAAAATTATATTTTTATTAAAGTTACAACAAACAATATTTACAAATAATCATAGAATCATAGAAATGTAGAGTTGGAAGAGACCACATGGGCCACCCAGCCCAACCCTCTGCCATGCACACCCTCAAAGCACTCCCGACAGATGACCATCCAGCCTCTGATTAAAAACCTCCAAGGAAGGAGACTCCACTACACTCCGAGGCAGCAGATTCCACTGCCGGACAGCCCTGACCGTCAGGAAGTTCTTCCTGAGGTTCAGGTGGAATCTCCTTTCCTGCAGCTTGAATCCATTGCTCCTTGTCCTGGTCTCTGGAGCAGCAGAAAACAAGCCCTCTCCTTCCTCTACGTGGCATCCCTTCAAATATTTAAACATGGCTCTCATGTCCCCTCTTCACCTTCTCTTCTGCAGACTAAACATCCCCAGCTCTCTAAGTCTGTCCTCACAGGGCATGGCTTCCAGGCCTCTCACCATTTTGGTCGCCCTCCTCTGGACTTGCTCCAGCTTGACAATGTCCTTCTTGAATTGAGGTGCCCAGAACTGGACACAGTATTCAAGATGGGGTCTAACCAAAGCTTTTCATAAATATGTAAGAAACAGAAAGCTAAGAATTAAATACAATCAAAATTATATATCTATATACCTATAAATTTATATACCTATCCAACATCTAAGTCTATGTCTTCTTTTTCTATTGATCTTCTATTTTAATCTACATAAAAAGATGGCTCTATATCTTTTTCATATCTAAATACATTTCAATTACATTTCTTATATATTCTACTTTGTCTTATGAATTTTATAAACATCCTTCTATATTAAAAATATATACAAATGTATAGTTTCAACTTCCTTTTTTCTTTCTTCTAGTTTTATTACTAATTTATTTTTCCATGCTTCTATTGATCATTTCCCTTTTTAATGTGACTTGTCATATAATTTTGAAAATAAATGTTTCAATTCTCTTTCTCTATATCTTTGCTTATTTTCATTCTTTTTATGTTTCTTTCTGAATCACCCATTTTCGTTGTATGTATTCTTTAATTGGTTTCAATTTTTCCCTATTTTTCTCTCTTGTTTCACCCTTAAGTGCCATTGTCAAATCATCCATCATTATCATTTCTGATAGTTTAACATCCCATTCCTCAATATCAGGTATATGTTCACATTTCCAGTACTTTGCATAAATAATCCTTGCATTTGATACCATATACAGTATTATTCTCCAGTACCTAAAATGCTCTTTTTCTATTTGATGTAACATATTTAAAAGAAATATTTCAGAGTGCAAAGGAATATTAATTTGTAATATTTCCAATATTTTATTTGGAATGCTGTTCCAATATCTTTTAGCTTCAGGGCATGACCACCACATATGAAAAAATGTACCTTCTTCTGTCTTACATTTCCAACATTTACTGGAAATCTTGTACATTTTTCTTAATTTTTTATTTATTTCTTAACCTGTTTTTAAAACTGTACATTACCATAAAATTATATGACCTGATGGAGATGGATAGACTGACAACAATACTTTCAGATAACTCATTAGAACTATTTTAAAAAGTTCGGACACCAATATTACTAATATTACCAAGAAAAATGGGGGGAAATTGCAATAATGGGGATAGAAGAAGAAATCTCCTTATAAAAGAAAATCTACTGGAAACTATCAGAAATTATAATGTTATAAGGCCAAAATAGGATAGAAGCTTAAAGACAGAGACAAAGAAATATATACGTAGTTACATAAAGATAAACTAAATCCAAAAATTTAGAGAAATAGGGAAAAGAAGAAATAAAAATAAAATCAATTATTAATACTAAGATACAGAGAAGAAGGTAGAGATAGGGTAAATTTCTTTTCTTTCTTCTTCTTTTTATATAAAGTATATAAAAATAAAAAAGGAATAGATTAATTCAATTATACTAAAGTTGGAGATAAGATAGAGGGGTAAGAAAATCATATTTGGATAAAGCCACTCATAAAGGAAAAAGAAGAAAGAAATGAAACAAAAATCTTGAGGTAGAAATTAGCAATTTTGATTTAATATTTAGAAATTTAGAGAAAAGGTAGAGTTTTTGTTTTTGTTTTTGTTTTCGAAATGAATTTCATTTGATAATTTATTGCTGGTAAATACTAAATAGAGAATCACCGGAAAGAAAACAGACGAAGAAAATAAGGGAAGGTAGAATAAGTTTGTATATAGAAAATCTATTTTGTGTGACAAAAGTGTGGTACTGAATGTAATTTTATATGGAATTAAAAATGTAAGAGGTAAAGTCATTAGAACAGATAAAGGAATAGATAGAGGAGATGTGAAAGTGTATGGATACACCTTTTTGTCTTTATGTTTTTTCGCATTGTTTTCTATTGTAAATTTGTAAGATGTGATGTTTCTTTTATGTTATTAAAGACGAATAAAAAATAATAATAATTTAAACTGTACATTACTATAGGTCTTTATAATTTTATCTGTTTTTAATGTTTTTTAATTATTTTAAAGGCTTTTGATGCTTTTCACTTATTTTTGGAAGTTGTCTGGGGTCCCATTCTGAAAGAAAAAGAGGCATACAAATATAATAAATAAACAAATAAATACATACATAAAATAAGCATTGTATCCCACTGTAATCAATAGATGCCACATGTGCACATCCATGGCCGCATGAGTGTGCACCTATTATATCCATTGACAATAATGGAATATATCCATCATGCATTTGAGTGCGCAGAGGTCAAGCCAGAATTGGATGCACTGTATTTTGCAGCCCCTCAAACCTCCAACCCCCTTTTTATATACAAAATTCTCAAAATTCATCCAAAATCAACACATAAATTACCATAAAAATGTGATGGTGGGGCCCCCATTGCCTCCATTATTCCCCATGAATCACACTAACTGTCTATATTTGGGGCAATTCTTGAAACTGGAAGGGATCAGATGTCACTTCTAGGTGGGACGGAAGTAGCAAGAATTTCTGGGCAGAGGGGTGTTGGGCACCTCTGATGTAGAACCTCCACAATTGTACACCTTTGACATAGGGGTACTATGACAGTAGTTAGTGTAGTGTAGTGATTTTTTTTTTAATAATTTTATTTAAATTTCAACAAATAAAACAAACAATTATCTCTGCAATGTTTACATGCATTGTTTTTCCTTCTTCCTTTCCTTTCTGGATTACAATTATTAATATTCCCTCTATTTATTATATCACGTATTGCAATAAAATGTTAATAATCTATAAATTGTTAGTTCCTGCTGTATGTCTCTACTCTACTTGCTACATGATATTTCATTGACTATTAACCTGTATAGTAATTGATATCATGAATAATGTATTACCTTCTGTCTACCCCCAACCCAAATCTGTAACAATCTTCCACTCTTTATTAATGTCTTCGTCTGATTTCCCTTTTAGTCTTTGTGTAAGTATGTCCGCATTTCTATTTTCCATAAAAGTTGTCCACCACTGTTCAGTTGCAGGTATAGTTTCATTTTTCCAAAGTCATGCGTACTCAATGCGGGCCGTCGTCACCATGTACAATATTATTCTCCAATATTTCTAAACTGACGTTCCATCTAATATATGTGTCATGTTTAACAAGTAGAATTCTGGTGTCATCCCAAATTGAGTCTTCAAAATTGAACTTATTTTCTTGTGTATTTCTTTCCAGTATTTTTGTGCTTTGGGACATGACCACCACATGTGAAATAGTGTGCCAGAGTTCTCTTGACATTTCTAACATTGACCTGTACCCACCTTGTGAATTGTCTTTAATTTTTTTGGTGTCATGTACAATCTATGAAATAGTTTGTAGTAATTTTCTTTTAAGTTATGAGCAGCAATGAATTTCTGCGTTCGTTGCCAACTCTGTTCCCACCATTCTAACTGTATTGGATGTCCAACATTTTGTGCCCATTGTATCATTACTGCTTTAACTGTCTCCTCCTCGCATTCTTGGTGTAAAATTTCTTTATACGAATATGCCAATAAATGTGGTGGATTTTCTCTTAACATTAGCAGTAAATGAATTTTTTCCTTTTGCTGTATTCCATAGGTTTGTATATCCATTTGAAATCTTTCCTTTAGCTGTCTATAGGGAAACCAGCTTAATTTTATTCCTTCAGTTTCCAATTTCTCCCTTGATTTCATCTTCACACCGAAGTCTTCTGTCGTGTCTAATAAGTCTTCATATCGTATCCATTTGTCTGTGTCTTTCCATCTCCCAACAACAACAACAAAAAGCTACTTGCGGGGAGACCAAATTGGGTAACTGCCTTATATTCTTCTTCTTGTAGTCAATCCATATTTTAAGTAGTGATTTCCTTATGAAATGGTGCGTAAAATCTTTGTCTACTGCTGCTTTTCCATAAAACATATAGGCATGCCATCCCATTCTTAAATCTGCTCCCTCCAGTGCCAGCATTCTCAAATTTTGAAGATTTATCCAGTCTTTTATCCAAGTGAATGCCACTGTCTTATAGTCTGCTTGTAGGTCCGGCAAGCCTAAACCACCTCTTGCTGTTATGTCCGTCATGATTCTCCATTTAATTCTTGGTTTCCTCCCCTGCCATATAAACTTAATTATATCTCTCTTCCATTGGACAAAGGGTTTCATGCTTGTTATAATAGGCACATTTTAGAAAAGATAGTTCATTTTTGGTAGTGTAATGTAGTGATTTGAGCGTTGGACTATGATCCTGGAGACCAGGGGTTGATTCCCTGCTTGGCCATGGAAAGCCACTGAGTGACCTTGAGTGCATCACACACTTTCAGCCCCAAGGGGGGAAAAAAAACAGAATAGATTTGTCTTTGGGTCATCATAACTTGATATAACAACTACAACAAAAACAATAACAATGATGATCTCATTATGGCAACTTTACAGCTAAACATGCAACCTGAGGGAAACCCATCTCAAATTCATTGACTTGCTGTGATCTAGAAATTGGAAGAATATTTTAAAACTATTAAAAATCTTCTTTTTTTAAAAAAAAAATGTGTTTCTCATGTGTCAAAAAACTGACAAGAGAAACAAAAAATCCAGACCTTTTGAGATTCTTCACAGTGCCAAATTCATATGTTCATTTGCACAGGTAATAGCAATTTTCTTCACAGAAAATGGTATTTTTATACAGAAATACTATTTTCTGTGCAGCAAGTGTTTCCTGCGCAAAAAAATGTACATGTGAACTTTGCTCGTAGCAATCCTCTAAGTTTAAAGTATTTTCAAAAATGGCAGTTCTCACAGACTTCCGGGAAGTAAGAAGAAAATTGTTAGAATTATTAATTGCTTCTTTGGGTAGAAAACTATTGAAAAATTACACCCCTCCTCTCATCTAATTTTGGAAGCTAAGTTGGGTCAGTCCTGGGTAGTACTTCGATGAGAGTCCACCATGGAAAAACACTGATCCTCATACAGGGCTAGTAAAGAACACTGTCACTCACAGTTGACAGTCCTAGTTAAGATGGGCCACTGACCCAATTCAGTATAAGGCAGGTAGTGTCCTATGCTGGCTGTCAGCCAAGACTTACAGCTCTCTAATTAGAGCCTCTTATCAGCAGACACGAGCTAAGTTTGCAGTAGTTTGTCAGCAAATTACAGGTCGTTGGGTTTGCAGTCCAAGTCTACAGTAAATCCAGAGAGACAGTCCAGTAGTGAAGTCCATACACAAAGTGAAAGTCAAGGTTTCTAGAAGCACGAGCAAGGAATCTGAATGCAAACTGGGTTGCTTCCACCAGCAGGAACAGTTGCTTGCAACAGCTTCCTTCTACTCATTTCCCTCATTATATAGGTTGCGAGCCTCTCTCGGCTGTTTGTTTAATTAATGAGATCTTACTATAGAAATGCAAGACACCTAGGCTCTCTCTTTTCCACCTACATTAGCTGCTGCAAATATTGTCATTCTCTTGTCTCTGTGTTGTGGATGTCGGGAAGGGTCCTGTCTGGGTACCGGGATAGAGGCCATGACAGATACCCCTCCACTGTTACATCAGCATAACATGCTGAACATACCCAAATTCATTTGTTGGAAGCTAAGTTCCTCTTTGGACAAGAAATCAAAAAGTAATAAGGTGGTGTTACCCTGTTTACTGGGGGGGGGTCCCGGGAGGGACACCTAAATAACCAAACAACAACACAACTTTGGAGAAAATTAGCTGGAGCACTCACAAAAGCTAGCGAGAGGCAGGGTAACTTAGCAGGATCTTGCAACCCAGCGTCTACGGGGTCAGGTCAGTCGGGCAGTCAGACGGGTTGAAACAATAATGATGTTTATTAAGTACAGACAAATGTTAAAGACACCACAGTCACACAGCTAACTAAAGACTCAGAGATTGACTTGGAGTAGGGATTTTTAGAGGGAAATGGGTGATACGACACCTGTCTCATAGTCCTGGACCTTGAGAGCGAAGTTGGGATGTGATGAAGAAGCTCCGCAAGTGGGGCTGAGGGGAGGCTTGCCAAACAAAGCGGCGGCAAGGCTGGATGGAACTTGGGAGCGATCCGAGGAAGGTCTCGGAATTGGGGGGTTTTATAGGGTGAATTGTGACTGCAGGCCATACCTTACTTGGTGAGAACAATGTGATTTAGGAGCAGGACAAAGCTTTGAAAAGGTCAGAATTTAGCATGATTGAATTAGAGCCGAATTAACAATAGTGTAGCCAGTGTGCAAATGCGGAGCACTTAGTACAGCTTTGTCAGGTTGCCTGCTCGGGGCAGGGAGCCTTTGTTAGTATCGCGCACATGCAATGAGGTGCTTGCCGGAGAGGTCCCTGAAGCAACGAACTGGCTTTGTCTGGCCTGCCTGGGTGGAGGATGGAATGTCCAGCAATTATCGGCCGTGCCTGTTTACGTGCTTGTCTGGAGGCCTCACAAACACGTGGAGTGGAGTGGCAGAGGAAAGCCGAATTGTTTGATATCAAAGAGATATCGAGTACTATCTCCAGGTAGGCCTGGACCGTAGTAACAGTGGCTTTTTATGTTCCTAATGGTGCCATGAGATAAAACCATGAGGAAATGGCTCACAGACCACCTTGCCATAAAAACAGTCTTCTGCGACCTTGTGTTTTGGACTAGAACCTCCATCATACCCAGCTGTCATGGCCATTAGTGAATGCATTCTTAAGATCTATGCTTCATACTAAAAGTGGAGTGGAATAGCAAGGCTGAAAAGGAACATAGACTGATATAAATGCACTGGAATCCCACTGCATATTAAATGACATCTCCTTGCCTATACCTGAGCCTGGAAGTGTATACTTTAGACAGACCTGCTAAAGCCAAACATGGCCAATTGTCTTTTTTTTAAAAAAGCAATAAATAATGGATGCAGTGGTGAGTTTCTCTTCTTTGACTAATCAAAGCAATGGTTTGCTCTAAGCCAGGATGCTAAGCTGGTCTGAGTCATAAAACTGTTTATGGGTCTCAAGCGCAGCTGGCCTCATGCACAAAATTTGTGGAGGCTTTTCCTAAACATTAAATAATTCATGCCTGGATAAATATTTTACATGGACATGGCCCAAAACATAAATCCCTCCATTGGAGGAAGAAGAAACGAGGGAAAAAAAGAAAAAAAAACCTCTAGTAAGGCATTCTATATTGCAAACTTGGCTGTTTGGGAATGAAGAATGTCAATACGGAATTTCACACTAGAAATGGATCCTGTCTCCTGCAATGGGGAAGCAATATCGAGTTGGAAAACTAGATGGAAAGTCTCTCTGCTCTTATCAGCCATTCATCCTTTGCAGAGCTTGGAAAAAAATGGCAGAGGTATTCGAGGAGCTGTAGTCCAAAAAGTAACATTTCCAAACACTTGCTTCATGGATAGTTGCAAAGGTCGAATGCTGGTTGCAATTAAAAGAGAGAGAAAGGGAAGAAGATGGAACTACTGAAGAATTAATATGCATAAGTCAAGAAACTCCATGGTTAACATAAATATTTACATGCAGAGTCACATGATGGTTGAGCTCCTTGTTATGCAAATGAATAATTGGTTGCATAGTCAGATGCACAACTGAACACACAAGTGACATGCTAGCCATCTTAAATATTTGAAGGGATGCCACATAGAAGACGTAGGCCCTTTTCGCACGCAGTTTCTGTTGTGACAGGGCCCCTTGAGCATTGCGTAAATGGGAGTGGCGGTCCGTACGACGCACTCCCATTTATGCGACGCTCAAGAGCCAGACACAGAGCAGACAAGCACCTTTTTTTTTTTACTTTAAGCTGAAAATGGTGTGCAGTCACACAATGCTTCTGGGGCCCGCGTGCACTTACCTGCTGTGCGGTGCGTCAGGTGAGCCGGGCCGGTTGCGCTTCCTCCCCCAGCGCAGCCTACAGCTCCCAGGCTGCATTGTGGAAGAAAGGGGCGGGGAGTTCACGCGAGGGCAGTGTGACCGGTAACCCAGCTGCGTGAGAACGGAGGAGCACTGGGGGTGCCATCGTGCAAGAGGCTGCTTGTGCGAACAGCACCCCCCACCTCCACGAGCAAGTAACGTGTGGAAAGGGCCAAAGTGAACTTGTTTTCTCTTCTCCTGGAGACTGAAACACAAAGCAATGGATTCAGATTACAAGAAAAGAGATCTCACCTAAATATTAGGAAGAACTTTACTGTTTGACAATGGAATGCATTGCTTCAGAGGGTGGTGGAATCTGCTTTGGAAGTCTTTGAGCAGAGGTTGGATGGCTCTCTTTCAATAGTTCTATAGGTGGGTCTTCTTGCATCACAGGAGGTTGGACAAGATAGCCCTTGCTACCCCTTCCAACTCTAAGATTCTATGAATGTACATCTTCGTGGACTGTTACTACAAAAGGTGGGGGACCTTGAGGTCCAGCAGCAGTGCCAGTGTCTCCTTAGAAATTGGAGAAATTACAGCTCAAAGGAGGTGGGAGACATGGGGGTAATGGAGCATCTTTTCACTTGAGTATCCCTGTACTAACTGTAGAGAGGACTCCAGTTGAAGGTTTAAACAGGGTATTTTTGTTAGAAATTAACAGACACACATGCAAGAAATCAAGCAATCCCATGGAACCAGACTGAGTTTACAATCAGAAATCTACACATTTATGACTTATAATGCATTCCATGGAAGAAAGAAATATGCTTTCAGCATGTACAGACTTGAAAAAAACAAGGAACAGTTCTAAAATGCATATCATAATCACTGTCTCCATCATCATAATCATTGTCGTGTTTATTTATACCTCACATTTGGCTCAAAATTGGGACCCAGTGTGTTTTACAAATGAAAATGATTGTAATATAGTTGTAAAAGGTCAACATTAAAACAGAATTATATAATTCACAATATTAAAACAAATTAAAGCACTCTTTGAAAGGCTTAAAATGCAGTTTTAAAAACCACAGCTTCAAATGATACAGAGTCCCTTAAAAGCCCTTTCATTAAAAACTTTCAGTTCTAAAAGCCTGTCAGAATAATAATAATAATAATAATAATAATAATAATAATAATAATAATAATACCATCAGAACAGGAGCCCTGGTGGTGCAGTGGTTAAATGCCAGTACTGCAAGCCACAGGGTTGTGAGTTCGATCCTGCCAGGCTCCAAGGTTGACTCAGCCTTCCATCCTTTCGCAGGTTGGTAAAATGAGTACCCAGCCTGTTGGGGGCATGTATAGAAAATGTTTCGAAATACATGCTATTTGTAAGTTGTTTGCCGCCTCGATCCATATGGAGAGGAGGGATACAAATAAATAATAATAGCAATAAAAAAAACATGGATCTAAGCCATATGAAGGTTTCAGATGCACAAATATGCATCCATCTGGAAAAATGTACACAAATGTATGTGCAAAGTTCTATGCAAAGAGAAAAAAAAAAAGGCTTGCACAAATCCAGGATGGAGTTAGCAAAAAGTTGAAAATCAAAGAATTTCAAGGATCTTCCTATCCCCAATGTGCAGGTCTCCTTCCTGTTTCCACATGCGAAGGTCTCTTTTGTGGACCACAAAGCTGGACCATCTCCAATGGCAGGGTTGGCAATGCTGACAGTAATCAAGGGGCTTTTGAGGGGGTAGCACTTCTGAGCTGGCTGTTTGCTCTATTTGACATTTGAACAAAGGAGGCAATTTTCTAGAATTGTTTCATCTTTTCCTGTCAATTCAGTGAGGGTTGATAAGGGGCCCAGAATAGAAATGCCCAAAATATTTTACACTTTGGGATGTGATAGATTCTCATCCAGGCTTTCTGAAGCCAGCATCATCCCATCATTAGCCAACATCTACTTATACAAATCATTTTGGTCCCTTGTTAGTACCACCATACTGGGAAGTTAACAAGGCACTGGAAACTGAGGGACCTTCTGCCCTACACTGTTATAGTGCTATTATTCCACCTTCAACCTCCTGTGGAATCCAGGGGTTTGTAGTTTCCTGAGCCCAAAGAGCTCTTTGGCTGAGAATTCTAAAAGCCCCTCCCTAAACTGCAAACCATAGGATTCCACAGGAGGTTGAAAGTGGAATAATAGCACCACTACAATGTAGTGTGGAAAGACCCTGAGCTTCATGAGATCCCAGCACATACCGTATTCATGGTAAGCATATTAATTGCTCTTCCTGCTAGAAAATCAGTTGAATTAGAAATGAAATCATGTGTTGCTCAAATGGTGCACTCTTTTTTGAGTGCTTCTGTGTCTGACTACCTTTCTTTCATGCAGAAAATGAGCATCTAGGAGAAAATGTAAAGTTGAAGGCTTTCATGGCCACAATCCATAGGTTGCTGTGGGTTTTCCGGGCTTTGAGGCCATCTTCTATTAGTATTTTCTCCTGACGTTTTGCCTGCATCCGTGGCTGGCATCTTCAGAGGATCTGAAGATCCTCTGAAGATGCCAGCCACAGATGCAGACAAAATGTCAGGAGAAAATACTAACAGAACATGGCCTCAAAGCCCAGAAAACCCACAACAACATATCTAAGAGAAAAAATCATTGTGTACCTACACCTATCCTTGCTATGCTAGATTTCTAAAATATAGGCCAGGAAACTGGAGATGATAAACGCTAGTGTAACCACTGAGGAAGGCTTTGCCTACTACACTTCTGGAAGTGCAAATCAGGATTTTGTGTCGTGTTTGAATTCGAAGATCACAGCTGAGATCCTACATCAGGACTGCATAGCCTAGTATGCAGTGCTAATGCATTGATGGCACTATAAAACCCATTGTGCTGAATAGCTGCACTGCACCACTGAATACATACCCAAATAAATGTACACCCAGGCTTGCCCCTATGCATGCATATGTCCATGTGCAATGGCACCTGATATGGCAAGCCTGGGTGCACATTTATCTAAGTATGTGAGTATTCAGTTCAAGAACATAGAAAAGGGTATACTCACATTCCACATTGGCCAAAAGCTGCCAAACAACTTCTTTTGGAGACTCTATGTATGTGTAAGAACCCAGCGGAATTCTGGCCAATGTAATTTCCCTGAATGTATAAATCTACCCTGACTTTATGGTTTACTCCTAGAACATACTCATCTCTGAATTTCCCTTAAGAGCCAACTGAATTTGACTGCTATTTCTCTCCAGTCTCAGTCATAATCCCTCTATATTCTGGTTCTTTGGCCTCCCTCCAGAAAGTATTACTTGCATTGAAATGAGAATGCAAGCAGGGGAGTACCTGCTCCATTATTCCTATTTTCCTTCATATTATTTATATAGCCCCATCAAAGTGAATCACTTATATTTGAAATGATCCAGTTTTTTCTTCTTTTAGAAGATGTACATCTGAGGGCCTCTGACATCACAACAAGGGGGGCATAAGTTGGCAATATTTAATCTCCTACTGGGTACCGGGGAGATGAAATCTCTGTTTTCACCCTCCAATAATTAATACTTTTCACTTGTCCGCAACTGTGCTTATGGCAATCAGTTCAACTTAGCAGAAGTCTCTAATTTCATACATCAATAAACACTTCATCGGGAAGGAAGAGCTATCAAGCATAGTCATTGTTTACAGCCTATTCATCTTCATAAGCACTTGAGTATAAACAGAATATCGTCTCATTGAAGTTTCTCAAAAATATCCATCAATTTGACTTAAAACTGTGGGGAATGTGCTTGGAATGAGTCAAGAGAGGTTTGTTGTTCTTTAATTTTTTTTTTCTTCCTGATTCTCTGTGGTTAGAATATCAAAAGGGAGAAAAAGACAACCAGAAATGGAAGAAAGCAAAAACATTTCTTACAAGTGCATAAAGATATATCAGTGAATACCAAAGTCAAGAACATCCATGATTTCCACTTCCTAGGTGTGGTTGTGAAAACTGGAGATTAAAGAGAGCTGACAAAAAGAGAATCAGTTCATTTGAAATGTGCCAGTGGAGAGTTCTGTGGATTCCGTGTTACCCCAAAATATGAATGACTCAGAGGTCTACTCACAAGGCCAATACCTCCATAAAAGATGAGGAAAATTAGCTCAAGAGGAGGCCTGGGAAAGGGTTGTAACCAAATGAGAGCTTCCACCTATGCTTACAGATACTTGCACAGGGAAGAACCAACCAGAGATCCAAAATAAGCTAAAGTGTATTTTATTAAAGAATTATCACACTCATAAGATTGAGTCAGTCAATCACCCACACAAGGGAGAAGAGTTGGATGGTGAGGTTTAGGGAATGAGTGGTATTTACCGATCCAGAAAAGCAGCAAAGAAGCAGAGATGTGGCTTAGACACAGGTCTAAGGACAGTACAATTGGGAATCAGAGTAACACAGTGACATTCAACAACCAATGTATTGTTAGTTGGCTAGCAAAAACTAGGGGTTTATATACCCAATTTCTGCCTGGAGGGCAAAGGTGTCAACAACTCTCCAGCAACATGGACTATGGGATATGAACAGACTAACCAGCTTCCTAAGCTGTTTCTCATAAGGCATGGTTTCCAAGCCTTCAACCACCTTGGTTGCCCTCCTCTGGACATATTCCAGCCTGCCAATATTGTTCTTGAGCTGTGGTTTCCAGAACTGAACATTGTATTCCAGATGGGTTCTGACCAAGGTAGAAGAGAGTAGAACTATTATTTCGTGTGATCAAGACATTATACTCCTATTAATACAGCTTAGAACTACCTTGGCTTGTTTAGCTGTCACATGACACTGCTGTCTCACATTCAGCTTGTGGTCTACTTAGATTCCTAGATAATTTTCACATGTGCTGTGGTCAAGGCAGGTGCTGCCAGTCTTATAGCTACACATTTCATTTTTTGTTCTGAAAGGCACAAAAGTGTTTTTGTACGGAAAACAGCATTTTTTATGGAGGTTGGGGTATTTTCTGCACAGAAAATACTATCTCTAGAGATAAATATGTTGAATGCCGAAAATGTTTTTGTTTTTTTTCTCTGCAGAAAATTCTGTTGTTTGGGATCTTATTCTGTGGAATTTGCACAGAGACTTTGCTCAGAGAACAGCATTTCTGCATAGGAAACAGGATTTTCTGCCTCAAAAATAACATTTCTAGACAGGAATAATATTTCTTCCACAGAAAATGTTGTGTCTTATGCAGAAAAGTTTGGTTTCTGTACAAAAATACCATTTGAACAGCGTGAAACCCTCAAATGGCAACATTTTCTGCACAGCAGTAACATTTTCTACTTGACGAATTTTGCAATCCTTGAACTATGAAGATTCTTGCCGGTCCAGGATTGTCTTCATCAGGTTTTCCAAACACTCAAGAAACACAATGTTCAACCATTTATCAAACATTTTTGAATATTTGTTCCATCCTTAGTTCCTCATTGTCCCAAATATCTGAGAAATTTCAGGGCAAATGTGAAAGCTTTTGCTAGGGCAGAACATCCAAGCTGTTCCTTGAAAGGATGTTAAGAAAGTTTGGTAGAAGTTCAAAGCAGGGCATAGCACATTCCTAATCTCCCAGGTTTATGTCACTGTTCAGGACAAAATTCTAATACCTTTCAAAAAAGTTTCCTTTTAAAATAAAAATTCTTTCCCCCATACCACCTCCATGAATGCACTACTGCAAAGAGAAGAAAGACTCAGTTAAGTTGACATTTGTGGTAATGCATGATGGCAGGTGAATTAGGCGAGGAGTTAATTAAAGTCTGAGAGTTAATTAATGAGATCCACTGCACATTAAAGATCATTACTTCATCTGAAAAGAGTAATTAGAGAGCCGTTTCTGGTGCGCTTTTATTCTCTTGGGTGTTAACATTGACACACCACATAAGTCATTCGGTGCTAAGCAAATAATCCACCGGTCTCACTATTTATTCTGACTGAGGCACCACTGTAACAAGTGGAGCTGGAGGTAAGGATTCCCGTGTTATAGAATCTTCTCAGACTTTCCTTGGTTTAGGCTTGGATTAAATTTTAGAGTAGGCCAGAGCTGAGAAAGTGATATTCAAAAATTAATTACCATATATGCTTATATATCATAGAATCATAGAAATGTAGAGTTGGGAGAGACCCCAGGGGCCATCCAGTCCAACCCCCTGCCATGCAGGAACACCCTCAAAGCACTCCTGACAGATGACCATCCAGCCTCCACTTAGAAACTTCCAAAGAAGGAGACTCCACCGCACTCCGAGGCAGCAGATTCCACTGCCGGACAGCCCTGACTGTCAGGAAGTTCTTCCTGAGGTTCAGGTGGAATCTCCTTTCCTGCATATAGACCTCATGTATAAGTTGAGAGCAGGTTTGGGGAGAGTTATGGATTTTGATATGACCCATGGATAATTCAAGGGTCATTGCATAGAAAGGGAAAAGTGCCAGCACTATCTTGGGGAATAACCACCCTGGCTGTGTCCACCAACATTTTCCTGCCCAGGCATTCAAGAAAGGTCTTTTGCCACTCTACTTGGAGAAGGTGATGGTTCCTTTTTTTTTAATATAAGTTAAGGTTAAGTATTACCTCTTCTCAAAAAAAGGAACCATCCCCTTTCCAAGTAGAGTGGTGAAACACAAGAGCTTAGTCCATCTCAGAAGAACTTAAAAGCACCAGTCTCCTTTACTGTCTCAGCACTATGTTCAACTGAAGCACCATTTTCCCACCCAGGCATTCAAAAAGGCCAGAAGTGATGCTGCAGTAGAGAGAATAGAGAGGATTGGTGCTTCTTTTAGGTTCTCCTAGGTTGGACTAAGCTCTTACTTTTCACCACTGTACTCAGAGAAGGGGATGGTTCCTTAGAATGAAGGCAAAGTATTTCCATTGACCTGTCAATAAACTGACCTAGTTTTTTTGGATCAGTTTTTGACTTAGGCCATTTCTGCACTAGATTGTTCTAGTGTTATTATTCCCCTTTCAATATCCTATGGAATCCTGGGGTTTGCAGTTGAGGGAGGAGCATTTAGAATTCTCAGCCAGAGAGTTCTTTGGCCTCAGGAAACGAAAAAAAACAGAATTCCACAGGATGTAGAGAGTGGAATAATAGCACTATAACAGCATAGCGTGGAAATGGCCTAAAATTTTTAGACAAACACATGAGAATATATATAATAGTTATTGTTAGCATTCCAAGACTGCAAAGGAATTAATTATGGCTTCGGTTAAGAAAAATGTAATTGGTGATTGTCAAAAGTAACCTAACGGTTAACTTTTTGCTAATGTTAAAAAATGAAATAATCAAACATGATAAGCTGAGGACAAAACATAGCAAACCTAGGATCTCTCTCCCATCCTTCCCTCCTTCTCACTCTCTTACATACAGACATGAACAATGAGTGAAGCTCTCCAAGCAGGAATGCATCATTATACTGGCAGATGGCACACCTTAACCTGATTCGTGCTGCCACTCTCTCTTGCTCAGGGAAACAGTCGGTGAGCAATGTCAATTAAGAGCTTTCTGCGGAAAACCCAGACAGACCAGAGGGAAGAAGAGAAGGCAAGAGCCAAGCTGCATCACAAACAGGCTTTCTAAATTACAGGTGCCAAGATGCCAATAAAGCAATTATCCAAACAAAGCTAGAGAGCAGACAGAACGGGGACTAATTACAGGGAATTGTTAGTGCATCAAAAGGTGTAATTCCATTTGTTTTGTGTTCGAAAATGGTGATGCTATGGGGCCACTACATGGTTGACTGTCCACCTCAGAAGGTCATGGGATAACTCTGTAAATACAGGTACAAAACCAGCAGCGCTACACCAAGGATGTTGGCTGACATTCTACATTGGCTTCTCAGTTACACTTAACTATGTGGCATTTCCTAGACCATGTCCCAACCCACCTGAACAGCAAGCAGATGAATCGGGCAGAGGAGGTCTCCTCAGTTTCAAGCTAGGTCCATGGAAGAGGATGTTTCCAGCTCCCCTGCTACCAGCAAGTGAGCCAGCAAGAAGAACTTATGGTAGGGGTCCTGCTTCTGATTGTCACAGCATCACTTGCTGGTGGGAGGGACTGGTAACATCTAGCTCTTTGCATCTTGATTGAATGAACTTCCTTTGCCCAATCCAGCTACTCACGCTTAAGGGCAGCTGTGGTGATATTTACCGTATTTATCAGTATATAAAATGCACCAGTGTATAAGATACACCCCATTTTCAAACAGTATTTTTCAGGTGGGGAAAGCACATATAGTTTTCCAATAAGACCACATAGTCCTACTTAACACAGAGCAGTTGCCCAATCTGTAGCTTTGGGTTACAATGTCATAATTATCCAATATTGAATGCCAGCCCATATTAGCAAAGTTAAGGGTGCAACATTTAGGATGCAGAAAATTTCCCCATTTCTTTCTGCTTTTTTTTAAACCTTCTGGGACATAAACACTGCATGGGAATCTAAAAATCTAAAACCAGAGATGTTCCACAGGGTTATGATTTTTTGCTGGGTTTCTTCTTGAAGGAAGCAATGAATAATTTTAACAATTTTCTTCCCAGTGTGAAGAAGTCTGTGAAAACTACACAATTTTCCTAGCCTATTGGCAATTCAGGACTCATTCTGTGCTTCTGTGCAAAGTTTGTGTGTGGTTGTTTTCCACAGAAAACAGAATGTTTTGCACAGAAAACATTTCTTCATAGAAATATTGGAAACATTATTCTCTGCATGATGCAAAACAACCACATCTGAATGTTTCACAATGTTACTCGCCGCCAAACTGAATGTTCTCATCAGCCTAGAATTCTCTTCACCAGGGTTTCTTCATACCCCCCCCAGATGTTTTTTTACAATTTTTAAAATATGTTTGACTGTTCTTTGCATCTCTAATATTCCATTTTAATCAACACCCAGTACTCACAGAAATATTGGATTCTCTGAATTGCTACTGATCTAATGGCCCATTATTTCTTCTTACAAAAACATAAGCTCAGTGTGCAAATCTGCATCATTATTGTTTGAGTGAGAAGCCTTATGTCAAGCTGAAATGTTGTTACTCAATTTGTATAATTACAGAATGCGCTGTTAACATGAAATCAACAATTTTTCTTTTGAGAAAACTTCACAGAGCATCTGCATCCCATTTGTTTGTTTGGCACCCATGATTCCAGCACCAAATATAAAATAGTCCCAGTTCTGCCTGACGTTTATGGAGTTATCTTCTCTTAAAGTTGCTGTGATGGCAACAGAAGAAATTTTTAATTGGGGAGGGTGCTATTCTGGCCATTTCCACACTACGCTGCTATTATAGATCACAAGCTGAACATGAGTCAGCAGTGTGATCTGGCGGTCAAGAAAGCCAATGCGATTCTTGGTTGTATCAATAGGAGTATGATGTCTAGATCGAGGGAGGTAATGGTACCACTCTATTCTGCATTGGTTAGGCCTCATTTGGAATCCTGTGTCCAGTTCTGGGCACCTCAATTCAAGAAGGATATCCACAAGCTGGAACGTGTCCAGAGAAGGGTGACCAAAAAGATGAAGGGTCTGGAGCCCATGCCCTATGAGGAGCGGTTTAGGGAGCTGGGGACATTTAGTCTGCAGAAGAGAAGGTTAAGAGAGAACATAATAGCCATGTTTAAATATTTGAAGGGATGGCATGTTGGGGAGGGAGCAAACTTGTTCTCTTCCGCTCCAGAGACTAGGACAAGGAGCAATGGATTCAAGCTGCAGGAAGGGAGATTCCACTTGAACCTCAGGAAGAACTTCCTGATGGTCAGAGCTGTCCAGCAATGGAATATGCTGCCTCCATGGAGTGGTGGAGTCTCCTTCTTTGGAGGTTTTTAAGCAGAGGCTGGATGGCCATCTGTTGGGAATGCTTTGATGGGTGCTCCTACGTGGCAGGAGGTTGGACTCGATGGCCCCTGGGGTTTCTTCCAACTCTATGATTCTATGATTCTGTTCCACTTTCAACATCCTAAGGAATCCTATGAATTGAATCCTATTGTATCCTATCAATTGTATGTTCTGTTCTATAATGTTGCCAGTCAACACAAGAATTATATTGTACAATTAATGTATAACTCCACATCTGGAGATTCACAGTACACAACCTCAGTGTAGATTTTTGGCAAAAGTCTTGAGTAAAAATGTACTTTATATAAAGTACAATTTTTCTGTGCAATTGATCAATGAGTCAGTCAGTCAATATGAAAGCAACAACAAAAAGCTTTTTCACTCCTACCTAGTGCTGAATAATCTCATTGTAGTTGGAGAAAAAAGATTCAACAGGGTTTTTCAATGTGTTGAGCCACTTTTCTCATCAAAAAGAAATGCAAATCTTTTTTATATCTTTGATCTTACTAAAACTCACTTGGATTCACTTAAAACTACATCTAAAGGCAAAATAGAGACAGAGACTGTAGGAACACCTCAAAATTCCCAAAGAAGTTCCTCTTGTGTTTTACCAACATTCATTCTGTTTCCCTTGACATTTAGTCAAGTCCTCCCACACCGCCCATTGTTACTGTGGTTCAGACTTACCCGGTGATAGCACTAGATATCTCTTGATATCAAACTTATTTGGCCTTCACTTGACCTTTCTCTGCCACCCTGCTCCACATGTTTGCAAGGGCCACCAGACAAGCACGTAAACAGGCACGGCCGGTAATGGTTGGACATTCCAATCCCCACTTAGGCAGGCAGACTAATGCCACTCTGTTGCTTCAGGGACCATTTCTTGCAGACACACCTTGCTTAAGCGTGACTTTACACAAAGACGCAAGGCCCTGAGCTGGCACCCTCTCAAAGCTGAGCCATTTGCATACTGGCTGCACTACTGTCATCTAGCGCTAAGCTAATCATTTAAAACCTGACCTTTTCCAACGCTTTTGTCCCGCTCCAAACTCGCATTATTCTCACCGAGTATGGCATGGCCTGTAGGCACAATCCACCCTATAAAAAGCCCCCAATTCTGAGTCCACCTCGGATTGCTCTCTCACCCCATCCGGACCTCTCATCCCTTTCGGATCACTCCTGAGTTTCATCCAGCCTTGCTGTCGGTTTGTCCAGAGAGCTCTCCTCAGTGAGCTTTCTTTCCTGCAACTTCCGCTTCTCTCCAGGACTACGAGATAAGATGTCGTATCACCCATTACGCCTGAAAACTCTCATTTCTAATTTCTTAGTTAGCTGTGTGCTTGTGGTGTCTTTTCTGTGGTTTGTCCTTTAATAAAGATATAATTTTGCTATTTTAAAAACTGTCTCACTGCTCTTCTGACTTGATGCTGTATACATAGGGTTGCAAGATCCCTGCTAAGTTACCCTGCCTCTCGTTAGCTTAAGAGAGTGCTTGAGTTAATTTCCCCATCTTGTGTTTTTGCTTGGTTATTTGGGCACCCCTCCCGGGACCTCCAGAGAACAGGGTAACAGCATGGTTATTTTGCATTAGAGTTTTGGCGGGAACCAATTTCATGGAGAAAACTTCTTTTATCCATCATGTCAAGAGACTCTCAGATTTTGATAGGCCTGCTTGAGCAAATTTTAATAGAACACATTCAGGATCACAGTGAGCCAATGGTTTTTTCCCCTTGCATAAAACTGTGTAAAATATCAATAAGAGGCACACAAATGATGAGGTAGTAGTTAGAAATCCTCTTGTGCCATGTTAAGTTGGCTGTTTAGCACCAAATTATGTTGATTCTTCCCTTCTATAGGACACACTCATGCATAGCAGAGGAGCTTTTGAAATGTTTATGCATTATGATATTTGGACTAAAGTGAGCGTAGGCCCCATTAAAGTCCTCATGCCGAGTCTCTTATCAAGTCAATTCCTTAAGGATATAAAAAATGGAAACGGCTTTGTGATAGGAATAAAAATGCAACTCGGGAAGACTGCTTTGTTTTCCACAACAGAATTTGAGTTGCATTTAAAAAAAAAAAAAGCCAAGCTGATCTGAATTTAAAAGCAGGCACAAAAATGCCTGTGAAACAGTTACACTTACATATCTTCAAAATCCTGGCTTTGAAACCATAGGGCCGTGCAACTGGGTTTCTGCTTGCTATGATAAACTTTTCTATACGAGTGTCCCCTGTTATTCTTTCTCTGTAAGCACTCCCCCACACAGAAATTAAGTGTTGAGCTCCATGTGAAAAATGGAGTTTTATGAAGGGGACAGCAGCCTTTCAATTGTTGCCACCTTGGTAAGCCCTGTCCCAGGGTCTACAATTTTGATATATAATTAATCTAACCCACCAGAGAGGTCACCCTGACGTGCACGTAGGCAATAACAGTCATACGATCGAATGCACCAGGTCAGATCAGTAAACTCCCCAGTCACGTAGCCACAGCACACCTCATGTTGTGATAACCCATGGTGGACAAAAGGACCTTAACCTTTAAGGAGTCCACTTGAAGGGAGTAAAAGTGTTCCCAGTAAGTTGGGCACTGGAAGCCATAAAACCTTATCAAATCCATCTCATGAAACTCACACCACAGCCTCAAAGTGGAAGATGATCCTGTTATTTAGATGACACTCTGTTATCTTTCAAAAAAATGCCAGCGGTGGAGTTGTTTTCTTTTCTGTCCCTGTTTGTTTTCCTTGGGAGAGGATTTGCCTTCAAAGTAAATTTTTCCTACAAATTGTCCCCATTTTGGGGGCTAATTAGGCAAGAGAAAGGCAGAGAGGGAAGAAGAGGAGGAAGAAGTACGATGCCTCCCGGTCTTACCAACTGCCCGGTCCCCCCCCCCGATAGCTGCACAATCTCCCCAGTGTCTCTTCGATGAGCTGCTGTTCGATCTCTGCTTCTCGGACCAAGGACTTCAGGAAGAGGTGCAGTATCACCCAGACTATGAACCCCTCAACAGTCCCTCTATCTTATTTCCATTCTTTATTTCTTTTAGCCCTTGGATGTGTGTGTGTGTGTTTGCGTTAGTGTGAGCTTATTACTGTTCAATAAAGTCATTCATTGGACCTTTTTGTGTGATTTCTGACTGAGCCTGATCCCATAAAAATTGGGTAAAAGATCTCGCTAGGTTACCCTGCCTCTCGCATTGCTGTTGCTTGTGCTCCATTGAACTTATTTTTTCCCATCATTTGGAGCATATTGAGGTGTTCCTCTGGGACCCCCAGATGCTCAGGGTAACACTAGGCTGTTTCCATTGGTGGGACTGTTCTGAATCACATATGAAAAGATAATGCAGTTTATCTGGACTAAAACAATTTAAGCAACAGTCTGCAGGTCAGAGGTGACAAAATGAATGCTCATCCTATAAAATAAATTCCTTGCACTTAAAAAAAATGTGTCACCGCAGACATCCTAGCTGCCTCTATTAGAGGGCAATGACTTAAGAGGAGCAAAGAAGACATCATCCTTTGGATCTCACAGACATCCATGAATAGGTTCTCTTCTTTGTTAATAGGACCTACCCCTCCACCCTTTGATATCTTTTAATTGTCAAATATGATTTAATTGGCATAAATATAAATTATGCACTGCTATGGCTGCATGACCACGCTGGCTAAGAGGAAAAGGTGGCCAAACACCTGTGTTGCAAAGTTAGGTCAGGGAAGACCTCAAGGCATAGCCTGGTAATTGTCTGTTTGTGGGCATTCCATGAAAAACTGGTGGGCCACTGGATTAGACTCATCTTTACCACGGCTTTTAATGTTCAGACTCAAGAAAATATTTACTTTCTGTAAGACCTTGATTTGCTCCCCCTGAAATGAGCTAAATCTGCTGAACTGCTACAGTTTTTATAGCACTTTAGGTGGATGTGATGCTTCCTATGAATTACCCCTGTTAGCTTTGCTAGAACCATATATGATTGTGAAGGTAAAGCTTTCAGCAGCTCTGACAGAAGTCAAACTTAGTTTCCATCAGACATGAATGAAGACCTCCCATGAGTCTTGGAGTGGCTTTGTGTCTACTCTTGGCATGCTTTACGTGGAGGATGCCCCCCTAAATGAAGAAATTTTGCTGATGACCTATCTTTCCAATTAAGGTATTGTTTAAAGGGGGGAATAGCAAATGCCTCCTTCCAAAAGTGTTTTGTTTTTGTTTTTTTTGGTGACCATCATGAAAGTCACAAAAATTCTTGCCCTTCTCATCTTTGAACAGGAGAAAGTCCTACAAGGGTGGAGGCAGGGAGATTTTGGGTTCCCTTTAGAAACTCAGGACTTTCTACTGATTTGAAGACAATAGGTCCATACGGTTAGCTCTTTTGGGAGGTTATGATTTTCAGTCCTCACTATTTTCTTTTGCCAATTGCAAAAGCCGTGACCAAACAAAACAAAAAAAAACCCCACCATCTTCTCCATCTAGTGACCCCAGAAAGTGGATTAAACGAGGGCTGGAAGTGCTTCTTGTTTGAGTTCTCTCTACTGTCACGATGCACACTGTAGAAGTCCAGGCCACATCCTGCTCTATATTTCTTACATTCCATGTGTTGTTGTTGTTGTGCTGGTGGTGGTGGTGTGCCTTGCAGTCAACTATAACTCTTTGATGACCCTCCCTTGGGGTTTTCTGGGATAAATTTATACAGAGGAGATTTGTTCTTGCTTTCCTCTGAACATGAGAGAGCAAGACTTTGAAGGACATGCAATTGATTTCCATGGCTGAGTGAAGATCTGAACCTTGACCTCCTCAAGTCCTAATCAGAGGCCATTTTTGCACGGTGTTTTCCATGCGAAAGAGGGCCTGGAGCATCACGCAATTGTGAGGAGTGATCCACACGACGCACTCACAATCGCGTGACACTCCAGGGGCCAGCAGGTGCCAATCATGCACCTTTTCATTTTCAGCTAGAAACTGAAAATGGTGCAAGATCGCGCATTGCTCCCGGGCCCCGCGCACACTTACCTGGATCGCGGAGCCTCCGGAGCTGCGCCGATCACGCTTCCTGCCCCAGCGCAACCTGGAAAACTCCCAGGCTGCACTGCTGAAGGAAGAGGCGGGTCTCTCATGCGAGCAGGCAGCTCATGTGGAGCTGAAGGACCCCAGACACAAGAGCCTCCCATGAGAGGCTGCTCGCACAATTCCCATACCCCAGCACCAGAAGATGGTAAGGGTCATAGAATCATAGAGTTGGAAGACACTACAAAGAAATTCCATTAAACTCCCTGCCATGCAGGGATACACAAGCAAAAAATCCTGGGTAGAAGGTCATCCAGTCTCTGTCTAAAAATCTCCAAAGAAGGAGATTCCGTTACACTCTAAGCCAGAGTATTCCACTATAAAACTGTAAAAACTGTAAAAAAATCTTACCATCAGGAAGTTCTTCCTTGTGTTTAGGTGGAGTCTCTTTTCCTGTATTGTGAAGCCATTGCTCCATGTCCCAGTCTCTGGAGCAGCAGAAGAAAAGCTTGCTCCACCTTCCATATGGCACCCTTTCAGACATTTAACCTTGGATATCATGTCATCTCAATCGCTCAGATGTTCAAATGACTCCATCACATTGACTTCTCCTCTCTACCCGCCCCCAAATAATCACCTACCCAGTTAATAATCTTTCTTCAAGTGATCTTGTTTCTTAATCTGAGGAGGAGAGGAAATTCACTCACATCCTGTCCTTTTACCAAAGATGGGTCCCAAGGAAGTGTACGTAAGTTAAAATAAAAGCACAGAAAATAATATAGAAATCAGTAAGCAAAAACTTATAAAAAGTTGTTGAAATGCAATTGAACTCTCTCTAGAATTCATTCTAAAAGAACTCATTAAAAAGATATAGATCAATAAAACAGCACAGAATCAGGAGCCCTTGGACTCAGTTCCTAAAAGTCCATCTGAATAGAAAAGTTTTGAATCACTGATGGCAGGACAGCAAGAAGGCAGCTATTCTAACTTCCTTAGGGAGGGAGTTCCAAAGCCTGGGAGCAGCTACCAAGGACACCCTCATTATGAAGTCTGAAAGTCGCAGTTCACTAATAGTAATAAACAAATCATTAACCTCATTAAACACTATAGAAATGATTTGGTCACTGCAATGTGGAAATTACATGAGTGGGGTCCAACCAAATAGAAGATATCTGATGCTAGTTGTATTCTGTTAACTGTAATTTTAGACTGGAATAGAATTGGTAGTATTGCCGGTAGAGTATGAATCTCTTGTCACTGTAATTCCACTGAGCTTCCACTGTTGCAGGCTTCATAATGCTGTTTGAAAGTGTCGAGTTCCATCTGCCCATTGTTACTGCGGCCCAGGCCTACCCGGAGATAGCACTTAATATTGTTTTGAAATCAAACCATTCGGCTTTCCTCTGCCACCCCGCTCCACGTGTTTGCGAGGCTTCCGGACAAGCACGTAAACAGGCGCGGCCGATAATTCTGGACATTCCATTCTCCACCCAGGCAGGCCAGACAGAGCCGGTTCATCGCTTCAGGGACCTCTCCGGCAAACACCTCATTGCATATGTGCGATACTAACAAAGGCTCCCTGCCCCGAGCAGGTAGCCACACAAAGCTGCACTAAGCGCTCCACATTTGCATACTGGTTACACTATTGTTAATCATGCTAATCTCTGACCTTTCCAAGGTTTTGTCCCGCTCCTAAATCACATTGTTCTCACCAAGTAAGGTATGGCCTGCAGTCACAATTCACCCTATAAAAACCCCTGATTCCAAGACCTTCCTTGGACCGGTCCCGAGTTCCAGACCGCCTTGCTGCCACTTTGTTCAGTGAGCTCCCCTCAGTGAACTGGGTTGAGCTTCTTCCTTCGCACCCCAACTTCGCTCTCAAGGTCCAGGACTATGAGACAGGTGTCGTATCACCTGCTTCCCTCTAAAAATTCCCATTTCTGATTCTTTAGCTATCTGTGTGCCTGTGGTGTCTTTAATGTTTGTCTGTATTTAATAAAACATCATTTTTTCTATTTTAAACCATCTGGCTGCTTGGCTGACCTGACCCCGTAGACGCTGGGTTGCAAGATCCTGCTAAGTTACCTTGCCTCTCACTAGCTTCAGGGTAACACCATGCTGTTGCAGTTGTGTGCCTTCAAATAATTTCTGACTTAATGGTGACCCTAAGTTGGACCTACCACTAGGGCCATTTCCTCACACCTTTTCATTTTCAGCTAGAAACTGAAAATGGTGCAAGATCGCGCATTGCCCTTGGGCCCCACGCACACTTACCCGGATGCTGACGAGTCTGGAGCAGCGAAAACGCGTTGCTCCATGCGGCGACGGACTTACCTGGATGCAGGTAAGATCCATCCTAGCGTGTTTTCGCCTGTTTTTTCCTCCAAGTGTGGAAAGGGCCTATGATTCTATGATTCTATGAATGCAAAGGTGGGCAATTTCTGACCCTACTTGCATGCCCTAGGAGTCCGTCACCATTGTCCCAAACACCCCCAGCCCCCAAATGTATTTTTTAAATTAATTGTGGGACAAATCCCCATTCCACTCCAGAAGAGCTTCAGAACCCTGTACTACCTTCCAAAACCTCCATTTTGCTCTGTGGTCCCTTTCAAAATGCTAACAGAAAGGGATGCAATACCTCTTCCTGGTAACATTTTGAGAGAGACTGCAGAAGAAAACTAAGGAATTTCAGCTTGTTGAGAGGATAGGGGTCAGCCCTGTGGGGATTTTGGGTAAAACTGGTGTCTGGACTCCACACAATTTCCTATCCTTGTGATCACATTGAGGAATCATCAAAATGCCAGGGGGTGTCTGCTCAAAGATGAAATTTGAACAGACCCAAAAGAAACCATCTCAAAGCTGGTGGGAGGAATAAAATTCAGATCCCTTGCCAGTTTTGTCAAAGTTATTCCTGAACACTTCCCCTCTTGGGCCTTGCCTTGAACTTTGCAAGCGCTTGATTTCTGTGTACACTTGTGTGTGTGTGTGTGTGCATACATGTATGTGAGGAAAGCTGATATATGTCGGACTCTGATCTCTCCTTCTTTGCACTCAAAGCCTGACCAGAGGTGCCTTTGAGCTCCAAAGACATGAACTTTCTCTTTAGTCCAAGAGCACTCACTGTAGCCTAAGCAGTTTTGATCAAAGATCAAAGCATTGCAAAGATTAAACACTAAAAAGCAAGAACATGCTTGAAAAAGACGTCACAATATTCATGATGGAGCACCACATGCATCCAGATCAGGGATCCCAGAAATAAATGCCTATGTTTAAATATTTGAAGGGGTCTTGTATGGAAGATGGGGCAAGCTTGTTTTCTGCTGTTCCAGAGACTAGGATACAGAGCAATGGCTTCAAACAACAGGAAAAGAGATTCCACCTCTACATAAAGAAATAACTTCCTGATGGTAATGGCTGTTTGGCAGTGGGATATGCTGCTCCCTTGGAGTGTGGTGGAGTCTCCTTCTTTGGAGGTTTCCAAACAGAAGCTGGATGTCCATCTGTTAGGAGTGCTTTGATTGTGTATTCCTGCATGGCAGAAGGGGGTTGGACTGGATGGCCCTTGGGATCTCTTACAGCTCTATGGTTCTGTGATTCTAAATGCTGATAGCAACAGTAGTTGTAGTAGTAATAGTAGTAATATTATCCTGCCAATGTTCCACACACACATGTTCCCCTACACATGAGTTATGGCTATAGAGTAAAGTCCATATTCAGTTCACCGTTGTGTAACAAAGGCCCTTTCCACACCTTATCTTCTTCCGGCGCTGGGGTGTGGGGATCACACGAGCAGCCTCTGGTGAGAGGTTCTCGCATCGGGGTCCTTCAGCTCTGCACAAGTTGCCTGCTTGTGCGAGAGCCCCACCTCTTCCTTCTGCAGCGCTGCCTGGGATCTTCCCAGGCTGCACTGGAGCAGGAAGCATGACTGGTGCAGCTCCAGAGGCTCCGCACGCCAGGTAAGTGCGTGCGGGACCCGGGAGCAATGCGCGATCGTGCACCATTTTGGCTTCTAGCCGAAAATGAAAAGGTGCGCGATCAGCACCTTCCGACCCTTGGAGTGTCGCACAATTGTGAGTGCATCATGCAGATCGATCCTCACAATTGTGCAATGCTCCAGGTGCCATTCCACATGGAAAATGCCATGCGGAAAGGGCCAAAAACTTGTTACCCTGGCTTCTGGAGGTCCTGTGGGGGACACCTTGATTCACTCCGAAATGCAAAGGTTGGGGAAATTAGCAGAGCGCTGGCAATAGCCAAATGAGGGACAGGGTAACCCAAAAGAATCTTTTACCCAATTTTTACAGGGTCAGACCAAGCAAAAAAAGCCAGACAAACATACTAATAAATGGTTTTTATTAATAATTGTGTTCTCACGCACCAACACACTCACTCACACACACAAGGCCTATCGAGGAGGGAAAGAGGTGAAAATTGATAGGTGATTCAGCAGAGAGAGGGCAAAGGTGGTGATGTCACACCTATCCTGAAGTCTTCAGTCTGGGAAGCAGCAAGAAGGATGGAGCTCAGTGAAGAAAGGCAGCTGAGGGGATCACTCGACTAACAGAGTGCCGGTCTTCTAGTGTGGTGGCGAGTTCTCTGAAGATACTCTCAAAAACTGGGACTACTTATAGGGCAGAACGTACCTCGAAGGCAGGCCCTCTCATGGGAAGAACAATGGTCAAAATAGAGGGAAAAATGCAGCACAATAGCAACTTGATAGTTTGCATGATTTGTTCCAGCAGATGGACCTCACTCTCATAGGATTTTCCAAAGTTGTAGTGGCTCAACCTGGGGAAAACCTGGTAATCCCTTCAACTTGGCTATTCCTGAGGACTCCTTGTTCGTGTGAACATATCTAGCCTGAGATCTCCTTGGGGAAATATGACTGGGGATTTTCCTGGCTTTGACCTAGTTTTGGTCATTCGACCTATTTGTCTACGCACTCACCCAGACAACCTCTTTGGCATGGGGGGCATATCTGATATCAATTTTATATCCCCCAGAGATGGGGTCTGCCACTGGGTTAACAGTCTCACAAGTGTAACCGTTGAACATGAAGTTGCACACTGTTTAAATGTTCATCAATGTCTTCAGTGTGTTCCTTGATGCATGGCGACTGCAGAAACAACAAATGCATTCATAGATGCAAAATTGATTGCAGAAGATTGACATTCACCAGAAGGGTGGTGAAGTGAAACTGCCACTTAATTACATGAGTGCAGAGTTACACCATACAAGTAAGATGTAGGAATGTTATCATACACTGCAACCCTTCCTATGAGATATGTGATTTCCATAAATTGGACTTATGAATGACTGGTGATCATGATCAAGGTCACACTGTCCACAGAATGTGTTTGGGGTCATAAGACCAGATAGGATTATCTGGAAAAACCCAATGCCAATGGGTTTATGCTAATCCCTTCACCATTTCAAGCTCTTTTTTACAAGGATAAAATATAATGAAGATACCGATAGAATTCAAAGTCTTCTCGATGTTCCCACCAGATGTACCTGTGTTGATAGTGTGACTGACATGACAGACAGAAGAGGTTCCAAGAAAATATACAGGCTTGGGTAGGTCAACAACAACAACAATATGCAGCACATCAGACTGACAACTTTAAGGTTTTCATTGAAAACTTTACTTTTTACTTCGACTTTCCTCAGCCATTCATTCTTTTGAACTCCCTAATACTGATACTGGGTTGCTTTATTGCTACATAGTGGTCTATAAACTGTTTTGGGATTTGCATGTATGAGAAGCAGCACAGAAATATTTCCAAGAAATAAATAATCCCAAAGTGCTGGTGCCATGGCCAAGAGATTAAGTCCTAAATTACGGATGCACCAGGTGGTCTTAAACCACACTCCCTGACCTGCAATAAGCGAGTCCATAATGCTGAACTTCTTCATTATCCTTATTATCATCATTACCGAGGTAATATGCATGCATCGCTTCCAACACTCTGAACTTGAAGTCATATCCTTCTTTTCTTGACAACAAACCCAGGCAGGGAACATAAAAAAAAAAAGCTAGGGTAACTGCCATCATTATTATCTCTGAGCTCTGAAGCCTCAAAATGTATCTCCAGTTTCTTGCTTTACTCTTTTTGTCATCCATCAGAAAACAATGGTTTAAACTAAGTTAAGCGTGAGCTAATGGGAAGGGGAGTCTAAAAAAGAAATCATTAGATCCAAAGTGTTTTCTGTTGTACAAGATTAATTTAAAGAGAAGCAGCTCATGTACTAAAACAATTAATGTAGTGGATTCATAATGGATGCTTCCGGTAACTTCAGGAGAGAGAGGTTTTATGCCATCATGTATTTGATGTGGGGAACGGCTAATTTACTACTTGTCTTGCACCATGCAACGATAAACCTCTGGTTTGTTCACAAATAAATCTTCCAGGGAAATGAAGATTGTAAATTGTAAATAGCAGGTAATGTTTTTTGGCCATCAGTGTTGGGAAAGAGAAGATTCTTGGCAGGTTGTTCACAAGCATGATTTAGGCTAGCATCTCTCTAGTATTACCTGACCTTATTTTGTTGTAAGCAGTTAGGGATGATCTGAAAAGGAGAACATTTAGGCAACAGAAAAACACACATTGCCCTAAGTAAAGTCTTAGAGAAAGTGGTAGCAACACAATTCCATGCTTTCCTGGATGAAATAGCTTAGCTGGACCCATTCTCATCTGGCCAGGGATGGTTATGGACTGAAATAGTCTTGTTTTCCTTGGTGGGAGCTGGACAGGAGGACTGTGTCCCTACTGGTCTTAGTGGATCTTTGGTAACCTTCTGAGTCATTTGGCTGATACAGGACTTGGGGACATTGCCGTGTAGTGATTCCAGTCTTTCTTGGTTGAATATTCCCAGTAGGTGTTACCCTAAAATGTGGGTGACTCAGAGGTCCACACATGATGCCAATGCCTCTGTGAAATGGTGGGAAATATTAGCTCAAAGAGGAGGCCTACAAGAGGTGGATAACCTTAATGAGATCTTGTATACCTATGTCTACTGGTATGAGTGCAGGGAAGAACCAGCCAGAGATCCAAAAGGAAGCATATTTGTTTTATTGGGGGAATCAGTTTTATACGGAAAGCTCCCAAATGTGTGAACACATGCAAGAATACCCCCACCACATCCCCTCAGGCAACCCCAAACCTGTACTACCTCAAAATACCTTTGTTTTCCTATGCAGTGCTACTAAATATGGTGACAAGAAGTGAAGTGACATCATTTCCTGTTGCCATTTGGAGTTGCACTGCATAGGAAAATGGAAGTATTGGGGCTTGCAATAGGGTGGGTACAGCCTTCAGGGAGGTCAGGAGAAAATATGCCCCTGGCCTTCCCTCATTTGGCCATCCCTGTTGTACAGTCTAGAGATGTGACCTTTTTATGTTAAGGAAGGACGAATGACCATCTCTTCTTAGAAGGCCACAAGGTGTAGAAAGTTTACCTAGAGAAATGGGAGATGTCGCAAATCATAACCTAGGAGATGTGGTTTTGAATTCCTTGTTTCTCCTCCTTCTCCTTCCTTGTGGGCTATGCATACTCATGTGTTTGATCCACACATTCTCTTTAAAAAGAAAGAAAATCTTCCCTTGCACTTTGCATTCTGCACAGCTTGCTGCCCCGGAGCTTAATATACAGCCTCCTGGATTTCATTGCCAAGATATGGTACTTTTGCTTTTATCTCCGTGGGTTCTCATTTCCTGATGGCAACGTGAATATCTCAATACCCTGGTGGATTTATGGGACAAGCTGCAGACAGCAAGGTTTCCTTAGCAATTAGTACACCTGCCTACTTTTTGTGACCCCAATTCCCACAGGCTTGGGCTAATAATACATGGAACGGCTGAAGTCTTGAGGGAGCTTAAGAAGTCATGCAGGTGTTTAAGGACTTTTTGAACATTATTAGCTTCTCCGTTCTCCTTTAGAGGTTGACAGAGCTAAATCTGAAGTGTTTCAAATACACAGCCAAATGGAACTGCTTTGAACAGACTCAAGCAACTTCAGCATTAGAAGCCCCTCACTGCTTTCTTCAAACCCCAATGGCCTCAACCCTCTCCTCCGTTTTCTCAAGCTTTTCCAACTGCTCTTCCACAATAAACTGGACTTCCACATCAAGGAATCAGGGTTATTCTGAACAGGTATCGAGAGGCAAGTGATAACTCAAGCTGTACCCTATCAAACAGAAATTATGATGAGGAATTTCCCAGAATAAAAGAAGTGGTACTTCAAATGTAAATATTCACTGAATATTTAGGGACCCAGAGATAAAATTTGAACCATTAAGCACCCCAAAATCTCATCTGTGGCTAGATGAATCTGTCAATTTTCAGTTTCTTCTGATCTTTAAGCCTCAAGGTCCTCTGAATATGCAGACATTCATCAGTTTTGGTGGATTTTTATCATGGAATCATAGAGTTTGGAGGGGCCCCATAGGCCAAAGGATCCACCACTGCCCCACACACACACAGAGGAAGAGATCCCCACTGCAACTCTGGGGAATTGGTTACTTTGCCAAACCACTCTTACTTTCAAGAAGTTCTTTCTAAAGTTAAATTGAAATCTCCCCTCCTGTCATTTAAACTTAGACCTGGACCTACCCTCTGGGACAGCAAAGAACAAACTTGCACCCTAATCTCTGTGATAAACCTTTAGCTATTCAAAGAGTGCAAGAGTGTCATTTGTCTCTCTCCTCAGTCTTTGGCCCTTTTCACACCGCATTTGCCATGCAAAAGGGCACCTGGAGCATTGTGCAATTGTGAGGAGCAATCTGCACGACACACTCACAATCACACGATGCTCCAGGGGCTGGCAAGCGCCGATTGCACACCTTTTCATTTTTGGTTGGAAGCCAAAAATGGTGCACGATCACGCATTGCTCCTGGGCCCCACATGCACTTACCTGGCGTGTAGAGCCTCCAGAGCCACACCAGTCCACTTGTAATTGTAGACTGTGAGTTCCTTAAATGACACACAGAAAAGGAGAAAAGAAGGGAGGGAAATAAATGGAATAAACTAAGATAAAATGAAAATAATAGTGGGAGTAAAATAAAACACATCTGATTATGCTGCCGCCATCTTCCCTCTTGAGCCACGCCAGTCCTGCTTCCTGCCCCAGCGCAGCCTGGGAAACTCTCAGGCTGCACTCCAGAAAGAAAAGGCAGGGATCTCACGCAAGCAGACAGCTCGTGTGGAGTTGAAGCAGTACGGACATGAAAGCCTCTCGCCGGAGGCTGCTTGTGCGATCCCTGCACCCCAGCACTGGAAAAAGGTAAGGTGCAGAAAGGGCTTTTTCCTTGGCAGGCTGAACATGTCCAGCTCCCTAAGCCTTTCCTCATATGTTTTGTTCTTCATACATCCTTGGTGGCTTTCTCTGAAAATGCTCCAACTTGTCTATATCCTTCCTAAAATAAGGTGCCCAGATCTGAAAACAGTAGTCCAGATGTTGCCTGATGTTGCCAGATGTAGTAGATGTAATAGATGTTGCCAGATGTAGTCCTGCATATAGCAGGATTGCTATTTCTTTTGTCTTGGAAGTAATGGTTCTGTTATGCAGGCTAGAATATTTTTCCCCTTCTTTGCTCCACCATCACACTGCTGGCTTATGTTCAACTTAGGATCAGCAGTAATCCCAAAGTCCTTTTCACATGTACTACTTCCAAACTGTAAGTGTGCATTTGGTTTTTGTGGCATAAATGTAAAATTTTTCATTTGTCTCTCTTGAATTTTGTTCTAATCGTTTCAGCCCAATTTTCTAGTTTATCAAGCTCCTTTTGAATTCTATTCCTGCCTTCCTATCTGTTAGCTGCTTCTTCCATTTGTGTGTTATCAGCAAGCTTGATAAGGATTTCCTCTAATCCATCACCCAGTCATTGATAAAAATGTTGAAGAGCACTTGACCCATGACAAAGCCCCGGGGCGCTTCCCTCAAGAATGTTCCTCAGCTTGAAGAGCAATCATTAATGGTGACTTTTTGAACATGGTTTTCCAACCAATCATGGATTCATCTGACAGTGTTCCGATCTTTCCCACATTTAATCAGTTTGCTAATCAAAATATCATGGGAGACTTTATCAAATGCTTTACTGAAATCCAGATAAATGACTCAAATGGAGCCAGTGGTTTGAACATTGGACTACAACTCTAGAGACCAGGGTCTGAATCTTTGTTCAGCCATGGAAGCCCACTGGCTGACCTTGGGCAAGTCACACTCTCTCAGCCTCAGAGGAAGGCAAAGGGAAATCCCCTCTGCCCAAATCTTTCCAAGAAAACCCTATGATAGGTTCACCTTTGGGTCACCATAAGTCAGGAATGACTTGACAGCACTCAACAATAGCATTTCCACCATCTACTAAACTATCAATACAGGTACAATATTCATTTGGTAGGATTTCCTCTTGACAAACCCATGCTGGCTTCTACTAATCACTGCATTGTCATTCAGATACCTGTAGACAGACTCCTAATATTTTGCCTGGTATTGATGTCAAGTTTGTTGGTCTATAGTTCCCTTGATCTTCTTTTTTGCTGTTTTTTCAGAAGAAGGATAATGTTTGCCATTCACCAGTTCTCTGGCACTTCACATGTTATCCAGGATGTCTCAAAAATGACAGCAAATGGTTCAGAGAGTATGTCAAGAAAGCACTGAAATGAAATTCTCACTTTTCTCTTCTTGTGGAGAGAATAGTGGCAGCTCACATCTCCCATAACGAAGGGATGTTCAGTCCACTCTAGGTTTTAGGCTGAACTTTAAGAGCAGTGCCCAAAGTACTGAACCCTATCTCAAAAATAGGATGGGCAACTTGGACACTGTTATCCCAAAATGTGGGTGACCCAGGGGTCCACCTGAGATGTCTGTACCTCCATGAAACAGTGGGGAATTATTAGCTCTGAAAGAGGGGGGTAACCTAATGAGATCTTTTACACCTATGTTTAGCAGTACTTCTGCAGGGAAGAACCAGCCAGAGATCTAAAAGTATGCTTAATTGTGTTTTATTTGGGAGAATTGCAATCACAAACACAAAATCCAAGCAGTCATGCAAGCACACAAGACTAACTGAAGGAAAAGGGAAGAAAGTTTCAGATAGTAAGACTTCAGGGAGAAGTGGGTGATATTTTCCAATCCAGAAGAGCAGCAAAGAAGCAGCGATGTAGCTTAGACTTGCATCTAAGGAACTGTCCTTAGATAATCAGGATCAGAGCAACACAGTAGCAACCAGCAATTGGGTTACTGTAAGTTGACTGGCCAAAAAAGGGGATTTATAGCAATAGCATTTATTTCTATACCGCTTATCAACTGAGTGTTATTTAAGCGGTTTACAATGTGTTTTAGCTAATTGCCCCCAACAAGCTGGGTACTCATTTTACCGACCTGCGGAAGGATGGAAGACTGAGTCAACCTTGGAGCCCGGCAGGATCGAACTCACAACCTTGTGGTTGCAGTACTAGCATTTAACCACTGCACCACCAGAGCTCCTTTAAATACTCAGTTTCTGCCTGGAGGGCCAGGGTGTGACTGGCTCTCCCGGTAAGTAAACAATGGAGTTTGCAGAGTGGACAATGAGGTCCAGAATTGGCTAATGGTCTCAGCATTAGGTGGCAAAGGGCTAATGGTTCTTCTGATAGCTCTGACAGGTTTAGGACAAAGGAAAGTTTTGCTTGATCAGAGGGAAAAGGGTTAAGCCAATCAGTCATCTTGTGGGGATCTCCCTGATGGTATCATCCATAAGGTCAAATCATTAAAGCTCTGGAGTTTCAGGTGATTTCCTGACTATGACCCGGCTATGCCTAGAGGTATTTTCTGACCTAATTAAATGCACATGTTCGACCAGTCTTTTCTTCTTATCCAGCCCAGCCATACAGCCATAGCAGGGCATGTTTTATATTAATGCCAATTAATATATTTTAAAAATTAAACCGTATCAAGGTGTGAGGGGTACAGCCTGGTAACAACGCCTCCTTTCAGACTAAAATCCAGAGTGCATTTGCAAACCAATTGACATGAAAATGCCACAAAGAAAGAGTTAGCGTTTCCAGATATAGCTTTGGTACAAATTCCTAAAAGAGTCACTCTCTCTCTCTTTTTCTCTCATCTTCTCCTACTCCTTTCTGCTCTCTTTATCTTCTGGTAGCTCTCCATACAGAGATAGCCATCATTTCCTCCTCTCTCCCAAGTAAGAAGCAAGATAAGTGCTGATAGGAGCCAATTAAGAGTGTGCTGACAAGACAGCAGCCCCTACAGTGATACACATCTGATCAACAAAGCTTTTCCAAGTTCTGCTGTCTCTGTGTTTTCTATATCAGCATCAAAGTACATGTCTCCACTACCAACAAGTGGCTTGAGTTTATTGGAGCAATGATTCCAATGTCTCTGGCATCCTGTGACTCTGAATTGTAATGTGAATTCAAACTGCTAGTGATGACATTCAAAGCCCTGAAACACTCAGAACCTCGATAGTTGCCACATGTACCAACCAAGAACTGAGACATGCTGGTAAGGCCTTGCTTCACTTCTCACCAATAACGATGATACCAATGTAATTTATTTCTATCAAGATGTGGTTTGAGATTAGAACTGGACAGTGTAAACTCCACGTTAATTGTGCAATATAGTCCTTTTGTTGAATGGAACCATTGATCAAGTGAGCTGTGACACCATAGCCATTTCCATACTAGACTGTTATAGTGCTATTATTCCACTTTCAACATCTTATGGAATACTTGGGTTTGCCATTTAGGGAGGGGCCTCAGAGGATGTTGAAAGCAGAATAATAGCACTATAACAGTCTAGTGTGGAAATGGCCCATATGCGTGACCCCATGCACAAGCAAAACGCTTGCACATCCATGAGCAAAGTGCAATGTATCTACATGCACAATATACGTCGGTGTGCAATGGCCATGTGTATCTCTGTGCAAAGTGAACCCATGAGCAAAGCCATCAGAAGTGCAACTCCATTTCTGCAGCTGTGAAATAAAGACAGTCATTTTTCTTCAAGTGTCCAGTGATTTCCATAAGGGAAGCTCACACATGTATAAGAAGCCTCCAAAATTCTGGCTGTGGTCTAACCTGAGTTTGAACTGGAGTAGGTTTTCAGTTACACTGTATACTTCTCAGTTATTCCTCCTTCCTTTCTTCTCTTTGCAACTTTTTACAGAAATTCTCCTCCTCTTTCTTTCTTTCTTTCTTTCTTTCTTTCTTTCTTTCTTTCTTTCTTTCTTTCTCTTGCTTTTACGTTATTTTATTTCTGAACACTCACATGGCTCTCAGATTTTGTCCTACTGCTGTCTAATGTGAAGTTTTCATGCTTGCATTTGTACCCATGAAGACTAGAAAAGTTTCTTTACCTTTTTCATTTCTCCTTCTTGAGGAATGAAGAGCTCAGGTCTTCCCTGGTTCTACTGAGCTCAGCTGCACCAGCCCATCCCACCAAGCAAATGATTTCCTTTCTTGTAGAGACATCCTTATCAGAAGAAAGTAATTCTTCCTCCCTATCAGGACTTCTTGGCAAAGGAAGGGGGAGTTCAGCTCATCTTTCCCAAGCACCCCCTCTGGTATTAAAAATAAATTAGATATAAAGAAGGAGCTCCTAAGAGATTAAGCAGAAACCAAGATTTTGAGCGCAATTATTCATGAGCAAAGAACTTTGCTATTGGGGAGGATGCTATCTATGAATAATAAAGGGACTGCTTTTGTATTCATCATCTGGATGCCTCATGATTAAATGGTGGTTGTTCACAAAATTACATGTGAGAAGAGGGAGGAAGGAAAGAGCGAGAGATAGGGAGGAAGGGAAAGAGAGAAAATGCAGAAGATACAAGAACTTTAAAAATGCTGATGCTGTAAATCAAGCAGAACCAATCTTCTGTCTTCCCAAACATCACTTAAAGGAAAATTAATGCTGCGCACCCAGAAACTAAGCCTTCACCTATGAGTAATAGAAAAAAAGCTGTTCCAGCCCCTTACATAATTAGAAATAATGGCTTCCTCCCATTTTATGGAGACAGAGGAAAGGATAAGTTGAGTCGGCAGAAGAAGAAGATGGATAGAAGTTTCTCAGCACCTACTTCTCATTTACTAGTCACATATTTCTGGCCGCTGTGGAGCTTGACATTTTTTCCTGTGAAAAGAAGAGTGAAATGTTTTGCCTCATATTTTTTTTTGGATGCATGTGTCAAAAGGGAAAACAAATGTGGACGTAGGCATGGAACGCATAAATTTCTGTTTTCTAATCAATCCACTCATCTACAGATAACACTTTGCCCTGGACACGTGTGCCAGTCGTTTAGTGAAAATCAAACACCACGAATCAGTCTTTCACGCATTAACTCAGGACTGAGCTAGTGTTGCACAGCCTTCTAAGAGGCTGAAGAGTTCATTTGCAGTGGCACCCATTCGAATCTTCCTGAGGATATGAACACACTAAGGCCATTTCTGCACTAGCCAGTTATAGTGTGATGATTCCACTTTCAACATCCTCTGGAATCCTGGGGTTTGCAGTTTACAGGATGTAAACTACAAACCACAGAATTCCACAGGATGTTGAAAGTGGAATAATAGCACTATAACAGTATAGCGTGGAAATGGACAATGTCAATGAGATAGTAAATCCATTCTTGGTTTTACTCTGAATTTTAGTGATAATGGGCTTTACTCATTATCCAGGCAACATAGCTGAAAGGGAATAGTTTTCTCTCCAAGTAAACTAGGGGTTAATGGGGTATTGGGTTTAAGTTACATTTATTTCCTCACAAATTTAAAAGAGTTATGCAAGATGCTGAACACTATCAGCACGTCTTTCAAAGTTTGGACTAAACTCTGGAACGAATTCACTTTTTTCTTCCTATGTCAGTGTTGGCTAGACCCCAGAAACAGTTTTAGCATAGGAGAATTACTTCGTGGACTATCATTCCCAGCATCCACCAGCCAGTCATGCTGCTTACGAGTCTAGGATATCAATAGAAACATGTAATCAATAGAAATGCCCTCTCCAAAATCTCTTGCATCTGCATCTATGTTTGATGGATCAATGAAAACAAGTCCAGTCCCCTGAAAAAAATGTACACTCATAATAGGTAAACAAAGTAAATGTAAAGGGGCACTTATTCTAGTTAAGGGTTTGGCAAATCTGAAGCCATTTCCGCAGTAGACTTTAATAGCACTATGATTTCACTTGAAACATCCTGGGGTTTGCAGTTTCAAGAGGGGCCACGGCCCCTCCCAAACTGCAAACCCCAGGATTCCATAGGATGTTTCAACTGAAATCATAACACTATAAAAGTCTAGTGTGGAAATGGCCTAAGTATTAGCATTGTCAATCTGTGTGGTCAGTTCACCCTATGAACAAGAAACCTCTAAGAAATGCTTATTTGAAGCCCTTCTCATGTTTTGTAAATTCATAGCCGTGGCTTCCTGTTGTAAGGTAGTCCATCTGTAATGTGGTCTTCTTTTTTTCCTACTGTCCACATCTTCTCCCATCATTACCATCTCTTCCAGTGAGTCTTCTTATGACATCTCCAAAGTACAATGGCCTCCATTTTATCCATTTGAGCTTTTTGTCAGAACGCGGTGAGACTTCAAACTTGATTTGCTTTCAGACCTGTTTATTTGTCTTTCTAGTAGTCCATGGCATTCATGGTAAACATCTCCTCCAGCACCATATTTCAAATAAAACTTTTTTACCCTTGTCAATTTTTTTCACAGTCCAGCTTTCACGTCAACACCTAGAAATCAAAATACCATGACAAGGATGGTCCTCACTTTGGTATACAATGATGATGTACCTTTATCCTTGAGGATCTTATCTAGTTCCTTCATAGCTACTTTTCCAAGTCTTAGCCTTCATCTGGTTTCTTGACTACCATCTTCATTTTGATTGATTCTCACACAGATATTTGGCCGGAAATTAATATATTTTTAAAAAAATCGTATTTGGAGGGCTTTCAAAATAGAGTGTTTATTCACACGTTTCCAGAGAAATGACAGTGCTCTAGACTTTATTAACAGGTCGGATCATTACAAGGGGCCTTGGATTCATTGTAACATTTAGTTAGTTTGCACAAATGTTTCCACGTGGAAATACTGCATTTCACCCTGATTTCCATTTTGAAATCTTCACCACATACTTAATGATTAAAATGCATTAACTGGAAGTTATATTTGTCATTACCTATGAAGATTTTTTCCTTCACAAAGCAATGGCAATACCCTTAATGTACCTGCCTACTGTTTTCTCCGCCCTGTCCCATGAAATTTGTCTTAGAATCATCGATTTGGAAAAGACCACAAGGGCCACCCAGTCCAACCCCGTTCTGCCACAATCAAAGCATTCTGAACAGATGGCCTTCTGGCCTCTGTTTCAAAACCTCCAAAGGAGGAGACTCCACACACTACAAAGCAATATATCCCATTGTCAAACTGCTCCTACTTTCGGGAAGGTCTTAATGTTTAGGTAGAATCTCTTTTCCTACAGTTTGAAGCCATTGCTCTGTGTCCTAGGCCCTGCATCCTGCAACATCCTGGCATCATACCAGTAGTGCCTTTGCTAGGATGGGAGCAGGACTCACACTCTCCTCTGCACCCAACCAATTGCTAGTGGATGGATTGCATTCGAGACATACTCCTTCCTTCCACAATGCAGCCAGTCTCTTCCTGGGCTGCACTAAGGAGGGAAGTGCTTGATCACACATCCGCCCTTCCCACAAGACCATTGGCAATGCAGTCATTGTGCAATGGGAGCCACTACTAGATCTTTTCCAGTAATGGTATACCACGCTATCGAGACGGATGAGAGCATGGAAGCAGTGGGATGATAAGGAGCCCTGGTGGCGAAGTGGTTAAATGCTAGTACTGCAGCCACAAGGTTGTGAGTTCGATCCTGCCAGGGTCCAGGTTGACTTCAGCCTTCCATCCTTCTGCAGGTCGGTAAAATGAGTACCCAGTTTGTTGGGGACAATTAGCTAAAAAACACATTGTAAACCGCTTAGAGAGCACTTAGCTGATAAGCGGTATAGAAATACATGCTATTTGTAATGTATAATGTATTTCATGTTGTTACCGCCTCGATCTATGTGGAGAGGCGGGAAAATAAATAAATATGATGATGATGATGATGATGATGATGATGAGGGGATGATGTGGTCGTGCAATGGCCTGCATCATGGACTGGCAGCAACATGTCCCCATGTGGTGATGACACTGCTGTGCAGAAAGGGTTCTAGTCTCTGGAGCAGCAGCAACCAAGATAAAGCCATTTTCATTGTGCCATCCTTTCAAATATGTAAAAAATGGCTGTCATGTCACCTCTTAACTTTCTCTTATCCAGGTTGAACATACCCAGCACCCTAATGATCCTCACAGAGAATGGTTTCCAGGTCTTTTAGTTTTAGTTGCTGTCTTCTGAATGCTTTCCAGTTTGTCAATATCCTTCTTGAATTGTGGTGCCCAGAACTGGACACAGTATTCCAGGTGAGATGTGATCAAAGCAGAACAGAGTGGTACTATTATGTCCCTCAACCTAGACACCCCAGCATCTTGCTAATTTTTTTGTCTAGACCTTATTTGGAAAGCATAGGAGTTGAAAGAGAAAGCAACCCAGTGAAACAAGTCTCAAATGCAGCCCTATTTATAGAAAGATATTTTCCAGAAAAGGGAGAAATATGAAGGTCACAGTTCCCTGGGAAGTTGTCCTGCTTTAAGACCTCTTGAAAAATAAGGGAAATGTGCAGAAACTTACCTAGCAGAACTTGTTGCTGGACTGTGGCCAAAGCAATCAAAACGACATTCCATTTTTTTTTAATGTCAGAAACCATTATGTTGTCCTTGCAGAATGTTGATTATTTAGCTAGAAACAGTTATTCATACTTCTCTGTTTCTCCTGGAGACACAAATAAAGAAACAACAGCACACAATTAATAAAGTTACATTGGGGGGAAAAATAACATGGTATTGATTTGTCAGCTTTCCATTATGTTTTACAGCATCACTCAACCTTTTCCCGTCGACATGGGAGGCTGATGAAACTAAAATGGGTTTTATTTCTCAGTCATGGCCTTTTTTATTTTTAGTGGACATTTTTCTTCCATATCCTCCGCCACCCTTTGAAGGAAAAAAATTGTCCCTCTCCAAACAACATTTTTTAAAAATAATAATAATAATTCTCAGATGATCTGAATGCAAAAGGCAGATTTAAAACTCTGCCAGCGTATTATTCAGAGTGTGAAGAGAACATGTGGAAAAATTTGCATTGGATGCCTCTTCTGTTCACACATCTCTGAATGTATTGTGCTGCAGCAACTAAATAAACACAGGCTTTTTTTAAAAAACAAAACAAAATCTTTGTTTTAGTTCTAGTGTTCCAGCTTCCATATCTTTTTTTTTAAATTGCTTTACATTTTATTTTCGTTCTGCCTTTGCTTTATTCACCACCCCACAAACTTGTGTTATGACATAGCTGTACCAATCATGCAAAGAAAATAAAAGTTGAGACTCTGCAGGAAATGGGTTGTAAAGGTATGTACCATCTCCCCTGTCTCCTCCCTCGAAACCCATCTGTCCATCTCTCTTTCTATAGCTAAAGGATGATTTCATCCTTCTAGACCAGGGCTTCTTAACCTTTGGTTCTCCAGATGTTTTGGACTCCAGCTCCCAGCATCCCTCACCATGGGCCATGCTGATTGGTGTTTCTGGGAGATGAAGTCCAAAGAAGCTGGAGGACCAAAGGTTGAGAACCACTGTAGACCTCTGGAGGCTCTCTAAGAGCCCGAGGTAACCTAGTAGATTTCCATGGTTGAGTGGGGATTTGAACACAGGTCTCCAGAGTGATCATCACAGAGTCACAGTTCCATCAACCTACGCACAAAAGTAGATGAAAGCCCCCCACCCACCCTAACTGCCGCTCTCCTGGCCTCAGAGGGAAAGAAGAAGGGGCAGGCAGAGCTCAGCACGGTTAGACCCAGAAGCAGATGAAAGACCCTCCTGTTACCAGGCGATACACCCCCACCCTTTGATATGGTGTAATTGGCAAATATAATTGACAAGATATATTAATTGGCTTTAATATAAAATGTGCTCTGATGTGACTGTACAGCTAAGCTGGACAAGAGGAAGAAGTCGGCCAAACACTTGTGCTGCAAAGTAGGTCAGAGACCCCCTCCAGGCATAGCCAGGTCATAGGCCCTTTTTGCATGATATGTCCACACAACACACTCACATTTGCGCAACGCTCCAGGGCCCGGCAGGGACCGCACACGCATTTTTTCATTTTCGGCTTAAGCTGAAAATGCTGCATGGTTGCGCATCGCTCCGGGGCTCCGCGCACACTTACCTTGCGTGTGGAGCCTCAGGAGATGGGCTGGTCACACTTCCTGTCCCAGGCTGCACTGCAAAGGAAGAGGCAGGAAGGAAGCAGGAAGGAAGAGGCAGGAATCATAGAATCATAGAATCATAGAAATGTAGAGTTGGAAGAGACCACACGGGCCATCCAGTCCAACTCCCTGTCATGCAGGAACACCCTCAAAAGCACTCCCGACAGATGGCCATCAATCCTCTGCTTAAAAACCTCCAAGGTAGGAGACTCCACTACTCTCCGAGGCAGCAGATTCCACTGCCGGACAGCCCTGACTGTCAGGAGTTCTTCCTGAGGTTCAGGTGGAATCTCCTTTCCTGCAGCTTGAATCCATTGCTCCTTGTCCTGGTTTCTGGAGCAGCAGAAAACAAGCCCCCTCCTTCCTCTACGTGGCATCCCTTCAAATATTTAAACATGGCCATCATGTCCCCTCTTAACCTCCTCTTCTGCAGACTAAACATACCCAGCTCTCTAGCTATCCCAAGGCATGTTTTCCAGGCCTCTCACCATTTTTGGGCACCCTCCTCTGGACTTGCTCCAGCTTGTCAATATCCCCTTGAATTGGGGTGCCCAGAACTGGACACAGTATTCAAGATGGGGTCTAACCAAAGCAGAGTAGAGTGGTACCAGTACCTCCCTCGATCTAGACACCATACTCCTGTTGATGCAGCCGAGAATTGCATTGGCTTTCTTGGCTGCCGCATCACACTGCTGACTCATGTTCAGCTTGTGGTCTATGAAGACTCCTAGATCCCTTTCACACGTACTGCTATCCAGCCAGTGTCCCCCATCCTATATTTCTGTATTCCATTATTTCTGCCTAAGTGTAGGACCTTGCATTTCTCTCTGTTGAATTTCATTTTGTTTGCCCTGGCCCAGCTCTCCAATCTATCCAGGTCATTTTGAATTTTGATCCTGTCCTCTGGCAATTAGCAACCCTCCCAATTTGGTGTCATCTGCAAATTTGATGAGCATGCCCTCTATTCCTTCATCTAAGTCATTGATAAAAATATTAACAGCACTGGGCCCAGGACAGAACCTTGTGGACCCCGCTAGTCACTTCCTCCAGGATGAAAAGCAGCCATTCGTGATCACCCGTTGGGTTCGGTCGGTCAGCCAATTACATATCCAATTAACAGTAGCCCTGTCTAGCCCACATTTTACTAGCTTCGATGCAAGAATGTCATGGGGAACTTTGTCAAAGGCCTTACTGAAATCGAGATATGCTACATCCACAGCATTCCCTTCGTCTATCAAGCTAGTAACTCTATCATAAAAAGAGATCAGATTAGTCTGCATGACTTATTTTTGAGAAATCCATGTTGACTTCTCGTGATTATTGCGTTGTTTTCTAAATGATTAGAAACTGAACGCTTAATGATCTGCTCCAGGATCTTTCCGGTACCCATGTCAGGCTGACTGGGCGATAATTATTTGGGTCCTCTTTTTTTTTCTCCTTCTTTAAGATGGGGATAACATTTGCTCTCTTCCAATCTGCTGGAACTTCTCCTGTCCTCCAAATTTTTCAAAATTATAGCAAGCGGTTCCGAAATGACCTCTGCCAGCTCTTTTAATATCCTAGGATGCAATTCATCTGGGCCCCGGAGATTTGAATTCATCCAATGCGGCCAGGTATTCCTGTACCACCTCTCTACTTATTAAGTGCCTCATTTCCTCTGCTTCCTCCCCTGCTCCCCTACCGCCAGGTTGAGTGCTTGTATCCTTCTGGGAAAATACGGAGGCAAAGAAGGTGTTAAGTAGCTCTGCCTTTCTCTCCCCCTGGAGTAATTCGCCATCTTCTCTGCGTAGCGACCCTACTGTCTCCTTCTTTTTCCTTTTGCTGCGGACATATTTAAAAAAACCCTTTTTATTGTTTTTAATGTCTCTAGCCAGCCTAAGTTCGTTCTGTGCTTTAGCCTTTCTGACCTCCTCCTCATCTCCTGGCTACTTGTTAAATTTTTTTTGGGGGTTTCCCCTTCTTCCATTTCCTATACGTGTTTCTCTTAACTCTTAGCTCAGCTGAGAGTTCTTTAGTCAACCATTCTGGTTTCTTCAGATGCCTTCCATTTTTCCTCCTTATTGGCACAGTTTTAGACTGTGCCGTCAGTATCTCCTTTTTTAAAGGGAAATTTTATCCCTCCTGAATTCCTTTCCCTTTCACTTTTCCTGAACGGAACCCCGGGGAGCAGCTCCCTAAGTTTACAGAAGTCCGTTTTTTTAAAAATCAAAGACGAGTGTCTGGCTACCCTTATCTTTCCTTCCCACTGAACCCCAAAATTCCAACAGGGCATGGTCACCCCCCCCAAAATTTTTCCCCCCTTTATTTTATTCACAAGGTCATCCCTGTTGGTCAAGACCAGATCTAAAATATTTTTTTTCCCCTTTTGTGGCCTCTTCCACCTTCTGGACCATGAAGTTGTCTGCAAGACAAGCAAGAAACTTGCTGGACCTTGCTGTCTTGGCAAAATTTGACTGCCAGCATATATCTGGGTAATTGAAATCTCCTATTATTACTGTATCTCTCCTCTTTGAATGTTCAGTCATTTGGTTGAGGAAGGCGTCATCCAAGTCCTCTAGCCTGGGTTGGAGGTCTGTAGTAAACCCCCACCTCAACATCCTATTTGTTTCTCGTTGCCTTAATTCTTACCCAAATGCTCTCTACCTGGCTTTCTGGGTTTAAGCCCAGGATCTCTTCACAGGTGAAAACATCCTTGACATACAAGGCTACTCCTCCTCTCTGTTTTTGGTCTATTTTTACAAAATAGGCTATACCCCTCTATTCCTATATTCCAATCATGAGACTCATCCCACCAGGTCTCAAGCCATGTGTATCAAATTGTATTTATTTTCTTGTACTAGGAGTACAAGCTCATCCTGCTTGTTTCCCATACTCCTTGCATTAGTGTAGAGACACTTAAGTCCCCAGGCCCTTCCTGCAGTCTGTACTATTGTTTGACCTCTCCCGCCATTGGCCGCTTGTACTACTTGTCCAGTATCATTTGGGCCTTTTCCCCCTGTGCTTCCTGAGTCCTTGCCCTGAATAATATTGTCTCCCTCCCCAGTGGATCTTAAATTAAAGACCTCTTTAAATTTCCTTGCAAGACTGTTTGCAAAAACATTCCTGCCCAGTTTCTTGCGAGGTGCAGCCCATCCCTTGCCAGCAAGCCCATGTTCATGAAAATTCAGGCCATGTTCCAAAAACCCAAACCGTTGTCTGGCGGCATGATGTGCGAGTTAGTTGTTGACCTCTACTATTGCCCTTTCCCTACATGCGGCGTATCTTTGAACAGGGAGGAGAGACGAAATCACCACTGGGACACCAAAGTGCTTCTTGCCAAGTGACTCGATATCCTTTGGCAGTCCTTTGCAATGTGGTTTAAGCTGCTCCTCGCAGTGTCATTGGTTCCCACATGCACCAAAATGAGGGCTATAGTCAGTGGGTTTGACTAGCCTGGTTAGCCTCTTTCGTTATGTGGTTGATCCTGGCCCCAGGAAGACAACAGACTTCTCGATTGAGCTTGTCCGTTTTGCAGATTGCTGTTTCAGTTCCTCTTAGCAAAGAGTCCCCAACAACCAGAACTCGCCTCCTCTGAGACTTGTCCTGGGCTCCGGCGAAACCTGTTCTACTCGGACTGCCTGGGCATTCTGTTTAGGCTGGGAGTGTTGATCTAGTCCCTGTTGGTGAAGTTTGATTCCTTCTTGTTGACATTCTGTTCTCTGTGTGGTGCTCCTCATTGTTCATAAGGCCAAGTAGTTCGAAGCGATTGTGTAGGTGAAGAAGCTCTGTCACCTTCCTCGTCCTTTCACTTCTCCGTGCGCCCCACCGCCTGTTTCCGGCTTCCCGGCAAGCTGTGGTGATTCCCATCTGGCAGCTCCTCCGTGCATTCGGTCTTCTGGTAGGTCTTCTCTGCCCTATCGAAAAACTCCTCCCCTTCCCTGAGAAGATGGACAAGGCCCAGAAATTCGTGCCTCCAGCTGGCGAACCTTCTCCTCCAAGAGGCCACCAGCTTGCACTTGGTGGAGCTATACTTTGCATACCTTGTGGCAAGAAAGGGAACATGCCACAAGCGTTACAGGTGACTGCAGCAGCTCCCTCTTCCTCACCCTCCGATTCCTTGAAACTACAGAGAGTAGTACAGGTAGAAGCTCTTCAAAAGTAAAGGAGTTCAAGTGCGCGCGCCGAAGGCGCTTGCCGTTGGCAGCTCCTAGAATAAAGCTCCTCCCCGCTAGCTGCCCCTCCCCTTGTTAGTTGTACGTGTGATCAGGCAGAGCCCACGGCCAGGCAGTAGCCAGCAAACAGTAGCAAGCAATTAACAGCAAAAACAAGCAAGGCCCCCAAGCACAGCAAAAACAAGCTCAGCAAAAAAACAAGCCTGTGAAACACACCTGGTCTAGGATCTTTTCACAGGCCCAGCTCTCCCTCTGCTTTTTCGTCTGGGAAATCAGCTAGAGGCCCGTTGGAGTTTTTAACAAGCCTCCTCCCTTAGCTGCCTCTCCCTCCCTTCCGTCAGTCAGACCGTGTGATCAGGCAGAGCCCACGGCCAGGCAGTAGCCAGCAAACAATAGCAAGCAATTAACAGCAAAAACAAGCAAGGCCCCCAAGCACAGCAAAAACAAGCTCAGCAAAAAAACAAGCCTGTGGAACACACCTGGTCTAGGACGTCTTCACAGGCCCAGCTCTCCTCTGCTCTTTCCTCTGGGAAATGAGCTAGAGGCCCGTTGGTAGCTCCTAATAAAGCTCCTCCCCGCTAGCTGCCTCCTCCCCCTTGTTGGGTCAGACCGTGTGATCAGGCAGAGCCCACGGCCAGGCAGTAGCCAGCAAACAATAGCAAGCAATTAACAGCAAAAACAAGCAAGGCCCCCAAGCACAGCAAAAACAAGCTCAGCAAAAAAAACAAGCCTGTGAAACACACCTGGTCTAGGACGTCTTCACAGGCCCAGCTCCCTCTGCTCTTTCCTCTGGGAAATGAGCTAGAGGCCCGTTGGTAGCTCCTAATAAAGCTCCTCCCCGCTAGCTGCCTCCTCCCTCTCGTTAGTCAGACCGTGTGATCAGGCAGAGCCCACGGCCAGGCAGTAGCCAGCAAACAATAGCAAGCAATTAACAGCAAAAACAAGCAAGGCCCCCAAGCACAGCAAAAACAAGCTCAGCAAAAAAACAAGCCTGTGGAACACACCTGGTCTAGGACGTCTTCACAGGCCCAGCTCTCCTCTGCTCTTTCCTCTGGGAAATGAGCTAGAGGCCCGTTGGTAGCTCCTAATAAAGCTCCTCCCCGCTAGCTGCCTCCTCCCCCTTGTTAGTCAGACCGTGTGATCAGGCAGAGCCCACGGCCAGGCAGTAGCCAGCAAACAATAGCAAGCAATTAACAGCAAAAACAAGCAAGGCCCCCAAGCACAGCAAAAACAAGCTCAGAAAAAAACAAGCCTGTGAAACACACCTGGTCTAGGACGTCTTCACAGGCCCAGCTCTCCTCTGCTCTTTCCTCTGGGAAATGAGCTAGAGGCCCGTTGGTAGCTCCTAATAAAGCTCCTCCCCGCTAGCTGCCTCCTCCCTCTCGTTAGTCAGACCGTGTGATCAGGCAGAGCCCACGGCCAGGCAGTAGCCAGCAAACAATAGCAAGCAATTAACAGCAAAAACAAGCAAGGCCCCCAAGCACAGCAAAAACAAGCTCAGAAAAAAACAAGCCTGTGGAACACACCTGGTCTAGGACGTCTTCACAGGCCCAGCTCTCCTCTGCTCTTTCGTCTGGGAAGGAAGAGGCAGGAAGCTCATGTGGAGCCGAAGAAGCAGGGAAGTGAGAGCTTCTCTCTGGAGGCTGCTCACTTGAGCACCGCACTCCAGCACCGAAAATAGGCGAGTTGCAGAAAGGGCCATAGTCAGAAAATCACTAGGTAGCTCCAGAAATAATAGGCTTAACAACTCTGCATTTTGGACAATTGTGACTGAGATGTTGGATAATAGTGACTGTAAATCTCCCCATTGTTCTCAAAATTGTCCAACCATTACAGAGAGATCATGACATCCATTAGTCCTTTGTCATCTAACACTAAGATTGTTAACCCATTCTGGACCTCATTGTCTATTCTGCAAACTCCGCTGTTTATTCAGCCAGAGAACCATTCACACCAATACCCTCCAGGGACAAATCAACCCCCATCCCTAATTTTAGCCAGCTAGATGTAGTACAGCACTTCCTGGCAGCCATGCTGTCACTTTGATTCCTGACCATGTACTGTCCTTAGACGTGAAGCTAAGCCACATTGCTGCTTCTTCGCTGCTCTCTGAGACCAGTAAATATTCCCAGTATGCCCTGAATCTTGCTCTCCAAAACCTTTCCTCTCTTTTCCTTCAGCTAGCCTTGTGTGAGTGGGTGACTGTTTGGATTGTGTGTGTGTGTGTGTAATCAATACCCCAATAAAACACATTTGAGCTTACTTTTGAATCTCTGTCTGGTTCTTCCCTCAAGGAACCTGTAAACATTGGGGGAAAGTTCTCGCTAAGTTACCTCCCCCCACCCCCGTCTTGCAACCTTCCTAATTTGAACTAATATTCCCCACATTTGCACAGAGGTACTGGAATTGTGGGTGGATCCCTGAGTCACCCATGTTTTGAGGTAACACCCTCTCCATCCCAGCTGCCACTGCCCTGGCCTCAGAGGGAGGGAAGAGAAGTAGGCACAGCTCTGCTGTGCCTAGGCCCAGAAACAGATGAAAGCCCCTCTCTCATCCCAATTGCCACTGCCCTGACCTCAGAGGGAGAGAAGAAGAGGCAGGCACAGCTCCATCATGCCCAGGTCCAGAAGCAGATGAAGGCCTTCCCTCCATCTCGACTGCCACTGTCCTGGTCTCAGGAGAAGTGAAGAAAAGCAGGCACAGTTCCACTATGCCTGGGCCCAGAAGTAGCCAGAAGGGCCTCCATCCATCCCAACTGTCACTGCCCTGGCCTCAGAGGGAGAGACAAAGAGGCAGTATCTGCTGGCTTTAATCTCCTTCCACACTGCTATTCTTTTTTCCTTTTGTGCCTTGTTTTCGTTAGATTGTAAGCCTGAGGGCAGGGAGCTAGGATTTGTGCTTGGTCTTTTACTTGTAAAGCACCATGTACAGTGATGGTATTACGTAAGTAAATAATTATGATGATGGTGATGATGATGATGATGATCATCATCATCATCCAATGATCAAACCACTACACAACGCTGGATCTCTTTCCTCTTCTAACAACTACTATAGGTGTAAAATCCCACTTTAGATTTCACTTTGCCAACTCTAGAAGTCAGAGACAGAGCTTAAGAGCGGAAAGAAGAGTGTGAAAAAGTTAATTCTGGGACACAAGAACTGTTAACTTTTTGCAAGCTCTGGTTAAAAGTAATGGGAGAAAGGTGGTCATGGGGAAAGAAGAGAAGTGCAGACTTACTCATTTTTGGCTCTGGATCTGTCCACCACTGATTTTGGTTCCACCTACCACTAACACAGAGAGAGTACCCCTGAGGGAATGCAGCCATTGAAAAGCAAAACAAAACCATGTCCTATGACCTATTTTAAACAAACGACTCTCCCCTCTCCCTTGTCTTTTCTAGTTTGGACTTCCAAGTTGGTTAGGTACCAAAAATCCAGGTGGTTTCCCTCCCTATCCAACTTATACTGCTCTTGAAATAAAAAATTCTGCTAAATATTTTCTTAACACAAAGCATGCTTTTCCTACCTATGCGGAGAATTTAGGACAGGGTGGTTTAAATAGATTTAAATAAATAAAACTTTTTCCCCCAGCTTGTTGGCTGAAGTACTCAGAGAGTTCCAAAGTACAGCTTGAGTTGGGCCAGCCAATCAGAAGACTGAGCTGTGAACAGGGCCAGCTCTACCATTAGACAAAATGATACAATAATCTCAGCTGGCATATGCTGGAGGGAGTATCAACAACAGCCCCTGACTAGAAGTCCTGGGGCCCCTGGAGGGCAGACCTGTATGACCCTAAGATGCATTGGAGCATATTATGTCATGCCACCATTGCCAAAGTAAAATTCAACAGTCAGTCAAGTTTGTTTCTGTTCATGAATTGGAGGTTCTTTCCTTTCCCTTAAGCACCAAATGTCTTGAGCTGGTTAGAAAACCAATCTTGGTTAGCGAGCCAGTCATATCCTTAGATATCCTGCAAAGCAACATAACTGTGTAGGGCACTAGATACACCAGCTGGTCGAGATATTTTCCTTTAGAATTGAAGGATATTGGTCTAGGTCTGGGGGAACATGGAAACTGCCTCCAACCTCCTTGTTGCTACCTTCACCTTCCTCGCTGTCACAGATTTTGTCCTCAATCCAACATCCCCTGAATGTAGTATAAATGTTCGCACTATGCAAGCACTACACAGACCCCATGAAGAACAACATCATTATGCAACAAATGTCAATGACTAGGTGCCATTGCACAATGCACAATACTCACAATGGAAAGGGTAGGGCACAACTACGATGAAGAGCATAGAATGCACCACAGCAACGCAAAGTATAGGATGGACAGCATCAATATGCAAAGAACAGGATACAGAGTTGCAATACACAATGCACAACTGCAACGTACAATGTACATTGCGCAACTTGCAAAGAGAAGCCACTAGGGAACATGATCCCTGTCCAACTCCACTATCAGTAGAGTAAATCTTTTGCACAATGGTGACTTTTTGACCTTGCATGAATTGTGTGACTAAAGCATGAGTATGTCCCTAACAGAATTCTGGACAATGAGCGTCTTTAGAAGCAACATGGCAGATATCATTATGAATTTTTCAGTGAGGCAGAAACTTCTAGGAGAACTTACATCATACCATCAAGAGTGAGAGAGAAAGTATGAACCCATAAGTTAACTGGTTTCCTATTCCAAACACACCCTTTGGTGCCTTTCTTCATCATTTCTCATTCCCTGGAAGGAACAGGAGATGTAAATATGACAGAGCTGGCCAGAGAGACATGGGATAATTGATGGGCGAACAGTAGCATTTAGTCTGTAAACACACAGCCCTCCCACTGCAATGATTTATGGATTGTTTCAAAATAGGAATGACAACAGAAGTCTCCTTGCAACTCCCCCACTTTTCTCGATTTGCATATTGTCCTCCTCTTTTTAACAAAATGACTTGGATGAAACAACAAAGGATGCATAAATCATCATATTGATGACAGAGTCAACACTTTAAAAAAGGAATGATTTGCAACAGATACGCTGTAAAAGTATTACCCTTGGCAAGTGTAGGAATGGGATTATATATTGAGCTGTCGCTAGTGATGTTTATGAGCTGCTTGGAAGGTACTTTTGGAGGGAGAATGATGTAACATAAGGCTGAAGGAATGACCCTCAGTGTTACAGCCCTGGTGGCACAGTGGTTAAATGCCAGTACTGCAAGCCACAAGGTTGTGAGTTCGATCCTGCCCGGCTCCAAGGTTGACTCAGCCTTCCATCCATTCGCAGGTCGGTAAAATGAGTACCCAGCTTGTTGGGGGCATGTATAGAAATGTTTCGAAATACATGCTCTTTGTAAGTTGTTCGCCGCCTCGATCCATATGGAGAGGCGGGATACAAATAAATAATAAATAAATAAATAAAATAAAATAAAATAGGATCCAGGTTCTGCAAGCAGGGTCCTCGTGGCAAGTGCTTGGAATCTTCAGAAACTGAGGTATGATGAACGCAGAGACCTGTCTCTTATGGAAGATGAGTTAGTTGGGCGAAGGATGTAGATGCAAATAACCACACACACACAAAAACCTACAAATTTATTTATTCACTTATTTGACTTATATCCCACTTTTCTCTCAAATGGGACTCAAAGCAATTTACAATAAAAATTGAAATGGAACTTCTAAAACAACAGGTAGCATGAAAGATTTAAAAGCATTCAGTGGCACAGTCAATTAAAACACAACTTAAAACATTAAAAAAGTTAAAACATGTTAGATACTCTGTACCCACTAAAACAGCACACTAATTGCACTTTATTCTACCCTGATCAGCCAAACTCAAGGTCTGGTTAAACAGTCTTCATCTGCCAGTGAAAAGACAACAGAGAGGAGGCAGATTGAACTTCTCGTGGGAGGGAGTTCCAAAGTCTAGGAGTAGCCACTGAGAAGGCTGTCTGTCGTGTCCTCACCAGCCAAGCCTCAGAGGGGGATGGGATGGAGGAAAGCCTTCTCTTGAAGATCATAAGAACCTAGCAGTCTTCTATGGGGAGACAGAGGATTCCAGAGAGTTTGGACCTAAACCAGTCTTCTTCAAACTATTTAGGCCAAGGGTGGACACTCACAGATGATGAAAGGAACATCTTTGGTTTAACTTGAAATCCACATGGGTTCCCCCACCACCACCTTTTTCGATAGCCATAATTGGGAACTGGAAATCACTTCTGAGCAATTAGGGTGTTGATTTTTGTATTCTAATATTGTCTTGAGATGGCACTCTGGGCTGGGTGGGAGCAGATGTCAGGGATTCCGTGAAGTAACGAAAGACGCAGAGATATCTTTCGGAGCATGGGGAATGCTGCCCAAATGCTCCCTTTTATTTGCAACAGCTATCTTTTATAACTCATCATTTTACATAGCTATAGCAGCAAACATTGTGTAAAGGCAATCAAGCACATTCATTGTATAAAGGCAATCAAGCAATTAGAAGAATAGTTCATATCATTATGTACCTTACTAATTGAAGGATGCTAATAGAAGAATAGCTCATACATAATGTTGTCAGGAAATGTACGATGTATCAGACCTATGTGTCAGATGCCTCAGTAGTTTGCAGTCATGCAAGGTAGGGTCAGAGAACATCAGCGCTGCCAGCCTGAAGGACCCTGGTGGCGCAGTGGTTAAATGCCAGTACTGCAAGCCACAAGGTTGTGAGTTCGATCCTGCCCAGCTCCAAGGTTGACTCAGCCTTCCATCCTTTCGCAGGTCGGTAAAATGGGTACCCAGCTCGTTGGGGGCATGTATAGAAATGTTTCGAAATATATGCTATTTGTAAGTTGTTCGCCACCTCGATCCATATGGAGAGGCGGGATACAAATAAATAAATAAATAAAAATGCCCAACCAGGCTTTTAGCTCTTAATTCTACTCAATTCTGGGCAGGGAACCCTGGGAAAATGATCAGCCCACTGCAAAGATGTTGCATCATGCCCCAGCTGTGGGTAATTGCAAGGTTGCATAAGAAACTGGGGTCATGTGCAGATGGTAGAGGGAGGTGTGCAAACCTCTACCTGGTTGTAGATATGTACATAAGGAAGCAATCCCCAGTCTGTATTGTATGTTGACCAAACCTGATGCAAGCCTCTGCTTGTCTGTCCTATGTTTTGTATACAATGGAACTTTGATGCAAGATAAAGTGCCTCCTGTTTTGGAAGAAACTCCTCTGTGTATGAGTATCCTTATTGGGGAACAAGGTTGCTGCTGTTGGCTAGCTGTGCTCTGGCTTTTCTGCTGCATTTCTGTGGGGCTGAAACTCCTGTCACCCCCTGACAACAGAAGCCTTGAGTATAGAAGCATTCCAATAGTACTGAATCTTTGCAAGAGGAAAGATTGCTAGAAGCAGGATTGGTGACATTTAGGGGTGGAGCTATGGCCTGGGTAGAGACAGAAGTCTTCATCTGAAAAGTCCTTTAGTGACACTGAATCTTTGCTAGAAACTAAGTTATCTCTAGTATGCATTTTCCTGACCCCCTCACTCCTTTCTGAATTCCTGTTTTATGAGCTGGACTGCTCAGAACCTTGTTTGTTGCCTGTTCCCTTTTGAACTCCAAAGGCTGAGATATTCCAAGCCCTTGACCTCGGTCTGCTCTCAGCAAGAGCTCTTGGGAGCACCCTAACTTGGCTTTCCAAACTTCCTAATGCTGATCTTCCCTTCCGTCATTCCACTTTGTGCTCATCATGGCTGGCTGAGTGCGTAGCATTGCACAGACAGAGAATGGACCATTGTCAGAATACTTTCCCTCTACTACAGGTGAGATAGCTGCAGGTGAACCAGTAGATCCCTCTGGGCCCTCCACTATAGACAGACACAAAATAACTTCTTCAGAGGTCCCAGAAGTGGGCTTTGTAGCCCCGGCATCTTCAACAGAGGAGAAGTCGTCCTGGTTCAGACCTAGGTCAAGCTTGACATTCACCTTCATGTGACGTCAAGACTGTACTACAATAACGTTATGTGTGACAGGCCCTTATTTCTCCCAGATTGGTATGGCAGTTCCCAATTTGATAAGGCACCCTGTCTTTCTGACACAGCTTCACCTTCTTCCCCCCTTATAACACCACCTTTGTGCACAAGGGTGGGGTTTTTTAATGTTTTTTTAGAGCCACTTAATAATTTTATGACAGTGTGTCTTCTGTGTTACTTTATATACTGTAGGCAACTCAAGCTGAATCAGTGTTTACCAAGCCAAACTGTAGCATTTAATAAGATAACAATATGAATCAAGTAGCGTATTAGACTTCATACGCAGGTCAAGGTTGGTACATTTCCTCAGTTCACTTTTTAGGCAATATAACAGGTAACTCCTTCTCAGAAACAGTTCAATTCTGTCTTTAGACTTCCATAAGAGGCACAAGTATCATACAATAGCACTTTGGCTAAACTCCCACCAAAGCCTTAAACCCACAATCTAGGTCACACTCTAACTAGATCATACAAGGGTTCAATTACTCTTCTGGCGTTCACTGAGAACGAAACCTCCCCAAATGGTCACACTCTCTGATTGACTTAGGGATTCTACCGCCTAGTTCTGTGCTAGGCTCTTGTTACCCTGATCTCTGGGGTTCCTGGGAGGGGCGCCCAAACAACCAAAAACACTATAACACAATTTTGGGGAAAATTAGCTGGAGCACTCACTGAAATGTCCAGGAGTATTACTTCAGTTGTTTGTTCAGTTGGATGTTCCATAGTGGATTAGGTTGCACAATGTCGCCATTCCTTCAAGAGTCATGTGTGACCCTGTGTTTGGGGGTCCCGGGAGGGGCACCCAAATTACCAGATAAAAACACAAGTTGGGGAAAATTAGCTTGAGCACTCTCTCGGCTAAACGAGAGGCAGGGGAACTTTAGCAAGTATCTTTAACCCTATGTATACAGTGTCAGGTCAGAGAGCGGCTAGACAATGTTTTAAAGCAACAAACAATATTTTATTAAAGGCAAGAAACATGAAAGACAAGACATAAACTAACTGAGAAATAGAAAAGGAGAGCTTTTTGGGAAAGGCAATACGACACCTGGTCTCATAGTTCTGGAGAGAAGCGGGGTTCCGGGGAAGAAAGCTCAGCCTGGGGAGCTGAGGGGAGTTTCCTTAGACAACCGGCGGCAGGGCGGGATGGAAGTCCAAAGTAGTCCGAAGACGTCCCAAAAGTGGGGACTTTTTATAGGGAGGATTTTACCTACAGGCGATGCTATGCTCAGTGAGAATAAAGGGAATTTGGAGTTGGACAAAAGAGTTGGAAAAGGTCAAGTTTTGCATGATTAGCTTAGCTCTTAAGACAATAGCGTGGCCAGTTCGTTAATAGCACGACATGAAAGAATGGCTTGGTTCTTGGCTGCATGGCTTTGTGTAGATCCGAGCCGAGCAGAGCCGGTCTGCAGGGAGGTTTTTCCCTAAAGCAATGGAGAGGCTTAAATTGCCTGCCTGAATGGGGATTTGGAATGTACAACCATTAATGGCTGCACCCGTATGTGCTCGTCCAGGAGACCTCTGCAAACACGTGGAGTAGGGTGGCAGAGAAAGGTCAAGCAAAGGCCGAATTATTTGATATCAAAAGGATATCTATTGCTCCCACCAGACATATCATAATCGTGATGACACATGTAGGATAATCTATACATAACTCCACACGTATAGATTAATGCTACACAACCCCAATATAGAATCTTAGCCCCTGGGTTAGAACTGAAATGTAATTTCTTTTATTATCCTCCATAAGCAACTAGGCACAGCTAACCATGCTACTTATTATTTCCAAGCTGTGATTTAAAATATACCTTATATGTCCATTAAAGATTAATTAACCATCCAGAATTCCTCTAAACATTTATCACTTTTCAACTGGTATCCACAAAGAAGAGAGTTTCCTACCATTGCATCATGATAAACTGAGATCCTTAGAAAAGAGATAGCAGCTGAATTATTCAAGGAAATCATCACATTCATTTGTTATGCTACTGTGATCACAACATTAGAGCTCTTAATAACACCACTCACAACATCAGGGGTACTTTTGCTGATTTGTCCTCTAATTTGACAGATATAACCCTATGTCACTCTGTATTGGACAAATTATACCAGATGAGAGATGGGCACCAATTTGATATTAGAAATGGAAGTACTCCCAAACCAGTTGCTGAATATTTCATCCTTCCAGGATATTCTGTCTTGGACCTTCAAGCTCATTAATATACACACATGGTTAAATTAAGACTGGAAAGAGAGTTGGTTGAACTGACATATAGCCACCAATTCAAATCCATTAGCCATGGTCTGAGCAAAGACCACAGTTTCTTCTCTCTCTCTCTCTCTCTCTTATATATATATATATATATATATATATATATATATACACACACACACCAGTTTTCATCACAGCTACATCCACAAAAGGGTTCTTCTCATACCTGCTTTATAACAATGACCCTTTCTGCAAAACAATGCTCTGGTGCATCATCTCATTGCAATCCTGGCAGTGCCTCTCCTGGGATGGGAGCGCTCCTCTCTGCTTGTGACTGGCTACCTGTCCAAGGAAGTATGAGGACATGCTTTGGACTTCATCTGGACTTCTTCCCTTGCTGCAGTGGGTAGATCGTGGTTCCAGCCCTTCTGCATGGCTGGCTGTGATGGAAATCTACCACAATTGGGAGTCATTGATGGACTTTTTCCATCGATGATATAGCTGGTGAACATGCTGGCTGGCAACACGAGAAGGGCAGGACTGCAACAACATCATGCAGAAGCATCATTATGGTCCTACTCCTCTCATATCCCCATGCGGGGATGCTATCAGCCTGCAGAAAGGGTGAATGTTTTCTTGGCCCTCTACTCATGCCGTTATGCTAGCAAAGATTTTCTCCTACTAAATATATGCTTATCTGCTTACCTATGCTTGTATGAGAAACCAATCTCCCACCTTTGGGTTTTTATACTTTACTTTATTAAATCATTCTGTATTTTTTACATCATTAAATCAATACTTATCACCACACAGATTTCTGCAACCTTTCACGTGCCTTAACCTCCCCACTTCCCATTTGCATATACATCTGTCTACAGAGCCTTCTTTCAATGTATCTGATGAAACGGCCTAAAGTCCACCAGAACTTGTGCTAGACATGTGTTTTCCCCACTTAGTACCAAAGGTGCAAATGCATACCTTTATGTCTTTTTATGTCAAAAGAGACCACAGCTATCACTTTGAAGATTGCTATGTTTGTAAAGCAATTTCATGTCTCTTCTCCATTTCAGTTAACTTCTCTCCAATCCAGTGCTTTCAAGATGGGGCAGACTGCTTAATAAATAAATCTTGTCTCTCAAAGCCTTCAGTTGTAAAAGAACAAACATCCACCTCATCCTCATTTTCTGTTCCTGTGCCCGAGCAGCTGCCAGCAGCTCAAACTTTAAATGAACATAATTGCAAAATTGTTCTTTTAATATCAGATGCCCCAGGGAGGAGTGTCAGCTTTCATTTCCACTACAACCAATAATGATTCATGATAGAAGGTTATAAAGTAGGCTGAGCAGTGGACAAAAGCATTATTTCTCTCTCTCTTTCTTTTTTTCAACCACAGCTATCACTTTCTCAATGCAAATGCTCCTGCAATAATCACTTGGTCCGTATTTCCTTATTTGTCACCAAAGTATAGTATCCCAGGTAATCCTTATAAAAGTACACCTATGGAAGGAGTTAACTTGCTTTCTTGTGTATGTATATATTTAAATTTAATGATATAGTTATAATTTTTAAAGTTTAGGTCCTCATCGAGCCAGCGTGGTATAGTGGTTTGAGCACCAGAAACCAGTGTTTGATTCCCCACTAAGCCATGGAAACCCATGGGGTGACCTTGGAAAGTCACATACTCTCAGCCTCAGAAAACCCCATGACAGATTCACCTTGGAATCACCATTAGTTAGAAATTACTTGAAGGTACTCAACAACAAAAACAACAACAACAACAACAAGTCTTTATCAGGAAGTCTTTTTACCAGGGGTAGACAATTATGGAAGGCTAGAGGCCTGTATTAGCCCCTTGAGAATTTGAGGAGGGTCTGACTTCTTTTGCCCTGATCTCCAGCAGAACAACCACCCCTTCTCTCTGAACACTTGAAGCCTGGTAAAGTAGGTACGGGGGCAGTTATGATGGTGGCAATAGTGTCATGCTTGTGTCTATGTAGAGACCATGAATAAAGACTCAAGGTCACTGTCATATAGAGAATGGAGCAAGCCTGCTTTCTGTGGTTCCAGAGACAAGGACTCAGAACAATGGTTTCGAACTTCATGCAAAGAGTTTCCACCTAAACATTAGGAAGAACTTTTTGATGGCAAGAGCAGTTCAACAGTAGAGTACACTACCTGGGAGAGTGGTGGAGTCTCATTCCTTGGAGGTTTTTAAACAGAGGCTGGATGGTCATCTGTCAAGAAAGCTTTGATTATCTATTCCTGCATGGCAGCAGGTTAGACTTGAGGGTTTGTGGTTTCTTACAGCTCTAAGGTTCTATGATTCTATGTCTGATTCTGAATTCTGGCCAATACCCTCAGCACGATCCCAGTCACAAGGTGTTTTGGAACAAGCAGCTGTGGTTGAACCTGGAGAGGTTTCCCGAGCTACCTGGTCTCAAGGCAACCTGCAACTAGGAGCTCCAGGGTCTCAGAAACACTTTGGTTGGGATGCTGCCAGACTGTGAAGGGAGCTGTGAAGGGAACATTGCCGGTGGTGGTGGTGGTGGTGGTGGTGATGGTGATGGTGGTGATGATAGATCTAGGTAACTTTTTTAAAAAAAGTGTGAGTTTTTCACAAAATGACTCTGTGCAAAACCTTGCCTTTTTCCCTTTGTGAATCTAAGCATACACATACAGAGAATAAGCACAAAAGAACAGGTAAATTGATGGCAAAGAAACAAACAGCCCCTCCAATGTTCTTTAAATACATTTTTTCCATTTTAAATATTTTACAGAAGTGTACAAAGTCTGTCTTGCAAATGAGCACAATCTCTCAGAGCCAAAAATAAACAAATGAATAAAAATCTCACTGTCTTGCCACAAGAAAAAAAAAGATTATTTTTGCTTCATTTACCATGGAAATATAAACCAAGGCAAGGCATACTTTGCTTTAAAATATGTGGGGATCCTGTTCCATTGACAGCTGTGTTGTTCCTTTGGCATCTCTAACTGGACTAAATTAAGGAGAACCTGTATGTCAGACTCCCATGACCTAAACAATAGGATGCATAGGCAAAGATATATTGGCCAAGATCTCACATTGGAGTTTTCTAGTGTAAATCTCTACATGCAAAGTTACACATTAACTGTGCTACACAAACCTGGTGTTCAGTGGTGCCTTTGCACAACTTAATCAGGCCACGAAGCCTAAATCATATTGGCTCTTTTCGCATGGGCTTTCTGTCGCACAACAGCCCCCCAAGCCTCGCGGGAGTGGGAGCGTCGCTCTGCACGACGCACTCCCACTTCCGCCGCGCTCACGGGGCTGCAGCGGCACGATCGCAGGTTTTTTGATTTTCGCCTCAAAGCGAAAATCACCCACGCTCACGCACCGCTCCCAGTGCCCACGCGCACTTACCTCCTGTGCGGAGTGGCGGGGAGGCGGCCTGGTCGCGCTTCCTTCCCTCTGCCCCTGCGGAAGGAAGGGGCGGGGTGCTAGCGTGACGGATGCGACAGCCTCCTGCTTCGCGGGGGGGGGAAGACGTGACAACCTCCTGCTTCGCGCAGGGGGAGCGGACGCAACAGCCTCCTGCTTCGCGGGGGGGGGCGGACGCGACAGCCTCCTGCTTCACGCGGGGGGGGCGGACGCGACAGCCTCCTGCTTCGCGTGCGGGGGGCGGCTCGCGCGAGAAGCCTTCTCCGGGAGGCTACCACTTCCCCCCTCCTTCCTTCGCCTGCGGAAGGAATGAGGGGGGAAGTGGAAGCCTCCCGGAGAAGGCTTCTCGTGCGAGCCGCCCTCCCCTGCTCGCACGAGAAGCCTCAATGCGAAAAGGGCCATTGTTAATTTGAGGCAGAGTACAGCCATTGGATTAATTGAATTTACTTATGTTTTGACTCACTACTCAAAAATTGATTCAATGGCTCTACTCCAGCTGGAACTAACCAACTGGATTCCAGCCCAAAGGCACAACCAAATGAGCATGAACAAGTACAGTGCACATCAGATCACATTGCATCTATGTGCAATGGGATGGAATGAAGAACCCCACTTCTCTAACCTCCATTGGACAAAAATTCCCACCATATATGTAGGAAACCTATGTATGTGTAGGATACCGCAGGATTTCAGCCATTGTTCTGTGATCTTCTTGCTGCAAAAGGGGGATTGCAAATACTTGGCTGCACTACTGCATCTCATTCATTCTACTTTCTAAAATGCACACACAGCTGTATAGAGTTCGGCTATTTGATGAATTTTATTTCCCTTTATGGACCCATTTTTGCTTTAAGATCTTCAGAAGACGCTCTTCTCATTGGGCCACCAACTGCTCAGGTATGTTTGGTGGGAACTGTTGGGAGTTAAGAGTTTCCCAGGGTGTTAGCCCCTTGGTGAAATTCCATGAAAGCTAAAGCTGTCAGGAATTAGTCTTCTTTTAGCAGAGTTGTAGAAACAGCATGTCCCAATCTCTGTGTGGCTTCCCTGAACTAAAACTGACTTGGAAAGCAAAACAAGGCAGGCAATTTCAGGTTCCAAACTTGTAGCAATAGCAATAGCAATAGCATTTATTTCTATACCGCTTATCAACTGAGTGTTATCTAAGCGGTTTACAATGTATTTTAGCTAATTGCCCCCAACAAGCTGGGTACTCATTTTACCGACCTGCGGAAGGATGGAAGGCTGAGTCAACCTTGGAGCCCGGCAGGATCGAACTCACAACCTTGTGGTTGCAGTACTAGCATTTAACCACTGTGCCACCAGGGCGCCACTTAGAAGATTTACTAATAAACTTTACAATTACATATGTATTGGAGAAACTAGATTCCAACTAACTAACAAAAGGATTAAGGAAGATGATAGCTTCATTCTTAACTCACCAACTTCTTAGTGAGGAGGCTAGCATAGCAGAGAGAAGGTGGTAGAAGCAAGATTGCAGCAGGAGAAGACAGAGAGGCATGGTTTTCTATGGAAGGCCAATGACTGACTCTGGGGTGTATCCTGGATCACATGGTCTGGATACAATAGCCAGTCATTTTAAATAACACAGAGCAACAGTTGAGACTTCAGGTAAGATGCCAGAGGGCTTTTACATGTAAAGGAAAATTAATCCTATGCTAACTAAGCCCCATTTGTCCTAGAACAAGAGGTGGGTGGTGAGAGAGAATGCTAGAATTTTCCAGCAGGAACAAAGGAGAGGGCCTTCTTGGTGGCTTCTCTCAGATTTTGGAACTCCTTCCCTAGGAAAGTTCAGATGGCCCATCCTTGATGTCCTTCATCCAGCAAGTAAAATTAGCAGGTTTTTAGAAACTGACTGGGAGTGGCTTTTAATGATATGCTGTTGTGTCATTTGTATACAATTTTTTAAAATGGATTTTGAAGATTTTAACTTTCCAAATTGTTTACTTGTATTCTAAGTAACTTTCATATTTATACTTTTACTTATAAGTATATACTTATACTTGATGTTTTGGTATGGTTTTAATTGTAGTTGTTTGAATATTGTATAAGCCCTCTCGAGTTCTATTATTGGAGGAAAAGGTGAGATATAAATGAATTTTTGAAAAATTAAAACTCTCTGCCCTTTGAACCACCACTCAGACTTTACTTTCATTAATTCTCATGGCTAGGAAGAAGACGGTCCAGCAGAAGTAGGAACCAGGTGAGGAGGGAAAAGAAGGAAATTGAATTGGCAAAGAAAGAATCCAATTAAAAATTAAAGTTTTATTAACATACCAATATTCCCTGCCCGGTTCAATCCATATTCCCATGCATATTTGCCACCAAAGACTGTCGATTTAATAAACCCAATCTCCATCCTGCAAATCAGGTGTTCTCTCTACCTCCCATCCCCAGGAAGGAGATTACACATCTTATTAACGATGCTGCATTGGGCAAGGCTGAATGCTCGCGTGTTTTACACGGCTGCCTATCATCTGTGAGATTGTAATTATTTTTAGCTGCTAATTATAGATGCTGTGCCCACGCTAGTGGAAACTGACAGATGTAATTTCCACAGGATCATTGAACTGCTGGGAAGGAAATTCCAGCTGTAACATTATTACTCTCTCGTATCAGTTGGGCTGATAGGGGAAAAGTCTGTCTGGCTTTTCCATCCAGCAAGCAGCGACTAGGAATATTTGTTTAGTTAACAGTGCATCTGTTTTCTTGGCCTAGCATGCCAGCAGACTGAAACTGAGCCACTCAGCTTCCAAGCTCAGTTTAGAATTCTGGTGATGTTGTTTTTGCATGCCTTCAAGTTGTTTCCAGCTTATGGTGACACTAAGGCAACACTTGCATGGGGTTTTCTTAGCAGGGTTTCTTCAAAGGAGGTTTGCCTTACCTTCTTCTGAGACTGAGAGAGTGTGACTTGCCTAAGGTCCCTCAGTGGGCTTCCATGGCTAAACAGGGATTTGAACCTTGGTCTCCCAAAGTTCTCTTCTGACACTCAAACTACTATACCATGCTACAAAAACTTAAATGAGTTGCAGCCAGGATATCTGAAAGACCACCTTCTTCTTCTGTTTGAATCTGCCTGGATGTAAATCATATTGATTCTAATGGTCTACATCAGTGTTGAGACCTTTGATGTACAAGACCAGCAACTTTTCTTTTCCTCCACCATGCCAGGCTACAATTATTTCTTTCTTTCTTTCATCTGAACTTGCTAAGGACTATCAGCCTATGACTCAGAGACAGGGACCGGTTCATGACCAGGGTCATTGTAGCCTGAGACTATGTGTTCTAGAGGACCCCAGTGGGTCTACGTGCTGTTGTAATAATTTCATCCACAAGAAATGGAATGGCCATGCCAGAGGGAAGGGGGGCTTCAGAGGCTGGATGGTAAGATGGAGGGTGGTATGAATCTCAGCCTAGTATAGGCTTCCGTGCAAAACTACTGTGCTATGCTGTGCCATGCAAGGTTGCAGCCACGGTGCAGAGAGCTCTGCACTGGCAGTTTGTATGTGGGGAGATATAATTTCACTTCTCATCATTGGGATGCTATTGATGGATGGATAGATAGATGGATAGATAGATGAATAGGCAGGCAGAAAGATACTTGGGCCCTTTTCGCATGGCATTTGCCATGTGAAAGGGTGCCTGGACCGTGGCACGATTGTAAGGAGCGATCTGCATGATGCGGTCACAATCACGCGATGCTCCAGGGTCTGGCAGGCACCACTCTCATACTTTTTTATCTTTGGCTTTCAGCCAAAAACGGTGCATGATCACGCATTTCTCCAGGACCCCATGTGCACTTGCCATGCATGAGGAGCCTCCAGAGCTGCGGTGGTCGTGCTTCCTGCCCCAGTGCAGCTAAGCTCTGGAGCAGGCAGCTCATATGGAGCTGAAGCAGTGGGGATGCGAAAGCCTCTCCCTGGAGGCTGCTCGCACAAGCACCACACCCCAGTGCCAAAAAAAGGTAAGGTGCAGAAAGGGCCTAGAAAGGGAAAAATAGTAATTTTTATTCATGTCTTAGCTAAGCAGGAAAGACAAAAGTAACAGCATGATTTTTGAACAGTTTTTTTCCTGTGATTTGTATTTCGTGAAGTGTCACAGGAAATTATTTGGTGCCGAAATGTGTTTGGATTTTCTGTGCTGAAATAATGACCTATTTTGTGCTGAAAATGTGTTTTCTGTGCACAACAATGTGGTTTTTGAGCAGAAAAACTACACCTGAAGGATTCTTCTGCAGAACAGTTTACAACACACAAAGGTAGAGAAATTGTGGCTCAGAATGTCTGGGGCTAGATTTAACTGCTTTTCCTAGAGAGGAACAAGTCGGTTGCAACATTCCATAAAGTGGTAATGTCTTGTCTAGCCACTACAATGCATTGTATGTGGAGCCACCCTTGAAGGTGACTTGAAAGCTAATGCAAAATGTGTCAGCTAGACTGCTCTATATGGAAACTGCGTATTAATCAGTACATAGGAATTGCTCTGGCTGCCAGTACACTTATGGTCACAATTCAAGGTGCTGGTGATAATGGCTTGAGGCCATAATACAAAGAGGAGTATCTCTACATAGGCTTACATATGAACCAATTCTGCATTGCTTAGGCCTCATTTGGAATACTGTGTCCAGTTCTGGGCACCTCAATTCAAGAAGGATGTTGACAAGCTGGAATGGGTTCAGAGGAGGGTGACCAAAATGGTAAAGGGTCTGGAAGCCATGCCCTGTGAGGAACGGCTTAGGAAGCTGGGTATGTTTAGTCTGCAGAAGAGAAAGTTAAGAGGGGACATGACAGCCATGTTTAAATATTTGACGGGATGTCATGTTGAGGAGGGAGCAGGCTTGTTCTCTACCACTCCAGAGACTAGGACAAGGAGCAATGGATTCAAGCTGCAGGAAAGGAGATTCCACTTGAACCTCAGGAAGAACTTCCTGATGGTCAGAACTGTCTGGCAGTGGAATATGCTGCCTGGGAGTGTGGTTGAATCTCCTTCTTTGGAGGTTTTTAAGCAGACGATGGATGGCCATCTGTTGGGAATGCTTTGATGGATGTTCCTGCATAGTAGGAGGTTGGACTGGATGGCCCCTGGGGTCTCTTGCAACTCTATGATTCTATGATTCTTCCAGAAGATGGAAGTGTAATGGAAGGGTGTTCTTTTGTGCCCCACCAATGGGATCAATGCACTATGTGAGAGCAGGGAAAGTTGACTTCTTTGCTGTGACCCCCACATTGTGGAGTAGCCTGCCCTCAGAGACCAGACTGGAAACAACACTGCCATCATTTTGGTGCTATTTAAAACATGGGTTTTTACTAAAGCCTTTGCTGTCTTATTGAATCTATTCAAATCTGTGCATGGATGGTTTTAAACAGGCTGTTAACTAGTTCAAAATCGTCTTGCCAAATGGTTGAATATGTTTTTACTCTGCTTAAATTATTCTTACTCTTTTAAATTGTTTTAAGCTGTTTACACTGACTACCTTCAATACCTTGGCTATAGATTAGACTATAAATATTTCCTTAAGAAATAGATAATAATAAAATTCTGTCACGGCAGGGAATAAAGGACTACAGAAATTATCCGTCATACCATATAAACACAAAATAGCTGAAGATTTACACAGATATTCATTAAATGCTTTCAATGTACCTGCATTCTAGGCCATTTCTGCACTAGACTATTATAGCCCTATTACTCCACTTTCAACATCCTACAGAATCCGGGGGTTTGCGGTTTTGGGAGGGGACACCTGGCTGCCAGGAAAGGACAATATGGCTTTAACATATCATTTTATTTTCTATTTAGCTGTTATACCGCTGTTGTGGTTTAGCTGAAGTTTCCCACACTTTGTTAGCAACGTGAAAATAAGGTTACAAGGGCTCAGCTATAACTAGAGCAAGGAGAAGTTATTTTTTGGAATGCATCTCCCTGAATCTAGTATAAGCTGAGAGATGAGTTGTTGTCTAAAAAAAAGTAATGGCTGAAATCTCACTAGGCAGTTTCAATGCCTGGGCAACTCGCAATCCACATGCTGCACACTGAAATAGACAGTAGTGTTTGTAGCAAAGCAAGCAAGACAGCACACTTCTTCCAAATTTGCTGAGACTAAACCACACACAGGGTCTGCAGGTTTTGTACCTTCACATGCAAATTTAGGCACGTAAAACTGTGACTGGAGAAAATCATAAATTTAGCATCGCCCCACACCTTTAGACATTTCCCAGACCTGCATTTGATTATCCTCTTTTCATCCTTGGGGCTAGAACATATTTCCTGGCCCCTTATCTCAAACACTTTGGGCATTGCCACACGAGGTGGGGGAATCGCCCTGTGCCGCCACTTACCGGATCTTCTGGCTCCCCGGTCCAGTTCAGGCTGCTCCGGAGCAGTGCGTGGTTGTAGATCCGTACTGCTCCAGCATCCAAAATGGTGGCTTCCAGTTGGTTGTGGGTCCTGACCAACTGCTGAAGCTCGCCAGCCTAAAGCCCGCTCTCCGCAGATCGCAGGCTCGCATTGGTGCAAATTTGCGAATCTGCACCGGAGAGCTGGCACGCAGTGGCACGCTCCGGGCTTTTGAAAGACCAGAAAAATCAGGTCTTTCAAAAACACACTGGAGGACCACTTGGAGTCATTCCAGAGTGGACTGAGGTGCGGATCTACACTAAGTAGTCAAGACCCAGTTCGCTCCAAGGTGCAGATGTCCTCCGTGGAGGACGCACTGCACCGTTTTTATTACCCCGTGTGGAAATGGCCTTTGAGTTCCCAAAACACATTTTGATACTTTCATTTTCACCCCTCTGGTCTTCTCCCCCTCACCATATACATTATAGCAATGGACAATAAAGCAATTACAGAAGCAGAAATAAGTCCTGGAAAGCACATATATTGAATCAGCAGGAAAGAGGGAGACCAGGCTTCACATGCTTGTAGATGGTCCACATTTATTCTTTTAAAAAATCCGATATATTTTGGCCTATTTATAATTTGCCTGGCCTTCCTCAGGGGTTATATTAAAAACAAAAATAAATAAATAAATATATATTTGTTATCAGATAGATATATATATATATCCTTTATACACTCTCTCTCTCTCTCTCTCTCTCTCTATATATATATATATATATATATATATGTGCATGTTTGTGTGTGTGTTATATAATAAATATAATTGTGTGCGTGTGTGTGTGTGTGTATATATACATATATAGTATAAAGGATGAACACACGTATAAAATCTGCCAAGTTCATATATCACACTATTCATATAACAAATCATATACATACCATAAATCCAACAGAAATTTCTGGAGTTGCTCTGCAGTCTGTTTAAGAACCAGACTGACATGCAACAAAGAAGACAAACTACACATTTATTTATTTATTTTTGTTAGTTACACAATTTCTGAGACAGTCAGAAGCACGGATTAGTCTAGGGAAAGTGAGAAATGAAAAAAAATTCTTATGAAAAACAGAAGTGGAATGGATTCTAAAACTTAAATCTTTGATTCTGGGAGATCTTAATGAGGATCTTGGCCTCCATTCATTAAAAAAAGCCATTCCACTATGCACAAAAGAAAAGAAAAAAAAACCCATGCCAGGCAATCTTGCAGCCAAATTACATCAGATATCCTTGTAACTGGTCACACCACTTTTCTTAAAAGAGTGCAGCAACAGCTCCAGAAATCTCTGTTGGATTTATGGTATGCATATGTTTTGTTATGTGAACTATGCCTTCCAAGATTTCACACACGAGGACTGGGACATGTGTGGTGAATCAATGGCCATTTCCACACGGGTTTTTGTAAATGGGGCACAGCGTCCTCCAGGGAGGACATCTGCACCTGGGACCAGACTGGGTTGGACCTACTGAATGTAGATCCACAGTCCAGCCCACTCCCGACTGTCCCCAAGTGGTCATCCAGCGTGCTTTTGAAAGACCACTAAAAACAGGTCTTTCAAAAGCACAGAGCGCACCACTGCGAGCCTGCTCCCATATGCATATTCGCAGGCTCGCATTGGTGTGAGCCTGCGATCTGCTGGGGGTGGGCTTTAGGCTGTCGAGCTTTGGCGGTTGGTTGAGACCCTCGACCAGCTGGAAGCCGCCATTTTTGTCCCCGGAGCAGTGTTGAGCAGCGGCCACGGACTGCTCTGGAGAAGCGTGGACCAGACCGGGAACCCAAAAGTCCAGTGAGTAGCGTTAACGGCGCGATTCCCTCACCCCGTGCGGATATGGTCAATGTCAGAAAGTGGTCAAGATGGAAAAAGTTATTAATGAGAAAGAACATACAAAGCAGGAGAGGCTGCAGTAGTTTGCTATTGCCTGACCCTACTGAGAAAGGTAAGATTCCACCCTCTCCTCTCACTGAGGCCATTTCCGTACTAGAGTGTTATAGTGCTATGATTCCACTTTCAACATCCTCTGGAATCCTGGGGTTTGCAGTTTTGGGAGGGGCCACTTGACCTCTCCCAAAACTGCAAACCCCAGGATTCCAGAGGATGTTGAAAGTAGACTCATAGCACTATAACTCTCTAGTGCAGAAATGGCCTCAGTGAATGGAGTGCAAGCTACTTTTGGACTGTGAAATTAGTTTGCAACAATTGAAGTAAATTGAAGACAAAACATGCAAGTGGGAGAAGGAAGGAGCAACCAGGACGTTTGAAATGCAGCTAAAAAATTGTGACGACAGGATGAATTGGGACTTTCTCAGACAAGTCAAGACAGATGGAGAGTATGTAAATCTAACAACCAAAAAGAAAAACAAAACTTAAAACCATAAGGAGACAGCAGACAAAATCAGCAGCTATGCTTCATGCAGAGAATTTAAATGCTCATGAAAATAGGGGGGGGAGTCCAGTTTTGTCCATTACGTTGAGGAGGATCCTTCCAGTAAGGCCCAAATTAATGTTGGATTGGTTAGCTGGTCTCCCTCTGCCCTCACTTGATTCGTAAATTACTTTTTGACACATTCTGAATATGAAAAGTGTTGTTGGAACCATTATCTCCCAGGTTCTGCTATGTTTACAGTACTCTTATCTTCCCTTGCAGCTGACATGGGAGATAATTGACTCCACTAACATGGAGATATGACCATTCCTTTTCTTAACAAGGTGAATTCTTGGTCTTTGCATCCTCGATGAATGCCTAATGAGGCTGTAGGCTGCGGTGATTGAAGAGTTCTGAAGACATCCGTTAAAGAGGACAGATCAACCAGCTCCTTTCATGACCCCTAATTATAAAGAGATGGAAAACTATGCCTGGAATGCCACTTTTATAACCCCTCTTTCCCCTATCGTTTAGACTTTTCCCCCAACGTGTGTATTATGGTTTTTTTTTTTTTCCTTAAAAAGGGACACAATAGCTCTGTGGTTTATGAAGTCTCTTATAACCATAGTGATTTTCAAGGTACCTAGTAGTCTGCTTCTTCAAAGGCAAAAAAATATGCCTTGATCAAAGCGACAAACTTTTAAGACCTGGTTTCAACAAGAGAGCTTTACATATATGCTTAGCAGTGCCTTTGAACTAGGGATGGAAAGACTCTTCATCACTGTTTGTTCCCAGGTTTAAAAACAGGTTTTCTGACAGTCAGCAAGCTCACTGTAGAAAAATAATGGCCCGGTGAGATCTTTGCATAAATTTGTCCTGGTATTTGAGGTATAAGAAAGCCAGCATGGTGTAGTGATTTGAGCATTGCGTCACAACCTTGGGGGCCAGAGTTCAATTCAGTATGTGATGTACCCAATTGGCTGTGGAAAGCCACTGGGTGACCTTTGTTACATCACACACTCTCAGCCCCAGAAAACCTTGTGATAGGTTCACCTTAGGGTCGCCATAAGTCAGAAATGCCTTGAAGGCACACAATAATAATGATTTGATGTATATCCAAGGGTAGCTGTGTTGACCATACAGCAAAATGCAGCAAATTTCAGAAAATAAAAACTTCCCAAAAGACACATGAGTCAGTATGCAAGTTTTCAAGGTTCACAGGCTTCTTCTTCACAGATGTTTGGTACACAAGGGCAAATGCACAAACAAAACACAGGAAGGTCCCTTGCATAAACAAAGTATCCTGCAAGTGAGGAATGTCAATGGGTGATGTGCACTTGAGCAATGATAGGGTGAATGCCACTGATAGAAATGTCATGTCATCCATTGCTGCTGAGTTGAAAAGCAGACTTTTAGATGGTGGAAAGAGCTTTTCTACCAACCAGACTCACTCCTTTTGACAGTTCTTTGGCTCTTTCCGCAGCTTACCTTTTTTTCGGTGCTGGGGTGTGGGGATCATGTGAGCAGCCTCCAGCGAGAGGCTCTCGCATCCCTGCTGCTTCAGCTCCACACGAGAGCCCCGCCATTTCCTTCTGCAGTGCAGCCTGGGAATTTCCCAGGCTGCGCTGGGGCAGGAAGTGTGACCGCCGCAGCTCTGGAGGCTCCTCATGCATGGCAAATGCTCACAGGGCCCTGGAGCAATGCATGATTGCACATCATTTTTGGCTGAAAACCGAAAATGAAAAAGTGCACGAGTGGTGCCTTCCCTACCCTGGATTGTGAGCGCACCATGTAGATCGCTCCTCACAGTCGTGTGATGCTCCAGGCACCCTTTTGCATGGCAAATGCTATGCAAAAAGGGCCTTTAAGTGGGGGATAGTTCATCCTTGGTCACAGCATGCACAGCATGTTGTTAAGGGTATGACTGCACATCAGTGGTAATTTCCACAAGACGCTTTGTATGTGTACTACCTTTAACAATGGGATGGCCATACATCATGTGTTTGAGGGCCATGTTTGGCCTCTCCTGATCTTTCCTGGGCTGTATCAGTACCATTTTTGGCAACCATGGCTACAGTCCTATTGATGTCCTATGTTTGCATAAGTTTCCCTGTAGAAGCAATTGAATATTTTTGTCTAAGGCAGAACAACCACATTTAGCTCAAGTTACAGAAGTGGAGTGGAGTTGGTGTAGTTGTTCATGCATGTGCGTTGTGTATAGATGGCCATGAGTATGTAGTTATGTCAGTTGCACATTTGTTGGCCTGATTCAGTTCTGTAGCACTGATATTCGACTGAAGTAGAATCATAGAATCATATAGTTGGAGGAGAGACCACAAGGGCCATTGAGTCCAACCCCTACCATGCACTATAAGAACATTCCTGACCAATGGCCATCCAGAGTCTGTCTAAAAAACCTACAAAGAAGGAGACTCCAACATACTCCAAAGCAGTGTATTCCACTGTTAAACAGCTCTTACCACCAGGAATTTCTTCCTAATGTTTGAATGGAATCTCTTTTCCTGTAGTTTGAAGCTGTTGTTCCATGTCCTAGTCCTGGAGCAGCAGAAAACAAGCTTTCGAATACTTAATTTAGTGATCAATTCAATGCAAGTGTGCTACCCTGTATGTTGGGGGTCCCGGGAGGGGTGCCCAAATTACCAAATAAGCACAAGATGGGGAAATTAGACTCGAGTACTCTCTTAAGCTAACAAGAGGTAGGGTAACTTTAGCTAGGATCTTTTACCCTATGTCTACGGCGTCAGGTCAGAGAGCGTAGCCAGGCATGCTTCAAAGTAACAAATAATATTTTTATTTATGGACAAACAACACGAAAGACTCGACATGCACTAACTAACTGAGAAATAGAAATGGAGAGTTTTGGGGAATGGGTAATACGACGCCTGGTCTCATAGTCCTGGAGAGAAGAGGAGGTTGAGGGGAGTAAAAGTTCAGCGCGGTTTGCTGAGGGCAGCTCACTGGACAAACCGACAGCAAGGCGGGATTAAAGTCCAAAGTAGTCCAAAATGTTCCGAGGAGGAAGGCAGACTCAGTTACTGTGAACTGAGGGGAAAACTTCACTGGACAGCAAGGCTAGATGGAAGTCCAGGGTGATCCGAGGAGGACTAGAAAATGGGGACCTTTTATAGGGTGGATTTTACCTACAGGCCATGCCATGCTCGGTGAGAACAAAGGGTAGCTGTAGCTGGACAAAGGCGTTGGAAAAGGTCAAGTTTTACATGATGGGCTTAGCGCTGGATGACAATAGTATGGCCAGTATGCAGATGGCTCAATATAAAGGAATGGCTCGGCACTCGGCCGTGCGTCTTTGTGTAGATTCACACTGAGCAAGGCGGCTTGCAAGAAGGTGTTCCCTGAAGCATTGGAGAGGCTTAAGTTGCCTGCCGGAATGAGGTTTGGAAATTACAACCATTAACGGCCGCGCCTAATACGTGCTTGGCCGGTGGACCTCTGCAAACACGTGGAGTAGGATGGCAGAGAAAGGTCAAGCAAAGGCCAAATTATTTGATATCAAGAGATATCTAGTGCTCTCACCAGACATATCATAACCGTAGTAACAAGTGTTGCCTTATATTGTTAATGCCTAACTCTGAACACAGAGATATATTCTCCACAATATGATTTTTTCTGTTTTATAGATGAAGCAGCATTTAGAAGTCAAACGATGTCCCTTAGATGCTATTTTTAAAAAAGGTTTTTCCCCCAACCATTTAAAATAAAATCAGGATGAGGAAGTTGTACGGAGCTACTGAAAACTGAGAGCCATGTGGGACTTCTCTCTAGGGCCATACAAATCCCATTCATTATGCACTGTACTTGCATAATGGCTTGGAAAACTACACATAAATATACATTGGGTCACCTCTTTACACTTGACTGTAGTACTTTTGTTGACCGGCAATTGCTCGTATGAGCCAGCTCTAAGGAATAACATCATCTTTGAGGCACTAATGAACTTCTTTTAATGGTGTTATGGCCATTTTTTTTATTCATAGATGCAAGCCATCACTGCATGTTTCAATTGTCAAGTGACCAACATGGATGAATGAATTATGCTTTACACTTGGCTGTGTTTGAACAGTTTGTTTGTTTATTTATATGCCATTCAAGAATTAAAGGTCTCTGGACAGTTTGATGATCTAAAAATAAGAGCAGTACAATAAAATATAGTTGCAATAAAGTGTAATAAACTATAAATAACACTACAACAAGCATATGGTAACATAGGCTTGGGTCCAGCTATTAGTCCTAGCTGGAGTACATCTGGTGAATTAAAAAGTATTTGGTAAGTCAACACTTATGTAAGTTCCATGCATCCAATAGGTCTACTCTAGTAGGGGCATCCAATTAGATTTAAGTCAAAATATCCACAATTGGCCTGGTAGAAGCAAGCTTATTCGCAACTACTCCATCCCCCATTGCAGCCCTTCCAACATTTTGAAAATGGCACACAGAAGACTCAGGGGCAGAGAGCAATGGAGATGAGCTCTCAACAAATCAGGCACAGTTTCCTTATGTGAATAGAGTCTTCCGTCAATGGAAGGCAGATCCTATATCTAACCCAATAAAAGCAACGTATAAAATTAAAACAGTAAATCCAAGTAGCCAATTCAGAACAGAGAGCGAAGAAATAAAAGTGGAGAGCCAGAACAATTCAAAACAAATCAATAAGATTCTAGAATAGCTGGACAACTTTAGGCGGAATGAGAGGTAAGCTTTTGTCTTTAGCATTTCTCATAGGCTGCAGGAAGCCCAGAAGTGAGTAAATTAATGATTAAAAAAAAAAAAAAACTCAAAAATTGAAAAAATAACCAGATAGTCACTTCTAGTTTTCATGTTCAAACATTTTAGAGCAGATAGGTAGAACATTGGCCATTTCATCCCTACACTGTTATAGTGCTATTATTCCACTTTCAACATCCTGTGGAATTCTGGGGTTTGTAGTTTCCTGAGGCCAAAGAACTCTCTGGCTGGGAATTCTAAATGCCCCTCCCTAAACTGCAAACCCCAGGATTCCATAGGATGTTGAAAATGGAATAATAGCACTACAACAGTGTAGCGCAGAAATGGTCTTAGAAAGTCCCCGATCAACTTAAAACTACCATCTAAGGAAGCTTCCAGGTGTTCTACAGCATCATATTTTTCCAGGGTTTTTTTTCTAAGCATTGAGAGGGCATTGGAGATTATGGGACACAAAAATACCTGGAGGGTCACATGCAGCCCAGGGACCATCCTTTGCCCACCCCTTTTCTAGAAGGTGGGAAGGATCTAGTTACAGTCATGCTTATGGTTTTATTGGTAACGGTCATCAAGTTGACTTTGACTTATGGCAACCCTATGAATCACAGACCTCCAAGTAACCTTTCATCTACAGTTCTACTCAGGTCTTGCACACTCAGGGCTGAGGCTTCCTCTGTTGAGTCTTTCCACCTTTTAATGTGTTCTTCCTCTTTCCCCACTTTCTTCTGCTTTACAAAGCATTACTGTCTTTTCTAATAACAACAACAACAACAACAACAATAATAATAATAATAATAATAATAATAATAATAATAATAATAATAATAATAATAATAATAATTTTTATCCTGCCTCTCCCAGTGGATCAAGGCGGCATTACAAAAATATATAAATATATTAAAACATTAAAATGTACCCCATCCTCCCCACCCACCAACCCTTCTATCCCCCTAAAACACATTAACTAAAACACATGTCTTCTCGCATCATGTCCAAAGTATGACAGCCTCCATTTTGTCATTTAGACTTCTAGTTTTAGTTCAAAATACAAAAGTCTCAGTTTAGTCATCTTGTCTTTAAGGAAAAATCCAGGCTTGATTGGCTCTTGAGCCCATTTATTTGTCTTTTTGGCAGTTCATGGTATCCAGAGAAGTCTCCTCCAGCACCACATTTCAAAGTGGCACCAGTAAATCACAGCTAATAGAAGTTAGTGCTGTTCAGAAGGTGGCACCAGTAGATCACTTCTGAATGTCTTTTACTATGAAAATCCTACAATGAGACAATCCAAAATGCCTAGGATACACCCACTGAAATTACAGCCATTTCCGCAGTAGACTGCTATAGTGCTATTATGTTACCCCACTGGCATACCCTAGCCCGGGAACTATAAATTTAATATCAAATATGTCCCACCATGCCAGAGAGGTTGCCCAGATGGGCATGTAGGCAAAGAGGTCAAACAACTAAAAACAGATCAAGACCAGAAAAATCCCCAGTCACGTAGCCCAAGGAGACCTTGGGCAATACACATATACATAGACAAAGGGTCCTCAGCTAAGAGCAGCCAACTTGAGGGGATTAGTGTGTTTTCCACAGGTTGAGCAACTTTGATTCTGGAAAATCCTATTAGGCAAGGTCTATCTACATAAACCAATATTGCAACCCTACTTGACTGCAACCTGACTTGATGGCAACCCAACTTGATTGCAACCCACTTGCCACTGTATGGCATTCCTTCTTTTCTTTTGGCCATTGTTCTTCCCAGGAGAGGGCCTGCCCTCAAGGTATGTTCCACCCTATAAGTAGTCCTAGCTTTTGAGGGTCTCTTAGATAACTTCCTGCCATGCTAGCAGACTGGCACTCTGTTAATGAGTGATCCCCTCAGCCATCTCTTCGCTGAGCTCCATTCTTCTTGCCACTTCTCAGACTGAAGACTTCAGGATAGGTACAGTATCACCGCCTCTACATTCCCTTTGCTATATCCCCTATCCATTTTTCACCTCTTTTCCTTCTCAATAGGCCTTGTGTGCCTGAGTGCATGAGTGTGTGGTACTATATTCATTTAATAAAATTCATTTATTTGGTACATTTGTCTGGCTTTTACTTGGCCTGACCCCGTAAAGTTGAGTAAAAGACCCTGCCCCTCATTTTGCTATTGTCAGTGCTCCACTAATTTCCCCAACCTTTATAATTTGGAGCAAATCAAGATGTCCCCCAGAAGTCAGGGCAACAATTATTCCACTTTCAACATCCTGTGGAATCCTGGGATTTGCAGTTCAGGGAGGGGCCTCAAAGGCCTCTTGCTAAACTGCAAATCCCAGGATTCATAGAACGTTGAAAGTGAAGTAATAGCACTATCACAATATAGTGCAGAAATGGCCTAAACGGACTCAGTCCTTTGAATACAATCTGTATCTAATATGACATTATCCTAGTGTTTTCCCGAAAAGGAAGGAAGGAAGGAAGGAAAAGGAAGGAAGGAAGGAAGGAGGGAGGAGGAGGAGGCAGGCAGGCAGGCAGGCAGGGAGGGAAGGACTTTATCACTACAGCTACAAATGGTTGGCTTTTAGCCCAGGCTCTATAAATGCCCATGAATTTGATATTATCATTTTTTCCTGGCTTAATGTTAGAATTTTATTGTTGTGCTTTTGAGAAATACAAGCTTTTAAAGATGTATAAAGAGTTCAAGACAAAGAGGAGGCCAGAACAAAAATGACCAAAAAAGCCATGAATATTTATCCAAAGGGAATAAGGCTGAAGTGCTCAAGGAAATGAATAATAATAGGAAAAGGAGGCAAAGATTTGTATGCAAAGCTGCATGGAAAATCAGTGCTGGAAATCAAAGCCTTAGCTGCAGAGAAAAGTCCTGGAGAAGGTAGGGGTGAATTTGAACACCTGTATCCAATAGTTGAAGATGACTGCAATGTCAAGTGAAGCCTTGCAGGAGGAGGTGGAGAGAATGATCAGTTTGCCATTCTATCATTTTTAAATTCAGGTTTATTGTGGTTTTTATTTTAAAAAAAAAAAAAGTTGAGTTCTTTCAACTTATAACAATTGTGAATTTTAGGCCCTTTCCACACGGGGTTAAAAAAACGGTGTAGAGCGACCTCCACGGAGGTTGTCTACACTGAAACATGGATTGGGGTGGATTACTTTAGAAGTAATTCCACACCCCAATCCATGCAGGGGTGACCAGAAGTGGCACCGCCCGTGCTTTTTGAAAACCACTTGTTTTGTGGTTTTTAAAAGACATGGGGCGTGCAGCCCCGTCCAGCCCCGTCGCAGCAGCATGGATCTGCAGGCGTGCGCAAGAGCGTGCCTGCAGATCGTGTGGGGGGTGGGATTTCTGGCTGGTGAGCTTCTCCACTGGCGGAGAGCCTCCGCCAGCCAAAAGCTGCCATTTTGGATGCTGCCGGATGCCGCGGACGCTGCCGAGTGTGGAGCGGCGAAATGGGCTGCTCCACGCGGTGACGGAATAAGGTAAGCCCTGTTTCCGCATGGAGCAGCCTGTTTCTCCGCCTGCGTGTGGAAAGAGCCTTAGTAAAGGTTCCAAAATGGAATTCTCCCCTAAATGCCAAATTTCAAGTGTTCCCAGCATGAAAAGGGCCATATTGTACCTACCTGCCATAGAGATATGCTATTATTCCACTTTCAACCTCCTATGGAATCCTGGGGTTTGTAGTGTAGAGAGGGGCCTTTAGAATTCTCAGCCAGAGAGCTCTTTGACCTTAGGAAACTACAAACCCCAGAATTCCATAGGATGTTGAAAGTGGAATAACAGCACTGTAATAGTGTAAAGCAGAAATGGCCTCAGGCAATGAATCTGACAGATGAAGAGGTACCACCCTAGAGATTTTAATGACCAAACTCACTAAAACAATTTTTAAAAAATCTTTCAGCATTAGTTGGGAAGCCTAGTGAATTAGATAAAATTACTAGGAAAAAATAAATAAATTAAAAACTCAATGGGTTAGTTAACCAGATATTCCCAAACCCTAGCACCATGGCAGGTAAAATAATATTAAACTGCTGTAACTTGGATAGCAGTAACTGCGTTATAAAAGTCACATCGAGCACCTGTAATTCTTAGTTAACCTCCATTCCAGGAAGGTTTCTGAGACGATTAATAATTAATAGAGGACCTGCTATGTAAAATGTTTGATTTGCCATAATTCTGTGTCATTTGTGCCTTTGAAAAAGAGAGCTTGTACTTAGCAGGATAACCTTAACACCTACATTACTAGCCTCTATGTGTGGTTGCATTATCAAGGCACTCCGTTTTATGGCCCACATTTTGATTCAGTATTTAAATGAAACTGCATTCTGTATAGAAATATGAGGACTGGTTAAATCATGAGTCATGCTCACCAGCCCACAAAAACTGACTCCTTAAGAATTGCAAAAAATCTGGTCTATGAGATGTGTATGTAAGCACATGCAAATCCAGAGCATTAGAATGGGGGTGATAGTGTTAGATTTGACTGACATTATGTCACTTGGCAGAGAAAATGAGGAAGACATGTCTTCCAGGCAGGATCTGATGGGAAGAAATGCCTATGGAAATTCCTGGAGTGAAGAATCATAGGCCCTTTTCGCACTGAGGCTTTTTGCGTGAGCCGGGGTGGGCGGCTTGCGCGAAAAGCCTCTTCCGAGAGCCTGCCGGTTCCCCGCTCGTTCCTTCCGCAGGCGAAGGAACAAGCGGGGAAGCGGCAGCGTCCCGGAGGCGGAGGCGGCTCACGCGTCCATCCTCCCCCGCTTGCGCGAGAAGCAGGAGCCTCTCGCGCCGCCCCGCGCACGCGGGAAGCGAGCGACAGTCGCGCCCGTCCCCCCCGCGCGTGCCAGGAGCGAGCGACAGTCGCGCCCGTCCCCCCCGCGCGCGCCAGGAGCGAGTGACAGTTGCACCCGTTCCCCCCGCGCACGCGCGTGAAGCGGGAGGCTGTCACGAGCAGCCCCCCACCCGCGCGAAGCAGGATGCCATCACATCCGTCACGCAAGAGCCCCGCCCCACCCCTTCCTTCCGCAGGAGCGGAGGGAAGGAAGCGCTACCCGGCCGCCTCTCTGACGCACCGCACAACAGGTAAGTGCGGGTGGGCGCCGGGAGCGTTGCGCGAGCGCGGGGTGATTTTCGCTTGGAAGCGAAAATCAAACCCCGCGCTCGCGCCGCTGCAGCCCCGTGAGAGCGCTGGAAGTGGGAGTGCGTCGTGTGGAGCGGCGCTCCCACTCCCGCACGGCTCACGGGGCTATTTCGCTCGGGAAAGCCCGTGCGAAAAGGGCCATAGAATCATAGAAACATAGAGTTTGATGAGACCACAATGGCCATCGTGTCAACCCCCTGCCATGCAGGAACACACACGCAAAGCACCCCAAGAAAAAGGCCATTCAGCCTCCGCTTAAAAACCTCCAAAGAAGGTGACTCCACCACACTCCAAGGCACCATATTTCAACAGCTCTGACTGTCAGGAAGTTCTTCCTGATGTTTAGGTGAAATCTCTTTTCCTGTAGTTTGAATCCATTGCTCTGTGTCCTAGTTTCTGGAGTAGCAGAAAACAAGCTTGCTCCATCTTCAACACGACATCCATTCTTCATTAGAGGTGTAATTCTTCAAGAAAGCAAAGGGCAATCTGAACAATTTTCTTCCTGCTATAAGAAAATCTTTGCAGTTTTCAAACACTTTTCACAGTGCAGGATTTGTTCTGTACAAAATTTCCACATTCTGCAAATGGCTAGGACACTTAACCCAATTGCTCCTGCATGTCTTCTCTTACAGAGTGGAGCCAAACCGATCCCCTGGTTTTCCAGGAAGCTGATGATGATGCAATGAGCAAGACAGAGGCCCTTTTCGCATTGAGGCTTCTCGCGCAAGTGGGGGAGGGCGGCTCGCGCAAGAAGACTCCTCCAGGAGGCTGCCGCTTCCCCGCTCGTTCCTTCCGCAGGCGAAGGAATGAGCAGGGAAGCAGCAGCCTCCCGGAGGAGGAGGAGGCGGCTCGCGCATCTGCCCCCCCCGCGAAGCAGGAGGCTCATGCGTCCGCCCCCCCTCGCGAAGCAGGAGGCTGTTGCGTCCGTCGCGCTAGCGCCCCACCCCGCCCCTTCCTTCGGCAGGGGCGGAGGGAAGGAAGCGCGACCCGGTCACCTCCCCGACGCTCCGCACAGGAGGTAAGTGCACACGGGCGCTAGAGCGTTGCGCGAGTGCGGGTGATTTTCGCTTTGAGGCGAAAATCAAAAAACCCGCGATCGCGCCCTGCAGCCCCGTGAGCGCGGCAGAAGTGGGAGTGCATTGTGCAGAGCGACGCTCCCACTCCCGCGAGGCTCACGGGGCCCTCAAGCGACAGAAAGCCCGTGCAAAAAGGGCCAGAGGCTAGAGCAACATTGGCAGAAGACTTGGAATTAATTTGATTGAACACAGCTTAGTTGAAGTCCTACTCTGTGGCAGTGTGGTCAGCAAAGAAATTGTTATTTGCTGCCACCATTTCATCTGGAAGGAGCCACCCAGTGGAACTATTTTGAGCAGTCGGAGGCTTATTGTACACTGGTCCTCAAGTAGAAAATAGAGACCACTTGACAGTCTGCTGTGGAGTATTTGTACAGCAGATAAAGGCCATTTGTGCCGTACATGTTGCAGTGCTATTATTCCACTTTCAACATCCTCTGGAAGCCTGGGGTTTGCAGTTTGGGGAGGGGCATTTGGAGAGAGCTCTTTGGCCTCAGTAAACTGCAAAGCCCAGGATGTTGAAAGTGGAATAATAGCACTATAACAGTGTAGGGTGGAAATGGCCAAAATTATTCAGTTCTGCTCCAGTTTAGATGCTGTAACTGATACAGTTCCATGGGAGGTACTGTTGGTCCAGTTTGTCCTGTGTTATTGGATAGTTTTCAGTTTCTTTGCTGACCACACTGCCACAGAGTAGGACTTCAACTAAGCTGTGTTAAATCAAATTAATTCCAAGTTTTCTGCCAATGTTGCTCTAGTCTCTGTCTTGCTCATTGCATCATCATCAGCTTCCTGGAAAACCGGGGGACCAGTTTTCAGCTTGTACAGCCTGAGAATGTGGACAGGATCCTTGCAGAGGTGAGAGCCACTGTATATGTACTGGACTCTTGCCCTTCCTAGCTTATTACCCTTCCTAGCTTATTTAACAAGCCAAAGGGGGACTGGCTGAGTGGGTGAAAGGGGTAGTCAATGCCTCCTTGCAATAAGATGGGATTCCATTTTCCCTGAAAGAGGCAGTTGTTAGGCCTTGAACAACACCATCCCTGAATCCTTTCATGGTCCCTACACTCCTGGTGCAACCACCCTTCCTCCAAGCCTGGCAGAAGCATCATCCTTCAGAGCTCCAATTACTGGCAGAATGGACCTCCTTCTCCCCAAGCAGCTGAAGCCCAAATCAAGTAGAATGCTGGGGAACTACAACTGTAGGAAGAGCATCGCAGTTGGGCTAGGTAGTGGTCATGAATACAGAACAGTTATGGATGAGTAAATCTAAGGAACTATTCTGTATTCATACCACAACTTAGTCATGATTGAGATGCTATTATCACTGTCTTAACTGCCATTAGCTGCACGGGGAGAAGGAGATCCATTAGGCCAGTCATCAGAGCCCAAGCGAATGATGTTTCCATCATGTTTGAGAGTGGATCAGTTGGATGTGGAGAGGTTACTTAGTTAAGAATACTAAGTAATAGTACATAAGTATATCAAGCGTATCTATACTTGCTAAGTATACTTAACTAAGTAGCTGATACAGAATATTGACCCCTGTATTCTTGGGATAGGATACATAGACAAAAAGCTGGGAGAGGGTAGATGGAGATAGATAGATAGAGAGAGAGAGAGAGAGAGATAGACAGACACAGAAGGATAGGCCGTTTCTGCACTAGAGGTCATTAGCGTGTCATACTAATATAACAATGGTATTGCCATTCGTGGGGTGCCGTGGGTTGCAAGTTCTTTTCCAACCCATCCCCCTTAAGTGGATGGGTAGTGGTATTGCCACCAGTGTTCCTTCTAACATTTCAGCATCATTGGCCACTTCTGTGCCCTGCCTTGACCCAGCCTCAGCTCCCCTACGGCTGTGTTACCCCTTCTCTGGGGTCCCGGGAGGAGCGCCCAAATAACCAAAACACAATAACACAACTTGGGGAAATTAACTGGAGCACTCTCTTAAGCTGGTAAGAGGCAGGGTAACTCAGCAGGGATCTTGCAACCCAGCGTCTACAGGGTCAGGTCAGTCAAGCAGTCAGACAGTTTTAAAATAGCAAAAATGATGTTTTTATTAACAGACAAACAAACAGTAAAGACACCACAATCACACCGCTATCGGAAGAATTAGAAATAAGGATTTTCGGGGGTAATGGGGGATGCGACACCTTTCTCGTAGTCCTGAAGAAGCTGAAGAGGGTAGGGAAGAAACTCAGTGTGGAGGCTGAGGGGAGTTGCCAGACAAAGCGGCAGCAAGGTGGGATGGAAGTCCAGAGTGATCCGAGGTGGTCTCAGAAAGGGGGGCGTATATAGGGTGAATTGTACTGTAGGCCATGCCTTCTCGGTGAGAACAAATGCGAGTTTGGAGCTGGACAAAGCTTTGGAAAAAGGTGAAGTTTAACATGATGGACTTAGCGCAGATGTAACAATAGTATAGCCAGTATGCAAATAACAAGGTGCTTAGCTTGGCATTGTCAGACTTTGGCGCGAGGCCGGGCGTCTTTGTTTCGAGTCATGCCTAAGCAAGAAGGTGTTTGTAGGGAGGTCCCTGAAGCAACAGAGTGGGCTCTGTTCTGCCTACCTGGGTGGAGAATGGAATGTCCAACAAATTACCGGCCGCGCCTGTGTACGTGCCTGTCCAGGGGCCTCGCAAACACGTGGAGCGGGGTGGCAGAGGAAGGCCGAATGATCTGATATCAAAAAAGAGATATCCAGTGCTATCACCGGGTAGGCCTGGCCGAAGTACAGGTGTGCGTGCATGTTATTTTTTTTTCCTTTTTTTGAAGCTGTACTAAGCAGCAATGTTGTAACAGCATGACATGGCAGTACGCTATTGCACTTTTGCTCTATACTATTTAAAAAAGTATTTAAAAATAAAAAAGTTTTGACTCAAAGGAGACATTTAAAATAAACAGGGAGAGGTGATAGGAACTTACCTTGCTGTGGGAGTTGCTGAGGGAGGGATGAGCTGGGCACACCCACAGCCTGCCCACTGCTGGATCCCCATAACAGGAAATACTATTAAACACTATAACGGTGCTGCACTACAACAGCTGACCGGATTGAAGTCTCATGGACGCTCTTAACAGATTTTTTTCCTGGAAATAGGATATGGAGATTAGGCGATTCTTGGGGGTGGGATAGCAGCTGGAAAACAACGACGTTGTGTAGAAGCACAGCTCCTGGACTGGTAACAACCTGCTGCTATAGCGCCATAGTGACATCATGCAGAAATGGCCTAAGCAAACAGTTGGATTGCATATCCACACAGCAATGGGATAAAGTATTTCACTATATCTAACATCAGGCTGGACTCTGTGGCTCTGTCCTTCAGAAGAGAGGTAAAATTGGTTTATTGTCACTGGCATCACCACCACCATGTGTCCCAACTACCCTAGATTGTCTCACTCTGTCCTATGGTCCCTCCTCCCTTCCAAGCTCTTTCTCCTTTATTGGGCTACTTGCTCCCTGACCACAAAAGCCACACCATTATTTTTTGGTGGATTTCAACTTGTTTTCAGTTGCTCTTGTTTCTGACTTATTTCCATGTCTTTCTCATGATCGATATTCCATTGTTTGAATAGTACAAGCAGAGTGTCAAGGTGTCCCATGTTGTGATGGATTCAAATACCATCTGCTAGAAGGCCCCACGCTGTATGTCTTGCAGGACAGGACTGTAATAAATTGATGTAATTAAAATCTTCCAAGAAACACCATAAAGGGACAGCATTGTCATTCGGAAGGGCCATCTCCCTAACGAATAATGTGCTTTTGCTTCCTGTGATACCTCTTTATAAATGAAAAAGACTTTCATGCAAGATCTGTTGGAAGTTTTTTTTCTTCTGTTGTTGTTGAAATGAAATTCAGAATGATTTATGAGGAGTAAGCATATGAAAACACTTGATTAGAGATGAAGCACTTGAATTTTAAAAAGGCTGTCCCCTCCCCCCACCCCATGCCTGTTAATTTCCCCCTTCTTCTAATGATCTTTCCTGTGTTCCTAATCAAAAGCACCAAGGTAGAGGTGAGTGTTTCTCAAGGTTGAGTCATAAATGAAGTCTAAAAAGTGCAAACGCAGGAGAAAGCAATACCGACAAATTTCTCTGTCACTGATCAGTTCAGTCAACATACATCAAGCCACCAAGTTCATTTCAAGGCACTCTTCATCTTGAGAATTCATCCCCCTGGCTGGCTCTGATCCCACCAGCCATAAGACAAGTCCAGTGATTGACAACTTCCTAGTTTCTGCCACCTTGGCACCGCTGCCATAGTTGTGCCAATGGTCCCAAACAGAGCTGTGCCTTCAAGACATTTCCCAGTTACGGTGACTCTAAGGCAAACTTATCATGGGTTTTTCTTGGGGCTGAGAGTGTGTGATATGGCCAGGGTCATCCAGTGGGCTTCCATGGCCAAGCAGAGAATCAAACCCTGGTCTTCAGAATTCATAGCCCAACTCTCAGACCACTCATACCAGGTTGGCTTTCCCATCTAGAGTAGCTCTGTTGAATCAATCAAACTTACATAGATGTTGACTTGTCATGTTTCCATTGATTGAACAGATGTAATCTGCTTTTAGACCAAGAGTGGGAAATATCTGGGCCCTGATGTTGTTGGTCCACAGTAACCAGAAGACCTAGTTAGCATAGCCATTATATGGAGTGTATATGGAGAATTGTAGTCCACCAATATCTGGAGGGCACTCAGTTCTGATGTGAAATCTGAAGTGAATATCTTGGAGAAAGAGATAGTACCTGCGTTCTATGGGTGTGTGTGCAAAGAAGCAGTTTAACAGTTTGTTATCTGGGCATATGTTAGGCTACAAGCTACCCACTCCAATCTAGAACTTGGTTGAATTAAAGTGGTTTGGGCCAAGATGGTGCCATTCTACATCACTCTTAAGGCTTTTATTTATTTCTTTATTTTTAATTAGAATTGTAATTACAGCAATGCACTACTTGTACCAGACATTATGCAGCTCTGACATGAAGTACTCAGCTACACTTTGGGTAAAGTACATGAAGTGTTAACGGATCGCATATTTCTCTCTGGCTGGAATTGCTAGTAATTACCTAGATGTGGCTTGTGGTTGTGTTTTTTCCCCATGAAATACTGTTTTCATTATACCACTGCTGTTGCAGATCTGCAGAGGTGACCCCAGGACACCAAAAAACAAAAAGGGAAAGTATGAGGAGAGGTTGTATTTCAAATGAATATGGAGTGTTTATTTTTGCCCAAGTTAGGAGCTATTAAGTTTCTTTCCAAGCCATTTGTTTATAGCTATATCAAGGTGGAATGTTCTACCTTCCCTTCTCACTCATTTGTTCTGAAGGTGCATTAGTTTTCATGCTCAGAGAAAACTTGGCTTAGCAATAGAACTTAGACCATTTCCGCACGAGGTGAGGGAATCGCTCCATGACGCTACTCCCCGGACTTGTGGGCTCCCTGGTCCAGTCCACGCTTCTCCAGGGGCAGTGCGTGGCCACTCTCCGCACTGCTCCGGGGACAAAAATGTCAGCTTCTGGGTCTCAACCAACTGCTGAAGCTCTCCAGCCTAAAGCCCGCCCCTGGTAGATCGCAGGCTTGCACCAATACAAGCCTGCGAATCTGCATAAGGGAGCAGGCTTGCAGTGGCATGCTCCATGCTTTTGAAAGACCTGTTTTTAGCGGTCTTTCAAAAGTACACTGGATGACCACTTGGGGTCGATTCCAGAGCCGGGGTGAGGTGCAGATCTACATCAAGTAGGTCTGACCCAGTCCACTCCCAGGTGCAGACATCCTCCCTGGAGGGCGCTCCACCCCGTTTTAAAAACCCCGTGCAGAAATGGCCTTACTTTGCATTCTACGTGGTCCAGCTATCTAAATCTGTGTGTGTGTGTGTGTGTGTGTAAAGCCAATACTCTAAATCATGCTTGCATAGCATAACTTTACACTAAGTTGAATAATATATTCAAACATATTTGGAAAATGGCAAAAAATATATTTCTCAGGTGTAAGGAGAATCCTGGAGTAAAAAAAAAATCCTTTGCAACTTGAGACTTACTCTGCATAAAATTCGTGCATTGTCTTCTTGCACAGAAAGCAACCTTTTCTGTACAGGAAATGCTTTTTTTCTGTGCAAAACAAACATAGCCAAAAAAAAACCCAAAAACAACAACAAAAACCCAAAAAAACTTGTGTGAAATTTTTGCACAGAGTTAAGTCCCAAACTGCAAATAGTCTTTGAAAACCACACAGTTCTTGAAGACTTTTTTCACAGCAAGAAGAAAATTCTGAAAATTACACAGTGCTTCCTTTAAGAATGAAATCATTGAAGAACTGCATCCCTACTCTATGCCCAGGCAGTTAAGTAGTAGTTATACTGCACCACCCTTCTGCCGAATACTGACGTCGTGCAACCAATTGTGTATCTGCAAAATGTCTTTGCTGTTTCCGTAATCCCAGTGAATCTAATGGCACATTGATAACAATGATGAATGCATAGGAGCATGCGCGATTTGGGGATTCCACTGACTCAGGTGGAAGTGCTGTGAGTTCACTTCTGATCACGCTGAGAGTGTCAGATAGCATAAGGAAATCCCCCTCTTGCTTCCATTTTCTGGAACTGTTCAGCCAAGGTGAAGTTCACACCAATAGAGTGTAAAATTGTACCAGCATACTTTTGGAAATGTCTCAAAATGACCCAGGATATCACTAGAAGTTACCCTGATGTTCCAGCAGCCACTCAACACAGTGGGCAAAGAGGAACTTCTTGTAGAAACAGGCATTGAATACCTCCTCACATAAAGCATTAGAAAGGATACCCAAAATGTAACTGGGGGTTTCGTTGTCATAATGTTCCAACAGGATTCCAGTTTCACTGTTCTGATTACTTGCCCCTTTCCACACACTTAGCTTGCAAGTGGCTATTGCAGGGAAAACAACATCAGAAAAGGCTAAACAGGACAGCCCATCTTTAAGTTTCATCTGGGTTTTAAGCAACTTGCAGAAACCTTCCAGTCAGAAATTCTCTAATACTGTGAGGAATGTTGGCATTCGTTCTAGGTCCTTTCCACACCTTGCCTTTTCATGGAGTCCTCTGGTGGAGGTCCTGGCATCAGCTCTGCTGGGAGGGGTGCAAGATGGGAGCAGTCCCTCTGCACCAGCTAGCTCCGTAGTGAAGGAAGCAGGATGGTCGTGCCTTTTCCTTCCACAGCTTAGCCAGGTACCTTCCCAAGCTGTGCTGGGGCAGGAAGCGCAACCATTGCACCTCCCGGGCTTCTGCAGGACTGGTAGGTCTGTGATGGTGGCATGATTGTGGGGCCTTGATGGGAAAAACTTGTGAATGATTTAATCTGCACTTGCGCTGCCTGGAGATGGAAGAAGGTGGGACCATGATGACATCATGTAGAAGTGTCATCATGGTTCTCCTTCTCCCATCTCCATGGTGGGTTGGGAGGATGGTGCGGGAAGTGTCCTTGTTCCACCTGTATCACTGGTGCAGCTCCAGCATTTGGGGGGCCCAGAGTTAAAGTGAGAACTACGTGGAAGAAGCATCTCCATTTTCCTGCCTTCCTCTGAGTTATTAGCAGTGTAAAAGAGTTTGGAGAAGGATGCAGTGTTATCACGGTTATGATATGTCTGGTGAGAGCACTAGATATCCTTTTGATATCAAATAATTTGGCCATTTGCTTGACCTTTCTCTGCCACCCTACTCCACGTGTTTGCAGAGGTCCCTTGGACAAGCACGTACGGGCGCGGCCGTTAATGGTTGTACATTCCAAACCTCTTTCAGGCAGGCAACTTAAGCCTCTCTGTTGCTTTAGGGAAAAACCTCCCTGCAAACCGGCTTTGCTCGGCGCATATCCACACAAAGCCACAAGAGCCAAGCCATTTCTTTATGTTGGGCCATCAACGTACTGGCCACGCTATTGTCTTAAGAGCTAAGCTAATCATGCAAAACCTGACCTTTTCCAACTCCTTTTTCCAACTCCAAATTCACTTTGTTCTCACTGAGCATAGCATAGCCTGTAGGTAAAATCCACCCTATAAAAAGTCCCCACTTTTGGGACTACCTCAGACTACTTTGGACTTCCATCCCACCTTGCTGCCGGTTGTCTAAGGAAACTCCCCTCAGCGAATCCCATTGAGCTTTCTCTCCCGGAACCCCATCTTTCTCTCCAGGACTACAAGACCAGGTGTCGTATCACCCATTCCCTAAGATCTCTATTTGTGTTTCCAAGTTAGCTAGTGTGCGTGTTGTTTTATTTGCTGTTTATCTTTCAATAAAACTGTCATTTTTGTTACTTTTAAACTTGCCTGCCTGCTCTCTGACCTGAAACCGTAGACATTGGGTTAAAGGTCCTTGCTAAAAGTTACCCTGCCTCTCATCTAGCCAAGAGAGTGCTCAAGCTAAATTCCCCCAATTTGTGTTTTTATTTGGTAATTTGGGTGCCCCTCCCGGGACCCCCAACATACAGGGTAACAGCAGCACATGGGCAACTCAGCTGGAACTGCCCCAGCCATTCTCATTGAACACTCATCCAATTGGGATAAGGCAGGCAGCAAACATATTTCAGATACTGGGACCACAACCCATAATTTACTCTGTGTGAAAGACAACCAAGCCAGCTTAGTGATATTGCTTTGTTTTCTGGAAACTGGGAACCAGATCTTGATTATTCTTTTGTGCATCCCTCTGTCTCGATTTTCTTAGCTATGGATCGATTCCATGGCTTCTTGGCCTCTGCACTACTAATTGCCCAGAGAGGTCTCTCTCTCTCTCTCTCTCTTTCAATTTCTCCTCCCAAAGTGAATTATAATATCCTTCCTCTCATTCTTGTCATTACTTGCTTGCTTGCTTGCAGTGGGGCAAATAAGCAGGCAATGGTAGCAAAGGGAAATAACAGCAGTGGGACTTGCAGTGCGGCTTGCATCTACTTCAAAGTATTGTAGACTTCAACAGGTACAACATCAACAGGGGTGCAAAGAATATTCCAAAATATTCAAAAAATGTATTTCTCAAGTGTTAGGAAATCCTGATGAAGACAGTCCTAGGCAGATGAGAATCTTCATTTTTCAGTTCTTTTTCTGTGTGAAAAATGTCTTTCTCCCCCCCACAGAAATAACATTTTTCCACCAATGAAATCTTTTTCTGCAAAGGAAACAATGTTTTTGTGCTGAAAGTGGTATTTTCTGCTGAAACTATGGATGTTTTTGTTTGCTTTGCATGAAGTATTTCCTGAACTCTGAATAGACTTGAAAATGGTGCAGTTTTGGATGAGTTTTTCATAGCAAGGAGAAAAATTGTAAAATTCTACTTTCTTGCCTATGAAATTTGAAGTTTATGAAGGTTTACGTCCATAGAATCCTAGAGCTGGAAGAGATCCCAAAGGCCATCCAGTCCAACCTTATTCTGCCATGTAAGAAAATACAATTAAAGCACTCCCAGCAGATGGCCATCTTGCCTCTCTTTAAAAAAAAAAAAACTCCCAAGAAGAAGATTCCATCACACTCCCAGGCAGTGTATTTCACTGTCAAGCAGCTCTTACCAGCAGGAAATTCTTGCTAATGTTTAGGTGGAATTTCTTTTCTTGTAGCTTGAAACCATTGCTCCATGTCCTAGTCTCTGAAGCAGCAGAAAACAAGCTTGCTCCATCTTTCATATGACATCTTTTCAAATAATTAAACATGGCTATCATGTCACCTCTTAACCTCCCCTACCTATAAACCCAGTCTCTGGTACCAGATATGAGCTGCTTCAGTCAATTCACTCATTAAGAATTCAGTAGACTTTCTCCACTTTGTAACTAACTAAGGTAAGGCAGAGGATCCCCTGAAATTTTGCCCACTCCAGCCAATTTTGGGGAGCATTTTCATCCAATCTTATGCTAAAAATCAAGCCAGAAACACCCACACATCAGTCGTATGAATAAGGACCATTGCCACTGTATACCCAACTGCTGAGAGTAAAGACCACAGGGAGTTATGAAAGGAGAGAAAACAAATTAAACTGGAAAAAGCTTGATAATATCCCCATTATTATATTTTATGATATAATTAGACCTTCCTGCTGTAGATTAAATCCTCCTGGATCTTTAGCTGGCGAGGCATACTGAATTTTTATTGTTTGCTGATTCAATTATCTCATGTTGTATTTACCCTGACACTGTTATTAAGAGATGATGGAAGGATGATGGGGGAATTGTCAATTATCTCCTAACGTGGTAGAATATTTTTATCAGTCAAGAAGAGACAGGGAGAGGTGCCATGACATATCCAGTGAGCAGGTCAATTAGTGTTGTTGGCTTAACCTTTCAGAATGCCCTTGCCAATAAATTGCTCACTTGTTAACAATCACAGTGTCAGTATGTCATGATCCAGGCTGATACAACCAGCGCCCACAATAATCCTTATGAGCACGTCAACACACAATGCACAGTCTGTATGGTTATGCTGTCATGTGTTCGAAGTTGCCTTTCTCTCAGGTCAATCTTTGCTCAATCTCACCTGGCATTTTCTACTCAAATAGTGGTTCTCTCGGGCAGATTTTTTTCCCCAAGGCCAAGTGTGATGAATCCTTTTACCAAGCTGGCCCCACATTTTCAACCCTGGGTATTACCTTGAAAGGTGAGGGACCCACAATGTCAGTATCTCCTTAAAATTTGGGGAATTGTTAGCTCAAAGGATGCCTGTGAGGGGAGGGTAACAGCAGGATCTTTTCACATGTGTATACCAATACTAACTGCAGAGAGGACTTCAGTTAAAAGTTTAAAAGAGTATTTTATTTGGAATTAACAAATGCAGAAGACATCAGACATTCTCAAGAACCATACAAGGCTATTGAAGGGAAAGGTGAGAAAGGTTGGATAGAGAGAGGTTTGGGATAGAAAGGGTGATAGTTACCCAACCTGAAGCAGCAGATCGAAGTGGAGTGGCTCAAACAAGAGTTTGAGGGCAGTACAAAGGAATGGGAATCTGAGTGGCCACCTGCAGTGTGATGCCCAACACACTACAAATTGTAGAGATTGAAGCTGGGGTTTTCATACCCTATTTCCTGGTTTGAAGGAGGGTGCATGAACAAAGCAGTACCCCACAACTCTAACAAAGAAGTCCAGAATGGGCTGCTTGTCTTAGCTCTAGGTGACAACATAGATGGGAGTCTAGTCTGGACAATCTCTTAATGTCTTGGTTGGGTAAAGTAAATAGGAAAGGTCTCTCAAGGATATGGTCAAAGAAGAGGTGCTTGACTGCTTCACCTGGGCAGTTTCTCCTTCTATTTTTTTCAGGAGTGCTTGTACCTTACAGCCTTTTGAAAGGATCATCCCAAGACCATCAGCACTGTGTTTTCCCATCTAATCTTCTCAGAATTTATGACCTGGCCATATTGAGGTCATCCTCATCTGCCTACATATGCACAGTCTGCACTTCTCCAAACATAATTTCAGCCATAAATATGTCCAAATTATGAAAAATAGCTCACTCCTCAAAGTGGAGATTTCGGCTGTAGTAACATGGGTTCCTGTCACTCACCTTGCTCTTTCCCCCACACTCCTTCTGGATTGGGCACTTGGGTCTCATGCCTGCAGACCAGTAGATGTGTTGTTTTGGTGGGTTCTATGTAGTAAGTGTGACCAGGCCCTCCATCAAGCTTAATATGAACAGATGAACAGACAGAAGCAGTTGTAAAGCCAAACATGTGGGTGTTATTAAGATATAAGGAAATAATACACTAATCCTTGAACTACTAGATCATTTCAGCTTTCCAAAACCACAGTTGATCCATTTGTTTGTCTGACTCTCCTGTCTCTAGTCCATCTGTTCCTATTTCTCTGAAATCTGTTCCCTATCTCTGTGTTGGCTTTTCTCTATTTGTCTGCTGACAGCAATAGGCCTCAGTTTTTGTAACATTTCCTTCCTGCAGGCCCTCTGTCACAGCATTCTCTGGGTTGTGATTAGTTGCTTTCAGCCAGGCTTGCCCAGCTCCTCCCTTCACATCGAAGTTCTATATTGGGGTTGCAAGGCTTCAGTCCCTGCATGGGGAGTTGCACATTAATTCATAGAGTTGCAAGATTCTTCTAGTCCAACTGCTTGCTACGCAGGAATACACAATTACAGCAGTCCCGAAAGGTAGCCATCGAAACTCTTAAAGTCTTCAAAGAAAGATAGTCCACCACCCCCCTTAATTAATCAATTGAAGGACATTAATGCATTATCACTTAATGTATTGAAGGGCAGTTCTCTTCAAGAGAATCAAGACTCCAAATGAGCAACCAAATGTGCTTGTGAGTCTATGTGTAATTTGAGCCTGTGTGTAATACAGAATGTGACTCCTCGTGCAGTGTGCATCCATACACAACATGCATTCTCATCTACATGCAATGGCACTGTAAGCTCAGCTCCATTTTTGCAACCTTGAACTTAGGCCATTTCCGCACTAGCCTGTTATAGCGCTACGATTCCACTTTCAACATCCTCTGGAATCCTGGGGTTTGCAGTTTTGGCCGGCCCCTCCCAAAACTGCAAACCCCAGGATTCCAGAGGATGTTGAAAGTGGAATTGTAGCGCTATAATAGGCTAGTGTGGAAATGGCCTGAATGTAGCCATTCTGCACTGGGTAAAAATATCCATCTGCTTCCAAATATGAATGTGCATTTGTGTAAGACACAGAATTCTGACACTCTTTTTTGCAAGTATGCTGGCTGAATTGGACTGCTGGGTGAACAAACTCAAACTTTCAGAAATTATGTCTGAGAACTTCAGCATGCAAAGCAATGGCCCTAAGGTCCCAGGCAGAGACATTTTCCAATTTTTACTGCCTATCCTGGAATTTTCTTGAGGACTTACATCTTTGTTAGTGAACATACATCTGCAGAAATTAGCATTGAGCAGCTGTGTAATGTCTGTAACCAGTAGAAGACTGCTCTTATGTTACTACACAGCAGAGCCAGCAAAGTGCCTGAGGTACATTGTTTGACAATTTATACAACTGTACAATGACATCAGTATGTGATGCATCTTGGTGCACAGTGGACATTGGTGCATAATACACAACACTGAGTGATGTGTACCAATGAATAGTGCACACTGATTTTCAGGATGTGTAGCCTTTGCAATGGTGTATCTACGGCATATGTCTTAGAATACATAGTGTAGCCAGTATAGAGAAATGCTAGAGATACTACAAAGTAATGAGTGTTAATTGTTGATTGCGACAATGTATCTCTTTGAATCATGCTTGTGTATTCCAGTGTATTAAATGTTTATTTTTTGTTGTTCATTGCTACAGTGTATCCAGTGAAAAGAGAGAAGATCAGAGCAGGTAAAAATGAAAGCACGAAGAGGTGTTTTGGGAACTCTAAGGCCATTTCCGCACAACTCTGTCACAGCGTGATGATTTCACTTTCAACCTCCTATGGAATCCTGGGGTTTGCAGTTTTGGGAAGGGCCAGCCGGGGACAGAGACAGAGACAGGAGAGTCAGACAGATAAATGGTCTAACTGTGGCCTAAGTGTCTAAAGATTAGGGGGCAGGAAATATGGTTCTATCCAAGGATGAAAGATGGGTAAACAACAGCGAGTCTGGGAAATGTCAAAAGATGTGGGGTGATGTTAAATTTATGAACCTTCTCCAATCACAGCTTTGCATGCTCAAATTTGTATGGAAAGGTTTAAAACCTGTGAACTCCACATATGCTGTAATCTCAGAAACTTCAGAAGAACTCTGCTGTCTTGCTTGCTTTGCTACAAATGAACACTGCTGTCTACCTCAGGCTGGAGTTAGTGGATTGCCAGTTATCCAGGACATGATGCCAATGTGCATTGTGCACTGATGTTTCTTAACACTGTTACCTATACCCAGCTACATAGCAATGGTTATGAACAGTAATAGGTCATATAGGATTCCAATGAACGATTGTATTGTTGTCCAGCTAGGAAGGTATTCTATGCAATTGATGAAGCAAGCAATAGTCCACAGAAGTCATATTCTTCTGGCTGGGAGATGCTGTGAATTGTAATCAAAAGAATGCATTGCCTAAGCTCTAGCTTTGGAATGTGAAGGTCTGTAGACTGTTAATTAAGTTGATAGCACAGAGACTTCAGTCATGATCACACTGCTCTTTAAATTATTAGTGTTAGTTGAGAGGGGTTTTTAGCAAGCAAAGTGACCTTGGCCTCTCTCCCCGCACTTCCATGTTCTGCTGTCGATGGAATTCTATCTCTTGAAGATCTGATGACAGGGCATCTCCCACTGGGACATTTCAGACTTGATGAATAATACATTCTTTGTAAAGGTTATAAAAGAAGATTCATCATTAATGACCCATCGACAGGGCAGGCAGTATATTCTTACTTTTCCCAAGGTTGAGATGTGGTTTTTGAACCAGAATTCATCATTTTACATCCATTTCCATTCCAAACAGGTTTCTACTATGCAAAAAGAGGCTTGAAGAGAGGAGAATCTGGTGAAATCTCAAAGACGGAAAAGCTAAAGAGGGTATCATGGTACAATCGGGTGATACATCAGTGCCCTTCATAACTTCCTTTTCTCTTCTACATCTAGGAAAAGTGGAACAGTTAAACTAATTGCAACGTATTCTCAGCTATTGCTTTGCCATGCATTTGATATTTCTCATGGTCCTTCCAGAAACAGGTATTGGAGTTTATCTGGGGTTCAGTCTTGAAATATAGAACCGCATCCTGGATCTGTGCACTTACTTTCATTCTCACATCCTAACCTGTATTCTTTGATCTGAACTTGAAATGTAGAATGATGCCCTGAACATGCCTACCAAATTTTATAACTGTTACACACGGTTCAAGAGTAGAAACACTTTATAAAGAAAAGTACAGTCCTCCCTCCACATTTGTGGATTAAATCTGATTATTCATGAGGCACGCACATGCCTTCCCCCAGTTGTCCTCCTACCATTTGCTTGTGTTTTGCAACACAGAGAGAAGGAAGGCAAACTCCATTTCCCTTGCATTTGGCCCTGGCATGCAAAAGTCAAGGAAATGGGAGGGGAAGTCCCAGAAAGGAATGGGAGGGGGTTGTGGGGGGGAGTTATTCATGGTTTTCTGCTTCACATGGCTTCTGTGCCCCGAACCCTCATGAAAGTGGAGGGACCACTATACTCACAAATGGGAATACCTGACATGGAAATTAAAGCTTCACTCTGTTTTTATCTGAAACTGACACTTTCATTCTAAAAACAGCATAATGGTATCTAGTATACCTGAAATATCAATTTTTGCTGGAGCAAATATAGTTTTAGGTCTAAAGAGATTTCAGATGTTGCCCCCTTTTGGTTGGATGCATTATAATAATGACCAAGACTATATCAAGGAGACAGACTGTAAAGTAAATCCACACAAATTAGGTAACAATTATGTGTCAATGAATTGCAACACTGCAGTTGAATGGACAAGCAAATTTAGAACGCTTTATTGCAATGTATGGTGCACATCCGCATGTGCGTGCATCACATGCGGAAGGACATTGTATGCTCATCTCGGCTTCCACAACCTTCAATTCAATACGGATGTTATGACATGGCCAAAAAAATCCAATAAGCTAGTAAGGGAATGCATACAGGCTTAAGTCACTAACAGGATAATAGCCATTCATTTTGTGTTATATAAATCTTCGGGATTTGTAAATGTGCATGTTCTTTTAAGTTATGTTCCTATGATATTTAATCTAATTGATGGTGAGTGTAGATGGAACTTGTGTGCTCTTAATGTTGCTAAAATCTGCTCCAGAAAAAGATAAACATTCAGCAACTATTATGCAATGATCAGAAGATCTTGCTGCTTTAGATGCACATAAATGAATGTTTTATAGATACCAACATCACTAAAATGTACTTTAAAGAAATGTGGTAATCTTATATTATGTATACACACAACCCATGTTTACATCGTAAGACCTTCCTTCGCCCTTTGTTTTCTTATTTTTTTTTCTCTCTCCCTTCCTTTTTGGTATTCTTTTCTTTGGTAATCATACTTTAAAAATCCAATAAAAAAGTAACAATGGATGCTAAAACAATAATCATTTGAGTTCACTTTCCCTCGGCAGATGTTTCCTCCACTTATAATTCAAATACAGATTAGGTGAAATATTCCAGAAGCTATACATCAAACTTACCTTGAAAGTACATTGCTAGAACCCAGGCTCTTGATCTTGGAGGACAAGGGACATGATCTTCTCAATCTATTTTGCACATTATGCTTCGTGGACTGTAGTTGTGTTTGCAACTCTGTTCATGCGCTGTATCATTTTGCATGATGCACAGTGAAAATAATTGTATACATTCTTTGTTCCTCCAGAATACAAGATTAACCCATCTGAGACTGCAGGAATTTGGGGACAGAGATAGAGCTGGGAGCCTCTGAAACCATTCAATGATTTCTTTTTATGTATACAAACACAATACCATAAAGGCCCAAAGAATTCAATACTGCTGCTAATCCTCTTCAACAATGCAGTCTATTTCATTTACAAGACAATATATCAGCCAATTTATAACCAATCTGTCATGCCCGTGAATCAATACAAATCATGAAAACACATATACATTAGGCAGGGTGCATAATTGAATCTTGTGTTCCCCCTGGGTTTGTGCTGCAGTGCCAAAAGCAGCTTTGAAATACCTATATTTTTCCTTTCAGTCCTAATGGAGATAATGCCATGCCAGTCATTTCAGTCTCTATTATTATTGAAGACACAATAATAACAGGAGATTGAATATAATGTTAAGGGGTGAGCCAACGTTTTGATAAGCTTCCATTTTTCAACTCAAAATAAGAACAAAGAAATGCTTGGTCTATCTATTGGAAATGTGACCATTCCATTTATTTTTAGCTGCAATATGCTGTTCCTCACTGCCAAATAACATATATGGGGCATTTATAAGTTGTGAAAAGTTTTCTACAGTTTGCCGCACATGCACATCTAGCTGACCATTGGTGAGATGAAACTAACCTTATGTAGATAAAGGCAGGAATGCCATTGGTTACTTAAAACTGGAGTTATGTCAGTGTAAGTACAATTTAAGGCATTGTACAAGGAGGTATCTAATACCTCCTTGTACAAGATCTTTACCTTGGCTGCACAAGTTCATGCAGAAACTCTTGGGTGCAACTTTGTTCCCCCATCTCTGCTTGGAAGCAGTTTATACCAAATGGAGAAGTTGTTCAGAATAATGTAAGGAGTGATCAAGTTCCTCCTTCCTCAGCGTCTTTACCCTCAGTAAACAAGGGCATCTGGAGGCTTCCAGCTGTAGCTTTGCCTCCCACCACTTGGATGTGATGATGATCCCTCAGCTTCTTGATCTCTGGACTGTTAATCCTCTCCTCTCCTAGTGAATGATGACAGAGTCATTGTGCCAGGATGTAGCCCCCCTGGGAAGGAGTCCAAAGCAGACCCTTCCACTTAGAAAGTCAACCATCCTACCCTAAACAATGGATAATGGTTGGCTGCAAAAATATGTGTGAAACTATTATTTGAAGCAAATAAAAGAACCCTGGCTTGCATTGACTATGTTTTGTTTGCATCTGCACTCTATGTTACATCCAGTTCCGTTGCATTTCTAGGCTCTGCAATTTGGTTTAGTTGATGTCTAGGATTAGGGACTGGGTTAGCAAGCTAAGAGATGATGTCACAAATCATTTGGGGATAGGAATGAACCAAAACGGTCTCATTGTCACCTATAGATGAGGCTGGTAAACTCAAAGTGGGGGGCCATTTGCTATGGTTTCTGCAGTGAAGTGTTTTTTCAAGAAGGAATTGGCTGAAGAAGATGAACGAGAGATGCTGGTCATAACACTATATATACTATTAATGGAGAGAATGCCTTTTTCTACTCACAGTGCCCCAAAATATTTCTACACAGAGATCATTAATAACAAAAATAATGGGCAGGCACCTGCCAAGAGGGACAGTGCTACACGCTGGAAGGAAAATATAAGGTCCTGACTTACTCTAACTCAGTAAGCAGACTCTATGGGCAGGACCAGAAAAGTTTTATTAGAGATCAGGTTCAGCACATAGACAACTTTCTTACCAGAACTGAAGATGCAATACAAGCTTCAATTTTAAAAGCTCCATAGAACCGTCCCAACACTCTCCTGCGCACATTCCATTCCAGTCTGTTGGAATGACCTTGGTTTCAATGGCCCAGCCAGGCTGTCCTTCCCATTGTCCAAACATCAAGGTGAACACAGCAATATGACCATGACACAACTGAGCAGCTAAGCATAACTAGCATGGTAGAAGATCCTAACTTGGTGGCCCTCTGACAGAAAGGTAAAAACAGCAAATTGGTGGTGGTGGTGGTGGTGGTGATGATGATGATGATGTAAAACTGGAACAATTTCCCCCCGATCTGTGTGCAAATGTTGGCACCCACTAAATTGCCTGCAATCCCCCTGAATCACAGTCCTTAACTGATAACATTTGTCTGTTGGTTTAATTAAAATATTTGTATCCGCACCCAACATCTAATGATCCCAGGGTGGCATACAATAAAATCAAATTGACCAATCGAAAACAAATTAAACAATAAATAAAAATGATTTTAAAAGACTAAAAACTTATTAAACCATTTAACAAGGTGGAAGAAGACAAATTAAACAGATTGAATTTGTGTAAAACAAATTAAAACCAGGCACACATGCAGACTGGCATAAAACCAATTTTGGTTGTAATGACTAGTCTTGTCTCAACTCAAAAAGTGGTCTTCATGCAAAGGTTCAGGAAGCATTTATTAAAAGTCATGTTCAGAACATAGATAACATCCTTGCCAGAACTGGAGATGAACAGACAGTTTCACTTTTTTTGAGCACCTCTCACCTCTCCCAGCCTTTTCCCCATTCATAAAGCATTCTCATGCTCTATCTCATACCAGGCTCTTGAATGATCTTGATTCTCACACTCTGACCAACTCTCCCCTCCGATCACCCAAACCTTGAAGGGAACACAGATGTGAAGGAAGTGTAGCAAAATGGATTTAGTTAGGCTAAGGCTCTTTCCGTACGCGGTTATTAAGGCAGGCCAATGGGTCTTGCCATGGAGGTCTTCTGCACATTGGAGTGGACTAGGTTTGGTTTATTTACCTTCGTTCTGCACGTAATTCCAACTAAATGCGCCCCCATGTGGTGGTAAAGCGCATTATTTGAAAACCAGAAGAAATCAGTTTTCCAATTTTCCAGATTGATCCGATTCATACTTTCACAGTGGTGCAGACATGTAGATTCGTGCCAATGTGAATTGGTGGTCAGGGGAGAGCTCATGGGAGGGGCCAGGGGGTAGTATGGACTTTCGCACGTAGGCACATATGCACGTATGCAATGATGTACTAAACCATGCAAAAAAAGGGGGGCCAATCACAGCCAACGAGGCAGGGTGAGGGGACAAGCGGGAGCGGCCACAGCGGAGGCAGTGTGGATTCATGAACTCGACATCCTTCAAATCAGAATGGAACATACACAGTAGCTGTGCAGAAGGAAATGAGGGAAAGTCCACCTTGTTTTGAGCCCAGAAAATCCGGTAAGAAATGGCACGAACCAATCCACCAGCCTCGTGCAGAAAGGGCCTAAGCTGGACATGATAGCGATGCTGGTGTCACACCCAAATAGACTGAAGCTCTCCCAGGTCCATGCCTGGCTTACTCAAAAGAACTAACGCCAGTTGAGTGTCTTTCCAAGAGAACCTTTATTCATTACTGTACGGTAATAGTCCTAGGTATTAGGCAAATCCAGGACCCAGACAAAGGAGTTACAATCCTTTAAATACATTTTGCTTATAGCATCTGATTGGTTACAAGTTTCAAGATCCATCATTTGATTGGTTCCTTACAATTCACTCTCATTAGTCAAGACATTCAATATGCGACTTCATCATCTTTGGCTTGCATTCCCTTCTGTAACATGTTCCCAGGTCAGGCTGACATGTTGGCTTCCTTTCTTTAGTTATGTCAGTTTTGGCTCCATCGACTAAGGAATCTTTTGATGCCCCTCATTATAGTCTTATCTTTTCCTTATTCAGCCAAAGCCTTATCCACTTTCTTCCTGTCCAGGCCTCTACTTGGCAGCTGCAGTTCATTAGCCTTCTACCTGGTTCCTGTCTCTGGGTCAACCTGTCCTTCTCATGATCATGAACTCATCTCTACAGTTCCCATTCAATATTTTCAATATTTTAAAACATTACAGCTAAGCACTTATTAACCATTTGAGCACCTAATCCTAATAAGAGCAAGTTAGCAAGGCAACTTCTTTACATTTTATATCAACCTTGATTTTCAACTTCCATTGCCTCCGTGATGCCCTCTGACATTAGTAAAACAACCTATTTTTACCTGGTGTCAGAATGACAGGAACGCTGGTGCCAAACCACCCACTGAGAGGCAAGTATCCCATAACTGAGGTGCTACAGCCAAAAAGGCTGTCGCCCACATCCTCCTAGATAGTATGTCCTCATTGATGGGGAACAAGAGAGGAGCCTTTTAGCAGCCCTCAGACCTTAGAAAGATGTAAACACAGAGAACCACTCTTTCAGGTATTGAGTCTTCCAAGTCTTTTAGGGCTTTAAAGGTCACTATCAGTACCTTGAATTCAGACCAGAAGCACGTTGGCAGACAGTGTAACTCATTTAAAACGGTGCTGTGTTATGTTCCAGTCAGCAATCCAGCCAAAGAGTTTTGCGCTACCTGCAGTTTCTGTTTCGTCTTCAAGGGTGGCTCCACACAGGGTGCATTACAGCAGTCTAAACTGGAAATTGTCAGTGTATAGACTACTCTGGCTAAATAATCCCTGTCCAGGAAAGGACATAGCTGGCAGGCTAGTGAAAACTGGCCCCAAGCACTCTAGGCTCCAGGCTGCCAGTGATAAATCTGAATCTAAGAGTACTTCCAAGCTACACACTTCCTCCTTTCAGGGGAATACAACTCCATCCAGGGCAGGTTGCTTATCCAGTTCCCAGACCAGAGAACCACCAATGGCCAGGCTATTAGTGCTGGTTTACCACTTGCACTGTCTCTGTCCACTTCAGTGACAAGGAGAAGTGGAGTTGTCATCACATATTGCTCTCAACCACAGAACATTACAGCATGTTCTGATGGTTGGGAGCTGATCTCAGATTTGACAAAGTACGTGACATATCTTGAGAATGTTGCCTTTTGACAGCTGCCGGGATCTTCCAACCAGCATGCTCACTGGCTACAAGATTCTTGGAGTTTTAGTGCTCCGAGTGTTTCCGAACTCTGGCCAAGTGAAGACATATAACTTTTATTGCTAAAGAGTTCATTCTCAGTGCAAAGCACAGTAGTTTCCTGGTTAACATCCTGGGCTGGATTATTTTCACTTGCTTTCAGGTATAGTCCAATAACAAGGTATGGGGCCAAAAAATATACTTGTGTATTCCATATACTCTGATGTACAATAAAACTAAATTGGGTGGATGATGATGGGTGGACATACCTAGTTCATCAAGTCTCAGTGCACCAGCCAAGGAACTGGGCTGTTGGCCTCCTACCCAGCATCAAACAAACCACTGGCTTTGCCTCCTGGATGCTGTCATGGGAACATCTATAAGGGCCCATGTGTAGGCTTCCAAATTAACAAGATGCCTCAGAGGCAAGGGAGCTTCTTCTGTGAAGACTACTCAGAAGTGAATCATTTATGCTATTCTGGTAATCTCTTCAGGCTACAAGTGTCATCCTCTCTGAGTAACTGTCTAAGATGGCAAATGCTGAAGATCAGCAGTAGAAGCCTTTCCTCAGAGGTTCTTTTCAAGTTTTTCCAAGTTTCCTAGCCCCTCTGTTCTCCTATAAGTCATATTGTATGTCCTTGCTGCTGTTAATTGCCTTGTTGTTGTTAATTGTTAAGTGACCCTATCAATGAGAGACCTCTAAGACACCATGACATCAACAACCTTGCTCAGGACCTGCAAACTCAGAGCTACAGCTTCTTTGATTTAATCTATCCACTTGTAATGAGCACTTCCCATTTTCCTACTGCCTCCCATTTTACCATCTGTTGAGACTGCTCGTCTGCTTGTCTGATCCTTGGTTATCTCAAACCTGAATTATTATAACAGCTTGCTGGCAGATTTGCCTTCCTGCTCCCTTCTTCCTCTGGTTTTAATTCAGAACAATGCCATCCAGGTTGCTTTAAATCTCCCTAAATATTCACCTGTTTCTCAATCTGCCCCACCCCCAGAGATCCTACCAGTTTGGGTCTGGGCCTGTTTCAAACTTTTGGTTCTGGTATTCAAGGCTTTGCATTCTAACCTTCCTCACTACCTTGGAGCTTGACTAGTATGGTATGCTCCATCCAGGAACTCAAGATCTATGGGCAAAGGATGATTAGGTGTTCTGCCATTGTGTACAGCTCTATCAAGGCTGAGAGCCTTTCACAATCTGGCTCTGCATTTGTGGAACAGTCTTCCTTTGCATTTCCAGCTGGAGGAGGATTTCACCCATTTTCTTATAGGGCTGAAGACCTTCTTCTTTGATTCACCATCTTAAGACTCTGAGTTGTGTTTAAAGTGCTGAGATGGGTAGCAACTGGTGGGATGTTAGGGATTTCAGTCCATGTATTGTTATACTCTTATTTCTTTTTCTCTTACTGTTTATGTTGATGTTTCATCTTTGGTGGAAAGGGCATGATAAATAACGATGATGATGATGATGATGATGATGATGATGATGATGATGAGACATATTGTCTCATGACATAGGCCCTTTCCACATCTCATCTTCTTCCGGCGCTGGGGTGTGGAGATCGTGTGAGCAGCCTCCGGCGAGATGCTCTTGAGTCCCTGCTGCTTCAGCTCCATACAAGCTGCCTGGTCACGAAAAAGCCCTGCCTCTTCCTTCCACAGTGCATCCTGGGAGCTTCCCAGGCTGCTTTGGGGCAGGAAGCACGACCAGCATGGCTCCAGAGGCTCCACACATCAGGTAAGTGCTCACAGGGCCCGGGAGCAATGCACGATCATGCACCATTTTCGGCTTCTAGCTGAAAATGAAAAGGTGCATGTTTGGCACCTGCCAGCCCCTGGAGCATCACATGATTGTGAGTGCATTGTGCAGATCGCTCCTCACAATCATGCAACGCTTCAGGTGCCCTTTTGCATGGAAAATGCCATGCAGAAAGGGCCATAGTCAAAATAAAATTGTCTCAGTTTGATCATTTTGGCTTCTAGGGAGAGTTCAGGCTTGATTTGCTCTAGGACTGATTCATTTGTCTATTTTAGCAGTCCAGGGTATCTCTTAGAATGCCTCTCCAGCACCACATTTCAAAGGAGTTGATTCTCTTCCTGTCAACACTCTTCACTGTCCAGCTCTCACAACCATACTGTGAAAATAGTAGCTCTACACTCCTACTGCTTTCGGGTGTGATGGAGGACACCATTCCATGGGTTGAAGTCACCTCTGAATCCATTCAGCTCTGGTACCTTGAATGGAGGGTGTCATCTCGTCCTTTGTCCTCGGGATGCAAAATGTTTCATTGTGAGCATGTGGCAATAGCACAGCTTTTTCCCTGGATCATTCCCAATGTGAAACACTGGTATGTAGCTTGGTGTGCAGATGCCATGCTGTCCTCCAAATGAGAAGGACTGAAATGCAAACATAGCATTACGACGTTGTCATGATAGCAGAGATTCAGACTCGGCTGTGCAATGTATGCTACTCAAAAAGTGTTATCGAGAAAAATCAATATTTATGAACACTCCAGTAAATTGATGGGTTGTGGAATACAGCGAGGAGTCAAAAGTTGTCATTATCCGTCAAAGTAGGCTGTCATTACTGTAAAACACACAAGCGAGTTTCTTCTCCTCATCACTACCAATAACCCACCCACTCACCAACCTCCCCTCCTGCCATGCATTCCATGGCAGTGGTTGCAAGAAATCCCTCCCATCTCAGCAAGCAGCTTTTGGGCTCTGCAGGGGATGGGGAGGAAACCTTTGTGAGCTCTTCGAAAAACTGACATCCTTTAAAATGCCACAGGTTGTTACAAGCGCAGTGAGAGTTTCACAGATTTGATGTGGGGAGTATTCAAGGTATGACGTACCTTGCAAACTATGGAAAGAAGTTCTAAGTGCTGGTTCTAAACTGTTCTCTATTGTTCTCCATGTGAGCACTGCTGGTGTTCTCGTTCATTCTGACTTTTGGTTGTTCACTACATGGTAACATTGTTGTGTGTCTTCAAGACATTTCTGACTTACGGTGACCCTAAGGCAGACGTGGCAGGGGGTTTTCTGGGGCTGAGAGTATGTGACATATCCAAGGTAACCCAGTAGGATTCCATGGCCAAGTGGGAAATGGAACCCTGATATCAAGCGTTGTAATCTGATACTCAGACTAGTATACCATGCTGGTGTTACCTTCCATCAAAAGATATTCAACCAGCAGAAAAAAGATCACATGATATGAGACAGTGAAAGGATCAGATAGGTGGCTGCCTTGTGCTGCAGTGGAGAAAATTGCTTTGCAAAGCCATTTGCATCTTTTCTTTCCCCTCTTGGAATTTCCAACATGCAGTATCTGAACTGGCTGCTTGAGGGAACCAAAGAGCTCCTTCCTGTGATTTCCAGTGATAACAGAAATGGTAACTTGTTAAGTGATGAATAACTCAATGAGTTACTGTTCTGGACTCCAGTGACTGTAAAAAAGTAATGACCTATTCAGTGATCAAGGAATGAGTAACTAGTTCCTTTTAAAAAGTAAAATTCCAAGCTGTACATTCAATTGTGCTCACAGATTATGCTCACCAGGAGTGCTAGGACCAATCTTTCTTAGAATCATAGAATTGGAAAAGATCACAATGGCCATCGAGTCCAATCCCCTGCCATGCTGGAACAAATACTCAAAGCACCCCCCAGCAAATGGCCATCCAGCCTCTGCTTAAAAACCTCCAGAGAAGGTGAATCCACCACATTCCAAGGCACTGCAGTCCACTATCAAATTGCTCTTATCATCAGGAAGTTCTTCCTGATGTTTAGGTGAAATCTCTTTTCCTGTAGTTTGAATCCATTGCTCCGTGTCCTAGTTTCTGGAGCAGCAGAAAACAAGCTTGCCTCATCTTCAACATGACATGTTGTGTCACTTCTTAACCTTTTCATCAAGCTAAACATACCTAAACATACCTAAACTGCTCCCCATAGGGAAGAGTTTGCAGATCGTTCACTATTTTGGTTGCCCTCCTCTGGACATGTCTTCTTCAGCCATACCTGCTTCATAGGGTTATTGTGCAGATACACTTTGTGGGGTCACAGAGAAGATTAAGTGGTCATGGCAGGAGACGAGATGAACGTCACTCTGAGTTCCTTGAAGTATCTGCTTTTTTTTAATTTTGTTTTGTTTTTGTGTGGAAATCAATGCTTCTTTGAATGTCATGCCTTGGTGGCCTTTTTCCCCAGTGATCCTCTTAGACTTTGAATTTCTACTGAGTAAAAATTGTCCCCTTTTGGGTCATCTCACATCAGCCACATCCTAATGCTTATATCCTCAAAGTTGCCTCTGATGGCAATCCATTCCACCTGGAAATCAGCAGCGCTTTTGTCAAAGAAACAGAACCATTTGTCCTCATTCATTTCAATGAAGTCTGAATTAGTCACAGGAGTTAGCCCAAAAAGAGTGCCACTGTTCTCTCAGCAGTGTTCATTTTGCAAAGGACCGTGGGTTTATTAGAACACATCTGATAAAACGACTTTGAAGTTTCCATCTCAGAGACAAATTCATTTTCATTTAGCTTCTTCACCCTCTCGATATGCATCAAGAAGGTGGGCTGAACTGGATGTACTTACACAGCCCTTGGTAGCAGTGGATAATTTTGAAGCGGAGCAACAGCTTAAAAAAAAAAATTCAGGCTGCAGTTTCAATTTTTCAGCTGAAAGAGTGAGAAGTCTATCCTCAAGAAGAGGCAATGGAAGTTTGTAACTGCTTTTGGCAAAAATAACAATGTGATGCTGATGACTTTTGAGTGGGGAAATTTCGAACGACAAAATTACCATTCTCAAAAAGATGCACACCATTTGGAATTTTCCATGACCATAAGTGAGGTGTGGAGAATGGTCTTGGATAAGACAGGCTTAAGACTGGAGTAGGCAAATAGGGGAGGAAGGGCAGGGGATAAGATCCTCCACCCCATAAATCACACCACCACCTTCGGGTAATCCAGAAATGATATGCCACTTCTGGCATCATTATGACCAATTTCTATTTTGTTTTTTTGAGATACTGGGTGGGTGACTGAGGACCCAAACTACTGCATGTGATTGTTGTCACTCAGATCCCGGTCTATCAGTTACTACCAAATGGAGTTTGTGATACCAATGGTTTAAATTCCATCCAAGAATCCACAACTATTTGAGATATTGGCAGATTGTTTGTTTGTTTGATATCTATCCAGCCTTTCTTCCTATGCAGGACTCTATGTGGACTGTGACATGCTCCATGTAGTGTCACTTCTTGCCACTAGAATTATAAAGTTGGAAGGGGTGCCATAGGCCATCAATTCTCCCCCTCGACTCAGCGCAGGAAATCTAGCTAAAGCATCCCCAACAAGTAACTATCCAGCCTTTTTATGAAGACGTCCAAAGAAAGAGACCCCATCACAATTCCAGGAAATTGGTTTCATTGCCAACAACTCTCACTGTCAAGAAGTTCCTTCTAGGGAAATAAGAAGTCATCAGAAGAGATTATTATATCTAATAACTGCAGCAAGGCTGACATATGCACAGCACTGGAAAGAAAAGAAACATATTGATATAGAAAAATGGAAGTTAAAAGTCCTGGATATGATAGAGATGGAGAAATTAGCATTTTCTTTAAAGAATAAATCTACCCAGAACTTTGAGAAAGAATGGAAAAGAGTATTGGATCGGGCAAGGATATAAATGTATAAGAAATCAAAGAAGAAATAATGTAACTGTTCTTCTCTCTGTAAAATAGAAATTATGTTTGTAATGGAATGGAAAAAATTTCAGCTGGAAGATTTAAGCATGGAAGTGTGTGTGGGAGGGTTTATTTTTGAGACAACCTTTCAATAAAAATTAAAAAAAAAAGAAATTCCTTCTAATGTTCAACTGAAATCTTAACTCCTGCAACTTAAACTTAGACCTGGACCTGCCTTCTGGGACAACAGAGAACAAACCTTCACCCTACTCTCTCTGACAAAGTCTTCTCCTCACCAGGCCAAACATGCCCAACTCTCTCAACATGCTCCAGGTAGTTTGAAGTCATACGTGGCGGTGAGTTCTGAGCAGTTTCTGAAGTTGAGAAGTGAGTTGCTAGAAAGATTAGCCCAAAACACATGTTGTAGGTTAGAGACCTACAAAGCCAGAGATGTCAGAAAGGGTTGCATGGATATTTTGAAGCCGTTGTCTGCAGCAATGGAATGGGCTGGGCTGAGTTAATTTATAGCCAGCTGTTACTGCAGTTCAAGTCTACCCAGAGGTAGCACTTGATATCATTTTGATATCAAACCATTCAGCTTTCCTCTGCCCCCCCCCGCTCCACATGTTTGCGAGGCCTGCGGACAAGCACGTAAACAGGTGTGGCCGATAATTGCTGGACATTCCATTCTTCACCCAGACAGGCTGGACAGAGCCGGTTCGTCGCTTCAGGGACCTCTCCGACAAACACCTCCTTGCTTATGCACGATACTAACACAGGCTCCCTGCCCCGAGCAAGCAACCCAACAAAGCTGTACTAACCGCTCCACATTTGCATACTGGCTGCACTATTGTTAATTCAGCTCTAAGCCAATCATGCTAAACTCTGACCTTTCCAAAACTTTGTCCCGCTCCTAAATCACATTGTTCTCACCAAGTAAGTTTTGGCCTGCAGTCACAATTCACCCTATAAAAACCCCTAATTCCAAGACCTTCCTGGGTTTGCTCCCGAGTTCCAGACCACCTTGCTGCCGCTTTGCCTGGCGAGCCTTCCCTTCAGTTCCGGTAACTGAGCCCACTCAACACCAGATCGCTCCGGACTTCCATCCCACCTTGCTGCCGCTTTGTTCGGTGAGCTTCCCTCAGTGAACCGCGCTGAGCTTCTTCCCTGCACCCCAACATCGCTCTCAAACTACAGGACTACAAGACAGGTGTCGTATTCCCCATTTCCCTCCGAAAAACCATATTTCCAATTCTTTAGTTAGCTGTGTGACTGTGTTGTCATTGATATTTGTCTGTACTTAATAAAACATCCTTGTTGCTATTTTAAAACCGTCTGACTGCTTGACTGACCTGACCCCGTAGACGTTGGGTTGCAAGATCCTGCTAAGTTACCCTACCTCTCGCTAGCTTTAGTGAGTGCTCCAGCTAATTTTCACCAAGGTGTTGTTTGGTTATTTGGGTGCCCCTCCTGGGACCCCCAGAGATCAGGGTAACACAGCCATTCATCAGCCCAGCTAGCCTCATTAGCTCAGTGTTCTGTATTTAAAATTGAATGGATTATTGCCTGATCTTTAGGATTTTTTTTGGGGGGGGATATTTTGGATGTATTTTTTATCATATTTATTTTGGATGTATGTATTTTGCAAAAGGATCTTTTGGATGCAATCTATTCAAAGGGTGAATTACCACTTTTGGAGGCATCTAGGAGTTATCATTCACCATATTTTGGCTAGAAAAGGGGGAGTGAGGATACTGGAGACTGATGGCCAGAAGATTTCATCTCCCTCTAAACTAAACACCAAAAGTCATAGGTTGAACCCAATAGCCAGCAACAAGAATGTGAAGAGCTCTTTGCAGATTACCTTTCCTCAACAAGAAAGCCTGTCTCAACATTATGAGGCAGTCTGTCATAATACAGAAACATGTTTCTGCAGAATTTTCCCTTTTGTGAACTGAATCATGCACCCACACAGTTAACAATGGACTGGCTGATTGGTCACAAGGATTCAAACAGTCCATTCACTGCTTTTTTAAAGTCTATGCAATGAGGCAGCAACTATGGCCATTCAATTATGCAATTACAAAATTTACAATATGCAATTTACACAGTTGGTACAATTTGCCCCCAAAATTAATCTCACAATCACAAAACCTTTCTCAAGGCTGATAATTTTGCCATTTTATGTGTGAAGAGGAAAATATTGCAATTCTTATTCTTGATGTAAAAATGAGACAAGTGAGGATTTAACTCATTTTGTTGTTGCCTTCTAGTCGACTCTGATTTATCTTAGGGTTTTCTTGGTCCAGTCTAACTCTTAAATGGCTACACCATACTGGTTCTCTTTACTTTTCTAGACAGAGCCAGAGAAGAAGAAGCCAACAGTGTGGATGAAAGCCAAGCTGTAAAGTTCTCTGGATGACCTTGCTCCCCAAAGAAGGCTTAACTTGGAACAGGAAACCATCTCATGGTCATTCTTGCTTAGGGCTATTCAATGATCAGCCCAAGTAGCTGGAATCTCCTTCTGTGGCTATAAATATCCAAGAGGGTCAAACCAAGGGAGTGGCAATGTAAGCAGCCAAAGTCAGGCCTGGGCTGGTACACAGAATCCATATGAGCATTTTTGCAGAAGCAGAGAAAGAAGGCATTCCTAAGACAAGCTAAGGTCAAATAACCAGAGAAGCATCCTAGCAGGTTGTATGCCAGTGCAAGAAATAGTCCAAACCATGGGCCTGGGAAGTAGGCCAAGAAGCCAGGAGATCTGATACAAATGATTCAGGAATGCTAAGAGTGGGGAGCAGAACAAATGAAAACTTGCCTTGTTCTTAGGAGAAAACACTCCTAGCAGAGATTATGGCCCTTACCACACAAAGTTGTCATCTCGGCAAAGCCACATGTTGTTCCTGATTCAGGACCTGTCCTACCTCATGACATCATCTCTTATCAGTTACTTTCCATTCTCTGTCTATTGGTAATCAGCACTTTTTTACCACCAAAAAAAATCCCGTAATGGCCCCCTTTCCTGCCACAGTCCCATCAACTGCAGATGTGTGGTAAAACACTTGATAGTGCTTCCTTCTGCAGTACAGTGCAAGAACCGACCAATTATGAGTCATGGGATGGGAAAAAGGTGGGGAGAGTGTTACTGCGGTCCAGGCCTACCCGGAGATAGCACTCGATATTGCTTGATATCAAACCATTCGGCTTTCCTCTGCCACCCGGCTCCACGTGTTTGTGAGACCTCCGGACAAGCACGTAAACAGGCACAGCTGATAATTGCTGGACATTCCATTCCCCACCCAGGCAGGCCAGACAGAGCCCATTCGTCGCTTCAGGGACCTCTCCGGCAAACACCTCATTGCATATGCGCAATACTAACAAAGGCTCCCTGCCCCGAGCAGGCAACCTGATAAAGCTGTACTAAGCGCTCTGTATTTGCATACTGGCTACACTATTGTTAATTCGGCTCTAAGTCAATCATGCTAAATTCTGACCTTTCCAAGGCTTTGTCCCACTCCTAAAATGCATTGTTCTTACCAAGTAAGGTATGGCCTGCAGTCACAATTCACCCTATAAAAACCCCTGATTCCGAGACCTTCCTCGGATCACTCCTGAATTCCAGACTGCCTTGCTGCCGCTTTGTTTGGTGAGCTGAGACTCCATACCAACGAACTCAATCTTCAGACCTCTCCAGGACTACGAGACAGATGTCGTATCACCCATTTCCCTCCAAAATTCCCTATTTCGAATCAATCTCTGATTCTTCAGCTAGCTGTGTGACTGTGGTGTCTTTAATATTTGTCTGCATTTAATAAACATTGTTTTGCTATTTTAAACCGTCTGGCTGCTTGACTGACCTGACCCCGTAGACGCTGGGTTGCAAGATCCTGCTAAGTTACCCTGCCTCTTGCTAGTTTTAGTGAGTGCTCCAGCTAATTTTCCCCAAAGTTGTGTTGTTGTTTGGTTATTTAAGTGTTCCTCCTAGGACCCCCAGGGTAACAAGAGGGACATACGACTGACACTGCACTATGGAGGGAAGAACAGTGTGCCTGATGCTACCCATCCTCAGAAGCTGACAGGGTGTGGTGGACAGTGTTCAGGCCCTGATCCCATCAAAGAAATGGCAGTGCTGGGATTCCATTGGAAAAATGTGCTATTGGGGCATGGTGCAGTAAGAGCCTATGTCAGGGATTCCAGGCAGGGAACCCTGGAGAAAATGATCAGCCCACTGCAAAGGTGTTGTAGCATGCCCCAGCTGTGGGTAATTGCAAGCTTGCAAAAGGAACTGGGGTCATGTGCAGAAGGTTAAGGGAGGTATGCAAAACCCTTACCTGATTGGTTGTAGATATGTATATAAGAAAGCAATCCCCAGTCTACTGTCTGTTGACCAAACCTGGTGTCTGGTGGAAGCCTCTGTTCGTCTATCCTGTGTTTTGTATACAACGGAACTTTGCTACAAGATAAAGTGCCTCCTGTTTTGGAAAAAACTCCTATGTGTGAGTAGCCTTATTGGGGAACGAGGTTGCTGCTGTTGGCCAGCTGTGCTCTGGCTTTTCTGCTGCGTTTTCTGTGGGGTTGAAACTCCTATCATCCCCCGACACCTATACTTCTGTACTCAGGCAACTCCCTCAGACATCTGGTATTGATGTGGACTGCTGAGTCACCCTCTGCTGAAGCTGATTACCATGCAATCCAGCCTCCTCCTTTGTTTTTTAGGGCAGGTTGGTCCTCTCTGGCGGGCGAGGGATCAGGCTTGGCCTGCAGTGGTTTCCTAGGAGAGTGGTCAAGTGGGTACTCCAGTTTTAGCCTCTGGCACAGAATCTTGCTTCCATCCTTCAAAGAGAAGTTTTCCAGGTAAGATATGACTGGTAGAGTCATTCCAGAATCTGATGCAACTAAGTTGCTTGGGTACATGCTACAACACAACAGTTCACCACATACGGCAGCTGTACAGTACCAACAGCTCTGAAGTTTCTTTCTTTGAGCTTCTATCAGGAACATAAAGTGGTCTGGGTCTGGGAATCACATGAAATTTAAACACTGGTAAGTAAAATGGAAAAGGAGTGGGGAGAAAGCTGGAGCCTGAAATAGTTTGGGGCAGGGAGAGAAGGAAGAAATCAGAGGATAAAGCCAGTGTTTATATTTGTCACCATTTCAGAGGATGGAAGCAAAGATCTCCCAAGAAGATATTCAAGAGTAGGTGGAAGAGAAAGGAAGATGCCACAGCCTGTGCAAATGTCACCTTGAGGTCTTAAATAAGATGCCCTTGAGAAATTTTTGCTAACCTCTTCTTGGAACTCTTGTTTACTGCCCTTAAATTTTTTGTACTCTTTCTCCTGAGCCAATCAAACTTCAAATTTGCCTATAATTTGCACTCCAATGATGCATTACTAAAAGAAAAATTATGCTGTATGGTGCTTCAGTTATTTTTTTTTTGTACTGTTTTTTTTTTAAAGGAAAGCTAATGAACAGTAATATAGTAGGTCTGATTCCACCACAGCTCTGAGCTGCCATCCCTACAAACACCCCTAGAGAGATAAACATGTTCTCTCATACCTCTCAGGAACCATTATAGTGTATGATTTACTGCCAGTATAAAAACAGAGGGTACCAAACAATGATAGCATATTATTACAAGGAAAAAAGTTTGGGGGATGAAAAATTCCAAGAGTATTTTTTTAAAGAAGATACATGTTTATTACTCCTTGGTTCCCTTCCTTTGTTCACTCATATTTTCCCCCTATTCTGTGTAACATTTCCCCCCAGACAACTTGGGCAGGCTGCTCACAGATCATTCTCAATGTCTTACTTAAATCTATAACAAGAAACACTACAGTTTATCACATACCTAGCACCCAACAAATGCATATATAAATATTGGCTGGAATTCAGCATGGGGCTTACATCTTTCTAAGTAGGCACCGATTATAGAGCCAGCATATTGCAGTGGTTTGGGCATTGGACTATGACCCTGGAAACCAGGATTTGGTCCTTTGCTCAGCCATGGAAACCCACTGGGTGACCTTGTGTGCAATACACACTCTCAGTTCCACAGTAGGTTCGCCTTAGGGTCACCATAAGGAAGAAATGACTTGAAGGCACAAAACAACAACGTTTTGCAAGATCCAGATTCACCTAGTGGCTGCTGTAACATTACAACAAAGGATACCCACTGTGCAATGCTGGCCAAGAGGCACTGATGCACATCAAGAAACTCCCAGTGTGCCTCTGGACACTGGCCAGGAAATGCCGTAGTGCAATATGAGTGGCCAACGCACATCAGAAAGGCCCAATGTGCTTCGCAAGTGTCCAGTGCACATCACAAATGCCCATCGAACATGAGAGGTGCATGAGGCTCAATAGAAGCACCAAATGCACATCAGAAGCACCCAACGCATACTTGTTAGTGCCTGGATATGCCTTTTCGCAATTCGCCAACAGGTTTTTGTTGACTTTCTGAAATATAGCTACAGGTTTATAAATTTACAAAACATAGATTGCAATGCTGAAACCTTAGCCACTGTTCCTTATGACTCATTGCTGGATTCTTCTTAGATCCAAGATGGTTCCTGATAGCTTTTGGAAATCAAAAACAAGTTGATGCCCTTATTTCAACTTTTCATATGTGGGAAGTGATCTTCCCAAGCCCTCCCCTTCTTTTTTTTTTTTTTTTTGGGGCCATGATCTTGCTTCTCCAAGGAAACATTGGTTGAAATTCAGATTGGGGACCTTCATGTGTATACATGTCCCATATTTTTATGTATGTATGTATGTATGTATGTATGTATGTGTGTATATATATATATATATAGAGAGAGAGAGAGAGAGAGCACTGATAAGTAGTCACAGGTGACCTAAGACACTTTGCTCTGCCTCTGTGAGTCTATTGCAAGAAAGAGGAAAAGGGAGTAATGTCAGTAAAGTAATCACAATCAGGGGAAACAATTCCTCCTTCTAAAGACTGGAGACTATCCAACATAACTGTTTTGCAGTGTTTCCAAGTCTCACAAGACTTACTTGATTGGAAAGAAGAGTGCGAAAAGAGAGTGAAAAGACAGTGCTCCAGATAATGAACAGTGGTGACTCTAACATACATCCTTTAGCTTCCTGTATTTTTATTCTGCAGCCAAACATCACGGAGAATTCATCAGTTGCCTAAGCATGAAGGCCCAAATCTTCCTCCTATTTCACTTTACGGAAAATTCCATGGCAGCTCATAATGGGAGTTGCGGGAGACTTAGAAGAATCAGGTAAGTCCTTGAGCATGGCAGAGGGATTATTGGAACTAAATATGCATGAAGTGGGTTTTGAAAACCTGGGAACACAACAGTGGAAAATTTAGTCCATCAATATCGCCCAAACAGAAGCAGCTCTCGCAACAAATTGTTGCATGTATAATGATGGCTTTTCCCCTTAGCACATGAAACAAGAATCCTGCTGGTTCTTTGAAAGAAAAGCTGGCTTTTGAGATAGCACAGCAGCATGGCTTTCTGCATAATTGCTGCATCCAGCCCAAAGGCACACTGCTGCAAAATGGAACATCTGAGGAAGCAGATTCCAGCCCAAGAAAATGCATGCCACGATAAAGGTAGCAGGGAATTGAGGCAGCGGGACTTTCTCCTGTGCCCATCTTGTGGAGAGAAGCCAGGCCAAAAAATACAGTAGTGCTCCAGTTCAGCTCCTTTCTTTTTCTTTTTTTATTTCAGGGCAATTCTTAGAGCCAACTCACCTTGGAAGAGATGGCTTGGACAGTCTCATAGTACAGGTGACTACCCAAGCCACCTCTCCCTGAGAGTCTTGGCTCTGAGGACCCACCAGAAAGCCAGGCTTTGCGGAAATAATTTGCTCAGAAGTGGGATCTTTTCTTCTCCTGCTGTCAACTTTGTTTCCTTTCCTTTGCCACAGTTGTGCTCATGTGTTTTTCTCTTCTTGCTGCTGCTTTTGTCTCTTAAGCCATTTCTGCACTACACTGTTGCAGTGCTATTATTCCACTTTGAATGTCCTATGAAATCCTGGGTTTGCAGTTTAAGGAGGGGCCTTGAGAACTCTCAGCCAGATTGCTCTTTGACCTCAGGAAATTACAAACCCCAGAATTCCAGAGGATCTTTAAAGTGGAATAGTAACACTATAATTGTGTAGGATGGAAATGGCCTTAGTTATTCCTCCATAGTTAACTGCATGCTAGGAAGTCAACCATGGTGAAAAACCTACATTGGAAGACATTCTACAATACCCTATCACCCCTCCTAAGAGATATATGATTTTTATAAATTGGACTTATTAATTACCAGACAACATGGTTGGGTCGCACTGGCTGGAGACATGTTCAGGGTCATGAAAGTAAATATAGGATTATGTGGAAAATCCTGACCCTGATGGGTTTGTGCTAATCCCTTCATCACTTCAGACTCTTGGCACTTTTGAATACAATGAAAGACGAACTGCCCAGACTGGTGAGGAACCAGAGACCTCGATCTTACTCTATGGAGATCTTCCCTATACTTTCCTACTTGACAGAACATTAAGAGACTGTCATGAGTCCTGTCAATGTTTTACCACTCTGGAGTTAAGCAATCAACCCATTCTGGACCCCTTTGTCAGTCCTGTGGGAAAATCATTATGGTTTTGTCGGTACACCCCTTCAGGGCCTGAAATAGGGTATAAAAACCCTAGCTTCAATTCCAGTCAATTGTAGTACACAGAACATAGTGTGCTCCAGACTGACGTTCCTCCATGCTATCCTCAGATGCTGTCTGAGTCCTTCTGCTGCAACCTCCTTCTTCAACCCTGGTAACTATCACCCTTTCCACTCCTAGTTTCCCTCTATCCAGTCTTTCTTGCCTCACTCTCCAATAGCCTTGTATGTTTTTTGAGAGTGTCTGATTTCTCACATGTTTGTCAATCCATATAAAATGCTTTGTTTATCTTTAACTGGAGTCTTCTCCACAGTTAGTACTTGAAAAGATCTTGTTGTTACCCTCCTCTCAAGCTTTGAGCTATCATTTCCTCAAACTCAAAGGAGATGTTGGCATTGGAGGTGGGCCTGCAACATCAGTGTAACAATTACATTTTCTGCGTTCCTATCCCCTTGGTAACTTTGTCTTCCTTTGGATGCCTAAATTGTTTTTCTAAATGCTCGACTGAAATTTTGCATTATGGCAATACTAGAAAGATGGGGATTGAAACAAAATTTCATTGGAGGGCAGAATTCCTATTTGGAAGGCAATATCCTCATTTTCCTTTCTCGTAACTATGCCTCCAGGGGATCCTGCAGGTGAGAGAATATGCTGTACAAACTGCCTCAATACCTGAATTTTTTTTTCCAGAAAAAAGAAATCAGTAGTATTGACTCTCTTACCCCTTTCAAAGCAGCATCCTAATCTTGCTGTCAGCCGAGATCCACGCAAAGAAAGTCTAGCCTTCTTTCAGCACAGTCTTCCTTCAGCATATTGACTACCAAGCCCTCCCACACTGAAAACTGAATCTTGTTTAGGATAACTGAGCTGAGGGAGGGATTCAGCAAATTAAGCCATCACCCTGGCACATGCGTTCGCTCCAGTGGTGGATTCCACCGTAGAGCCCGAGCTGCCAAGTCATATGGGAGACCATATGCTCTGTCTATGATGGATTAACTCTGGGCCCGGAAAGGGAGTGTGTTTCTGTCTTGACTTGAAATGAAACACACACTGATTGTGCCTGGAAGATTCTACAAAGGAAGAAGAGGCAATCTTCTCACGAGCTTACGGCCAAGACCCTATTGGCTGGTGAACTATGCCAGCATTGTAGGTGATAATAAAGGAAGTGGTGGTGAGGCACCAGAATTTAGGGGTAGAAAGAATGTTTTCCATTATTCATTTCCCAGTGGAAAAATGGGTTTCCCAGAATCCAGGAAGCCACACATAGAGCAGCAGGAATTTAACAGCCTCCCACTAGTGAAGACAAGTCAAGGAACATTTTATTTGCATCAAGCCAATAGCCATTGCAGTTTTAACAAGTGTACTACATACCATAAACATGATCTCCATGAAAGACTGATCCCATCATATTATGGATAGTCAAATGGCATTTCCCTGACTTACCAGAGAGAAAGCTTTGTGGGTCAAGGTTGTGGTTGGGCTTCTCAGAGAAAAGTTGTGCTCGGTCATGCTCCATCTTCTTCCTGGAAGCCTTTGCAAAATTTTGCATGCTCAGGCTAAGGCACAAGAGGGATGGCCAATCAGGAACAGCACATGGGCTTAGGACAGGGTCTGGAGGAAGCCCAGGTGAAGACTTCCCTCCAGTCCTCTTCCCAAGTAGAAATGTAGCCACTTACCTCTATAGCATTAAGTTCTTAATTGAGTGCCATCCCATTCTTTATTCATGGACTGCAAATGTGTGGTGTCACAGCTAGACTTCATTTTGTCACAGCTTCAGATAGCTTGGGCATTGGGCCCAGATCCAGTGTAGGACTGGCAGGTCCTGTCATAGATGCTCAGGTTCCCCATAAAGGGCCTTGGGGTGTGAGGAGGGAAGTCATGTCCAGCTCAGAGGCAGGGTGCCTTCCACCCCCTCCCCACTACCAGGTGTCAGGGGAATCACACAAAAGCTTCCATCCCCTCTGTTATCCTTGTGCACCCAGCAGGTCAGCTGGGCTGTCGTGTCTATCAAGTGGTGGACAGGTCATCCAGTGCCTGAGCCCATGCTGAGGCTAAAGGCATTATCACATTATATTGTTATAGCACTATTATTCCACTTTAACTGCCATGGCAACATCCCATGGAATCCTGGGATTTGCAGTTTAGGTAGAGATATTTAGAATTCTCTGCCAGAGAGCATTTAGGCCTCACTAAACTAAACTCACTAAACCCTAGAATTCGACAGAATATTACCGTGACAGTTAATTTGGAATAATAGCATTATAACTGTGCAGTGTGACAAAGTTATCTGCCTCTGCAGCTGTGATTAATGAAGTTGTGTCTGTTTATTCCAACTTTGATTCACTGTACATGTTTGGGAGCCCCCCCCCCGACTCCTGTAATAATCATATATCAAAAATATATCTCCAATAACGAAAACAGGAAAATGTTGACAAGCACATGAAATCACTGAATTCATTGGAAAATGGATGTGTACACTTTAACACTCCCAGTATACAAATGTCCCATAGTATTCTTGGGGTATTTTTCTGCAAAGAAATACATTTTTGTTTAGAAAACCCCCACATGTTTTCTGTCCAGAAAATTTGGGATGGATTGCATGAAAAAGTGTATTCCTACACAGAATGATTCCCCTTGAAATAGTTCAGGACATCTAAATGTGGGGAGAACACTGGATAAAAACTACAGTAATGACTTGTCCTTGAAACTGTGGAGAATTTACAACCCTACAAGAGGTACAGTGGTCACAGTCATCGTGACAACAGGGGAAACAGCAGTGAAAGCCATCCATTGCTGTGGCTGGGGATCATGCCTACATATGTACTTTTTTCATATGTTGTGAAAATAGGTATCTAGTACAGTACCTCCTTCTGCAAGGTCCCCACCTTGGTGCACAGCAATAGCTAAGGGGTCTACAAGTGCAGCTTCATTTTGTTGGCCACTCATCAAAGAATCATAGAATATTATAGAGTTGGAAGGAGCTGCTAGGTCCATCTAGTCAAATCCCCTGACTTGCAGGAATATACAACTACGCCTGAGAGATGGCCATCCAATTTCTGTTTAAGAATAAAGGGATGTCTGCCATCCTCCAAAGCAACCTATTCCACTGTCAAATAGCTCTTACCATCAGAAAACTCTTCCTAATGTCTAGATGGAATCTCATTTCTTGCAATTTGAATGCATTGGTTCTAGTCTCTGGAGCAGTAGAAAATAATCTCACTTCATCTTCTTACATGACATCCCTTCAGGTATCTAAAGATGGTTGTCATATCCCCTCTTGAGGTCTGATTTTGGATCACACTTCCCACAACCCTGATGAATTCTTAAGAGCCCATCAGTCTTCTCCAGCTTGGAAATGGAAGGCTGAAGTGTGTCTTACGAAGCTTTCCGATGAACGAACTGGGCTGTGATCAAATTAAAGAATGACTATGAGTAGTCTGTGCTGCAGCTGGGTTGATGGGCAAGCAGAAGTGTTACCCCTTTAAATAAATAAATAATCAATCATCATGATTCAAGCCATAGAGAACCAACAACATAAACAAAGTGTGCACATGTGCCTTCAGGTCACCTCTCAGCTTATAGCAACCCCTTGAATTTCATAGAATTTTGTCAGGTAAGGAGTCCTCAGAGGTAATTTAGCCAGGCCCTTCCTCTGAAATAGAGCATACAGCACCTGGTATTTGTTGGTGCTCTCCCATCCAAGTATTAACCAGGGCAGACTCTGCTTAGATTCCAAGATCAGATAGGATCTGGTGCCTTTAAGGTATAAAACAGTAGGGAACCATTTAAATAGACTAAAAGCATATTGAACAGTTTGACATGTTAAAACAAGACAAATCCATTTTAAAAGTTGGAAATAGCCTCATGCATTCAGATTTGGATAAAAGCCTATTGTGCATTCAGATTTCGATAAAAGCAACTGGGTCTCAAAGACTTTCACAAAAAGTCATGTTTAGACATGGCACTGGAATGACACTGGCATTCGTGCCATTTGGTTCTCTGTGAGGAGGATGTTTCACAAACAAGACACCACAGAAGCTAAGACCCTCTCCAGTGTCCTTCCATAGTGTATTGTTCCCACTGGTAGGAAACAGAGGAGGTCTTCTCCAGCAGACCCCAAACCTCAGGCAGGTATGTATCATGTGAGATACTCCTTCAGGTATCAAGGCTTTTATCCGTATTGATGGATTTTTATTACACCACTGTTTTCTATTGGTAGCCTGGATGTCTATCAACACACATTTTTGAATGGTCACTGGATTATTTTAGGTATGTCTAAGCTTTCATATAAAGTTTGACCATTTGTCTTCTTTGCCTTTGACTTCTCCTTGATCCCCTTGTTTTGCTTTCTCTACACCATGGTGTGGGGGCAACCATTGGTCCTCTGAATATCACTGGACTGCTACCCCTTTCATGTTTTACCATTGCCAGCTAAGGTTAATGGGATTTGCAATCCAACAGCCACAATTATATTTGGTTGTGTGTGTACTCATATCTGTATCTACACCAGCCATCTCATTTTATGGGCATTTTATGGATCTGATGAAGTGAGACCTAGCCCAGAAAAGCTGAGGTACTACATTGACCACAATAGAGCAATGTAGTTATCTCTCTAGAAACGTCTTAAATGTAGTTAACTTTGATCCCAGTCAATAGCAGAATAGTTCATTTGAAAAACAAAATTAACTGCTGTCCAGTATCAGAATCTTTTTTTGGTGTCCAAAGTGCAAAGAGCTTTATCTGCTTTTCCCAAAACATAAAGAAAAATGAAGAGGAAAAGAGGAGCAACCGCTAAAGCCAGAATTCATGTGGAATGTTATATGGAACGCCCTTGGCCCTGCATTGACACTGCTGACAGAACATCACTGGATCTTATTCTTGAACCATCTAAAAGGCCATTTATAAGCATTAATATTTGAACAGGACAATTATTGATTAAAGTATCAGGTTCTTCCTCTGCACTCAAATTGACAGCAGATTAATTCTGCCTGCTAGTGGAGCAGAGTTAATGTGGGAGCTCCACTAGATGATCATGAACTGTATGTCACCCGCACTGAGAGAGGAGAGAAAATATATAGACTAGATTGGATGATAGGTATGCACAGGGGTAAGCTGCCCACATATTAATGGGCTTACTTAACTGTCAAGGTTGACTCTCTGTATGTAAGCAGGCTGTATGTAAGTAGGCAGTCAAGAAGGGGTGGACAGTCGGAGAGGGATTCAGTTTTCACGCAAGCCATGAATTGCTCAGGCTGAAAACTGTTAGCATCAGCAGCTTTACAGGTATGTACCAACATCCACCTTGCCTTCACCTTGCTAAGTTGATAGCTGCAATATCACTGTCCTACCATTCACATTGGTGGTGCTGCAGCATAGCAAAGAGGAAGCCAGAAGATTCTGGCAAATCATCATCCATATTTCAAAGACTTAGATGCTTAAATGACACCTCTGGGGTTTTCCCAAGTTCCAAACCCCTGGAAACTTACACAAGCAATCAAGAAGAATATTAGCAATCTAGAACGTGTCCATAGGAGAGTGAGCAGAACAGTAGAAGGCCTGGAAGCCATGCCCTATGAGGAGCAGCCTAGGGAACTACAGTTGTCTAGCCTGGAGAAAAGAAGGTTAGGGAGTAACATGATAGCCAGGTTCAAATATTTGAAAGAATTTCATACGGAAGATGGAACAAGGTTTTTTTTTTTGATTCTCCAGAGACTAGCACATGGAGCAATGGATTCAAGCTTCATGAAAAGGGGTCCCACCTAAACATTAGGAAGAACTTCCTGACAGTAAGAGCCATTTGACAGTGGAATATGCTTCCTCGGAGTATGATGTAGTCTCCTTCTTTGGAGGTTTTCAAACAGAGGCTGGATTTTATGTAAGTGTTCACTCACCATTCAACAGCCACTAATTAGGACTACCAATAATGGGGTGAGAATTAGGATCAGCAGAGCCAATTGCAAGGAATGTTGGTAGTCACAATCCAATAACATCTGGAGGGCTGTGTTTTTGCACCTCTGACCAATAGTTTTCAAGCTAATAACTACAGAACCAGTTCTTTCTTTGATGTGTCTCAGTCCAAAAAGAAAATTACAACTGTGTTGATGCCACTCCATGCCATAATCCAGTGAGTATGAACTAAGCCACATCCACTTAACAAATGGCTAATCTAACCATGGGAAAGAATTATGTAAAATCACAGGAGATAACCTTCACAAATCAAGCTCGATGCCAGTTAGAAAAGTATCAAAATAATTGGAAATTTCATGGACAGAGGTATTTAAAAGACAGAGGTTCACTGTCTTTTTTTCTCATTCTTGGACTGTATCTGTGGTCATTTCCGCACCAGACTGTTATAGCACTATTATTCCGCTTTCAACATCCTATGGAATCCTGGGGTTTGCAGTTTAGGAAGGGGCCAGCCAGTGGAAATGACCTGTGTTGTTGATGTGAGCTCAGGAAAGGACTGGTAGATGCTATTTCCAGAAAGGACTTTTGTATTAGTGACAAGGAACTGTTTAGTTAGGAGTGTCAAGGATTTTGTTACGTCTCCTAGCTGTTTTACTGTTCCAAAGGCAGTCAGTTGACAAACTGGAGAGGAGCTCCAATCTGTATGATGCTTTATGAGTGATGCTTTACGAGCTTTATGAGTGATGAACCCAAGAACATCCTTTAGATGTAAATACCCTGCATAGAACTGACTGTGCTTTGCACTGGGCGTGCAGCTGAATTCACATACAAAGAAATGAGCTGTGCTTTGAACAACTGGAAAGAAAAATTTTCAAAAGGGTGAGAAGTTCATTTGGCCTTAACAACTTTGTCTTTGGCCCTGTATCAGACCTGTTCCCTTGGCATGACCACAAGACAAGCACACGCTCCACAAGATCTTTCTGAGCCTTCAGAAGGGAAAGGGGAGAGAGAGAAAAAAAGGCTCACCAAGCATTCTTCTGAGGTCAGCACCAACAGGAATTTGAGTTAGGTGAATCCATGTAAGTGCTGGGATGATAGAGTCCTCCCTCCATGTTTGTGGGTTTGACCTTTGCAACTTTGCTTATTTGTGAATGCATGTTGTTACCATGGTTCTGACATGCCCGGTGATAGCACTAGATATCTCTTGATATCAAACTTATTTGGCCTTCACTTGACCTTTCTCTGCCACCCTGCTCCACGTGTTGGCGAGGCCACCAGACAAGCATGTAAACAGGCAAGGCCGGTAATGGTTGGACATTCCAATCTCCACTTAGGCAGGCAGATTAATGCCACTCCGTTGCTTCAGGGACCATTTCTTGCAGGCACACCTTGCTTAAGCGCAACTTTACACAAAGACACACGGCCCTGAGCCGGCACCCACTCAATGCTGAGCCATTTGCATGCTGGCTACACTATTGTTATCCAGCGCTAGGCTAATCATGTAAAACCTGACCTTTTCCAACGCTTTTGTCTCGCCCCAAATTTCCTTTGTTCTCACCGAGCATGGCATGGCCTGTAGGCACAATCCACCTTATAAAAAATCCCCGATTCCGATCACTCCTTGGATCGCTCCTGAGTTCCAGACTGCCTTGCTGCTGTTTTGTCCAGTGAGCTCCCTTCAGCACGCCATGCTGAGCTTTCTTCTCTGCACTCTGCAACTTCTTCAGGACTACGAGATAAGGTGTCATATCACCCATTCCCCCTGAAAACTCCTATTTCTAATTTCCTAGTTAGCTGCGTGCTTGTGGTGTCTTTTCTGTTGTTTGCTCTTTAATAAAGCTATTATTTTTACTATTTTAAAAACTGTCTGACTGCTCTTCTAACCTGACGCTGTATACATAGGGTTGCAAGATCCCTGCTAAAGTTACCCTGCCTCTTATTAGCTTAAGAGAGTGCTCGAGTTAATTTCCCCATCTTGTGTTTTTATTTGGTTATTTGGGCGTCCCTCCCGGGACCCCCACAATACAGGATAACAATGCCTCCCCCTTCTCCTCCTCACATTCTCACGCATTTTGCCCCAGTGCAGCAAACTCTTATGGAGGCAAAATGGAAAGGAATAGGGGGTAGGAGAAGGCTTGTGAGAGTCTCTCCGCCTCACTCTCGTGCTCCACTCTTCCCACAAAAAATGGAAAGGAATGGGGGGAATGCTCACATGCGTTCCTAGTGACAGGGCACGCTGCATAGGAATGGCAGGGGGATCTCCAGAGGAGAAAAGGAAGCCTTCCCCTGCCCCCCATTGCCTTCCATTTTGAAGAGAACAGAAAGGGGGAATCCTGGAAGATAATAGGAGAGGCAGTGGGGGGGATTATTCCCATTTTTTTTCACTTTTGCAAGGATTCTGTGCTTTGAACCCTTGCAAAAATGGAGGGGCCTCTATAGATACAGTTCAACAAGCAGAGGATGATGTTCAGTAAAATGAGTTTTGTCCATGCCTGTGTATTAGGTCCTGTCATTGGGTGGGGTTGTGTTCTGGAAGCAGGTGAGACATCTGTGTTAGGGATGGTAACTTTGAAGGAAACTGAGAAAAAAGGGGGTATTGTGCCTCCACCATTTCTCCCAAGTAGCTTTCTGGTGCCCTTGTGCATTCTTCATGATTTGGAGAGTCAAGGGCCACAAAAAACAGCCATGGGGCCAAATGCGGTTCAAAAGCCACACAGAGGCATCCTGGTACTCTGACGACGCTGCTTGTGTCCCATCTGAGTTAGCAGTAGTTGATTCTCTGGAACAGTGCACTTAGATAAAAAGAAAAAAGCAAGAAAAACTATGGGGGAGAAGCTTCTATTTCAGCATTTCTCAGTGCAACATAATTTGCATGCCTAATTAAACCTAAATTTATTTTGACTGCAAAAGGTGTGATTTTTAATTGATTCAGAAGGCTCTTCTCTGTTCTAAACAATTCCAGGGAATAGTCTTTTGCAGATGGTGGAGGGTTGCTGTTATTTTTTTTTTTTCCTTTTGCTTTTGTTTTGCTTGTTACACTGTACACATGTTTTTGCTTGCTGGCTCTTCACCAACTGGCTTCAATGCACCTGGTGAGTTAAAAAGCTGCATTTCCAATAATTTCTGAATTATCTCTCAAGTGCCTGACAGTACAATTGTAAGGACGTGTGTTGGGAAAAGAAAAGGAGATTGCGCCTCTGAGACTTTCATATTTGAAAGAAGAATCCACTGAGAAGGAAAGATGCCGCTAGCTTTTTGATAAAGCGAAAGGCAAGGTACTGGTAGAGTTGCAGCAAAACACCCAGGGAACTGCAAGAGAAATGAATGAGTTCCGATAAAGCTGGGAAAATTTGTGTAGCGATGTGAAGAATGGTGACAAACTTTCTCAACCTCAACAAGATAGGGTGAGACACTCCACTGGGGGGAAAATATCAATCACACTAGATGATGATGATGATGATGATGATGATGATGATGATGATGATGAGTGTGAAATATGGGATTACCCTCCCTATTTTTTTCATTGGTATAAAACCTATTTTTTCTCCTCAAATCCTGGACTTTTGCACAAAACTCCCCCCCACCTCAAAATATACTTTATGCAAGATATACAGCTTCTGTTTGTTTACCTGGAAGCAAAGGGTTAAATCCTGTTTGTAGCTTGCATCTGCTATGTTCCCCCATGGTAGTGACCACACAGCTTTCTCTGATGAAGTTGCATATGCAGTCATAGATATACCTTGGACATGGCTGAGCATTGAGCATCGGTGCACATGCATGTTTGTTTGTGCATCAGCAGTATCTCTGGTGCTTTTGTTCCATGATGCAATATTCAATTCAATGCAAGGGTTGCTTAGCAAAGTTAATGTCTAAACTCTGTACGCACAGTTTTACATCCCACAACCCCAGTGTGGGACCTCAGTTGCCATTATTGAAAAAAAAAGTTGAAAAACACAAATGATGACCTGAAAGCGAGCAAAACTATTCATAATCACAACCAATGGGAAGAAAACTTTTAAATGTCATCATTCTTGCATGCAAAAATGAAACAAGTGAAGATTCACATTGCTAAATTTTTGTCGAGTGAAAGGCTTAGGAAATCTGTAAAAGAGGGTTGGGCAACTGCAGGAGGAAACAAATGGGGCCCCTATTCCTTTGCAGATTTGGAGAAGTTACATTAAATAATCAACCACTTCCACAGCCCCCTGGAATGACCTCTGGGGAGTGCATTTTTGTCTGTTGAATTGTGATCTGTTCAGTATTAGACAAAACATCCAAATAATTTGTAAAGGAATATTGCTGATATTCACATAATTATTCAGGAGTTGCCTCACATGGCTGTAAGTTGCTCTGAAATTCCACCTAAAACCATAACCAAGTTGAAGTTCACATTTCTGCTTTCAAAATAACAAACAGAAGAAGAGGTGGAAGCAGAGGAAGGAGGGAGAGATTTTCTAAGTTTCCAGGAAATCGGCACCATGTTTGATTAAGCTATCAAACATGGTACCTATGCGGGTCCTTCTGATAGTGGCTGGAGTCCTGTTGTTACCTTACACATGTATAAATTCACCTATGGAAGCAATTAGGCATTTTGGTTCAATGTGGAACCAACCTATTCAGTCCAAGTTTGCAAACAGGAGGTAAACATGTAGTGCTATTGTACATGGCCATGCATTGTGCACTGACGCAGGTGTGCAGGTGTGCATTATGAATGGTTGTGAATTAGTGCACCTCCATGTGCTAATGTTTGTGCATTTGTGTGTATGCATGTTGTCCACTGGTGTGCATTACATAGTGGGTTGCACGTTTGCTTGTGCAGTGTTGAAATTCACTAACAAGGCAACATTTTTGTTGGCCCTCACTGAATCAGTTAGATTTACTTATGGGTTGACTCACCATCCAACAATAGATTCCATATAATTCCATGTAAAGTGCCATGCACAATGCTGGCACTATCCAAATAAATGGTAATAATAGCTATAGTAGATTCAATGGATCTACACTACCTGGGGGTAATGAACAGGATTCTAGCTTCGATCTGACCATGGAACCCTTTATAAACCTACCTCTGGCTATCCTTCTCTTCCACCAGCTACTGCCTGGACAGCCAAGGACAGCTTGCATCCCAATTTCCCATCGTCACAAACTCTCACCCAGTGCCTCCAGACACATACCCAAGGAAGGAGATGGGTGAGCCTGGAAGTATAGGGCCACCATGCAAATCAACTTCCTTTCCCTCTCCTTTCCTTGAGTTGGTTTGGACCCTGGATACCGACTCTCTCCACCATGGCCCTTTCTGTACCGTACCTCAACAGCACGGTTCCGTTACAATCTCAGCATTGCTCTTTCCATGATGGTGTGGTTTAGCAATGCTCTCTACTGCACCCTTTTGACTTAAACAAGTAAGTAGACTTATTGCCACTGGTGTTGCCTCCACACTAGAACAGCATTGGTTAGTCCTTCTCCCCACCCCACAGCTCCTGATTGGTCAAGCTTTTGTTTTTTGTTTTTTTGTAAGCCATACTAGTACAGCAAATGTTGTAACAGCATGGCACACCAGTACACTATTGCATTTTCACACTATAACATAAAACATGTATTTTAAAAAAATAAAAAAAAATAACTCATAGGAGAAATTTAAAATAAACATGGAAATGTGATAGGTTTCAAACTTACCATGCCATGGGAGTAGCTGAGGGAGGGACAACCCAGGCACACCCATGTCCAGTCCACTTTTGGTTCTGCGACAACAGGAAGCACTATCAAAATCTGTTGCGGAACCACACTAACACAGCTGATGAGACTGTAGCACTAAAGGAGGCTCTCAAAGGACTTTTTCTGGAAATGATATAAGGCTGATTTGCAATGCTTGGGAACAAGATAGCAGCTGGATAGCAACAATATTGTGCAATAGCATGATTCCTTGACCAGGAACAACCCACTGCTGTGGCAGGATGGTGACATCCAACCAAATTTTCAGCTGACATAACTCCTCCAATGTGACCAATGTGGAGAGGATTGAAGGTGGAGGGAATCACTGGAGATGTATCCAGCTATTTCCCTGTGGCTGGTTGATCAACAGCAGACATCTGCAGGGACTTCCTGGGATCCTCAGTACATCCAGGGATGCATCTCCACGAATCTCTCTCTCCAGTGACATAAAATTGGCCGTAGGGCAGAGAAGGTGGTTGCATCACTTAAGAGGTGTGGTTTGGGGGGGGGATTAATGTTGGTTATCAGTGGAGAATTCTGGCCTCCACAATGATCAAGAAAGTGGGTTACAATGGCATAAGCAGAACTTGTGCTATCATAATTCATTAACAGTATGTAAACCATGAGATCATTAATTGGCTTCCAAACCCTATATGTTTCTCCTCCTTGTGTTTTTCCGTCTTTCCTCAATTCAGCCGGCTGCCCCAAAGTGCTCTCGCTTGGAGGTGAGTGGAAGGACTTCCAGGTGTCCTTTCCCATGAATAAAGTAACAAAGATTAATAAATAAAACATGGTAATGCTAACCATTGGAGACAGCTGGGCCTTTTATCTGCTCTGTAATGAAATACTTAACCAGAGAACATATGTGATGTTTGGAGAGAAAAAAAGGGACCTTTGGAGAGTTACGGATGGTGGACTACTCTCCCCCTCTTAGCAATCCTGAAATGATGCCTAAAACATAAGCTTGTAAAATGCAGGTCTACACAAATCCTTCTATTTCACCATCAGTTGTAGCCAATGTTGGGGTAAGGGAGCTGTTGGCTTGATATCCTTGGCAAAAAGAAGGTCCTTTGTTTTCCCACCAAAGCTGGGATCAGCCGAAGATGCCAGCCCATTCTTTCTGTTGTCATTGGATTTTATGTCACAGAGAACTTTCACTGGCCATGCCAGAGGGGTGGGTTTTCACATTTTAGTTTAATATTGTTTTATAATTTTCTGTAGTTTAATTATATGTACTTGCCAGTTTCCTTAATATTAAGTTGTAATTTTTTGTACTTTAGCTAATTTGCTTTACAGTTGTATGGTATAGCTTTATTATTTCTTCCTTCCCATTGTACTTGTGTACTTTGTTTTTGTAGTGTGCTTTCAAGTCATTCCTGACTTACGGTGACCCTAAAGTGACCCAATCACAGGGTTTTCTAGAGCTGAGAGTATGTGACATGCCCAAGGTCACTCAGTGGGTTTCCATGGCTGGGGAGGAATTGAACCCTGATCTTCAGCATTGTAGTTTAATGTTCAAATCACTGCACCACTCTGGCTTTCTGTGTTTGCTTTGTACATGCTTGTATTTGGCAGGACCCACTGTTTTTGGTTAAATTATTTGTAAAGCACCATGCACATTTATGGCACTATAGAAATAAACAACTACCATAATCAAGATCATTATTTGCAGGGTATAAACAATAAAACTGCTGGATGAATCAAGGGCCTGGCTTTATATAAACCAGTTCCTAACCTCTTTTTCTGGCTTAGACCCCCACTTTTTCTAGAGGTACTTTGGGCATGCATGAAACATGCGAAGTCCCTGTATTATTTTCCCTTTTAAATGTCTCTTGTGCTTTTATGATGTTATCAGTCCTCCCAAGGGGTAAGGAACCAAAGAGGGTGATTTGAGGGTGGAGGGCAGAAGGCTGAAAGAAATGCACACAACATCATGAAAATAGAAAATTCCACCTTGATACCAGGAAAGCACAGTTAACAGCAAGGTCAGCAAGGCCATGGAGTAATTTCCTCAGGGAGGTGGTAGAGCTAGTGTTGTTGGAGGTGTTCAGAGAGAAAATTGGATTTAACGCTTTGTGAAGTCAGGGCAGAAGAAATGGAGGATGGGGAGGGAGAGTTTTGACTTGTAGAAAAAGTGAATGTAACAGTCAACTATGAAATGGAGGTTGCTTTCTTTTACACTGAGTTTTGGGAGATCCACAAAACAATTGAGGATTAACTATCAGAAGAAATACTTCAGTAAAATAATGGTCAATTTTGCTCCAGCAGCTGAGCATGCAAAAAACATAATACAACCACTCCCATCCTGCCAACCTCCAGATGCACTGCACTGTAAACCCCATCATCCCTAGTCAGCAGGACATACTGGCTGGAGATGATAGGAGTTGTACATCTTGTTGGAAAAATTCTGGCACTCTCTCTCACCACCACCACCTCACTTCTTCCATGGCAAGTGGGGCTTAGCTAAAAGAAAAAGTTTCTTTTTTGTTTGCATGACAAAAGTCTTCTGCCTTCCCACCCTAAAGCCTCCATCTTGCTCTTTGTGTTATTTAAGTGCATGGCTATGGTAATCAGGTGACCAGACCATGTGATCCAGGATAGATCCTGGGGTCATTGGACTTACATAAAAGACCACACTTCTCATGCATCTCTCTCTTTGCCCTCTGCCATTTTGCTTCCATTTCGTTCCCTCTGACCATGCTTCACCTCTCCACCAAGAAGATGGTGAGTTAAGAAAAGCTACTATATTACCTAATCTTTTTGTCAGCTAGTTAGGATCTAGGCTTTCCAATGCATATGCAATTGTAAAATTCATTAGTAAACTTTTTATAAGTTTGTAACCTGAAACTGCCTGCCTTGTTTTGCTTTCCAAGTCAGTCTCAGTTCAGGAAAGCCACACAAAGATTGGGACATGCTTTTTCTGCTACTCTGCTAAAGGAAGGCTGATTCCTAACAGTTTTAGCTTTCGTAGAATTTCCTCTAGAGGGCTTACACCCTGAGAAATTCTAACTCCCAACACATCTGAATAGTGGTGTTAGTCCCAACCAGACTAGAACTGTTATAACAATGGGATTTATTGACAAGCTGGAGCGTGTCCAGAGGAGGCCAGCCAAAATGGTGAAAGGTCTTGAAGTCATGCACTATGAGGAGCAGCTTAGGGAGCTGGGTAGGTTTAGCCTGAAGAAGAGAAGGTTAAGAGAAGACATGATAGCCATGTTCAAATATTTGAAGGGATGTCATGTCATGGAGGGAGTGGGCTTGTTTTCTGCTGCTCCAGAGACTAGGACAAGGAGCAATGGATTCAAGTTGCAGGAAAGGAGATTCCATTTGAACCTCAGGAAGAACTTCCTGATGGTCAGAGCTGTCTGGCAGTGGAATATGCTGCCTTGGAGTGTGGTAGATTCTCCCTCTTTTGAGGTTTTAAAGCAGAGGCTGGACGGCCATCTGTTGGGAATGCTTTGATGGGTGTTCCTGCATGGCAGGGGGTTGGACTGGATGGCCCCTGGGGTCTCTTCCAACTCTGATTCTATGATTCTACCTATGAGTTGACTCAACAATCAGCAATTGAATCATAAGTTTAAACTGGAATAACCAATAGGACATGGACTATAGTAATCCAATGCTGATGGAATAACACCAATAGGATGGAAAGAATTTAAAAATATGGTCTTAAAAAAACATGTTTTTTAAAAACCTGGAAAAAGAATCCTGGACTGATGAGAATATTTGCAGCTTGAGGCTTATTTCTGCACAAAATTTGACATGGTTGATTTACTTAGAAAAAAAACAATATTATACTCTGCAGAAAAATCTGTTTTTTGTGCAAAACAATCTCGTGAATTTTGCACAAAATTATTTCCACACAGTATAGTTTTCAGAGACTTTCTCACAATGGTAAGAAAATTGCTAAAATTACTCATAGCTTCCTTTGAGAAGAAACTTATGACCTTATCACACTACAGAATTATTGCTATATATTCCCCTTTGGCTACCATGGCAACATCCTATGGAATGTTGGGATCTGCAGTTTTAAGGAGAGGCATTTCAAATTCTTTGCCAGAGAAGTCTTAGACCTTACTAAAGTACAAACTGCAGGATTTCACAAGATGTTGGCATAGTATTTGAAATGGAATATAGCACTACAACAGTGTGGTATGAGAAGGACTGTAGTAAACAACTGTTGTCCTGTGTTGACAACCAGCCAAGGCTTACAGCTGTCTAGTTAGATTCTTTTATCAGCAGCCGTGAGCAAAATTTGCAACAGTTTCTTACAAATTTCCAGTCATCATTTTGCAGTCTGAGTTCACAGTAAATATGGAGTGACAATCCAGCAGTGAAGTCTGTAGAAAAACTGAAGGTCAAGATTTCTAGGAGCACAAGCAAGGCATCCAAATGCAAGTCAGGTTTCTTCCACCAATAGGAACTGTTGGCTGCAACAGCTTCCTACTTTTCTGGTCCCTCTTTATATAGGCTGAGAGCTTTCCCCAGCTGTTTGCCTAATTAATGAGACCTTACTATATAAATGCTCCAAGACTCATGGGCTGTCACACCTACACAGGCTGCCATTAAGTATTGTCCCTCTCATGTCTCTGTGTTGTGGTTGTTGGGAGTGATCATGTCTGGGGTCCTTTCCGCACCTTACCTTTTTTTTGGCACTGGGGTGTGGGGATTGCGCGAGCAGCCTCCAATGAGAGGCTCTCACGTCCCCAGTGCTTCAGCTCCGCACGAGCTGCCTGCTTCCAAGTAGGTAGTGTGAAAGCCCTGCCTCTTCCTTCCGCAGTGCAGCCTGGGAGTTTCCCAGGATGCGCTGAGGCAGGAAGTGTGACCACCACGGCTCTGGAGGCTCCGCACACACAGCAAGTGTGCACGGGGCCCTAGAGCACCATTTTCGGCTGAAAACGAAAACGTGCACGAGTGGCACCTGCCCTACCCTGGAGCATTGCACGATTGTGAGTGCATTGTGCAGATCGCTTCTCACAATTGCACAATGCTCAAGGGGCCCTTTTGCATGGCAAAAGCCATGCAAAAAGGGCCTGGGTCCTGGGATGGGGGCATACCAACCGTATTCCTAAACAAAAATGTATAGAAGACTTCCTCACAGAACTTCCCATTTTTCATTTCAGGTTCCATTTTTCAATCTTCAAATAAAAGAATACATCTTACCAAAACCTGAAGACCAGGGAAGGAAAGAGGTACATCAGCATCTGTAAGCCCAATGGTGGAAATTCCATGTTATATATTCATTTCTATGTTGTGACTATATTTTTAAAAGAATCAGTTGAATTCACTAAGGCAGTTACAAATGCGAAACCTAGAGTTACATATTAGTGACTGGTGATATTCTTGTCTCTCTAGGACAGACAACTCACCTGTTGGTGGTGTCTATAGCATAATTTAATATGAAAAAATAGCCATATTTCTCTTTTTTTGGCATCCTGCATGGCCCCCAGAGGGCCCCAAGAGCAGAAAAATTGACCACCAGTACTGCCACAGTTTCCTACCCCTGCTCTATAGGGATATCAGACCAAGATCTTACCTTGTCTCAGAATGGTGTAATATCTGCTGGTGGAGGGATGCTGCAGTAGCACTATGCAATCACCATACTGAATGTCACTGTAGTGCAAGTTATGAGAAACTGAATGGGCATAGCTTTCACACCATCACACAATTGGCAATGCACATTGCACATTGATGCAGTATTTTAGATGAATCATGGCATATCTTCAATGGTTCTGCATGTGGGACTCCATTCCTACCACCATCATCTGTACATATCCATTCTGTATTGTTATCCTAATTTCGGGGGTCCCTTGCGGGACACATCACTGTGCTCCATGTGATGGGGAATGGAAACTAGTCAGAGCACAAACAATAGCACTGCAAGAAGCAGGGTAACCTAGCTGGGTCTTTTCACCCAGTTTTTATGGGGTCAGGCCAAACCAAAAACCAAACCAAAATGCCCAATAAATGATTTTATTGAATGCAAGTCTCACGCACCAACACAATCACACACACATGCACCTAAGAGCTATTAAGAAGCGAAAGAGAGGAAATTGGACAGAGGAAGCATTGAAGGGGCGTTGCTGGGGTAAGACTGCACCTTGTCCCGAAGTCCTGGGTCTGAGAAGGCAGCAAGAAGTGGGGCTCAGCACAGAGAGAGCTGAGGGGATTGCTCGGCAAACAGAGTGATGATCAGCTGGAGTGACTGGGAGTGATCCAAAGAAACGCTCAAAAGTCGAGACTATTTGTAGGGGAAAAAGTACCTGGAGGACTAATCCTCTTCCAAGGAGAACAATGGGTGTTACAGTAGGCACAAAACCCCACATTGGTAATTTCCTTGGCATGATGGGATTATTAGGTGTTGCCAAAGTCTCCGGATTTTCGGCTGTGTTTTGTGGTGTGACTTCTGGTCTCCACCTGACAGAATATTTGCTCAACCTTGGGCAGACATGCTAATCCCTTCAAGTTGGCATCTTGGGGCTGAGGACCCTTTGTTTATTGTGGGTTTACACATCTTAAGGTTTCCTGGGGCTATGTGATGGGGGATTTACTGGCCTGACCAGGTTTTTGGTCTTTCGAGCATGCCTGCCTATGTGCCCCTTTGGGGGACCTCTCTGTCACACAGAACCATATTTTAATATTAAAATTGTAGACACCGGAATAGGGTTTCTCCCTTGGAGTAACAGTATTGTCCAACACTGTCATTCCATATGTGTAGTGCAACTTATACCTGTCTATGGCTATTTCCGCTCTACACTGTTATAGTGCTATTATTCCATTTCGACATCCTATGGAATCCTGGGGTTTGCAGTTTAGGGAGGGGCATTTAGAATTCTCAGCCAGAGAGTTCTTTGGCCTCAGTAAACTACAAACCCCAAAATTCCACAGGAGGCTAAAAGTGGAATAATAGCATTGAAGTGTCAAAAGACCCTTTGTCATCAACAGGCTACAGTGCAAAAAAATGCAATTAAATTGTTCTGTAGAAGGCACTGAGCAATGATGAACAATTGGAAGAAGTGGAATCCACACTGTAGGAGAAGTCCAAGCCCAGGCTTAACTTATGACTTCCTTGACAGCAGGTCGACAGTAAATTGGTCCATAGACAGACAACAGGGAGAGACCCTCATATTTTAAAATTAATGTCCATTGATTGGTACATTACTAACTAACCGCTCACTGCTTTTCACCGCTACATAGAGAATAGGAAAGTGGAGGTGGGGGGTGGAAGGCACAGTGAGCATGCCTTGCACATTAAATCTCATAAATTCTGGGATCATTACGAGAGGGAAGTAACCAATTAAACACACTCATTACATTTTACAAAGCTGCCCCAGTCTAATTATAACCATTTTTCTTTGGGGGGATCTAATTAGGTTCAAGTCAGTGCTGTTATATTGAAGGGTATAATAAATGGAGACAAGAGTGGTTTAGTTCAGACTCCACAGTCAGGAGCAAGGGCATTAATATGCCTGTGGCTACTGTGTGAAGGAAGGTAAGTCTTTATTGTGTGATTGAATGCACATATACAATGTGGATGAACTAAAACCAGACGTGGACGGGAATTCTGTTGGTTGGTCCCAACTAAAGTAGACCCATTGAATCATCAAACTGGGGAATCCTATTCACCCATTGAAGTGGTAACTACTATAGCTATTGTTATAACTACAGTAAATCTAGTAAATCTTGTTAAACTTAAGCAGGATTCAATCACTGATCTTTTGTGCTTCCCACACATATTTTCTAGCCAGTGGCCTGGCTTATTAATAAGTTTAATGAGCGTTTAGTGCTGTGTGGATTAAAGCTCAAGGCTCACACACTGGAGGAAGAACAAAGAGCTGGGAATTGAAAATAATTTCATTGGGTTTTCCATTCTTGATGAAAGTATACCCCTTTTTTATCTTCAGAGACTCATCATAAGATGAAGTTATTTCATTAAACCATGAGTGGAAATCTGTTGGTGCCATAAACACTTACAAGTTCCCATACCTATGCAGTTGTATTTATTTACTTATTTTTTGGTTGTTCTGGAATAGACAAAGTTCATGATTGCATAAATGGAATTCCACAACTGTAACTATTTCATATAGTCCTAAATACTATTGTTAGTCCTGAATAGAATTTGTTGCTGTGTTGCACCCTTGGTAAACCCTGTCCCGGGGTCTACAACTTTGATGTAAAATTAATCTAACACACCAGAGAGGTCACCCAGATGAGCACGAAGGCAACAACAGTCGTACGATCGAAAGGACCAGGTCAGGCCAGTAAACTCCCCAGTCATATAGCCAGAGGAGACCTCAAGCTGTGCCAACCCACGGTGGACAAAAGATCATCAGCCTTTAAGGAGCCAACTTGAAGGGAGTAAGATTTTTCCCACAAAGCTGGGCACTGGAAGCAATAAAATCTTATCAGACAAAATCCATCTACATAAACTCACACCGCAACCCAAAGCGGTGGAAGATCCTGATACTTGGGTAACAGCTTGTTATCTTCCAATATCAAAGAAGGTGCCAGTGTGAAGTTGTCTTCCATTGCTGTCCCCTTTGTTGTCCCCAGGAGAGGATTTGCCCTCAAGGTAAATTTTTCCTACAAATAGTCCCTGTTTTTGACTAGTTCTTTGAATACCTCCCGATCATACCAACTGACTGGTCCCCCCCTCCCGATAGCCGCGTGATCTCCTCAGCATCTCTTCTCTCAGTTCCTTTTCCTTTGCTGCTTCCTGGACCAAGGACTTCAGGAAAAGGTGCAATTTGACCCAAACTACGCATCCTTCAACAATCCCTCTCTCTTATTTCCACTCTTTATTTCTTTTTTTTAGCCCTTGGATGCCTGTGTGAGTGTTTGCGTTGATGAGAGCTATTACTGTTTAATAAAGTCATTCATTGGACCTTTCTATGTGATTTCTGACTGGGCCTGACCCCTTAAAAACTGGGTAAAAGATCTCTCTAGGTTACCCTGCCTCTCGCATTGCTATTGCTTGTGCTCCATTGAGCTTACTTTCCCCATCACTTGGAGTAAATCGAGGTGTCCCTTGGGGACCCCCAGATTTTCAGGGTTACAGCGACCCTAGATGAACCTATTATAGGTTTTCTGGGACTTAGAGCAAGTAATGCACCCAAGGTAACCCAGTGGGTTTCTATGGCCAGTCAGAGACTTGAACCCTGATCTCCAGGGATGGAGCCCAGCACTCAAACCACTACACTGTGTCAGCTCTCTGACAATAAAAAAAGCCACTGAATGAAATGGAGTTACCTACGTGTTGATTCACCATTCAATGGTTGGTTGAGTGGATCTGCTCCAGCTGGGACTAACCAACTACAGTCACCTCACCACATTCATTAGGGTTAGGGGTACAGGACCCACATGAAAGTGGGAAAAACGTGAATAACTCTAAGCCCTCCGAAATCATATTTCATAGAATCATAGAATTGGAAGAGACCCCAGAGGACATCCAGTCCAACCCTCTGCCATGCAGGAACACCCATCAAAGAATTCCCAACAGATGGCCATCCAGTCTCTGGTTAAAACTCTCCAAAGAAGGAGAATCTACCACACTTCAAGGCAGTATATTCCACTGCCAGATAGCTCTGACCACCAGGAAGTTCTTCCTGAGGTTCAAATGGAATCTCCTTTCCTGTAGTTTGAATCCATTGCTCTTTGTCCTAGTCTCTGGAGCAGTGGAAAACAAGTCTGCTCCCTCCTCAACATGACATCCCTTCAAATATTTGAACATGGCTATCATGTCCTCTCTTAACTTTCTCTTCTGCAGGCTAAACATACCCAGCTCCCAAAGATGCTCCTCATAGGGCTTCACGGCTTCTATACTCTTCACCATTTTGGTCACCCTTCTCTGGTCACGTTCCAGCTTGTTGATATCCTTCTTGAATTGAGATGCCCAGAACTGGACACAGTATTCCAAATGAGGCCTAACCATTGCAGAATAAAGTGGTACCGTTACCACCCTTGATCTAGACACCATAATCCTATTGATGCAACCAAGAATCGTGTTGGGTTTCTTGGCTGCCGCATCACATTTAATCATGTTGAACACACAAAAATACATGATCACCATATTCAACCCACCATGGATTCCTTTGAGGCTTCAGGGTTCCTTCACAAGGCAGAAGTGGGTGGCTGGTGGGGCTTACTGCCACCTCCACTGCTGCCCCACACCATTTTAACAGGGACTTACAAGCCTAGCTTGCAGTTTCTCAGTCTCATGAGGCTTGCATTCCTTTTTAAAAATGGCATAGGGAGGCAGCAGAGGTGACAGCAAATAATCTGTGAATAATCAAATCTACAAAAGTGAAACCTGCAAATGTGGAGGGCTGACTGTAATCAACTGTGTTGTTGCTTTTTTTCTTCACCATTCAGTACTCAGGAATATATTATTTCTGAAGATGAAACTATCTTCCACATTTCCTTGGCCAAGAGCAAGGCTAGTAAATCTGTGGTACTCCAGATGTGGTACACCAGTTGTGGTCAACTTCTGCTAATGGTCAAAGGTTATGGGAGTAAAAGTTTAGCATCTAGAGAACTACAGCTTCCCTGCCCCAGCTAACAGAATCTCAATTGCTGAAAGAGATTCTGAAAGTCATCTGGTTCAATGGTTTGCTCCATGAAGGATCTTCAGTACAAGAAACAGTCACAGCATCATAGCAGACAGCAGATTATAACATTGGTCCTTTATAGGTTGCTTCCTATCTACATAGTTACTTTTGCATCCCCGAATAGAGGTGAGTAAAGCATGCCTGCCCCACATTGTTTATTCATCTCCAGCTCTTCTATACATCTCAGATCTTCCCTTTCCTGATTGCAAGGAATGAATTTCCTGTCCTGGAAGCCCTATAGGTGGCTAGTCATCTTTTAAGTAGGTCTTTGAATCCCTCTACATTGTGTAACATTAGAAATGCTTGATTTGCTTTTCCAAATCTAGAAGGGACATCTAGCCCCAATTAGGTTTTGCTATATTTGGCAGTCCATGTGCCCCCCAGTGCACCTCAGGGATAGAAAATTGGCCTCCAAACCCACTGAAGTGACCCTTCCTTGATCTACACAAAGAAGTTGGCTTTATAGGGTGTCAATTAAGGCTCTTTCTCAGCTTTGCCTGGAATAGGGATGGAAAAATTATTTGTTTAATATCTTACAGAATAATAGGGTTTCTTACTCTTAAGACACCCCCATGATAGCAACACAGGAGAAATACATGTGGTTTTTCTTAGTACACCATGGGTGGAATTTACTATCACACTTATGGATGTGTAATCTAGAATTATATTTGCATAAATGATTCATATTTGTGGCCCCTACGTAGTCACAATTGTGACTATTGCCATGGTCATAAAAGTCTCCCAAAAGTCTGCTTTACCAGGCAGCTGTAACTCCAAATGACAGATTTCTTTTCTTCTACTGATCAGGGTGCAGAGGACTGACATTTCCTCCACCACCCCCTTCTACCTGCGATCTTCAATGCAAAGATGATTTGCAGGGATCCTGCTACTGATTGTTGCATTGGAAATTGCTCGAGAGAATGGAAAGATCAGCATAACATGCCCTGATTGACAGGAGAAAAGTGTTTTGCTCGTAACCTCAAGCAAGGTTCAGAATTCCCAAGTCAGTAAGTCAGTAAGTCAGAAGCAAGAGGCATCCAGTGTCAAATAGTCAAGAAAGTTGTAAATCAGAGTCAGGCTTCCATGAATTACTGTAGCTGTGTCCTTAAACAGTCCAGAGTTTGTAAATGTGTTAGACACACGTGCCACGAGCTGAGCTGCCAAGAGGAAGACTGGCATTGTACTTGGCAAGGTAGCTGGTGGCTGTAAATTCTTTATATAGGCACCATGTTCAGTCAATGTGCAGATCCCAGGCTTTACTGAGGAAGAGCTTCCCACAGCTGTGCTCTTCCCCGTGCCTTGATAGCAACCTTCACTGTCAGGGCATTCAGAGTATGTGTGCAGTGTGTCCAGGAAAGGTTTTTCTAAATGGACAAAAGAATGAGGTGATGTGACCTTGAAGGCAGTTGTGAAGGAAATGTTTTGGCTAGCCTGTCTCGAAAGGTCTTGCATCATCATGGAGTACACAACCTGAGGAGGTTGCATGCTATAAATGCAATTGGCTCACCCCATTTGGACTGGGGTGTGGTTAAGCCCTTAAAAAGGCTTGGATATGACACCGTACTTTACCTTAGGTTCAATTGCCTCTGGTCATGCTGCTGTAATGTCTACTTTTTGGATTGCATCTAGACATGCTGTCAATCTGTTTTCCATTCTGCTGTTTATTATGCGTGTTTGATGCATCTTGGCATGCTGCCAGAAGCCCCAACTTTTATTGTATGTGCTCTGTTGAATAAACAGTACTAAAACTTATTGTTTTAAATCTGCAAGACTTCTTTTTTTCTGTTTGGAGCAACTGGCTGCAGCTGGGTGTCACTTCCTGATTAGCACTCTGCACATGCTCTGATGTGCATACTTCACATTACCCTGACACTCACTTCATCTGTGTGGAACAGTCTGAGGCAGATGCCTGAGCCTTTGCCATTCTCTGGGACTGGGGGGCCTCTCCTCCAGCTCCTCCTCTTCTTCTGAACCCAACCTGACCTGCTAAACAGAAGGAGAACTTGGCTGGCTATCATGCATCTGCTATGACTCCCCTAATGGTAAGTCTGGTTTTTCTTCTTCTTCTGAGCTCTCAAGGGTGGGAGGGCGCATGATAAACAGACTTCTGTTGCTCTCAGCACCCGCTGCCTGCTAAAACTAAAAAAAATCATCAGGCCAGGAGGTGCTAATTAGGGCCTTTCCACACTACACAAGGTTTCCACAAGGTTGTGAGTTCGATCCTGCTGGGCTCCAGGTTGACTCAGCCTTCCATCCTTCCGCAGGTCGGTAAAATGAGTACCCAGCTTGTTGGGGGCAATTAGCTAAAAACACAATGTAATACATGCTATTTGTAATGTATAATGTATTTCATGTTGTTCGCCACCTCGATCCATGTGGAGAGGCGGGATACAAATAAATTATTATTATTATTATTATTATTATTATTATTATTATTATTATTATTATTATTATTATTATTTTATTATTACACAGTTATAGCACTATTATTCCACTTTCCACATCCTGTGGAATTCTGAGGTTTGTAGTTTACTGAGACCAAAGAGCTCTTTGGCTGAGAATTCTAAAGGCCCCTCCCTAAACTACAAAGCCCAGAAAACCACAGAATATTGAAAGTGGCATAATATCACTATAACAGTGTAGTGCAGAAAAGCCCTTAGCTGGGTACACTTAGCCACTAAGTAGCTAATTTAGGATCTTGGTCATTGTTATTTATTTGCACGGAAAACATGTGTCCCACACAGAAGGCACTGTGCTTTCTCGTGTCATTTCCTTCCAAAAAGAGTCAAGATCCAACGTGAAGGAGATGTAGTGCCAAGTCCTAGCAGGCAGAACTGTGCCGCTTCCCTCTTGTGTTCAGACAGCTGGGCATGCACCAATGATGTCACCCTCTGGATTACAAGAGGATTCCCCAGAGGTCCCTGAGGAAGTCTGCACTGGTCATCCACCTATTAGAACATAGCTGATCTTTGGCTGTCCCTTTCTTTTGTCCATTTTGTCCCCACGACCATGTTGTTGTTAGAGGGCTACAGGAAAACGGTGAGTTTTTTGAGTGGCGGGGTGTGTGTGTGTGTGCAAGGGAGATAATGAATTCCTCCCTCCACAACAACAAGAAAGAAGGAAATACACAGGCATAAGCTGGACTTTCAGTTGTCCATGTCACTAACAGGATGCCAGCCGTTTTGATATGTGCAGAAAAGCCACACACATGTTCATGAGTGTGAGAGAATACCGCACAGAGATCTTTGTATTCTCCCAAAGCAGGGGATATATTATGAAAAATAATAGGAGCCCTGATGGCGCAGTGGTTAAATGCCAGTACTGCAAGCCACAAGGTTGTGAGTTCGATCCTGCCCGGCTCCAAGGTTGACTCAGCCTTCCATCCTTTCGCAGGTCGGTAAAATGAGTACCCAGCTTGTTGGGGGCATGTATAGAAATGTTTCAAAATACATGCTATTTGTAAGTTGTTCGCCGCCTCAATCCATGTGGAGAGGCGGGATAATAAATAAATAATAATAATAATAATAATAATAATAATAATAATAATAATAATAATAATAATAATAATAATTGTCTTCACATCTGAGGGTGAACAACGTGAAGATGTTTAACCCTAACCTGGAGATACGTAGGACCAAACTTGGCAACTTCTGCTTCTAAGGCATGCGTTCTACCCCTAGGCTATGGCTCCTCTCCCATCGAGTTTTCTTCTGTGAATACATTAAGTGGAGAAACTGTAACATATTTCTATAGCTGCCCCTGAATTTCAGCTAAAGAGAAATCCAAGACCATGGAGATTTTTTTTGTTTCTTGCGGGTCAGAGGTAGGCTGTTCTTCCAAACACACACACACACACAGGTGGAGTTCTGCAATGCGCCTCGTGAAACATCACCCATGGCAGCAGAGCAACACAAAAGAAGATAACCTTTATATAGGACTCAGTGAAACATGCAATTATCCAACTAGGGAATATAAGCAGTCAATAACAGGAACTCATTGTGTCAACCTGTCAGTCAATCAACGGATGAAAAGAACCGAGCACTTGTTCAATCCTTTGTCGATTCTGGGATTCTAGCGTGACACAAATAGAACATGGGCAACCAGTTTAAATATATATCCAAATGCATATTTGATATTGTTGGCTGTCTGAGCTGACTGCATGGTCTGAGCTTTGAAGACTGGGCCAGAGATCTCCTAAGAAGAGCCCTGTGAGATCAAAGCAAAGACCCATCTACTCCAACTTTCCCTTTCTGGCCAACTGGAGGCTCCCAGGAGGTCAACATACAGGATACAACAGCGACTTCCCTTTCCCACTAGTATTCGGCATACTGGTTCTAAACATGTGAGCTGTCACCCCTACTTAAACATTGATAGTCCTCTCTTCCATGAATTTGTCCTCTTTTAGAGCCATTAAAGCCATTAAAGCTAGAGTATATCATCAAATCTTGAGGCAGTAATTGCCACAGGACATGGTGTTATGATTCCACTTCAACTGTCATGGTTCCATCCTTTGGGATCTTTGGATATGGAGTTGAGGGAGGGATATTTACAATTCTCAGCCAGAATTCTGGTCATTCTCTAGTTACAGAAATGGGGTGAAAACATATTTAAAAACTTTTGAAAAACAGCCAACAAGCACATTTCTTGAGCTTCAGGAAACTCGACAAGGAGTATCCAGGAATGAATGTTTGCAGTTTGAGACTTATTATATCTCTGCACTACACAGTTATAGTGCTATTATTCCCCTTTCAACATCCTATGGAATCCTGGAATTTGTAGTTTACTGAGGCCAAAGTGCTCTCATACCCTGTCTCTTTCACACCCTGAACATTTCTGCACGAAACTCTTATTGCGCAATGATTCCACTTTCAACCTCCTATGGAATCCTGGGGTTTGCAGTTTCGGGAGAGGGGGCGGCCGGCCCCTCCCGAAAGTGCAAACCCCAGGATTCCATAGGAGGTTGAAAGTGGAATCATCACGCAATAAGAGTGTCGTGCGGAAATGACCCCTGCCTGGATCTTGCTGAAGCAAGCCTCTGTCTTTTGATACATTCCATTCCCTCCACAGACTCCCTTCACAGTCTTTCTGGGCCAGAATTGGCTGCCTGAATGCCAGTCTGCCTCCTCCACGCATGTGTTGATAGTTATGTAGCCAAATGGCATCACTACCATTGCAGAGGGAGGCTATACTGAGTTCAGGCCAATGCTGAGATTTGCAGCCAGGCAAAATATCTTGGAAAATGAAACCAAAGTATGAAAGTCACATCCCAGTGGGATGCATATTTCAGGTAAGGATGTAAAGCCTACATGCAAATTTTCTTGATCTCAGTGAGAACTAGTGTCGTGATACATCTGGACAGCATGCATGTGTGTGCACACACAGACCCACACAAGCCAATGGATGCATGTTTGTTTGCATTTTGGAATCTCTCTGTGGAAAAGTTCATTTGCACATAACACTGGTTGTTCGCTAACACACACACACAATATTTTGCACAGAAAAGTGTGCCTTTTCCATAAAGTATACTGTTTTCTGCATAAACAATCTTTTTGTTCAATCAAACTTCTGTGCTGAAGTTCCTCCCCCAAAATGTCCCCTCCCAAATAAATCATGAATATGCACAATTGTTCTCCTAACCTTGCAGAGTAGAGACAAAACCTTAACAGAAAATAGAACAGAGCTATTTCCGCCTTACACGGTTATAGTGCTACTATTCCACTTTCCACATCTTGTGGAATTCTGGGGTTTGTAGTTTCCTGAGACCAAAGAGCTCTCTGGCTGAGAATTCTCAATGCCCCTCCTTAAACTGCATACCCCAGGATTCCATAGGAGGTTAAAAGTGGAATAATAATGCTATAACAGTGCAGGGTGGAAATGGCCCAAGTCTTGAAAAACAAAACCCAACAGAACCACCTCAAAGAAACATATGAACTTAGATTGACTGTGTTTGAGAGTTGAGGAATGCAGAATGATAATTGGAAAATAGAAACAGATGATACAGTGGTGAGGAGACACAATGGAATATTTTTGACTGGTGATGAGTGTGGTAATATGTGGTTCTCTCCTGGGCCCTGTGTTTTTTAACATCTTTATAAATGACTTGGGTGATGGAATAGAAGGCAAGCTTAACAAATTTGCAGATGACACCATATTAGGACGGGTAGCTAATGTTCCAAAACCAGCATGGTGTAGTGATTTGAGCAATGAACTATGATCTTTGAGACCAGGGTACATTTCCCCAGTTTGTCGTAGAAACCCACTGGATGACCTTGGGTGCATCACACACTCTCAGCCCCAGAAAACCCCATGGTAGCTTCACCTCAGGGTCACCATAAGTCACAAACAACTTGAAGGCACATAACAGCAGCTAATGCTCCAGAAGACAGGATCAGCATTCCAAATGGCCTTCACAGATGGAGAACTGGTCCAAAAGTAACAAAATGGATTTCAACAGGGATAAATGTAAAGTACTACTATATTTAGGCAGGAATAATGAAATGCACAAGTATAGGATGGGTTACACCTGGCTTTACAGCAGTGTGAGAGGTGATCTTAGTAGACCACAAGCTAAATATGCATCAACAACATAATGCAGTGCCCCAAAAGTCAATGTGATTATAGGATACACCAAGACCAAAGGAAGTATTAACATCACTCTATTCTGCTTTAGTCAGACCTCCTTTGGAACACTATGACCAGTTCTGAGTACCACAAATCAAGCATGCTGACAAGCTGGAACCTGGCCAGAGGAGGGCAACCGGATGATAAAGGGTCTGTAAAACAAACTTAAGAACAGCTTAGGGAGCTAGGTATATTTAGCTTGGAGGAAAGATGACTAGGAAATGATATGATAGCAGCCTTTAAATATTTGAAGGTATATCATGTAGAAGATGAAACAATCTTGTTTTCTGCTGCTCCAGAGACCTGAACATGAACCAATGAATTCAGATTACAAGAAAACACATTCCACTTAAACATTAGGAACAACTTCGTATTGGTAAGTGTGGTCTGACAGCGGAACAGGTTGACTCAGAGAATGGTGGATTCTCCTTCTTTGGAGGTCTTTAGAAAGAGGTCAAGTGGTCATTTCTTGGATGTGTTTTTATTGTGTATAGTAAGGAATAGCCCTCTCTTGTTGTCCCTTCCAACTCTATGGCCCTTTCTGCACCTGACCGTCTTCTGGTGCTGGGGTGCGGGGATCGTGCAAGAGGCTCTCGCCTCCGGGGTCCTTCGGCTCCGCATGAGCTGCCTGCTTGTGTAAGAGCCCCGCCTCTTCCTTCCACAGCGCAGCCTGGGAGTTTCCTAGGCTGTGCTGGGGCAGGAAGCTCCAGAGGTTTCGCATGCCAGGTAAGTGTGCGCGGGCCCCAGGAGCAATGCGTGATCGCGCATCATTTTCGGCTTCTAGCTGAAAATGAAAAGGTGCACGATCAGCACCTGCTGGCCCCTGGAGCATCATGCGATTGTGAGTGTGTCATGCAGATCGCTCCTCACAATCGCACCACACTTCAGGCCCTCTTTCACATGGAAGATGCCGTGCGATAGATTCTATGAGGTCATGGATGGCTAGCTGGCACCTTCTAAAACATTCCATTCTTTATGGGTCTCATATCCCCATTTATCCAGAGGCTTGAAAAGTTTCTCTTTTGGACTGCAACTCCCAAAATCCCCCACATAGCATGGTCAATGGCCATAATACTTGGACAAGCCTAGGCACTGTAGTCCAAACAAGGGGAAATTGCTGGAGTCTGCATTTATCAAATAATTGTATTCCAATTACTTTTTAATCCCTTATCCACTCTAGTGTTACTTAAAAATTTTGAACTCATTCCCTTTCCTATCTACAATCAGAAAATAATAGGACTGCAAAGTTAGAATGAACTCCAAGGGTTATTTAGTCCAACCTCTGCCACTTCAGGAAAGTCACAGCTAAAACATGTAGGATGGATTACTTTCCAATATCTGCTTTTTTAAAAACAACCAGGGAGAAATCACCATCCAAAACCTTCATTCATGTCATTTCAATCCATTGTGAAGCTGCCGTAAACAAGCTTGCTCCAGCTTCTACATGACAGCTTGTCAAACAATTGAAGATGGCTATCATATTGTCAAAGCCAGTGTACTGTAGCTGTTTGAGCATTGGAGTATGACTCCAGAGACCAGGGTTTGAATTCCCTCTCTGCCATGGAAACCTATTGGGTGACCTTGTGCAATTCACACTCTTTCAGCCTCAAAAGATGACTAAGGCAAACCTCCTCTGAACAGATCCTGCCAAAAAACACTCAGGATAGGTTTACCTTAGGTTCTCCATATGTCAGAAACAACTTGGAGGTGTACAACATCATACTGTTTTTAATCTTCTGTTCCCCAGCTAAACTTGCTCACCTCACTCATTCATTCTCCACTGGGTTTACTTTAAAACTTAACCCTTCTCCCAGTACCAATGACCTCTCCTAGAGGTGAATACATCATGACCCTTGTATATAGCCATGTGCAGACAGATTACTGTTGCATGCAAATATTTATGAAATATGAGAGCAACCTTACACTAGCATTAAAAAGAAATCCACTGTAAAACCACAGAGAAGAAAATGTAAGAGGCTTTTCTTGCAACATAACTTCATGAGCATCCACTGAGCATCCATCCAGATATTTGCTGATATGGAAGACATCAGAATTTTCCTTCTCTGGATCTTTACACCACCTCTCCAATATGCAAGATTCCCCAAATAAGGCTTTTTTCCCCATGCTTATCTGGACCCTAAATCTGTGATAGGCAACCTGGTGCTTTCCTGATTTAGACTATAGTTCCCAACATCCTTGACCTCTGTCTGTGAGGGATGGGCTTCTTGACAGCTTGAGTGTAAAATGTATCGATGGCTCACTCCACCCTAGACTCAGAGAAGCTTTGACTTGAAATATGCTGATGATATTGAAGATACCTTTATTGAGTAATCACCAAGCTTTTATTCTGTTCATGTGCATCAAGCAAGCTCGAAAGACATGAGACTTTCACAATTTTACTGTGCTCTCACATATCACTTGTGAATGATATTATCCAGAGGCTCCCTACAGAGTTTCTAGCTGAGCAACATGCTTACCTGGTGTTACAGCTGTTGGGGTAAATTGGGCACAGCAGATTTCAAAAGAGACATCGTATAGCAAGGAAAGGCAGTCCACCTTTTCTCTTTTAACAAATGTGTTTAACCATCAGCAGGGTAAACAGCAGTCTAATAGGACTGCTGGATTAATTTGTCAGAAAGATTAGAAGATAGATGCACCCTTGTCATCAGTGAATCAATACTCAAACAACAATAGAGTTAATAAAGCACTGTTAAACAAGCACACTAAATTATAGTTAATATCATGCCTCATTGTTAATTTGCACAGCCCGGTGCTCAGACAGGAAGACCAGATCTGCCTCTGATTGTGCAGATAGGAAATAGAAGCTGCTATATTTGCCAGCACTCAGTGTTTCCAGTAATAGGAACTTCTTTCTTGCTGACTGCAAGTGCCAAACTGTCTGTCTAAGTGATCTTATGATTAAAAAAAAAAAAAAAAAAAGTGGGTTTTTTTCCTCCCACCATGTCCAAATTAAGCCAGGGTGGAATAACAGTATTTTTAAAGTCCTCATTGAATCTGGTGGCGCAGTGGTTAAATGCCAGTACTACAAGCCACAAACCACAAGGTTGGGAGTTCGATCCTGCCGGGCCCCAAGGTTGACTCAGCCTTCCATCCTTTCGCAGGTCGGTAAAATGAGTACCCAGCTTGTTGGGGGCATGTATAGAAAAATGTTTCGAAATACATGCTAAGTTGTTCGATGCCTCGATCTATATGGAGAGGCGGGATACAAATAAATAAATAAATAAAATAAAAAATAATCATATTAAGGACCAGAGATACCCAAAGATGGTTACTGGCAGTTGGTTCAACAACTCCTTTGCACAGAAGTCCCAATGTGGTGGTATCTTTGTTACCTTGTATCTTGGGGGTCCCGGGAGAGGCGCCCAAATAACCAAATAAAAACACAAGATGGGGAAATTAAGCTTGAGCACTCTCTTAAGCTAACAAGAGGCAGGGTAGCTTCAGCTAGGATCTTGTACCCTATGTCTACGGCTTCAGGTCAGAGAGCGTAGTCAGACAAAGTTTCAAAGTAACAAAAATAACATTTATTGAGCACAAATAACATAAAAGACACCACATGCACACAGCTAACTGGAAATAGAAATGGAGAGCTTTTGGGGAATGGGTAATACAACACCTGGTCTCGTAGTCCTGGAGAGAAGATGGGGTTCCAAGGATGGAAACTCAGTGCAGTTCGCTGAGGGGAGTTCACTGGACAAACTGACAGCAAGGCGGGATGGAAGTCCAAAGTGTTCTGAGGAAGTCCCAAAAATGGGGACTTTTTATAGGGTGGAGTTTACCTACGGGCTTATGCCATGCTCGGTGAGAACAAAGGAAATTTGGAGCTGGACAAAGGAGTTGGAAAAGGTCAAGTTTTGCATGATTGGCTTAGCGCTGGATGGCAATAGTATGGCCAGTATGCTGATGGCCCAACATAAAGGAATGGCTTGGCTCTTGACCGTGCGTCTTTGTAAAGATACGCGCCGAGCAAGGCCGGTTTGCAAGGAGGTTTTTCACTAAAACATCAGAGAGGCTTAAGTTGCTTGCCTGAATGGGGTTTGGAATGTATAACCATTAATGGCCGCTCCCAACACGTGCTTGTTCGGTGGACCTCAGCAAACACGTGGAGTAGGGTGGCAGAGAAAGATCAAGCAAAGGCCAAATTATTTGATATCAAAAGGATATCTAGTGCTCTCACCAGACATATCATAACCATGATAACATCTTGATGAAAGTGCAAGATGACTAGAAACATGCTGTGGGAGTATGTGCTAGCTACCATCATCACTGTGAAGTTCATGCTGCATTTTCTGTGCAGAAACACAAATTTCTGCAACAAGGACCCTTTTCTATTCATGGGGAAACCTTGCATGATTATATGTGGGCAGTGTTCACAAGAAGAAAAAATCCAAATTCTTTTTGTAATGTTAACTTTATTAAGCCAACCAAAAAGCTCAAAAATTGTGCACAGTTTTTTGAGATGTTCATGCGAGGTGTTATAAAATTAGGCAGGGTGGGACGGAAAGTGGGGTTGGGACTGGATCTTTGAGGTTTGGGATATAGTGGGGAGCAGGTTCTACAGAGTCACAAATGGAGCTTCCCCAGTGATCTGGTGGTATTAGAGTTCAATCTCACAAGACAACAATATGGATGTTATCGTTTAGAGTGGGGAGAGAACAAAAAAGCACCCACCAGTCTCTCTCATTACTGTTCAGACCTTGTCTCCCAGCAGTAGAGCAAACCTCACCCCCTGTATCTTGTCACTTTTCCATTCATCTCAGTCATATTTAGTGTAGCAGTCAGCACAATCTCGCAAGAATCATAGAATCATAGAGCTGGAAGAAACTACAACAGCCATCAAGTCCAACCCCATTCTGCCATGTAGGAATACAGTGTCAAAGCATTCCTGACAGATGGCCATCCAGCCTCTATTTAGAAACCTTGAAAAAAAGGGACTCCACCACACTCCAAGTCATAGAATCATAGAAATGTAGAGTTGAAAGAGACCCCGGGGCCATCCAGTCCAACCCCCTGCCATGCAGGAACACCCATCAAAGCATTCCCAAGAGATGGCCATCCAGCCTCTGCTTAAAACCTCCAATGAAGGAGACTCCACTACATCCCGAGGTAGCAGATTCCACTGCCAGACAGCCCTGGCCGTCAGGAAGTTCTTCCTGAGGTTCAGGTGGAATCTTCTTTCCTGCAGCTTGAATCCATTGCTCCTTGTCCTGGTCTCTGGAGCAGCAGAAAACAAGCCCTCTCCTTCCTCTACATGGCATCCCTTCAAATATTTAAACATGGCTATCAGGTCCCCTCTTAACCTTCTCTTTTGTGTATTCCACTGCTAAACTGTTCAAACAGTCAGGAAGTTCTTCTTAATGTCTAGGTGGAATCTCTTTTCTTGTAGATTGAAGCTATTACTCCACATCCTAAGCTCTGGAGCAGCAGAAAACAAACTTGCTCCATTCTCTCCAAACATCTCTTCAAATGTTTATACATAGCTATCGTGATGCCTCTTAACTCGCTGTTCTCCAGGCTGAGCACACCTTGTTCTCTAAGCAGTTCCTCATAGGGCTGAATGGTTTCCAGAGTTTCCTGGTTATCTCCACAGACCTCCGCAAGTAGTGTTGGATCTGTGCCAGTGTGGCTGCAGGGCTCTTCTCGTCACTCACAGACAGTGCTGAAGCTATGCACAACTCTTTAAAGGAAGCATCCACACTGTATATGTTTTGTCTATCTTACCCCACAACTTAGCAAGTGGATAGAATAGGGAAGCAACACCAAAGTGAGCAGAAAAGTCACAAACCTTGAACATGCAGTTGTTCCTTTATGTAGAAAAGCATGTTTCCTTTGAGTCCAATGGGAAAAGTTTAGAGAGTGACCATAAGGTGAAAGGAACGTGGATCCATGCTAAAGGAAAATCTGTTTTCAGCCAGGGAAAAATTGCAAACTGAGATGTAGAAATCTCAAGAAAATTAAGCAGTTTAAATTAATTAGAAAGTAAAACTGAGCAGAAATTAAACAGATTAAGCATTGCCAGGGCACCATGACCTTACCATCAACTAAATGGCTTTCTACTAATAACAATAACAATGATAAATGTCAGGGAAAGTTTTTATTTGCTGTTTGCTTAGTAATTTTCCATTATGGCTTAATGACTGCTGTTTCATGATAGTCTAATATATATGTATCTAATATACTCCTGGGATTTTAAAATATTTTTTGTATGGTTTTGCTGGGTAGATTTTCCAAAATTCCCTGCTGTCTTT